>CM066163.1:77827023-78522857 GCA_033629205.1 Lithocarpus polystachyus
GGAAAGTAAACGTATTCACAGTATAATTATTTATATATGTCCATAATTTTTTTAGTATAATAATACTCTTGCTTTCTAAAATATTTCATGTAGCAACTGTATCTTGTTTGATCTCTCCCAGTTCTGCAGCTTTAACCCAACTCGCAGCATATAGACCAATGATCATGAAAAAGAACCTAGCAAAATGAAACCAAACACAATTTCTAAATTTTAGTGATAATTAACAGAGAGATTAAAATATTTCACAAATGTGTGTGTGTGTGTGTGTGTGTGTGTGTAGGGGAATGGAAAAATGTATATACGATACATAACTGTTGAGGGAGGGGAAAGGTTGGGGAAGAGGAAGAGACTTTGTATGTTTTGAAAATTGAAAATTGTATTTATAACTGCTAAGTTGCATAGTTAATGTTATACATACATACATATATACATATATATATATATATATATTTAAAAAAACTCATCAAATCCAATGTAGTAACATAATAGTAAGCCTGAATAGAGGACTTTTAGGCTACCATATAGGTTTATGAAAAATTTAAGACTTTCCATATTCATTATTTTTTTTCCCAAAAATTTTTATCAGAGAAAATAATTTCCTTCATAAATAAGAATTTTATGTATTTTTTTTTAATTAGATAGAAGAAATATATATGAAGGAAAAAAAAAATATATATATATATATATATATTGATTGTATTTCCAAAAAAGCTTATAGTGAATATTTAAGTACATATTATTTAAGAATTATAATAGTGAAATTTGTAGTACAAAAGAAATGCCTAGTTGATTTCCTGTTGTATTTATCTATTATATTTCTTATGTTAATTCTATTATATTTTTAAATATTTAAGCAGTATGATGGATTGAAGTGCAATATATCATAGCCAAATCGAACAATAAGATATAAGAAATAAGTTTAAGGTTTTTTTTTTTCTCTTTAGAATTAGATAAGCTTGATTAATCTAATTACTAAGGTAATATGATTTAGGGTATGTTTGGTACATTGAATGTAGATTACATTAGTAATAGTAATCTTTATTACTGGGAATAGAAGACATTGTAATGGAATAATTATTACTATTCATAAGTTTGGTTGTTACATATGGAAAACTTGTAAAAGATGATGTATAAGGAAACTTTATATTTTTGGAAATATATTAATTTTGAAACCTATTATATGCACTAAGGAATAGCTATTACATCCAATTTAAAGAGGAATAGCTATTCTTCAATTTAAAGAATACTCATTCCAATGTAGTAACTAATCCATGTAATAAAGATGCAACCAAATGACCGAATTGTTATTACACATGAATAACTATTCCATTACATGAGCTATTACAGCATACCAAACGTACCCTTAATTCATTATGGATTATACAAAATCATTCTATTTATATACATTTATATATATATATATATATTGTTTAGCATGATTTGAATTAAGTTGCAGAATTTCCTAAGAATGATATCACGTCAAGGTATATATTTCAATTGAGAGAATTTTTTAATTTAAAAGTAATGGACATTAGCATTACCATGGAAACATAAAGAAATATTACATGCATGTCCATAGTCATAAAATGGATGCAATAGTTATAAATTGTAAGAATTTTTTTTTTTGAGAAGATAAATGGTACCCAAATACAAAGAAAAAGAGGAACACCTTACAGTCAATACCTATCAATCATAATAGTTTGTTTCCTCTTCCAAGGTGTCCTAAGAAGTTATAAATTAACATTGATTTAGATGAGATTAAAAGAAAATTAGCAAGGATTTATGTAGTATTTAATTTTAAAAATTATAAAACTCTTCGGAAAAAAAAATAGATGAGAGGCAAATGATCATGTACTAAATCAATAAAACGTATTCCAATTCTTTAAACACAAACACTTATGGGTAAAAAGCAATTATGTAAAAAAAAATGTAAATATGAATACAAAGAAATAGAATATCAATTGAAAAAAAAAAAAGAAAAAAAAAAGAAATATGGTATTTACAACCCTAGAAAAGAAAATCCAATACAAACCTTTACATCGTAATTAGTCAACAAATTAATGAAAATAACCATATTAAACTAAGTTATAATCGCAAATACAAAGAAAAATTGGAACAACATATGGTCCATACCTATCAATCATAATATTTTGTTTTCTATTCCAAGTTATCTTAAGAAGTTAAAAATTAGCATAGATTTAGATGAGATTAAAAGAAAAGTAGCTAGAATTTATGTAATATTTAGTTTAAAAATTACAAAGCCATTCAGAAAATAAAATAAACAAATAAGAGGCAAATGATCATGTACTAAATCAATAAAATGCATTCCAATTCTTTAGACACTAACAATTTTAATGGGTAAAACATAATAATATAAAGAAAAATTATAAACATGAATACAAAGAAATAGACTATCAAATGAAAATTGGAAAAAAAGAAAAAGAAAAAGAAACATGGTACCCTAGAAAAGAAAATCTAGTACAAATCATAAAAAATTGCCGCAAAAAAGCAAAGAATTTCAAGGGAAGAAAAAGAAAAACTGACCTCAAATGGACCTTCCAATTCTAGTTGTAATTTGGTGATTAATGGATTGGAAAGAAAGCAATTCAAAACATATATATAAAAATTAAATCAGTGGTTTTTAAATCCAAAAGGAGGCAATTGAATATTTTGATGGGGGAAAGAAGCCGTTTTTTTGATAAGGAGATGATAAGTCAAAGAGAGAGAATGATTGATTGCTGAATTTAAGAGAATTTGGATTCAATGGGAAAGTCATTAATAGCATAAATATTAGCCGTTTGTTTGATGGGAAGATGATGAGTTGAGAGAGAGAATGGGATTGATTAAAGATAATATATGAAGTGGAAACCCAAAAAATAAAAATAAAAAATAAAAAATTTGTGACATGGCGATGATGTGGCTCAACTGAAACGAAACAACAATAAATATTACGCTTCAGCTTTTAGATATAATATATATATATATATATAGATTTGTATAATGGTATTCCCTCTGCATGAGAATGTTATGGCTGATATGAGTCTGTAATTGACTACACAGATGCCTACAATCAGGTAAAAAATGTACTTCATGTGTGAGTGGAAATACAAAGCCTTAGATTGGATACACCAATAATTGAAATGATCATTGACACCTTTTATATCTCTTATCATCCTCTTTTTATTATCTAGATTTGTCATGATAGAAATTTTAAGGTGGCTTGAAAAAGGGTTGATGGGCGTACGTGTTTGTTTCCAAAGAAAACATTGGTTTTATGGGAAAATGAAAAGTGCATTGACAAAGAAATACATAAGAATAAGAAAGAAAAAAAAAGAAGAAGAGAATTTTTAAATAGTTTTAAAAACTAGTTTAAAATTTTATTATTTTCTTCGCAATAAATTTGTATAAATCACAAAATAAACCATGAAATTGATTATATTCGTTTATTTATTTATTTGATTTAGCATATTTCTCTTCTCTAAAAGGCCAAAATGCCAAATTATATAATAATAATAATAATAATTGTGGAGGGACGAATCTCTCCCTTAGAAGGTATTGTTTACTTTGGGTGAAGACTCTCATGGATATGCTCAATTCCGCATCGAGGAGAGACGCCTCCCACCTTCGACTTAAAAGTGCTGGGTCTAAGTGAAGGTGCACTATTGTGTGTGTGAAGCAGACAATACCTTTTAAGAGAGAGGTTTGTCCCTCCACAATAATAATAATAATAATAATAAGAGGAGAAGAAGAGGAGAAGAAGAACATTGCACTTAGGAACAATACAAATCCCTTTATGACAAGATCAAGTAAGTCATCTATAGTACAAACTTAAGGACGACCAAAAAACATGGAAGAAGTTCTTTGTAATTCGTTCCACGTACTCTATTTATTCATTTTTTCCATTAACTACTCACATCACCCATGATGATAGTGGATCTGAACAAGGAAACTCACTTTTAACTCTCTATAAAAGGAATAAGTCTTATTCACTTAAGGTAAGTCCCACCATTTACTATTTTTTCCTTGTGGTCTAGAGAGGAAACTGACTTAACCGTCAGATGGTCCTTAGTCGGGTTACACCGATCACCCTTGACAATTCTTTCATTTCTTTTCAGGACCAAAATCATTACCATAATCCAAAACATTTCAGCCTATTAATTTTCGTGTATCATCATGAACAAAACCAAGTTTTAAAAATATCCATTAGGGTTAAATGGGTTATAAAGAATTAATCGAGTTGGATTTAACTAGATCATATGCTTAAACAATCTAATTAAAGACTTGAATCAATCTAGATACCAAATCATGGGTTGATTGGTTCAACCAGTGGATCGGTTAAGTTTAATTACTATAGATAAAATTAATTAAAAAAAGAAAATTTCCATTTAAAATGGCAAGTGGCATCTAAAATCAAACTGTACACAAAGTGGGATCCAAAGACCTTATCAACTACCAATCAAAAAGTAAAAATAAAGCACAACTAATATAAAATACAAACTCCCACCAAAATAGCGCTCACTCACTCACAACTCACAGCTTTCAACTCTCAATCCCAAATTTTTTGAAAATATCAAAATTTCGCACTCATATTTGAACTTTTAGTACTAAACAAGCTTCGTCTGTCTGGGTGATGGACACGGTCGCCACATCTGTGGCAGACGTCGAGGAGTGGGAACTCTATAACGACGATGGCTTCGTCTACAAGCGCAAGAAGCGCCGCCTCAACCCAGATGAAGTCGCGTTGGCGGCGGCTCGGCCACCGAGTATGGATCCCGAGGCGGAGGAGAGGAACCGGAGGGAGCGGAAGAGGAAGACTTTGCTGAAGCTGAAGGAGCGGTACCAGAGAGAGATCGACCGGTGGGAGCTCTTGTCGAACACCTTGCGTGCAATGGAAGAGAGAGCGCGTCAACGACAAGAACATGAAGAAACGCCGTCGTTTAGTGATTTGCCTTTGTCTTCGCCCGAGATAGTTAATGGGTCACTCGTAGATGAGCTTCTCTTGCAGGTAAATTTGGGGTTTGTTTGGTTGGTGGGAAAATGTGGGAAAAAGAAAGAAATTGAATATTTGGGTATTTTCAAAAAGATAGAAAAGTCCACTTAAATTGAGCTGAAATTGATGTTGTCTTTGAAAAATTGAACCAAATTGAGAATATGATTTGAAAAGTTCCTTTTTCTTTTGTACGTTTCTTTTCCTTTGCTTCAGTTTCTGAGCAACCAAACACGGGTTTTAGGGTTCTAACTGCTTCATTTTGCTCATTACTTCTTTTTCTTTGTTGAAGAGTTCATGCTAAAGACTATTCCTTTATTGTTAGAGCTCTTACTAATACTATCATTAGGGCATTTTTTTTCTAAGTTAATTTTAATTAAATTTCAGTTTCCTTAAATTTTTAGCTTTGTTAGTATTGTTTATACAATAATTTTGAAACATGTAAGTGCCTCAGGAACTGAGCACGTAGCTATGTAGTTATGTTCCTTTAAATCCCAAAATTTGTACTATTTTAAGACTAAAAATAGTACAATCTTAGCCACTAAACACAGATTTTGAGTCTTTATGACCCGAAATTAGAGGGTTCCTGTTATGCTTTTCTAATTCCATAACTCCAATTCCGAGGCTTTAATTGGGCTTGATTTCTAACAGTTTCCTAATTCTTGGGTCTTTACAATGCAGGTGGAGGCCCAGGAAGCAATAATTCGTGATGTTTCGAATATATGCGATGTAGCAGAAGCAATGTGCAATGCACAAGAGGAGCAAATGAAGCAATCTTTTATTGATCTTCCGATTTGGGCTTCACCGCATGAGCTCATTGCATCACTTTGTGTTGATTGAGTTTCTTCTGGATAGTTTGTCATGTTATGCTCTGGAAAGAAAAAAAAAGTAAAGCCAGGTCTTCCACTGGTATTTATTATCTTCACCTGTAACTATAATTTTAGTGCTCCAAGAAGGCCTTACTAGTGTATTCTGTTGTCATTACTTTCAGACAGATAGGGAATTTTTTTTAGTTTGTTTATTCGTCGTTAGATAATGTGATTTAGTAGGAGTTGTGTAATTGAACTAACAATCTGTTGAATGAATAGAAGATGGAGAATGCTCAAAATGAGGTTGAGAAAATTTGTGTCCTGGAGTAACTTCTGTGAAGCAGTATCTGATCAAACTTTGTGGTGTATATGCAAGTATGATTTCTAATACAGTTTCTTATCAAGCTTTTCAGATATGATTACATTGTGCAGTATATAAAATTTGGAGTTGAATGAGCTCTTTTCATTTAATGTCATAGATTTGCTTCTCAGTGATCTGAGAGTTAAAGGTTAAAAGTGTGCTTGGTTCCTAGGCTGAAAGTCTGGTCTTCTTGGGCGTTTTATTTCATCTAATTTGCCGCCTTTCAATTATGGAACTAGCCTATTTAATCTTTACTGAGCTATGCATACACAGTGGAAGTCGGAAGAAAAAGGAAGAAAAAGAGTTAGGTAATGCTGCAGAGAATCTCTAAGTGCACCTGGTTCATGGGTGGCCTGACTTCAATAGATAGCAAAATTCAAAGGCGAAAGAGTCGATTTTGAGAAAAGTAAATTGGTTGCACCTGGTTGTTTTGACCAAAAGGAGCCCCTTATATCCCATTATTCTGGTGTACACGTGTTTGGACTAGCTTTCTAAAGTTAACTCATTTACTTTGTTTGGATATAATTATATTTATATTCACTTTCAATAAATTAACATATTATATGAAAACTAAAATTAAAATTAGAATACGAAATAATAGGAAAACTAAAATTAAACTAATTTTACTGTGTCTCTAGGCTAACAGAGAATTGACCCCATTACCTCTAGTACGGGTTTGGTTTGCGAGGCTAAATTGATAATATGTGCGATGAGATACCATTAGAGAGAACATAAGGACTCGTTGTGCATATGAAATGGCTTGGGAATGGTTGATTTTCTTGTCCTGGAACGGTACTAGAGATCCAATGGGATGTCCTGGACTCATGGTTGGGGAGAGTAATCTTCTGATTCGGAGCTGTGAGCATGAGAATTGAGATAAAATGTGAAAACTTAGAACGCCATTGTTGTTCTACTTCTATAGCATTTAAGGTAAATGTGACCACAAGTTTCTCCACCTTGGCTATTGTACGGTTGTCTTTCCATGTGCTAATGTCCATAGAAAAAGATTATATTCTTAGCAAAGTGTTCCATTTCTAAATTTATATCCATGATTTAGACCGCAAAAGGTGGATGGAATAGGAAGGTTATTCAACTATAGTGCATGGAGTAGGAAGGAGCCACAGTTAGCAAGGGTACAGTCTATCCCATTGTTCTGATTTGGTTTTCATAAATTCAAGGGTTCATGAAATAAGAAATGGCGGGTCATTCGAATTTGAGTTGAATTCTTTTACCAAAAGGAGCTCATGGCGTAGCAATGAAGAAGTTTGGTATTGCCAATGAGCTCTAATTCAACTAACACCTCCCTTAATGAGTGTTAAGTGGATGATTAGGTTGTGGGTTTAAGACTCGGGTGCACGTGTAATTCACAAAAGAAATGAAAAGGCTTGGCATTTATTAAGCACATTAGAAGATGTGCTCCTTAAAAAATTGAATGTCAATAAATAAAACATCAGCAAATCAGCATAAAAGAATGTTCTACACAAATATGAGCTTATTCTTTCTTGCTCTCTTTAGTGTTGTTCTTTTTTTTTCTTTTTCTTTTTTCCTTTTCTTTTTGTGGGGAGGTTGGTCCTAAATCTCTATTTTTTAAGGGTTTTAAGCTCTTCATCACTTAAACAAGATGGAACAACTTTCAATGGTATAACAATAAAACCAGCTTCCTGACATTCATTCTCCAGAAGCTTTACTTGTGAAGGCCCGTCAGGGCAGAATGCAACTACAGCTCCTCCACTACCTGTAAATTTCGATGCAGCACCCACCTTTCGCGCAACCTCCACCATTTTTATATTTAAAGCACCTAGGGCATCATCACCAAACATGCTCCTGCACAATATTTAAATTATAATATTCAGTAGCAATAAAATGGACACAAGCTCTTATTGCAAAACTAGGGTTTTTGTTTCAGAAGAATACAAATGATAGTGATTCAGTAATGCTGATGCTATAACTATATTTGACAAGAAAACAAGAAGGCATTTTCAAAAACATGTGCCTCTTAGATAACAAACATCTTTCTGTCAATTTTAGAAACTTGCATTTCTAAGCAGCAGACATGAATGTTTGCATAAAAAGCCCTTCAAAAGAAGGGCATTATCTTTCACAAAACAAATCTTTAATTAAACCAAGTACAATCTATGTAAAGAGATATGTAAGCAAAAGAGCTTCAATATGTTGGAGTTGGGAATGCTCATCTGAATTATATTGATTATTGGCTTCTCCTCAGATGTGATTTAAACTATGCAGTTAAATAAATTTCTTACCTTCGAAGATCAAAATTACGATTCATGAGCTTTGCAAGCTTGGAATAGTCCTTTTCCAGTAATGCTGTTCTTCCTTCTTTTGCTAAATTTGCAACTTCTTGAATTGATGATATTATAAACTCGTCCCCATTCAGCCACCTTTGGCGTACTGTACTATGAACCTGCGTTTATAATAATGCATTGAAATTATTCAACCATTACAATTTCAGGAAGGAAATATGGGAAGACACTCCTGCTATAGAACCCTGAATTTTGGAGACATAAGTAGACTAGTGGATTCTTTTCATGAAGCAGCCAGCTTGCTTCCAGAATACTACCCAATTTGCATTCCCACGATGGTAGTTAAAGATTATAAGTAAATACCTAATGAACTAGCTTTCAACTGAAATTGTTGACAGAGAAAGATCCAAGTATAAACCCTTGACCAAACCAGCAGGTGGTATTACAAATCAAGGTTATCTACTAGAATCTTAACATGATATCACTAAATCAAGATACTCTCTCTTATGCTCTCTTATTCTCTCTCAATAGGAAAAGAACAGAGAAAAAAAAAAAATCAAATATAGGGTAACTAATAAAAAGTAAATGCAACAATTAAAACCAGATGTTTAGAGCGAATATTATCAATCTATAGAAAGAAAGATTGTATATCACAAAAGTAGATAATAAACAAATAAACATAAAATTCAACATGATTATAGATGAATATGTTTCCATGAATTGGGAAGAGGCTTCACTGAGTTCACTTGATTGTTATTAAAGATCAATTAACATTATGCTTAGAGGAAAATCATCATCTTCATAATCCATCACGTGATTCCAAAGTGTATCAAGTTTCGTAACAAATGCATAGAAACGTATATAAGAAGGATCCATAAAGAATCAAACCAAAAGTATTTAAGATGTGAAAAGTATAAAGCTTTTGTCTGTTTGACATTCTGGATACAATGTACGCAAAATGTAGGATAAGCAAGTTCTCCTATATTCAGCACTCTTTTGTTCACTAAAACCTTCTGCAAGTCGTTTTTTTAAAAGAAATACAAATTATGCACGCATGAGATTTTGGAACCTACATAACTACATAAGATGAAAATGATACCCCCATAAAAAATAAAAATATAATATAAATAAATGCAAAAAAAAAAAAAGAAGTTAGGAAGGAAGATGAGGGCAGGGTTTGATGCTAACCTTCCCTGAATCACTAGGATTCTCAGCATAGATGAGATGAAGAGGTGGGAGAAGACTAATATCCATGGGTGTATAGATGCCATGCCCCAAGTCATCCATGTATTCCTTGCTAAAATCCTACATAAGGAAATTCGCATGTCTAGGTGAATACATTTTTACCCATTAGATGTGCACAAGCTCTGTCAAAATTTCGAACCACATACCATGTGAACAAGGCCCCCGTAAACCTGAGCCACCCGGTCTTGGAGACCAGCAACAATTCCAAGTTCTTTCTCTGCAGCAAGGACAAGATTAGGCCTGACCTCTACTTTAATCAAATGCCTAACTTTGTAGAAGTCAAGAAGGCAGCTTAAGGCGGCACATACAATAGCACTAGAACCTGAAAGTCCTGTCTGAAATGTCAAAATCATAACTTAAGCCATGTTGCAATATCAAAAGAGTCAAAAATTAAGGTCTAAACGACCATCTCTTCTATTGAAGAGAAGATTAGTAACAACAACAAAGAGACACTATAACACATTTGGTCACAAAAGGTCACATAAAAACTTTGCTACAAAATCAAAAAGTGAAACATGCTTGCAATTCAGTTTTGTCTACAAGCAAAGATATATAACATCAAATACAGTTCTTGAGGTATAGATGGTCTCTTTCACATTGTTATATTCACTTTCAGCATTGTCCACAAACATTAAGGAAAAGATAACCTCCAAACAAGGTAATGCAGATAAAAATTTCACAAAGTGAGAAATATTTAAATATTAATGTGTTAAATTAACATCAATTACAATATATTGGAAGACGCAAGATAACCATGGTTATAATGGTATTCATGAGCAAGGGCATAATAGAAAAAATAAATTAAAAAGAAAAGATAAGAAATGGAACTCATGCCTTGTCATTTATTCATCTTGTAAGTCAATTCCTCTCAAAATAAACAAGAACAAATAAGTATATATATATATATATTTAAATTGGTAAGTTATACCTACAACCAGTAGGTCTTGAACCCACAATCTCACCCTACACCTAGAACTTGGAAAGGGAGGAGGAGCCAATTGAATAAGAGCTCATTGACAACAAACAAATGACTCTTACCAGGACTTATAACTGGTTCATAAAGGAAAATCAAATCAGCAACAAGGATGTAACTCACTCAACAGAAACAATCTTTTCCACAATGTAATACATGTTATTCCTTGTCATTTTACCAAGATAGAGGGTTGGATAAATAGATGGCGTAAACCTCAAAGCCAATAAAATAGACATGTAGCAAACGGTAAACTTCGCAAACAAACATAGGAATACTGGGAAAAAATAAATCATAGAGATGTGTATCACAACTGAAATCATGATTATCACAAAAAGGGCTAAGAAATTTCTGGTAGAACTGGACTAAAGATTTACCTGACGAGGTATATTAGTATCATATGATAGAGTGAAATTTCCTCCATGAAGATCAATCTTGTTATCCTTGCAAAAATTATGGAAAACTCTACAAATTGCCATAAGCAATCGTACACCTCCATAATAACCTTCATTATCTAACCGACTCACCTGTAAACAAAGGTAAAAGAACATTTTTTATTATGATGAATCCAGAACCTGTAGCATCATGTACATGGACTAAGATAAGACTTGATCACCACAACATTCTATACGAAGGAAACAAAAACCTTAACATTAAAAAACACACCCATCAAGAGAGAGACGAACTAAAATATATATAAATGTAAGATAAGCTGCTTCCCCAAAAAAAAAAAAACTCAAAACCGCCTATTAATTAATTAATTTATTTTTTGCCTTTGCATTTGGATGTGAATTGGAAAATGTCAAGCCAAACACAAATTGTGATTTAGATGGTATTACTGGATACCGGGAATCAGCCACTCCAAAAAAAAAATGCCATACAGCTGCCCACCATGACCTCTCCCAGACCCCAAAGTGGAAGCTCTGTGAACTGAGTACGACTAACAGTATACTGGGTAATTGAAAAACTAACACTAGAGGAACACCATCACCTACAATTACCAGACAAGAATTTTCACACATAACTCCAAATGCATATCAGAACAAAAAAGCTATAACTTTGGTATGCAGAAGTTTACCTTTCAATCTGTTAAAAGAAACATATAAAAACTTAAGTGACAACACATACTCTCCTGAACAAATCCCTTTTATCCTACCACATGCAAACTATAGAATTGCACACGGTTTGTGAAAAAAGTACCCACACTCCTAAACCATTGATTTGGCAAATGCAGCAGTTTAAGGCACCAAATATACAACTGCATCAACTCTAGAAATCTGCATTTTTTGCTCTATTCAGAGCCATATCCAATGCCCGGTTCACAAGGGCTTAAATTGAACTGGTGTGACACCATACGTATCCGGTCCTTGCAGCCCACAACTGTGCAACAAATCCACATAGTTTGCTCTAACCATCACACCCAACTGGCAAACATGATTTAATAATACTTCCAAGGGCATTTCTCCAATGCATAAAGGACAACATGTTCATCCAAATTGATTTCAAGGAAATTCTTCCAACCCACTACATGGCGACTAAAATGATTATTCACAAGTACTTTTAGGACCTATTTAAAAGTTACGACTTGTTTGAATCAGTCAATGAGTCATGTGATTACAATACACGTAGAATCGCCATATAAAGGGTTAGAGGAGATTCTTAATATATATAGATTTAAAGTAATTATTCAGTACTTGGATCTGAGATACTAGTGGGTCCCACTGATAACATATTCCTGATAGGATCCACTCCCCCCAGAGCAGTAAAAATAATTCTCCAAATCTTATACATGAAATCCCACCAGTTACCATATCAAAAACTGAACCTTTAAATCCCACACATCAAGATCTAACCTTCAAATTTCATCGCATCCAACCTTTCACAGCAAATGCAAGCTACAGATCAAATCTAAATCACATTCTAATACCAAAAAAAAAAAAAAAAAAAAAAACCCATTTAGAGAAATGTAGATAACACCAAAATAAACAACAAAAACAAAAGTTGAGCTTGTTATACAATGCATGCAATACCAAACCCAATAACCAAAAAAAAAAAATATATATATATATATATATATTCACCCAGATCTTCAAATTCAAAGCACTACATTGCAGATCAATTATGAGAGAGAGAGAGAGAGAGAGAGAGAGACCAGGTGAGGGAGGGACTGGAACTGGACGAGATCGTGGGTGGGATGGGGAGTGATGATGAGGTGATCAGACGGCTGCAATTGAACGTCAGCCCAGAAGTTATCGAAAGTGAAAGAGATGGTGTTGCCATAATACACGTCGCTTGGATTTCCAAGCAGTCCAACTCTGGCATAAGCCTTGTGCTCTATCACTTTTTTGCTATTCTCACTTTTTGCTGATTCCATTGTTCTTTCTTCCTATTTGCAGAAACTGAATTCTGATTTCTTCTTCTTCCTAAAATTCTGTTTTATATGTACATACGATAAGAGGTGCCACGTCAGCCTCAAGTGTTGCTGTTGCTGATTTCTTCAGTTTGAGTTTATCTAATGAATACACTCTGTCTGTCTAATGCTCTGCCAAATCTAGACATATGATATTTCACTTTTAATGAATTAAAAATTAATAAGGTGGCATGGATAATGGTACTTTTAAAAATCTGATGTCAGTGGTGGCCCACATGATAATTAACAATTGTTTCTCGCTTAAATTTTTTAGACACATGATAAATATTTATTATGGTTATATTAAATAAGAAGCGTGATAGATATTTAAATATTGAGAATAGTGTGTAAAATTGTTTAAAGTTTTCGATTTTATGCATATTATTATTAGCCAATAATTTGTGCAATAAATAGAAATTTTTCTCAAAATATGATATTTTCTTTCTTTTGTTTTTTGTTTTTTTTTTCTTTCTAAAATTTAGAATTAGATAAAAATGGTAGTTATTAATAAATATTTATATTATTGTATTTGTATATAAAACTATTCATATTACTATTTAAAGATGATGTCACAGTGGAATCTTTATACCATTCAAACTTACTTGAAAAATATGTGTTATTATATTAGAGTGAAAGAAAAGGACATGAAAAAAAAAAGTGAGGCCTTCTCAAGATTATGTGGCAAGATATAAAGAGGTGAGCCAGAAGTATTATCTCTCTAGCCACCTAAGTTAGGCGTTATGTGAAACCCCTTCATAATTAATCCTTATTCATTACTAATTTGCTGTCAGGCTTACACGATTTAAGATTTATTAAGAGTAAAATAATAATCACAAAAGACTGCAAGATATAAGTTACTTTATTCTGTTCATTCCTGCTTTGCCCCAAAGTTTCTAGAGGCTTCTTTTGTTTGTGTTGTAATTTGTTCATTTAATGACTGTTGAGCTTAAATCATAAGCCATGCGTTAGACATTAATTTGACTTAAAAAGCAGTTCCACTTATCCAAAATTTGAGGATTGTTGAGCTCATAGGTGGTGCTAATTAGATCAGAACTAGAGGAATTGATAAACGAACTGTAGTAATGTTTGTTTTAGGCCATATGAGGAGTGTATGAATTATGAATTGCTTGATCCAACCAAGACTCAATTTTTATGGTTGGATCCAATTGAATGCTCAATCTAACCATGTGCTGTCCATCCAAAACCCAAAACCCAAAACCAACCCAGAAGGACCTGAACAAAAAATCGACCAATAGTGAAGTAATAAATGCATATGATTGGCTAGTGAATAATAACTGTGCAGGCTGATACTTCAAAACCAAACTTGGCACAAAAATCACATGATTAACATTAGTCTATGTTAATTTACACATAAAGATATTGATTTTAGTGCGTAATTTAAGATTTGCCTTCGGCACAAGGAGGAATTACAATTAAACAGTAGGTAAAACAAAGCAAACCTAAGTGCAGAAGACAAGAAGGACCCATATATTCAGTCTTCCTCCTCTTCACCTTCTTCAGGCAGCCCAACGTCATCTCCAATACCTTCAAGCAGTGTGTCAACGTCCTCCCCTAACTCACGCAACCTCGCGCTTAATTTTTCCACCCTGCTCTGTTCTTGGCCAAGGCACACAAGCAAATCATTCAGTTCTGCCTCACTGTCCTTCTGGGCTTCTTCCCTTGCTGCGGCCTTTATTGCCTCAACATCTGCAATTGTTGAGGGCCCTCCACTCTTCAAAGCTCTCACCTCCTTTTCTAGATATAAGTTGGCCTGTTCAAGACTGTTGTAAGCATCAGACAGACTCTTCAGATCAGATTCCATCTTCCCGGCTAAATTTCTGTACATGGATGCCTCAGACTCGATCTTGGCCTTATCTGTCTTGAGCATCTCCAACCGTTGAGATGCTTCTTGAAGATCTCTTCGGAGTTTCTCTACCTGGACTCTATCCAGGCCCCCACTCACTCTTTGCTCAGGCTGGGAATTACTGCCTCCACCAGTTTTTGCAAGGTCCTCAGCCAAAAGTGAATTTCGGCTAAGAAGGTCCTAAAAGACGAGGAGGAAAGGGCAGGGGGAAAAAAAAAGAGTCAAATTTAGTCCTCACTGAAGTGCAGTTCTACAGAAATCTTCCAACAAGATGGCCTGTTAATCGCCAATGCTTATCCTCATCAACAATGAGTTAATGGGTGACACTTCTGACCACAAATTTTAATATGATCAGTGCTATAGCATTATCGTTATAGAAAATTCTCCAAGGAGTAAGGACATGCCTCAGAATGACATATAATGTTGGAATCATTATAGAATGACATATAAGGACGTTGTAAATGTTGACACTAGTACAGCATAAGAAAGATTTAACAACTGTAACACCATTTGTAACCAGACAGCCATCTGACAAACAGAGAGGGTTACCTACAGCTGATCCATATTACTATCCTAATGGTACCCTCCCATTCATTATGCTACACTTTTCAGAAGAATGATTAGAAAAGCATGAATTGTAAAAAGAACAATACCTGTATCTCAGAGCACTGCTTCTCCACAAATGTTTTCAGCCGCTTGATATACTCTCCATCACTTTCCCCACTTCTCTGTTCCAAATCTGCTGGCACCACCGACACCTTGCTCTTTGGGTGACTGTAGACCTCAACAATGCTTTCTCTGATATCTCCCTCCAATTTCTTGACAAGGTTCACAAATTGAACATCAAAGATTGCCGAGAGAATCGGATGATCCTCATCTTTCTGATCAGATGAATCATTCTCATCAACATCTTCAATATCTGCCATGCTAGCAGCAGTAGATCTCGTCAACGCTTTACGAGGCTGGGCTGACTTTACAGAGGTAAAAAGGAAGCTTTTCTGCATCTCATCAAACTTCAAGAAGTATGATGTAAGCCCGAGTTTCTGGCTTATGGTATCAACCACTGTAAAAGCATCCTTTCCATTATCATTGGATTTGTTGTAAATTACACATTCTCCCAAGAGAACTGCTGCCAAACCCCTTGTGCACACTGTTGCAGAGGAATTTGACACCAACTCAAGCAGATATGTAAGGTGGGGACGCGAATCTAGGAAGCAATGCACTGCATTAGGGCAATCAGCTAGCCATGTGACCAGCAATTTCAAGATAATTGGTTGAACATACAGATTTCCTGATGTGCTTGATTTGCCATCTTTATTTTTCATGGAAGAGGCAAGAGCCATGTATTTTACCATTCGGTGCATTAGTGGCTCACTAGCTCCTAGTGATGGCATGGGTGGCTCAAGTTCAATTCGAATAACCTGCACATACTCTAACAAAATCAGATTGATATATGCAACAGTCATTGTTTTCACTTTTTCCTTTCTTTCTTTTTTTTCTTTTTTTTTTTTGAGGCTTCTCTTTTTCAATAGCTTGATTACAGTGAGTCATCTTTTGAGTATCTTTCCATCTCGAGGCACTTAGTTACCCACCTCAAAACTATACATCCGTCATGTAGAAACATTTCTTTGTAAACACTCAAGCTTTATAAGGTGGCCATCAAAGTGGCCAATAGTGTGAGATAAAATAAGGTTCAACGTTAAGCCTAAGGTGCACACCATCACAAAGAATAAATTTATGTATTTATTTTCACCAAGTTCTCAGCATCACATAACATATAGAGGATTAATAACCCCAACTATAACAATTCAAACAACAAAAACAACAAGCAGCCTTAATCCCAAAAAATTTTTAGGGTCAACCACATGTATTGTTTTCCTCCATTATATTCCTATCTAAATTCATATTCTCTGTTACTTGTTTAATTGCCAAGACTTTTTTTGTAAGTTCCACTAATGTTAATTTGGGTCTTCCTCTACCTTTTTTAATTCCCTCAACTTGGATCAACTCGCTCTTACCGGTGCATCAATCGCTCTCCTTTAAACATGACCAAAACATATCAAGAGACTCTTTCTCATCTTTTCATCAATAGGAGCTACCCCTATCTTTAAGTGGATTTCCTCATTTCAGATCCTATCATTCCATTTATTTTCACTTATCCACATTAACATTCTCTTTAAGTGCTGTCCAATTCAATGTAGTGTCCTATATTGAAATAGAAGTTTTGAAAATGTTGTCGAGAGGAATCGAACCTGAAGTCCCCAACTCCAACAATTTTTTTCACGCATTGCAGCCATTGAGGCAGTTGCCTTGGTTCTAGAACCATTTATAATGCAATTAAAAGGGCAAACAACAATATGAGAAAAGTAATTTCACAGCAATTAAGTATAAATTCCAAGGTTTTAAAAACCGAAACGGTCAAAGAACTGAAAATAGGTCCCGTTCCCAGTTGAAACGTCCGGTCTGGTTTTTAAAACCATGATAAATTCTGATGAATGTTCCTTATCAATTATTATGTTTGTTTAGTCCAAAGAAGGAAAAAATAAACTCTATTAAACTTTTAAGAAATAAGCAATGTTAATATAAGAATAGGGAAATATGTATTAGACCAGGCTATGTAAAACATTTCCACTGTTAAGGAATTGACCTCCCACACAAATGCAATCATTCTCCAGATAACTTTTAATTTGACGATGATAATCGTTTTTTCTTTTGTTAGGTCAAAGAAGCACTGAAAAAGCATATGTAGTTATGCTAGCCATGTACATGACAGGTATACAAATGATACATCAGTTGATCAAACTAGTACTAAAAGCATGGGAAGAAAACAACGAGAAGGAAATGCAGTTGTTTACCCTTTCTTTGCACTGGACATTATCCTTTAGTACATGAGAAAGAACACTAGCAGCTCTGCAACAAGTCTGTGTTTCAAAAAAAAAAAAAAAATCCATTGGCAGACATGGAGAGATTGTAATCTATGTATGTAAAGATGATGCAATCCAACAAATTCAGCTGGTACTACTGTTGTCTTTAGAACTTAAATTACCAAAGAACCACATTACCTCAAGATCACCATCATTTTCACTCAAGGTAAGACCATGCAATAGCATGCTGCAGGAGAAAAAGGTTATTCATCAGAAGTAGCTTTTAGAAGAAGAAGAAAAGAATGTGATGCCTTTTATTTTTAATTCATGTAACATAATTTAATATATGGACCCAGCTCAAAACAGATTAATCAGTAAAATGCAGTCCTTAATGCTCAGAGAATAGACAAACCTTCCAAACGACATGTTCACATCCTCCTCAAGGGGAGCATGAGTCATCAAATGCGGCTGAGGAATTAATGTAGATGCTAACATTGTTTGACCATCAGAATTTTTCTGGTACAAGAGGTAGAGCAAACAAAAACAAGCAAAAACAAAAGTTTAAGAAGCAATGATGTATATGAGCAAAAGATTTAGATTATTAACTATGCATTGAACATGCTTAGGAACCAAAGAAAATGACAAAATAGAGCAGATACATGTTATCAACCTCACAGAAGCTCTTAAAAACGTAATCAGCTGCAATAAACTCCTGCATACTAGATGTCCGCAAAAGGATTCGAAGAATAGAGTTCAAAGCAGGTTCCGTTTGTGGCTCCTCTCCAAGAACTTTGGTTGCAAGGATATCAAGATTCTTGGGTTGTCCAGCAATCAGATCACCAATGCATTGTAATGCCTGACAAAGTGAATAGGCAATAAATGTAAAACAAATATACCTCAAACACCCTCTTAATCTACCAATAACAAATGAAAGTTACTGCATTTAAAAGGCAGGAGAAATTTTTTTCCTGAAACATGGTGGTGCATACATAGTACCAGAAATTTGAAATAGAATTCCTAAATGCTTATTTGTGTAATATCTAAACTTTTAACTCTCTCTCTCTCTCTCTCTCTCTCTCTCTCTCTTTCTGCAAATTATGTGCACAAAAAGAGTGTGTGTGTGTGTGTGAGAGAGAGAGAGAGAGAGAGAGAGAGAGAGGGACAGAGAGACAGAGAGGCAAAAAGACAGTGAACAATGTTCAGAATAGTCATCTTACCGCGCAACGGACAGCTACTGGTGCCCACTGGCTTTCGACACCCAACAAAAGAAGATGATCCAATACTTTTTTCTGCAACCAATATACACATTACAGGATAAGATTCCACCAAGTTAATGATTCTAAAGGAAATAATTATAGCAGATATGAAGTTAGTAAGAAACCTGAACCAGTGTTGCTTTATTTGTTAGCTTATTTGCATCTTTTCCGGGATCAGCCTCTGTACCTCCCATCATTAACAAATTAATGGTTTCTAATGCACTGAGTAGATTAATTGTCTACTGGCATGGCGTTTGTTTCAAGGAAAAGAAGAAATACCAGTAAGGCTTCTGTGACAGAAAATTCAAAGATCTATGGTAAAATCTTATATACATTTGAGTATCTAACCTTTTGTTGGGTGAAACTGTAAGTACTTCCCCGTAGCTTCAGAATTGATATTACGGGGTCAAATCCCATAGTCTCTCTCAGTAGTATCTGAACCACACTTGGAAACGTTAGGAGCATGAGAGAATCTCAAGCATAAATTATAACACAACAGAGGCTGCAGACCTGATTAGATGCATTAGTTCGGAGAAGGTTGTTCAACAATTGAAGACAGTCCTGCACCATTACATGTATCATAGTTGTATAACCAAGACATTCACAGAATTCTCAAATGCTTGTAAAGAAAAATAGAAATGAATAAATTGAGGAATAGCTAAACAGTCAACGACCATAAGTTGTTCTCTGATTCTGAGAAAAACAAAAAGTTTTGAAAATGGGACTCAGAATCAAGGCCAATGCAGATAACTCTGTTTATTGTAACAAATTTTCTACAAAGAATATCCCCCCCCCCTCTCTTCTATGTTAGGTGTTTGTCTGGGCAGTAGAACCATAAAGAGAAAATCATGATGATGGATCAACAAAGCCTTTTTACATGCTTTCTTGTCACCAAAAATGTTCAACTAGAATGTGCCAAATGAGCAACATAATCCATACGGAAGAGAACAGCCAAAGGATAAATATAAAGCATGTGGGTTTCAAACTCAAAAAACTGGTCAAAACTACAAGAGTCCTTAATTCAGGCTACAAGTAGAATCATAACCGTAAATAACCAATGACAAAATAAAATATTCAGTCCAAAACCCACAAATGGTGCAGAAGCTCAATGTAATTATAGCATATAAACAGCTCATTTAGCTGGCGAATTAGTGATGTGCAATAGAGGCACTTAAACGCTATCATAACGTCATTGGTGAAGCTGTCTTAGTAATCCATGACAAACTACTTGATTGATTGATATAATTGAGAAAATGTCACATTCAAAAGACCATAAAGAAAAGAAGTTTTAAATTGTAGAAGCCCAAACAATAAGAAGCCATTTGCAAGACAAGTAATTTATCAGTAAACAAGCTAGAACCAGTTGATTAAACTACCATGATAAATTGAGTAACAGTAAATCACCTGCACAACAACACCACCTTCTGAACCTCCTTCCTCTTTAATGATGCTGAAAATCTTCTCAAATGCACCTTCAAAGACCAAAATTTTTTGAATCTCCTAAAATTCACAAAACTGTATTAATTAGTAGGGAAATCAAACACATTTTCAAGCACAGGTTCAGCAGAACCATTAGATGACAAAGTGGCAGGAAGATCTTACCTCAGCTTCACGGGTCAAATAAGTAAGCAACAGTAAGGCCTCGTTTCGAATAACCTAAAAACCACAATTGTTTTTAATACGAATACAAGAAGAAAACCAAACTGATAAATTACCAAGTCTCAAGAAACTTAAGCTTTTAGGAAATGGTGACTTTAAGCTAGCCATTATTTTAACACAAACAATTAAAGATATGTTGTTCTCCTTCTCAATAAGTATTACAAGAGCCAAAATTTCAACTATTCCTAAAGCCGTGGCTGCTAAATTGGAAAGTATTCAGAGGAATTTTCTGTGGGGGTCTTCTGAGGGGAGTTTCAAGTATCCTTTGGTGGCTTGGGAAAATGTGTGTTTACCCATTGAGTTGGGTGGATTGGGGATAAGAAGTGTGGTGGCTTTTAATAAAGCTCTTTTAGGGAAATGGCTCTAGAGATTTGGTCATGAAGTTTCTCATCTCTAGCAGAGAGTTATCTCTACTAAATATGGTGAGGGTCAAGGGGGGTGGTGTACTAAAGTCTGTAGGAGGACCCGTGGGTGTGGCCTTTGGAGAAACATTAATGACGGGTTGAAGAGCTTTTCTAAGCATCTATCTTTTGTAGTGGGCAAAGGCACTCGTATCCGTTTTTAGCTTGATAGGTGGATTGGTGATAATACTCTAAAAGATCTCTCTCCTGAGCTCTATGTGTGTTCAGCAGTCAAGGATGCTTACATCTCTAAGGTTTTGTGGATTCCAAAATGGGGTACTGCTAGAGTGTGGAATTTAAGGTTTTATAGAGCTTTTGAAGATTAGGAGTTGGCTGTTTCTTATTTTCTGCTTCAGCTTATCCAAACTCGTATTCCTTGGAAGGGGATTTGGAAACCTAAGATTCCTAAGCATGTGGCGGTCTTTTTGTGGACAGCTGCTCAAGTTCGAATCCTCACCTTGGATAATCTAATGATCAAGGGCCGCCCCTTGGCTAATTGGTGTTGTATGTGTTGTCGTGATGGGGAGTCTGTAGACCACCTTCTTCTTCATTGCCCCGTTACTCACTCCCTATGGTCTTCTATGCTTCAAGCCTTCGGTATCCATTGGGTTATGCCAAGTTCAGTGGCAGGTTTGTTATCTTGTTGGAATCAGTGGTTTGGGAAGCATAATTCGGACATTTGAAATTTGGTTCTAGGGTGTTTAATGTGGATTGTGTGGATGGAACGAAATCGTCGTTCTTTTGAGGACAAGAAGAAGACGTTGGGTGAGTTAAAGGTTTTAAGTCATCGCAGTCTTTTGGAGTGGTCTCGTTGTTGGGGTTTTACTGTTTGTTTTTCTCTCTCTGAGTTTATGTCTTCCCTTAGCTTAGTTTCCTAATTTTCCGCTTTGTGTTGTGCGGTGTGCTTTTTCCTTCTTGTTGTTCATCATCATGAACTCCTTGTTCTTTTCTCTTTTTGTTTTTTCTTTATTAATATTATTCTGATTACTTATAAAAAAAAAAGGAATTGTAAGCAGAAAAACTCTGGGAGAAAATAAAAAATATTGAATCTTCCTACCAAACAAGATCACTGCTAAAAGCTTATATTTTGGAGAAATATGCCTATGATAAAGATAAATTATAGCATTGAGAAAAAGTAGCAGAAGCAAGATTCCATGAACACATTTTGTACCTCACGATCCATTAGCATATCCATCAGCCGAGTTATACCACGAGGAATGGTAAGAATGGCTTCCTGTAACCTGAAGACGAACTCAGCAAAAATTCTTCCTGCTACAACTTAAAAGAATCCACAAATTTGCACAAAAGCAAGATAGTAGTTGAGAAACTAATACCTATTTGGAGAATTTGTGAGGAGCGCTGTCAAAAGTTGCAGAGTATAATATCGTACATAGAAATCCTCCTCTGACTGCCAAAGCATCCAACAAAAATAACAATGAAAAAGGCCATGATGCTATGCATAAAACAAGCAAATATAGTAAACCAAGCAAATGAAATTAATGTGTGTCTAGTATTAATGTAAGAGAGGTGAAAACTTCTGTAAGGCTCATAGAGCTCTTTATAGCAGAAATGAAGAGTTTTTAACAACTTTAAGATTGAAGATGAAATTTGAACAAATGAAAGCTCCTTAGAAATTGGCAACCAAACAGTTTTAACAGCTTTATAGCACTAAGCATTATTGAGTTAAAAAAATTTATCTCAAATGCTCAACAGCTAGAACTCTACTTCCTACAGCAATACCAAACGCGCCCAATAACATATCCATGGTGATCAAAATTTAAGTGAAGAGCTCTCACCAACAAACTTAGAAGAAGAGAAATGCTGTCTGCTTCTCTGGAAAGCAAATCAGTGTTCATTAAAGCTGGTTGAACCTCATTCTTTGGCCCTTTTGCATGCTCAATAGGAGTCAGAGCACCTACAAGAGCTTCTAAAGCACCCCGAACCTGCACAAATGGAACGAATGAACTCATTGTCTTACTCGGTTCTTGGACATAATAAAACTGAAGATTATTTCATATTGAATGAAATAATGGGAAAAGGCATACAAATAACAATCAATCTTGCAGGATAAGAACGTAAATTCTGCAGTAAAAATGGGTCATATTTGTCAGCCATGACCAAAAAAGGCTCATGTCCCACTTAGTTAGTTTCTGCCAATGGCCAAAAAAGATCTTCAGTAGAGAATCTTTCTTTTGGTAAGTTAATTGTGTAGTCCTTCAAAAAAAAAATTTTTTTCCTAAGTAAAATATAAATTTCTGAGATAACAGTCAAAGAATAATTTCTACAGATCCTCTGTCCAAGGTCAGAACCAAATCAGTGTGATTGGTCCATCTTGGTCATAAGCATTATTTCAATAAAATATAGCATGCTAGAACTTGAACATTCAACTTGTTGGTAATGGTTTATCCTAAATACAGGCAGAAGAATCTCCAAAAATTAAATATGGATCAAACAATGGATTTTACCAAACTGTTGAATTTAACCGTTAAACCATAAAATATTTTAGGATATAAGACAACTGATACTGAAGAACATGTTTGCATTGTTATTAAGCTACCTAAGGGGAAAGATATATCAGAAAAATGTGGATAATTAAAAGCCACAGTTCAGTTCTCAATTTTTTTTCTCTTAATATGTACTTTTTTGAGTGATGGAATTGAAATTAAAGGAAAAACATGGAATAAACATATGTAGGGAAGAAAGATTTGCCACCATTTCAACGTCATCACGTTCTTCCTTTAAGACTGCCAACATTACAGGGAAGCCTGCAAAAGTAAATGCAAAATATTATAAAATGCAATCATAGCACAAAAAATAACCCACTATATCATACAAAAGAGAAGCATTCACCCATTGCCCCAAATGCTAGCTGGGCACCATGACTTTCTGCCACAATAGCCTGAAGCTCAATCATGGCACTCCTCCGGTCCTCAGCCAGTTTACCATTGCTTATACGGTCTAGCAAGCGCTCAACATAGCTATCAATACAAAACACACAGAAGATTGATTACTTAAAGCAAAAACTTCTCCAGACAAACAACAGTGATACAAGGCAATAAGAAATGAAGCAAAGAACGCTTTAGAATATTCAGGACATAAGAAATGTAGTTGCAAGAGAGGTAAAAGGTGGCAACTAAATTGCTTTGAGAAAACAATACAGTAAAAAAACAGGCTACCAGCTGCATAAACCCGCTAAATGCATATGCCTCAACAATTCCTAACAGAACCGATGTAGTTTTACATTAACCACCTATTCCAATGAGATGATACATTACTTTCAAATGCCTAACTCCTTCAGAGTTCAGACACATTACAGTAATGATATCTCTCCTAACTCCAATGAAGGACTGACAACAACACCGGTTAACAATTTTATCAGAAACGTATAATACAAGAATGCAAAGTGCATCCGATTCATAAGCCATAAACCCTTATTTCTCTAAAAACAAGTTCTTCTAGATTAGTTTCAACAGATAAAGAGTCAAGCCGTATCCGGGTCATTTGCAATTTCTTCAAATTCACAAATATCATGAACATAAAAGAGAACTTTACCTATCTTCATTTGAACCAGAATTCTCATTGCCAAAAACGAGCCCGACAACCCCCTGCACAATAATTTCAAGCTCAATTACATCCAAACATAATATAAAGGGCACAACCACAAAATCCATTCAATCATATATTGGCTCAAAATCAAATAGCAACAACCCTCGCTAACCCAAAAAAACAAAAACCCATTCTGCCCATGACTTGTACATACTCAAATCATACCATTGGTAGAGAAAAAAAAAATCTATTGTGCCCACCATTCCTTATAACCCCATATACCGAAATTTTAGAGTTTGCAACTATAATATATGCTATAGATGACCACATAAAAAGGGTTATTAAGGCCTAAGCATACAATTAAAAGTCTAAAACATTAAAACGATTATAATCAATTAGTCACAACTATTAGAACATGCATTAGAGAGAGAGAGAGATAGAAGTGACCTTGTAGCCAGATACCAAATCCATGTTATTGGGTCACCAAATTGCAAGAAATCCTGAAACAAAAAAACCAAAAAAAAAAACAAAACCCAAAAGAATCAAGGAATTATTGGAGCTGGTTTGACTTTTGAAGAACAAACACAAACACAAACACAAAAAAGAGGCTTACAAACAGTAACAGAAAGGAATTGACGAAAAAGAAAACCTAGAGAGAAGGGAAAGAAATGGGTTATAGGGAAATTAATTAGTACGCGAAGATTGTACTTTCGCTTATCTTTGAGGATTGTGAAAACGAGCGTAGCGATCTCAGTGTGACGGTGGAGTAGTTGATCTGAGCTTCTTCGCTTTCACGTGGTTTCGATACGATCACACGAAAGCCCACAGTTACTCTTTTTTTTTTTTTTTTTTGGATACGATCACGTTGTTATGTTGGACTTATGAATACGAATATGAGGTCGCAAAAATTAACGTACAGGAACAGTGTGTCAGTGAGTCACCGGAAACGAGTTATATTGGGCCTCCGAGCCCAATTAATATTATGTGGAAGAGGGATTTTGGTAGGGCTGGACTCGTTCGTGTTGAGGCAATTTTGGGCTTTTTGGCTTGGAAGAGAAAAAGAAAGGGATTTCTTTTGTAGAGACCATTTTTTAAAAATATTAAAAATAACAATTTTTAATGTTTAAACAATAATACTTTGGAACAACAATTTTCAGAGTTTTAACAAGCATTTCTATAATACTCAAACACGTATTTCTATAATACTAAAAACTGAACAACGATACTAAAAATCTTCAACCAAATTTGGTAATTTTGATGAATAATTTTTGTGAGGAGGCACCCCTTCTCCCGAAATTACAGGGCAATATTGCCGAATTCTTGAGTGAGAGTTGTCTCACGCCCTTAGGTTTTCTTTACCAACCACCTATGTCGGTTTTGGGTACATATACTTTTTTGTTGAAGGTTAATTGCATTTGTATAGGCATTTTGGATGCTGCTGTTGAAATAGCCTTTTTGGCTATAATTCCTCCATAGTTAATAATTTCTTAAAAGAATAAGTTTATAATTGTATATTATCTTCAACTTCTTGGAATCTTTTTAATATACTCTTATTCAACTTCAAAAGTATAATTTGCAATTATATTATACTTTCTAAGCAAGAGGGTAAATTTTGTACTAGAGACTGTTTTGGTTTGATGAGGAGAATGAATATTTCAGTTTTAGTTGATACTGATGTACCGTTTCGAGATTACCATTATTTTATATATTTGTATTATTTATGTAAGTATGAGTTTATTAACTGTTATTTTTATCAACATAAAATTTAAAATCCGCGTATTTTATAAGAGCATTAGCATTAGGGAATACAAATGTCAAATGTAAGGAGAATTTGGCATTTGCAGCCCCAAAGTGCTCTGCATCAGAAATTGTAAAGTCAAGTATTGCAAATTTTTTTGCAATACTGCTACAGTGCAATTCTAAAGGTAGAATTACACTGTAGTAGTACTGTAAAAAATAATAATATTTTATCTCTAAGGTAGAATTGCACTATAGCAATATTGTAAAAATATATATTTTATCTCTAACTCTCTCATTTTTGTCTCTCCATCGCTAAAGCTTCACCAGAACCCACAGCATAGCCAACTCAGCATCACAGAGCACGGCAAATCCCAAAAAACCCATATCACAACCAGATCACAACCAACACGGCGAAACCCAAAAACCCACCAGACGCTGGGCATGGCGAAACCATCGAGCACGGTGAAACTAACACGACGACGCCATCGAGCACGACGAAACCAAAAACCCACCGGGGCTCACAACCATCGAGCACGGCGAAACTTATATCACGAATTCACGATCCACAACCCACGATCCACAATTGGAGTAGTGCGAGTACGAGCTCGTTATGGAGTGAATGAAGTTTTGGGTTTTATTGAAGCCGAGTTGTGAAATTTAGGATTTTTTGTTTGTGGGTTTCGTTGATTGATGCGTTTTTGGTTGATCTATGAAGTTTTGGGTGTTTGAGTTGATGGGTTATTGTTGGACTATTTCACCACCTTGCCGGAAATGAAGGCTCCGGTGGAAGTTGCAGATGGAAGAGAGCTAAAAATTCGAGAGAGGAGAGAGATGGGAGAGAAAAGATATAATTTTGGAATATATTATTTTATTATGTATATATATATTATTTTAATGAGTAGAAGAGAAAAATAAAAGTTTGGGATGCTGGAGGTATTGTAAAATGGCATAGTATAATAATAAAGTGGTTTTTTAGAATGGTAAAATAGAGTAGAATTAGAATTTTCCAATGATAATGCTCTAAGCTTAAATGTTAGTTTAAGTACATTAACCAATATATTAGATTAAACAAAGAGTTTTTTAATAATTTGTTTCAATTTTTTAATTTTTTTTATTGTACCGGCCAAAACTCCAATATTGGTTAGTACAGGCCGATACAAGTTGGTACAGCCGAAATAGGCCGGTACAACCCGATATTTTTTCAGGTACGTTTTAGAGGAGTACCGATACTGATTTAATGGTTGATACAGTATATTTCTCTGCTGTGGCCATTATCAGGACGGTATTGACTTACTTGATTTTAAGTTTTTTTTTTTTTTTTTTTTTTTTTTTTTTTGAAGTAAGAGGAATAGGATCTACTCTAGATCTAATTCCTCTATTGGTCTTTTGGGTTTGACCATTATATTTTTTGCCATTACGTTTCTGGTATTGCTTTTAAAACATATCCTAAACTATTGTATGAAACAAATGTTTCAGGTTTTGGTTGATCTTATCTTTTAGGAAAATAAATCTTAAATAAATCATCTAAATCTCTTTTGAATTGTTTTATCAATTCTGAATTTTTTTGGGTCCCCAAAAAAAAAAAAAAAAATCAAACCTTAGTAATTTCTCCCCCCAAAAAAAAGAAAAACAGGGATTTCTTTTGTAGAGATTTAAAAAAAATATATATAATTCCTCCATATTTCTAGAAAAAAATTATAATTGTATATTATCTTCAATCTTTTCAAGAAATTCTTTCATTTTTAGAAATTAAATGTTCTTGTAGTTGTAAAACTAACTGATTTAAAATATGCCTAAAAATTCTATAGATTCCTTTTATACCTCAATTTTTTTTGGGGATATGATTATTCCATACTTTTGAAAAAATTTCACAAACAATTTTGAGATGTCTTCTATTTTTTTAGAGAACACAAGGATATCATCATATAATCTATACAAAAAACCATCAAGGTCTTTAAAGATGTTGTCCATCAATCTTTGAAAAACTTGAGGAGCTATATTAAGTCCAAAGGGCATTAAAATCCAATGATAATGTCCTCCGGGAGTGCTAAATGTTGTTCAAGCTCTAAACTCCTTTATTAAGTGTATTACAGTTGTAGAGAATTTGATCCTTTTGTTTGGTTAACCAGGACATCTTTTTGAGGAATGAATATCCATCTAATTATAATTGGTCATTGACATTAAGCCTCGTGTGGTTGATTTTTATTCAGATTTTTCCTATTTTAATTTCACTATGGTTTTTTACAATAAAACAGGTCTATTAATTAATTTATTTTTATTTTTGTTGAGAAAAAGGACAATGCATTAAAATTTAGAAACATTGGCTAAATCAGCATGAAATATAAAAAAAGACTAAGACGGAACATCCTCTATCTAAACTAAAAAAATCTGGCACATTAACAGCAAACTGAGCTAGACAATGAGCTATCTTATTGCCTTCTCTCTTTACATGAGAGTAATGCAATTGAGTAAAAATAATTAGACCTATACCGAACATCATTAAAAAGTAAACCACAAGGAGAGAGATCAACACATCCACTCTTCAAAGCTTGAATCAACATCTAGGAATCACCTTCCAAAACAACATATGTAATTCCTAACTCAGTAGCAAACTCCAATGCCAAAAACAAGTCTAAAGTGGCTGTTTGTCTCTTCTATCATTTTTTTTTATGGACAAAACTTAGGTATAATACTTTAGGTGCTGTTCCTTAGATTCTTCTCTTACAATTCAGTCGTATGGCTACTTAATTAAAAAATACACTTTCATTTCATGAGAAAAAATCCATATGGTAGAATCTTAAAAGAGAAACCTAAGGAACAACACCTAAATACTGTACCTAAGTCTTGCTCTTTTTTTATTATCAAAATTTTCTTTAATTCAAGTATCAAACTCATTTACAACTTTTTTAGTATAGATCAAGAAAAAGACTAACAATTAGCTTTTAATTTTAAGCTACATAAACGAGGATTTATCGACCATTGTTTCTAAGAGTCTCCACTAAAAAAATTTCAAGAATTTTATAGATCCAATGAGATAAATCTAAAACATGAATTGTTTGTAAATGATGACCAAAATGACAACAAAATACAAACTATCATATTGCTTAAAGAAAAAAGTCATGAAGGGTTGCAACTTGCAACAAACTTGGAGTGGCATTCCAGTTACTCAGAACAAAAGATATAATACATATCTATTAATAATTACAATCACAAACATAAAATAATAACTAGCATTTGAGCATGCGCTCACGCTTATCTCAGAGATTCTTTTATATTTTTGGATAAAGGTTAATAATTTGCATCTATTATAATTTAGAAATATATATTTTTTTCAAACAAATAAAAATGATAAATTTTGGAGATAAATAGTAACTGTAATTTCTTTTTTGGGGAAATGACATTTTGCCCACTTGTGGTTTGCTCAAAAAACACTTTGCCTACTTGTGGTTTAAAAATTGACATTTTACTCACCTGAGGTTAGCTTCGTTTGTCTTTCGTTACCCACCTCTGTTAAAAATAGAGGTAAATTTATATTTTTGTTACCCTTTTATGTTTCTCTCCTCTCAAAACATAAAAAACTAAACAATTAAGGAAAAAGAAACTCTAAAAGCTAGGTTTTGTAAAAATTAAAACCTAATTTTTACATGTTCTTTTGATGTTTCAACTTTAAAATTTTCTATTTTAACACATTAAAAATTGAAATTATGCATTTTTATGGTGATGTTTTTCGGTTCACAAAGTACAAATCCTTATTTGTTGCTGCCCTTGGTTCTGGCAGTCAGTTATTCACTCTGCAAGGATCTTTTTATTTTATATCTTGTTTAGATTCATGAAGCTTAGTTTATCACATCACTGTCCTAAATGCCTTCTTCATTCTTTGTTTGTATTTCCAACACTGTCTTCATTTTTATGCTTTGCGTTGGTTGGTGTATTTTATCCATACAACCAAGGAGCTTTGTTTACTGCACTGGTAGTTATATATGCACTCATGTATGGGATTGCAGGATACACATCATCCTTTTTCTATTGTCAGCTTGAAGGAAAGAACCGGGTTAGTCTAGATGAATTCTGTTTGTGAATTTAGCTTAGGCCGGGGTGCTTCTTAAAGTAAGACCTGGTGAACTTAATTGATTTTTAATCCATTCTTTGGTTCAGGTGAGGAAACACATAATTTCAATTTTTAATGTATTAAAATAGAAGATGTAAAAGTTGATACATGAAAAGAAGATGTAAAAGTTAGGTTTTAATTTTTATAAAACCTAGCTTTTAGATATTCTTTTCTTTTGATTTTTTAATTTTTTTATGTTTTGAGATGAGAGAGACATAAAATGGTAATAAAAATACAAATTTACCCATGATTTTAATAGAGGTGGGTAATGGAAGATAAACGAAACTAATCTCAGGTGGGTAAAGTGCCAATTTTTAAACCACAGATAGGCAAAGTGTTTTTCGGGCAAACTACAGATGGGCAAAGTGTAATTTCTCATTCTTTTTTTAAACGTGAAGGGATAAAGGTCATAAATTTTAGGAATTCTCTTTTTAAATTCAAAATGAAATTTGTTATTTGACATTTATGATTCTATTTCTAAATGAAGTTATTTTTCATTAATAAAGGTATTTTTGAACCATATAAAAGTTCAGTTGAAAGAGGAAAATTTTCTTATATATAATAATAATAATAATAATAATAATAATAATAATGTTCAAATTTTATATTTAGACAAAAAATTAAAAATTAAAAAAAAAATCATAGTTTGTTAAACTTTACCATATATTGCATAGGTTGTTGATTAGTTACTAATATTTTAAAAAATTCACTGCGCCAAGAACTTTATTACTCAACTAATACTTCTTGATACTTTCTAAGAGCGCCGTTCATAATTCAAATTCCTTATTTCCAGTTGTAACTATTGGAATAAAAAAATTAAAAAAAAAAAAAAACCACCCAAGAGGTACATTGCTTAATTTCGTTTCATGGTTTAAAAAGGGGTATTGCTACTGCAATACTGCACTATATTGTTACTGGTCTCCATGCACTTTCTTAGGCTTTTTTGATGTAGCAGGCAGACAAACATATTGGGCCTGGCACTGCATATCTAAACCCAGAACTTTAGCTAATAAGCTCAAACATAAATAATAAAAGGGGGTCTCTGGTGTGAGTTCATGGACCCTATGCTACGTGACGGCAATAAGTATTACTATATGTACCACACGGATTTTACCGGGCTCAGACATCCTAATCCAAATGCACACAACCAAGCATATTCATGCTTTCATGCATACCCAAAAGTACAAAAAACAAGGTGGTGTGACAAAACGGACCGCGGCCCTATTGTTTCATGAAATGGATGAAGCAATGGCGTGGTGTCACATGAGGCCCTAAGTCCAAGAATTAGATCAAGGGAGATGTAATATGAGGCCCATATAACTCTTAGGTTCACTTTCTATCCCAAATTAAAATAAATCTTCCACTCACAATCTCCACGAATAGATCCAAATGGTGTAAAACCAGAAACATTGGCAAACTCACCCTATGGCGGCTGCGCTCTTGGGCCTACGGGGTGGGCTGATTTTAGCAAATAACTCAATATTAGAAAGTTGTACATTGAGATAGATGCAAAAACTGTGATCATCACAATTCTTATATAACTCATCCATGTAAAGCCTTGATATTTGATTGCAAGAACCTCCTCCAGCTTTTTAAGGAAACTCACATCCACCGCACCTCCCGCGAAGAGAATCATTGCGTGGATCTTTTGACCAAGGAATGACACTCTGCTAGTGATAGTTTTATGTTGTATTCTCAACCTCCTTCCCTTATTTTGTACCAGTTATTAGCTGGTACTTGGCGGGCGTTCTTACCCTAGACTTTGTACTTCTTAATTATGTTTAATTTAAGTTCCCTTTCACCAAAATAAAAGAGTGGGCTGCTCTATATGCAATTGAACTAGATTCAATAAAAGGCTATATTAGAATCTAGACCATGAAAAGATTAGAAGCCCGTATTGTTTGGCCCAATAGGGCATCCCAAATAAGTCCATCCTAAAAATCATGCATCTAAATTCTTAATGAAAAAGAAAAAGAAAAGCTTTACTTGTAAGTCTATTAAAGATTAAAAAAGCTTAAGGCTAGGCCAGAAATTGTCAAACCAAAACCGTATGGACTGCGTCAGTAGAAGCAAACTATAGTACATATTAATATAGCCATGACCCGGTCCTCAGTCTTCAGTCTTCACTTTCCTTCTCAGTACCATCCCATTGCCCTTGGAAAGGGTCACAAGAAGAGTCAACCACCTTGACTTCAACAAAAGCCGCTGCTGCTAGTCATGACTTTGTGATTTTTGTACAATTTTTCTTTCCCTCACGCAAAGAAGATATTTATGCCTTTTTTTTTCTTTTTACTTTTTTATTTCACATCAAGGGCTCCAAACAAACACCATTGGTTTTCATTTCTCAAAGAAAAAAAAATAATTATTGTCCTCTACTTTTACTCCCAACCATATAGGTTGCCAATATAGTGGTCCTCTTCACTTTGGTCCGTTGAAAACGACAACAAAACAAACCAAACCAAAAAGGGTACAAAATAATAATAATAACAATAATCAAGGGTTGTGGTAGAAATACTATCTAAATTTCAAAAAAAAATTTTAAAATTTTTACTGTTGGTTTAAAACAAAATAGAGTTTTTGAAGAATAGTGCTAAATAGGCCATTGATTTCATCCTTACGAAGAACTGAGGAAGTAGTCTAGTTTTTCCAACACGGTTTAGACCTGATTTCAAGTAGCAATATTAAAATTTCTTGGAGTCTGTATGTAAGACCGATTCTATTCGAACAATTAGTGATTAGTTTTATTGCATTAATTAAAACTAGCACGTAACTCATGCAAACCTATAGATGTATTTAAAATTAAACATTATTTTTATTATAAAAATATAAATAATTAGTCAAATTATTAATTATAAAAAAAGCATGTATCACATTGTACATATAGATACATTTAAAATTAAACACAATTTTTATTATAAAAATATAAATAATTAGTCAAATAATTAAACACAATTTTTAATAATACTTGAAATTTTTTTTTCTAATTTTTAATAAGATAGAACGTGTGGTGATCTTTATTGTGTGATAACTTTTATTGAGTATATGTGATTGGTTTTTTTTATTTGTTTAATTTTATAGTTTATTAATTTTAGATTCTTAGTATTTTGCACTAAGTAACTCACTTAATACAAAGATTAAAAAACTTCTTTTTTGAGAGACAATTATGACATGCTGCTAACCTCGCAGTTTGAACCTATTTCCCCTTAGACCCTCAAGCACTTTGTGCATAGAGAGGTGCCAATTCAGCTATAAGGCCTTTGGTAAAAATTACAAAACTTAAGTGAACACATAGCACAAACTTAAGTGGATAATTATAGTGTGGTCCCCACATAAATTTAGACACATGAGGCAAAATTAGATTCTAATTTTAAATTCTAATTAAACTTTCTCTAAGTTTTACCTATTAATATATAATATAGATTGGCTTACAAGTATAACAAGTCATTTTATAATGTTGGTCAAATTTTAGATATATATTTGAAGAAATCGTACCGTTACTTGTAAGTTATAACATTAAATGTTTAAAAAATTGTCGTTTTCCTTCTTCTTCTTTTTTTTTAATAAATTTTTAAGAGATAGTTTCAACTATAGCGTCTATTTCTAATAATTATTACATCATGACACCAATGGGAGCTAAGTGGAACACATTGCACTTTCCTTTACTTCCTTTTATATCTACAAAAGTGAAATTAGCATTAACTTAGGATCAAATTTGATAGTGTTAGAGATATATTTGACATATTAGCCCAATATAATAGGCTCAAATCCACTTACTTTGTGTGTAATATAAGTCTTCTACTTGTACTAGTAGTTTAGGGTTTAGTTTCTTATATATACTTGTATTATAATTTAATGTTACACAAAGTTTGTATAATAAAAACATAGCTCTTAAGGGTTTAAGTAACCTTTGTGTTCTTGTGTTCTTATTCTATACTTCTACTTTCGCATTTATTATGTCATATTCAACATAGTATACACAACAATACTAATATTTAACAAAATATCATAGCAAAATTTCATTCTTGGCACTAAGCAAAATATCTCATATATAAAGCAAAGAAGATTCCCACGTTACAACTTTCAATATATGAGGAGGATGAAATCGGAAGAGTTTTAAACGCTTTGAAGTCTTAAACTACTGATTTATCACGTGACACACGCACCCCTAGTCCAGTGCAGTTCCCACCGGCTAAGCACTGACATCAGCACTTGATGTAATTGGCACTTTATTAAAGCCTTAAAGGGGCCATTTTCAAAATGAAATCACCTTTGAGATGACTCGAAAAGGTTGTGTAGAAAAAAAGAAAAGAAAAAAAAAGAAGTTAAAAACATATAAGTGAAAAACCCTGAAAAGAATTGATAATAACAAATGAAAAGTACAAGTGAAGAAGTGAGGAGAATATTCCTACACGGGTTTCACAAGAATTAGAAAAAAAATAAAAAATAAAAGTTGTCCTCTATTTTATTAACGAAGAATTTAACTAAGTCATCTTTTTTTAGAAAATTTTTAGGTTTTCTTGAAGAATATTGAAATAATATTTTTTTTAAAAAAAACTTTTTCTTCTTATGTTTATGGTAAATTATTAAATGAATTTAATAAATAGAACCTACCATATATTTGAGAGGAAAAAATAATCTTTTTTATTTTCTGAGAGTATCTAAGAATTACTCGTGCTTGAATCTGCACAAACAATTTTTTGTTTGTTTGTTTGCTTGAATTTTCAATGTTGAATTTTTGTTTGGTAAAACAAATAGGGTTGGGTTTCATGAGAAGTTCCTAATTCCATACATGAAGCTTTATACAAGAGTCCCTGACTCTTAAATCCTATTTGAAGATTACCAAATAAAAATTCCCTCAAGTTGTGGTGTAACGCTTTTTTTATTTTTAATTGGAGTCCTTGACTCAACCTCATCAATGGAGTCCTTGACTCTACCTTATTTATGGAGTCCTTGACTCTACCCCATTTATGGAGTCCTTGACTCTACCCCATTTATGGAGTCCTTGACTCTACCAAATTAATTGGAGTCATTGACTATTTATGAAGCCCTTGACTCTACCAAATTAATTGGAGTCCTTGAATATTCCTACACGGGTTTCACAAGAATTAGAAAAAAAAAAAAATAAAAGTTGTCCTCTATTTTATTAACGAAGAATTTAACTAAGTCATCTTTTTTTAGAAAATTTTTAGGTTTTCTTGAAGAATATTGAAATAATATTTTTTTTTCAAAAAAAAAAACTTTTTCTTCTTATGTTTATGGTAGATTATTAAATGAATTTAATAAATAGAACCCACCATATATTTGAGAGGAAAAAATAATATTTCTTATACTCTGAGAGTATCTAAGAATTACCCGTGCTTGAATATGCACAAACAATTTTTTGTTTGTTTCTTTGTTTGTAGCAGGCTAACAAGCCCACTTGACAACATGCTATGCACCTCTCTATTATGTAATCATTAAGTCATACTCATATAGTCATATATATATATATTATCCGGCGTGTAATGTTACGGACTTAGCAAAGTTTGATTTGTGGACCATTCAATACACACAATGTACACTACTAGACCGGTAATTTAGATTGTTTAATTAAAAGTAGCAAAGATTAAGAATTTTGGGTTAAAAAAATAGCAAAACTAGCAGATTAAGAAATGAAGAAATTGTTTAATAACATGACGGGGGTTCGTGGCCGTGTAGTTTGACACTCTTGTCTTCTGCTTCATTGTTTTCATATTTATTTATTGTTATTATTACTTTTTATATATTTCTTAAATCTTCACACAATTGCGTATAACCAAAGAAGCCAAAAGCTTAGAGAAAGATATGTCCGTAGCAGTGCTGAGAGGACGATGTTATCCTAGTCCACCATTTGGTGTATCCAAATATCAACCTTTAGCTTATTTTAAACATAAAATAAGTTGTTGCTTTACCTATGATATATATAATATAGTATAATAGAACGGGGTCAATTATATTTTTGGGCACGGGGTTTGATTTTGATTTTCTAAATTTAAAATTTTCGGATTTAATCTCTACAATTTCTAAAATTGAATAATTTCATCCTTATCTCTATGGGGTCGATTCGACGTCTTTGATCCCTTTGGTCACATAATGTTGTGGTTGGTTCAATTCGGTCCTTAATTAAAAAATGACTATCTCAAGTCTCAACATCATAATCACTTAAATATATATATATATATATATATAAATAAATAAAATAGATGAAGATTTTAGATGGTTTTTTTTTTAAATAAAAAATATAAGCTCCATTGGCCCTCCTTAAAGCTCAGATAGTACCAAGTACGTACTAACCCATATGGCCCTCCTTAATTAGCTCACACACAATACAGGTTACAATTTTTTTTTTTTTTGAGAAGAATACAAGTTACAAGCATGCAAATGGGCATCTATTCGAATTGACAAATGAGATATTCCTTTGTCCATTAAAGTTTCTGCGTGTCATAAATTTATGATCGTCATTAATTAATCTGTGATAGTCATTAATCAAGAAAAGACGTTACGCATTTATTACACTCATTGATGATAAAGAGTAACGGATGTAGTAACGGTCATAAAGTGAGCTGTGAAATTTAGACAAAGATTTTGTAATGCACTAGCTGTTAAGCATTAATACAATAATTCATTGCCTATTAATGAGACACGCAACTATAAGAAGAAAAGGCAACTAAAGTTAAAGTTACATACAAATACTCTACATAAATCACTATCAAGTCTATTTCTCTCTAAAATCTTTCTTCCTTACTAACTTAAGCATCGGAGACGGTTTGGCTAACGTCACACCAGTGCGTTACTCTCCCACCCAGTTCATTTTGCAAGTTCTCCTCCAACAGAGACTACCACAATCACAGCTTCGTCCGTCCACTACGACTCGAAGCTCAACTATTGATTTTTTGCATCATCAGTTTGGCGCCGTCTGTGGGGATCGCTAATCATTCAAGCTATCTTTCCCAGTGACAAAAGAGTTCTTCGAAGTACGAGATGGAATAAAAAATCGCACAACAACAAGAAGCTGTGCAATAGTAACAAATCCAAGCCCTCCTGGCTAATGTGAAAGAGCTGACTCGCCAGAATGAAGAACTGCGAAAGACAATGGAATCCTAAAACGCCGAACGTCAGCGAACAGGTGAAAACCAAAATGAAGAAGAATTAAACTCTCAAGCAAACAGGCGAGACAGGACCTCAGGAGAAGATACTTCCAGGATGGAGAATGAGCTTCGCAATATAAGAAAGGAGATGGACGAGTTAAAAAGTGCCATGAAGGACAAAGGCGGGGAGAATTTGGATGGGATGATTCGAAGGATAGACTCACCATTTACTATTGAAGTGCTAAACTATCCCCTCCCACCGAAATTCCATCTCCCACAGTTGGAGTTGTATGACGGTTCCATCCTTTGGATCACATTGAATCATTCAAGATGTTGATGCTGTTGCAGATGACCCCAGACGAGGTGATGTGCAGGGCATTCCCAACGACATTGAAAGGAGCAGCCAGAGTATGGTTTAGCCAAATACCCCCAATAACTATTGTGGATTTTGGACAACTCAGCAAGGGTTTTGTTCGTCATTTCATTGGGGGACAAAGACATGAGAAGCCAACCAATCATCTTCTCAACATTCAACAGGCAGAAGAAGAAATACTAAGACAGTACGTGACCTGATTCAATAAGGAGCTACTGCAGGTAAACGAAGCTGAAGATCAAGTCATCCTAACAACTTTCCAAGCAGGGTTGCTACCTGAGGATTTTTTCTTCTCAATCACTAAAAGCCCACCAAAAACGGTCGCAGAATTGCTCCGAAAAATTCAGAAGTACATGAATGAAGAAGACGCGATGCTTACAAAAGAAATGAAAGGAAAAAGGAAGAGAGATGAAGGAACAAGCAACAATCACGATAAGAAAAAGAGACACGAAGTGTTGGGCAGACCATAGAGAAAAAGAAGGAACTTCCAGATATAAAGCCAAAGTTCACTAACTTTACTCCTCTAATAATGCCAATTGAGCAAGTCCTAATGCAGATAAGGGACGATCCCTCCCTGCAATGGCCAAAACCAATTAGTACTCTAGTAGAAAAAAGAGACAAGAACAAGTACTGTAAGTTCCATCAGGACCATGGGCATTGCACCGACGAGTGTAGATATTTGAAAGATCAGGTGGAGACTTTAATCCGACAAGGAAAGTTACAGAAGTATGTCAGGAAAATGGAGCCTTACAAATACCAATGGAAGGACGATAAAGACAAAAATCAAGAAGCCAGAGATAGCAAACCTCCTACAGGAGAGATAAAGACGATTTCAGGAGGATTAACGGTAGGTGGAATGCTATAGCCCTTGAAAAAAGCCTATGAAAGAGAAATAAATAGTGTTCATTCACCGCTCCCTCCAGTGAAGATGCCAAGGAATGACGAACCTAATATCAGTTTCTTAGGGAGAGGTGGTCGTGGCATTAGGTAGCCCTATGACGATCCACTGGTAATCATGCTCAGAGTAGAAGAATTCAACATTCACTGGGTGCTCATTGACAACGGAAGCTCAGTAGATATCATCTACTTACATGCGTTTCAGCAAATAAAACTGGACAAGGGAAGGATCAGGCCTTTCACTTCTCCTCTGGTGAGCTTCACTAGGGATAGAATCATCCCTGGGGGCATCGTCATTCTAACTGTAATTGCAAGCACTTACCCAGAGCAGGTCACCAAGGAAATTGATTTCCTCATAGTTGATTGCCCTTCAACATATAACATCATCTTGGGAGGACCTGCACTCAACAGGCTAAGGGCAGCGACGTCAACATATTACTCAAATGTGAAATTTCCAACAGCCCATGGAGTGGGAGAAATCGGAGGAGATCAAGTTCTAGCAAGAGAGTCCTACCAAGTTGCCTTAGCGTCTAGGGAGAACCACACATGGGTGATCAATGAACCAGAGCCCATTCCTGAACCGTCAAAAACACCATAGGAAGTTGAGATTGTCCTAGGAGATTCGACAAAGGTATTGAAAATAGGATCAGCACTCCCAACTCTAGAAAAAGAAAAGATGGTTTCCTTCTTAAGGGCAAACCAAGATGTTTCGCCTAGAACACGAGGATATGCCTGAAATTGATAGGAAGATCATACAACGTCGTCTTAATGTCAACCTAAAATGCAAACTTGTGCAGCAGAAGCAGAGAATATTTGCACTAGAGCCCAACAAAGCAGTAACTGAGGAAGTAGAGAAGCTACTAAAAGCTGGTTTCATCAGGGAAGTCTTCTACCCAGATTGGCTAGCAAAAGTGGTAATGGAAAAAAAAAAAAAAAGCAACGACAAATGGAGGATCTGTGTTGATTTCACAGACTTGAACAAAGCCTGCCCAAAGGATAGCTTTCCATTGCCAAGGATTGATCAACTGGTAGACTCAACTGCTGGACACAAGCTCTTAAGGTTCATGGACACATTTTCTGGATACAACCAAATCCTCATGGACAAAGAAGATCAAGAGAAGACCTCATTCGTCACCAGCTAAGGGTTGTATTGCTACAAAGTTATGACTTTTGCATACCAAAGATTAGTGAACCGCATGTTCTCTCACCAAATTGGAAGGAATGTGGAAGTATACGTAGACGATATGCTGGTGAAAAGTTGGGACGAGGCCAACCACTTAGACGACTTGAAAGAAACCTTCAGCACACTACGTAAGTACAATATGAAATTAAATCCTGCAAAGTGTGTTTTTGCTGTTGCTTCAGGAAAATTCTTGGGATTCATGGTGTCCCAACGAGGCATAGAGGCAAATCCAGACAAAGTGAAGGCAATAATTGAGGTCAAATAACTAAAAACAATGAAGGAGGTTCAGAGCTTGACAGGAAAGGTTGCAGCTTTAAACAGACTCGTCTCTAGGGCAATGGACAAGTGCATGCCATTCTTCAAGGTATTCAAAAAGACCTTTCAGTTGACTGACGAATGTGAAGAAGCCCTTGAAAAATTAAAAGAGTACTTGACGAAGCCACCATTGCTAAGTCCTTCGATGATGAGAGAGAAGCAGTACCTCTACTTAGCAGTGTCTAACACCGCAATGAGTTCAGCACTGATCAGAGAAGAAGAAAATGTCTAGAAGCCAATCTACTATACCAGCCAGGCATTCCAAGGAGCAAAGGTAAATTATCCAAGGATGGAAAAGATAGCTTTCGCATTGCTGGTCGCTTCCAGGAAACTCTGTCCTTACTTCCCAGCACATTCCATCGTTGTCATGACAGACCAGCCAATAAGAAAGACGATGAACAAGATAGATGTAGCAGGATGACTCATTCAATGGGCAATTGAATTGGGCCAATTCGACATTGAATATCAGCCTCGAGCAGTAATTAAAGCCCAAGTACTAGCATACTTCATCGCAAAATTCATTTACCCCTACAAGGAAGAAGAACTCCCCTTGGAAACATGGACGGTCCAAACAGATGGGTCCGCCATGAAGAAAGTAGGAGGGGCAGGAGTAGTGCTTATATCTCCAGAAGGAGAAATATTGAAGTATGTGGTTAAGGCTGCGTTTGTTTTGGCTTCAAAGCATTTTTGGAAATGCTTTTACACTTGCATGTGTGTTTGGTTGGTGCTGAAAAATTGGTCAAATGGAATTGCAATTCCTTGTTGACCGTAAAATGAGGTGTTAATGGCGTAAAATCAATTCCGGACCTATTTTACCTTCAAATCAATTACGTCTCACCCTCACTCTCGCAAAGCTTCTCACACACTCCTCAGACATCACATTTCCTTTCCAACCTCTCCCACGCTAGTCCGAGCTCCACCTTCTCCCTCACGCCAAACGCAGCTGATCGCGCCGTCCTCATCGTCGCTGAGGTCGCGCCGTCCTCCTCTGGGTCAGATCATCCCTCCGATCTCGTCCATGACAGATCTCGTCGCCCCTGACCCATGACCGATCTCGTCGCCGATGACCGATCTCGTCGCCCCTGACCTATGACCGATCCTCTCTTTCCCGATCTCTCTTTCCCTCAATTTCTCACTGTTTCTTCCTTCTCAATCTCTCACTCTTTCCCGATCTCTCTTTTTCTCACTGTTTCTCACTGTTCCTCTCACGGAGATTGTGAATAAAATATGTTGTTATTTTGATTTTTGGTGGTGTTAATTGCATGGATTAAAATTTTTTGTTATAAATTTGTTTAGGAGCTGAGAAAATAGATGAGAAAATGTGTAAAATTTGTAGGAAAATAGCATTTTTAGAATGTTACCAAACACCGTAAATTGTTTTTTAAACTATTTTCCATTGCAAAACCAAACACTCAGATTTCATTTTACTTACGGGAATTCACTTTCCCCTGCATTCATTTTACACTCAAAATTTGATTTACATTGAACCAAACGCAGCCTAAACTGCAATTCTCAGCAACAATACGAGGTAGAGTATGAAGCATTGCTGACAGGACTAAGCCTAGCAAAAGCTCTCGGAGCAAAGAATCTCATCATCCAAGCTGATTCTCAGCTAATAATTAGACAAGTGAAGGGAGATTATGAAGCCAAAGAAGAGAGGATGCAGAAGTACCTGAAGATTGTCCAACGACTCTCGCAGTACTTTGACAGACTAGACTTTGTGCAAATCCCTCGGGCAAAAAATGCAGAAGCTGACTTCCTAGCAAGATTGGCCTCATAAGATGACTACAACGCGACCTCCGAACTATGTGTAGAGATAAGGGGGCAACTAAGCACAGAAGGTGAGCAGGTTCTGAAAATAGAAGAACAAGACGAATGGATGTCTCCCATCGTCCATTATTTAAAGGAAGGATGGCTCCCTGAAGATAAAACGGAAGCAAGGAAGATATAGATCAGAGTAGCTTGCTTCATCATTATCAACGATGTACTGTACAGACGAGGTTATTCACTCCTATACTTAAGATGTGCCAGCTCAGAAGAAGCAGATTATGTGCTCCGTGAGATACACAAGGGAATTTGTGGAAATCATGCTGGGGTAAGGTCTTTAGCAGGAAAAACACTTAGAGTAGGATATTACTGGTTGACTTTGCAAAAGGACGCTCACGACCTCGTCAGAGCATGCGATAAGTGTCAACGCTTCGTAAATGTCCAGACGAGACCAGGAGAGACAATGACACCCATATCTTCACCATGGCCCTTAGCCCAATGGGGGATCGACATTATAGGCCCGTTCCCTTTAGGGAAGAAGCAACTCAAATTTTTGATCGTCGCAATTGATTACTATACAAAATGGGTAGAAGCAGAACCAGTGACAACGATACAGAGGCTAAAGTCACAAGCTTTGTATGGAAAAGCATCATTTGTAGGTTTGGAGTCCTATGTATCATAATAACAGATAATGGAAAGCAGTTCGATAATCCCACGTTTCAAAAATTTTGCCAAGACCTAGGAGTCAAGAACCACTACTCTTCTCCAAGGCACTCTCAGGCCAACGGTTAGACAGAAGTGACAAACAGAAGCTTGTTTAAAATTCCCAAACTCGGCTTGAGAGGGCAAAGGGGGCATGACCTGAAGAACTACCATATCGGATGACCACAGGAGTACCAACAAGAGAAACACCATTTAGACTGACATTTGGCACTAAGGCCGTTATACCAGTGGAAGTGGGACTGATGAGCCTCCGAGTCAAAACTTATGAAGGTCAGAAGAACCAGCAGGAGCTTAATAGCAACTTAGATCTAATTGATGAAGTTAGAGAGGAGGCCATGAAGCCAATGGCCAAGCACAAGGAAGGAATGGCCAAATACTACAACAGAAAGGTCAAGATAAGAAGGTTCAACATAGGAGACCTTATTCTTAGGAATATATCACAGGCAACAAAGTACCCATCCTAAGGAAAACTGGGACTAGCCTGGGAAGGCCTCTACGAAGTAATCCGTCACTCCAGAGAAGGCTCTTACTACCGAAAGTCTTTAGATGGCCAGGAATTGCCTCGACTATGGAACATAGAACATTTGAAGAAATACTACTAATAAGGAATCCTTTACGTTTCAAGTTGCCTCATCTCCATATTGGTATGAACGACAGTTATTACTTTCGTTATTCATAGATCAATAATACATGAAAGCATTATCCATGCGTATTTATCAATGATAATCCATAAGTTATTTATCAACAAAAACATGTGCAACATTCAAGAGTTATTCTTGGGAGACGTCCCATGGATCTCCGTCGTTAAAATTTCAAATCAAAAGCTGTTCATACACAGCCAACGGCGTCATAGCCATCAATGTTGTTAATACACAACTACCAAAGTCAACTAAATCAAAAGCTGTTTAAACACAACTATTATGACCGTCATTCAAGCATGAATAAAAAAAATGGTTAACCTAAAGACGCTCAAATGGCATGATTTTAAGTCACGAGTACAGCGTAACATTGTCATTCAAACATGACTTAATAAAAAAGTTGTTCAAACACAGTTAAACATAAAAAGTTGTTTAAACACAACTAACATTGTCATTAAAACATGACTTTATAAAGCTGTTCAAACACAGCTAAGCATAAAAAGTTATTCAAACACAACTAACATCGTCATTCAAACTTGACTTAATAAAAAAACTGTTCAAACACAGCTAAACATAAAAAGTTGTTTAAACACAACTAATATCGTCATTAAAACATGACTCAATAAAAAAAGTTGTTCTACATAGCTAAACATAAAAAGTTGTTCAAACACGACTAACACTGTCGTTCAAATATGACTCAATAAGAAAAGTTGTTCAAACTCAAGCTAAACGTAAAACGTTGTTTAAACACAACTAATATTGTTATAATTCAACTGTCCAAACGCAACCAAACATGAAGAGTTGCTCAACACAACTGAAGCATGAAGGTATCCAAAAACCTTTGTCACCTGAACATAGCAAAGATTTACTTACAAAAATCTTTTCATGTCAGCAGTTCATAAATTTACTTATCATTGTCAGAAAGAAAATGCATGCCCAAAACACAAGGGCCCAAAGAAATTGTTCAGATAAACTACTCAAAACAACGAGTTCATAAAAGACATTGTTTTCGTCTTACACAAAAAAAATAAATTATTGTTCATTAGGAGTAGGATTTGCAGGAGTTATGGGTGCGGCCTCTTTAGTCACCTCACCTACAGTTGTGGCTTCTTCCATCACAATCTCAGCTGTAACTTCGGAAGGACGATCGGACATGAGCTTCTTCTCAACGTCACCCATAACAAGACCAGAAAGGTCCAAATCTGGGTGATGTTTCGCCATCCATTTCCTGAAAAGCTTGAAGTCCTCCACATAATACTCACACAATTCGTTTGAGTAAGCGTCAGAGTCCTTGAACTCTTGCATCGTCGTAGCCCCAGCTTTTTGCAACTTCAGTTGCACATCTCCCATTTTTTTATCCTTTAGCTTACAAAAATAAAATATTTCTCCACTTGAAGACGCTTCTCCAAGGCCGCCATGCGTTCTTTGTCATTCTCAACCTTGACAACAAGGATGGCAACCTTGTTCTTCAATGTCTCATTCTCAGCAGAACGGGATTTGACCATGGGCTCAACTGTGGACACCTTCTTCTCCAAGTCCAAAAGCTTCCCAAAAACGAACAAGGATTCCCCCAAAGCCTACACATTAATATCTCTTAGCAAAAAAAAAAAAAAAAAAAAGAAAAAGAGAAAAAAGCAATCTACGTTATCAATGTATACCTGCACAAGCTTCTAAAGGTGAGACGATATCACTTCACTGAACGACTTCGCCATTAAAGGACTTAGGTCGACCACAGAGAGCGCCTCATGAGCCTTCAGGGTAGCAGCATTGGCATCGTCCCAAAAAGAGGGGAGGAAAGACTTGCCAGCAAACTTCTTCTTTTTCTTAGTCTCCTCCCCAGCAGAAGCAATCACCTCCAAAGATGAGGTAGGGGAGGCAGGACGCTTAGCAGGTGAATGGGTAGAGGGAGGAGTCACTACAGGATCTTCCTTGGAAAATTCACCTACCTTTGAGTGCTTCCTTGAAAGGAGGCCACTGACGAGGCCACCTTTTGCCTTCTTCTCTTAAGCTTTGGCCAACTTTTGCTTACTAAATCTGGTCGTCATTCTTGAAAGGAAGGAGAAAGTTAAAAAAAAAAAAAAAGCTATTAGGGAGAGAAGATGGAACACTCACTCTTTTTCACAACTTCAACATTTCTCCGGACCTTACTTGACGGTTATGGACCCAAAAAATGGAGGAATAATGATTGGGGAGAGACGAGTTCGTCAAAATCCTTTACAATTTCCAAATATTCCTTCACCTTTTCAACACGATGATGATATCTATTCTTTAGATAAGGGCGCTGAGGAATTGCAAAAAACAAGTATGTCACATACTGCCGTCATTCACAAAGAATAAAAAAATAACCAAAAGACGAGAAAGACGCACCAAACACAGGGGTTCCCCAATTACGAAAAAACTTGGGGGCTTTGTCCAGGTCCTCATCAGGCATGAATTCCCAACCATTTCTAGAGACAAAAAAGAAATTTGGTTTTCAATTTTAGAGAGACGATGGATAGTTAAGTATTAACCTAGAAGCTCTATCCCACGGCTTAAATTCATAGTAGTTGGGTCCTTGGATTTTCTCAAATGATAAAAATGAAGGAATTTGTCTTTCTTGATGACATCCCCGTCATTGGTAGACACCCACACCACCATACAAGAAATGACAATCCGCCTAGAGTTGGGCACTAACTGTGTTGGAGCAAGATGCAAATATGCAAAAAGTTCCCTAACAAAAGGGTGAACGGGAAGACGAAGGCCGCTAGTAAAGTCTGCCTCATAGAAACAGACTTCATCAGCATAAGAGTGACTTACCCTATCCTCGTCACTTGGAATCCTGATCCTGACCGAATTAGGAAACTGAAACCTATCCCTAATCCATTTCTTATCTTTTTCTAAGAGGGCACATGGGATGCTTCATGCTTTATAAGGAGTGGAAGGGGAAGTAACCTCGGGAATCACATGATCATCAGACGAGGATAACCCCATCTCCAACTCACTAGACCTAACCTCCCTAGACATCTTCAGTAGCTTGGCTACCTTAGCAGAACGAGAAACCAGAGCAAATAAAGAAGAAAGGACAAACCTATACGGACAGTCCTCCCCCACAAAGAAACTAACCCACTTGAGGCACTCTCCCTCTACAACCTCAAGTAAACAACCCAAGCGAGCCAAAAGAAAAGCTACTGAAGGATAATCGACCCTGATAGAAGAATAACCTACCATGGAAGAATAGAAAAAGAGAGGGGGGCACGAAGAACTTACCAAGAAACGCAGAACTGAAAAAGAAAGCTTGAAGGCAGGGGCGGAGCCACGTAGTGGCTTGGGGGGGCCGTGGCCCCTGCAAAAAAAAAAAAAAAAATATCCATTAGACTATTTGAAAAAAATATTTGGGCTCCCCCCCAACATTGGACAGCCGGCCACCCCTCACATCTCAACTATTTCCCAGCCCAGCTTCAGTTTTTTTTTTTTTTTTTTTTTTTTTTTTTTTTTTTTTTTTTTTTATGGGAGCCCAGCTTTAGTTTAGGCCTTACAAACTCCAAATAAAACAAAAAAACTGACCCACTTTCCTTTAAATACTCAAATTTAACACTAACAACAAAACTCTACTTTCTCTACATCTCAAAAAACCCACCCTGACCCACGGAAGCCCTTTCTTCCCTTTACTACTTATTCTTTTGTTTTGTCTTCCTTGATACACTTCCACTTGCAGTGGTACTGAGGCCTACCAGCTCCCAAAACTCTAGTCTTCTGTCCTCACAGTCCGGAAAAAAAAAAAAAAAAAAATTCTGACCAATTTTTTCTTTCTTCATCAGCTCTAGTTTTGGAACTTGATGAATGGTGACTAACTGGTGAGTTTTCTTCTCTTTAAGCATTAGACATCCATACCTTTTTAATGTTTTTTTTTTCTCAACTATCTACACCTAAATATTCACATGCTCTTTATATTTTCATAGATTTTTAGAGAAATACATGATTGAAGGCATGGGGAGATTGTTTGTGATGAGTCTTGAAGGGAAGATCTAAAGTTAGAGACAGAAGCAGTAGGCATTGCCACGCACTTTGTGAAGACAAAATTTCTAAGGTAAAATGGTTTTGATTTATTACCTATTTTTAATTAGTTAGATATCATTTGGCTGTGGATGTGGTTGTAGTTGTGGGTGTTGTTAAATTGTTTGGTTTATGTTGTGTACCAATATTTGTGTGTTTAATTTTTGTTTTTATTTGAGGAGTTATTATTAATTAAAGTCGTATTAAAAATGGGTTGACTGTTTAAATTATAGTGGAAAATTTTTTTTTTCTTGAATATGAATAACATTCATATAACTAAGTAAAAATTTTTAATTAAAATTTTATTTTTTAAAGTTCTTTTTAGGTTAATTTTTGAGTCATATTCTTAAAGCTAAAAGAATTATGAGTAAACGAAAAATAATTGATGCATTCTTTAAGAAAAAAGATGTTAGCAATTCAAAAATTAGGACACCTGTGGCTGTAGAAACAAATGTTGATACTTCAATGCTAGATGAACACCCCTCCAAATGTTCAAGAATTCAATCTGAAGAGATAGATCGTGATCCAGGATCGCGTAAACAAATATGTGAATTTCCTATCAACAAATGAGATGAAATCCGACGAGCTTATCTCAAAGAAGGTCCATATCAACCTAAAAATATAGACTATCCATACAACGATGATACTCATCGTCGCCGATTTCAACCTTCATGGTTTGAAATCCGACTACTTTATGTTTTTTATATCAATACTTTGAATTATATCAATACTTTGAATCGGCCCCCCCATGTAGAAATTCCTGGCTACGCCCCTGCTTGAAGGAGAGACAAATCCTAAAATGCCAACTGAACAAAGAAGGAGTACGAAGAAAAAGGAATAGGAGGGAAAAATGCGAGATAAATGGCCAAAATGTGCGCGGGAAAACCAAGAAAAATTTGCATGTCAAACGCATCCTGACTGTGAATGTGGCACCTAAAGACTCAGACATCAACTCGTCATAAAATGCGCCATACACGAAATACGAAGTGTTAGACGGATATGTTTTCATCTCATCTAACAAACGAAAATTCAAACAAGGGGCAGCTAATAAGTCAGAAATTTATGATCGTCATTAATCTGAGATCGTCATTAACCAAGAAAAGACATTACGCATTTATTACACTCATTGATGACAAAGAGTAACGGACGGAGCAGCGGTCACAGAGTGAGCTGCGAACTTCAGACAAAGATTTTGTAATGCACTAACTGTTAAGCATAAATACAACAATTCATTGCCTATTAATGAGACACACAACTATAAAAAAGAAAAGGCAACAGAAGTTAAAGGTACACACAAATACTCTACGAAAATCACTCTCCAATCTATTTCTCTCTAAAATCTTTCTCCCTTACTAACTTAAGCAATGGAGGCAGTTTGGCTAACGCCACATCGGCGTGTTACTCTTTCACCTAGTTCATTTTGCAGGTTCTCCTGCAACAGAGACGACCACAATCCCAGCTTTGTCCATCCACTACGACGAGGAGCTCAACTGTTAATTTTTTGCATCATCAATCATTCAGCGCTCATAAGCCTCATATTGCAGTCAATGATGCTTTTCTTTTCTTTTTTCTTTTTTCTTTTGGTTCAAAGGAGATAACATTAAACTAAAAACCCACAGTATTAGCACTGCCACGGCAATGACGCTATTATGGTTAGTCAGTCATTCTCAAGTTATGATCATGAGAGAAAAAAGGCAACGAGTTTTTCCTTTGGAATAAGTATACAACAAAAATTTACTAAAATTTCAAAGCATTTTCAAATTAGTTTAGCACTCACACAATTACGATGGCTCATGTAAAACCTCACGTCTCGTCTATAGCCAACCATTGTAATCTATTATGGCTTTTGAGTGAAATTTATAGTATACTTTTTGTGTTGGAATTATATTTTCTCTCACTTGTATGTGCGTGTTTGTTCTTTGTTTCTAAAAAAAAAAAAAACACATTGTAATCTCCCTTTTTTTTTGTTTGCACATAATTATATTTTCAAGCAAAATGAAATAGAAAGAAAAATAATTATCTCTTATGAGAATGACTTCAAATTGCCATTGGGTATCATCAATAAAGTTATAGCGATAAGGACCAAATTAATGTCCTGCACTCCTGCGATCAAGCCAATCTATTTATTTATAAGTCTTCAAAAATCCCATAAAGAAAACAAAATAAATAAGAAAATAGAATATATTTTACAGGTTTAGATGTCCAATTTTTTTATTGATAGAATTTGTTAGTACATTGAGGTTGACTTTAATTATTTTGTATTGATATTTCAAAGTTGTGTGAATTAGTTTTTTTATTTTTTATTTTTATATCTATATGAAAATATCGGAAAACCTAATTTTTAAAATATTAAAAAAAAACCAATCACCAGAAAATAAATAGATTTTTTACACTGTTTTTTTGGATAAGTTTTTTATTTTATTTTTTTACACTGTTTTTAGTCCAACAGACAAACACTTATGCATCGCAATAAATGCACCTAAGATAACACAAATTCACAATGGAGTTTACTATATAAATAGATAACCCAGTTCCCACTGAAAAATGTCTGCTTTAAGAATTTTCAAGAAAAAGTAGAGACAGACTATGGTGCAAGTAGACAAATAAGACCTTCCAATATGGTAGGCGAGAGGAAAAATCTTTCAATCATAGCATAAGAAAGATTGACAAGAACGTACCGGAGTAAAGATTTCAGTAATTTGACGAACAAACGTATCTATTTCTTTTGTTGAGCAAAAGGGACATCATCACTATGATTTTTAAGTGATGTGTACTGTCTCTAAGTATCTTTTAAAGATGCTTTTTTTTTTTTTTTTTTTTTTTTTTTACAAAATGATGGCATATGTAGTCTCTTCATCTCACACGCATCAGGTTATTATAGAGAAGAATTTTATAAGATGACCCCAAAATTTGCTAACAAGAGGTTTCGACTTTCGAACTCAGAATTTCATAAATATCATGAGATCTTAGGAACAATTAAACCAACTTCATAGAGTTAAAAGGTGCCTCATATCATATATAGTGGGTTGAAATTATTAATGCTTTGGTGAGTTCTGCAATCTTGAGTTCTTGACTATATTATATATATGCACCTTGATATTTTGCCTTGAGGCCTTGACCAACTTGGCCTTGACTTATTATATTTATAAGGATGTGGCGTAAAGTAGGTTCTTAGTGATGTTAATAATACAAAGCATAAAGCAGCTTTATTTCATCATAAAAGTTAACTAATATAATTGCATTTTTCAAGTGAAGTAAAAGTGGTAAAAATGTAAAAAGGTTTAAAAAGAAAAAAGAAATGTAAAGGCATTTTCTGTTTTCTAGTTTCTTTGAAGTATATTGTGGGCATCAATCATGCAATCTTTCGATCTGTTTTGCTTCTTAAAGGTAAACCTAGAGTCATGACAAACTATAGCTAGATCGAGAAGAAGGTTAATATAGTGAGACATTTATATGGTTTTACTTATAAAGGATATCATGCTAAATTTGAGCATGTCTCTAGTTTATGCATGTTATATGTACACAAATGTTGAATAATAAATTAAATTAAGGGAAAAGTTAACGGATGCCCTAAAGGTATTGATTTATACAATATTTTTAGAAACTTTTTATGGAAAAATAAAAAAAGAATTGATTTTTTTGCTACTTTTTATATTTCCCATAAAAATTATATAAAAACTTTCCTAAAATTGTCTATTAACAAATGTCCTAAGAGCATCTGTTAACTGAACTAAAAAATAATCAATATATATAGATAAAAATTACAATATTCCTAAGTTGTCTTTACTTTAAGTGAAAAATTGTAATAGACATGTATAAACAATTTTAAATTTACACTTTTCATGATGAATTCATTACATCAACTAATTTCTATGACATGTGCTATTTCTTTATCCTCTTGAGATTAAAAAAATAGTTATCCCTTCATATTAATTCAATTTAATAAAATTCAATTTAAGTTTTCGTGACATTATTTCATGTTATTTCTTTAATATATTTTGAAAATTTTATATAATCTTTCACATGATAATTTAAAGCATTATATGTGTGATGCATGGGCTCTTTGCTAGTTAATAATATAAGGTTGGACAACCATAGTGTGCTTAGATTTTAGCATTCATAGTTTGCAACCAATTAACTATATATATATATATATATTCACATCACATGACATGATTAATTTGTCAACGACTAAACTTAGTGCATTTGGTTAGGTAGAGAAGTGATAAAGATAAAAATAGAATAAAGGAAAAAAAAAATTTCGAAGATGGATCAATATCTTCTCTCATTTGATAAAATAGAAAGTGGAAAGGAAGGATAAAAGGAGAGCAATAGGAGCAAAATATAAGAAAAAAAAATTCCTTACATCTTGTCTCACTAGATTATTAAAAAAAAAAATACAAAAACTATAATAAGAATTTAATATATAATACTTTGTTTTCTCTTCACTTTCCTCTCCATCGTACTAATTAAAAGTTTGTAATGAAACATAAAATCTTCTTTTCTTTTCTTTTTTCACCATCCTCTACTTTCTGTTACTTTTTCCTTTTGGTCCTAGCTACTTTGTCAAAACAAAGCCCGTGGTCCAAACAAAATTCTTTATTACTGTCTCCAAACAAGAAAGAGTAGGAACAAACCAAACAGTACGGTATGGCAATATTATTCATTCTAAACAAAGAATATACCTTCTGGGTTTCCGTCTCAACCTTAAAATCCAACAAACTATGCATATATTTGTTTTGCAAAGCGAACTTTCTTGGAAGCTGCATATGAATAACAAAACCCCACTCTCTCTCTCTCTCTCTCTCTCTGCATGCTCTACCAATGTTTATGTGCCAAGCCATGTTTGCAGTAGCAGTGGCAGTAGCCCACATCTTTAACATTTTTGGAGAATATTCTCTCTTTTTGGAATGTTTGGCCAATTTTCACCTACTAACTGCATGCCACGTGGATATTTTCATAGTGCTGTCTCTTCAAAAGTCTAGAAATAATATAATAATGCTATAGTCACAAATTATTTTACAAAATTTTTACTGACAAATTTTTACTAGTTTTCAGGAGAAAATTGGCATTTACCTCTTTCGCCAAAACTTTTCAGCAAAATGCCCTTATTCTGAAATTATTTAAGAAAATACCCCTATTTTGAAAATCGAGTTTTTAAAACTCGAGTTTCAATGAAAAACTCAATTTACCCAAAATCGAGTTACTTGAAAAAATTTACATGGAATTCAAGTTCTATGTAAATTTTTTCAAGTAATTCGATTATAGGCGAATCGAGTTTTTCATTGGAATTCGAGTTTTAAAAACTCAATTTTCAAATAGGGGCATTTTTCTAAATAGTTTCAGAATAGGGGTATTTTGTTGAAAAGTTTACGCAAAATGGGTATTTTGCTATTTTGACCCTAGTTTTCATATAAATCCACTACTAATATCAACCGTTTGTAAAATCATGTAGTTTTAGCATTTTCTGAAATAATAATAAGTTGGTTTATAATAAAAATAATGTCATATACAAGTATTGTGCCAATCAATTTATCAACTTAACAAGTTGTGAAAAAAAATTGCATGTTTACTCATGTGGTTGAGTTGTGATCATTAAATAAAACGATTATATATATATATATATATCCCAAAAAAAAGAAAAAAGAAGTAAGCCATTCTCAAAACGTTTTGTCAAATGCATGAAGAGTCCCAAGATAAATCAAAATTAGACATTATTATAAGTGTAAGATTTTTGTTAATTAAGTAGCTCAACTGACACCTAATTCTATTTTCCATGAAGACGTTTAAGGTTTAAACTCTTCAATTATCTTGATATTCGACAAGTATGACCAGCGTATGGAGGTCATATGTCATGTGTAATTTCATAATAATATGTTCAAAGATAACAAGCAAAAATGACATGGTGATCAAGTGACATGTATCGTTCAAAAATATAATTAAAACTGTATGACATCAACAGGATGATCAAAGTTGACTAGAGGTGGAGTGTCGTATTGAAAGCTGTATATTCCAATTTGTATGCACGTATATAGGTTTCATGAATTATGCATTTACATGGTACATGCACATGATGAATATTCCTAGTTGCTATTATAAAACAAACAACTCTTGTTATGTATACTTAATGATTAATTATCTTCTTAACTAAAAAAAGTTGTACTATGAATATGTTTAAAAAAAAATTAAGAATCTTGAAGGCTTGTAACCAGTAAACTGAATATAAAATGAAAAATTTATAGAAATGATTCTACTTTCTTCCATAATTATTGTGGCTGTGAGTTCAAAATGATGTATGTATTATTTATCAATAATTTTTATATGTGTCATGTTAATGGGTATCATTAGGGATATTGTTAACAAACCATGTTAGAAAAGTTTTGACATTACTTTTATGGGAAATAAAAAAAAAGCTATAAAAACATTTTTTTTTATTTTTCATAAAAATTTTCCTAAAATAATTCACTAACAAATACTCTTAGAGTATCGATCAACATTTTCCTTTTTATATTTATAAATTTTTTTTAAGTCAATAAAAAAATTAAGCTAAGAGGAGAAGTGAGGATTCCTAGAAAAATCTAGAGTAAGCCATCAAAGGGATTCGATAGGTTGAATATAAAACAAAGAGGGAAGCATGCCTGAGTAGGAAACATGTGTACACGTAGCTGTGAGAAGAGTGGATGAGAATAATACTGTCCTTAGTGCCTCATAAATTCGAATCTTACTTAACCTCTTTTTTGGTTTTCTTAGTTAGAATAATACCTTGCTGTCCTTATACCAATCACCTCATCTAGGGGTGTTCGCAGTGCGGTGTAGTCTAATTTTGGGCCATTTTTAGTACCGTATTTTGTGGTGCAGTTTAGCCAAAATCATAATTGCATTTCACCTTATTTTTGCAGTCACATGTGTGTTGCGATGCGGTGTATAGTTTAGCCAAAACTATAACTACATCGCGTCTCATATTTGTGATCACATGTGCGGTGTATAAAAAATCACCTGCAATATAAAAATTCAATATATATATATATATATATATATATATCACCATACAATTCAACATGTATCGGTAATATCACTATCTCAGATTCTCAAGTATACATCAAACATATAATGAAGTCAAGTGCTTTGAAATCCCAATAACACGTAATAAATATCTAAACCTAGATTCAGTACCAAACAAAAACAAAGAAAACCCACAAAAATTAAACTTAAATATCTAATATAGCTACTGAGTACTGTGTCCTGACCCATCACTTTCAAGTGCCAATATACCAACGGCAACAATCAATAAAAAAATAATATAATTAACAAGTTTGTCATATACAAGCTACCAATAGATTAACTTTAACAAAGAAAAACTTGAATCGAACACATATAGAGAGATAAATGCTGCAATAGTAGAAGCAACTAGTGCAACGGCGATGAGTAGTCTAGTGGCAATTCAAGTGGAAGTGTGGCGGTTAGGGTTTGACTTCTGAGGGCTGAAAGAGTGATAAGATTTTTTTTTTATATATACTAACATAACAGTGAGATACGGCTAGAGTATTAAATTATTAATGTATTGATATTTTGTCCTTATTATATATATAATATAAAAGAAATAAATATATTAATATATATAGAGGGTGCAGTGCAGTGCGGTTTATGAGGTTTTTATATAATAAAACCACAAACCGCATTGCATCATGCGGTGTGGTGCACTGTTACTTGCGATGTAGTGTGGTTATGCCATTTGCGGGCGGTTGTGGTGCGATTTTTGCCGTTTGTGTGGTTTAGTGAACACCCCTAACCTCATCTGTTAAACTTAGGCCATGTGATTGATGATAAGATTGAGATTTATATATGTCACATCCTGACCTGATTTTTTCTATGATTTACTTTTGGACAAATTGTCGTATACTTTACATTACATAATTAAGTGATAATTATAAATTAAATATCATTTTATTTTATAGTTTCAACAAATTAAATTCTTTACTCAAATTGGAATTAACATTTTTGGGGAGAGGGAATAGGTAATTATCATGGGTAAAGAAAAACATCACGTTTTCATGTGAAGATTAAGGCATTGTTTCGATTGCGTCAGAGACGTCCACGTTTTGCCCTTTTTTTTTTTTTTTTTTAAACCAGCAACTATTGCATTGTTCATGGGACATGAACAATGCAAATAGGCAAATGAACAGTAATCCAAAAATTATTTTTTTTATTGTTTTTAGTTTTCAGCAAAATAAGCGGTATCCAAACGCACCCTTAAATATAAATTTTCCTTATAATTTACAGTAAACCCAATAATTTATTTTCTATGTTTTTTATACATGTATTATATATATATATATATATATATATACACACACACACACCATGGCATATGCAATTTGTTAGTTTTTAATGTTCTCTTGTTTTTCTTGAAAACAAGTAAAATAAAAAATATATGAGAGTTTAAGGGGGCATAGCTTTCTTATAGATGAAATTTACTTTTACTTACTTCTATATATTTTGTATGTATTACAATTTACAGAACATAAAAATTGTCTTGCAAAACTTGACGTAATAAAAGGCGTATATTTTCTCATTGTCTTTATATGTTGTTCACTTCTTTTGATCAATTAATTCTTGACTAGTGATGCATTATCCCTTCATCGAGTAAAAACAAGAAAGCTTTCATATAGACTAATTAAATCTACATATACTTCTATATATTTAATTTGCATGTATTACAAAACACAAAATACTGTCCGGAAAAACTTTATATAATAAGGTATATACAAGACTAGTATACATTATTTGCATAAATTTTATTCACTCTTTCTTATAGATTAAATCTACATATACTTCTATATATTTTGCATGTATTACAAATCACAAAATATTGTCCGGAAAAACTTTATATAATAATTAAGATATATACTTACTATACTAGTACATTATCTGCTTAAATGTCATTCACCTTTTCAAGTTATTTCCAATTCACTCACTACAAAAAATGGGGCCTTTAGGCCCCGTTTTTTTGGGCCGCGTTTGAGAAAACGCGGCCCAAAAAGGACTTAAGCCGCGTTTTCTCAAACGCGGCTTCAGTCCGGATCAACAGGCCGTGTTTTCTCAAACGCGGCCCAAAAAAAGGGATAAGGCCGCGTTTTTTAAACGCGGCCCAAAATAAGGGCCTTGAGGCCGCGTTTTCTAAACGCGGCCTGAAGCTTCTTCTGAAGCCGCGTTAACAAAACGCGGCTTCAGTTTAGTAATAAACGCGGCCTCAAAATTCGCCTATAGCCGCGTGTTAGACACGCGGCTTTAGGGAAAATATATATACTATATATACTAGCTCTTCACCGGGTTCAGCAAAACCCTAGCCCTCATCATATCTCTCACGGCTTCCCTCATCACGTACGCCTTCATCACGCCTTCGGACTCATCAAGCCCTCATCACGCCTTCACCGGCTCGGAGATGGAGCTCCAAGCGTCGATCGCGATCTCCGATCCGATCGGAGATCGCAATCGACGCTCGAAGCTTCGGACTCATCAAGCCCTCATCACGCCTTCACCGGCTCGGAGATGGAGCTCCAAGCGTCGATCGCGATCTCCGATCCGATCGAAGATGGAGGCTTGGAGCTCCAAGCCTCCATCTCCGATCCGATCGGAGATCGCGATCGACGCTCGGAGATGGAGCTCCAAGCGTCAATCTCGATCTCCGATCCGATCGGAGATGGAGGCTTGGAGCTCCAAGCCTCCATCTCCGATCCGATCGGAGATCGAGGTCGACGCTCGGAGATGGAGCTCCAAGCGTCGATCTCGATCTCCGATCCGATCGGAGATTGAGATCGACGCTCGGAGATGGAGCTCCGAGCCTCGAGGTTGGGTATTTCCGATGTTCTTGTTATTGTTCTTGTTTGTGTTCTTGCTGTGTTCTTGCTGTGTTCTTGTTCTTGTTTGTGTTCTTGTTGTGTTCCGATGTTCTTGTGCTTGTTTGTGTTCCGAATTTGTTCCGATTTGTCATGTTTAATTTATCAATTTTGTTTATGTTCTTGTTTAAATTTTGTTCGATCGATTTAAATTTGCTGTGTTTAAATTTTTGTTCGGCCTAAATTTGCTGTGTTTAAATTTACTGTGTTTAAATTTTTGTTCGATTTGTTTATGTTTAAAGTTTCTGGGTTTAAATTTGCTGGGTTTGTGTTCTTGGCATGTTTGTTTGTTTCAAAATTTGCTGGGTTTATTAGTTTTTTTATTTCATTTATTGTTTTTTCAAAATAATTTTTTTTTTGAATATTTTTGGCAATTAGGCCGCGTTTAAAATGCGGCCATAGGATTTGGTCTTAGGCCGCGCTTTTAAAAGTGCGGCCATAGACCCCGGATGCCTATAGTTGCGGGGTTTGGGCCACATTTAAAAACGCGGCCTAAAAAATCGCGGCCATAGCCTATAGCCGCGTTTTTAGGACCTTAGGCCGCGTTTTTCAAACGCGGCCTAAAGTCTTTTTTTTTTGTAGTGACTCTTGGCCTGCAGTGATGACATTATCTCTATTTTGGATCAATTCACTTTTGTCAAGTGGTGCATTTTACATTTTTTTTGTTTGATTCTTCAAATCAATTCATTCTTTGCCTGTGATTGTCACTTTTGATTGAGTCAATTCACTCTTAATTAGCAGAATATTATATATCGCTTCTTCGAGTCAGAAACTTTACTAGTTGAGCTGAATAAAATCCACTATTCTTAGTCAATATTGATGCATATAGCTTGTTTAAGTCAATTCAGTCAGTGATGTATTATACATTTTTTGTTCACTTCCTTTCTTCTTCTTCTTGTTCACTTCTTTGAGTCAATTCACCTTTGGCTAAATAATATATTATTCTTGGCTCTAGTTTCTCGCTTACAACAGGGGCAAGAGATTTGGATTTTCTTTACGAGAGAGACTAGATGCACCGCCTCTAGCTAGGATGTGATCTCTTAATCTTGTATTGATAGAATAGACTGAAGCAGTTAGAGAAATAATTTTCTTGGCGACCATCCTCTCAATTTATCAAGTCATTGAAATAGACAATGAAACTTTGACTACAAACATGCTAAAATTCTATGAGAAATCGGAACAATTTGTACATTTCTCGAGAATAGTTCAAGATTACTTCTTAAATTTGCTTGTATCAATTGTCTAGCTAATGGAGTTGTCCAATGGATTGCTGCTAAGGCTAATTAGTTTGGCTTACTCACTTAATTTGTTGCATCAAGAACTAAAAAATCTGTTTACTTCAAGATGGTCTTGCAACAAATAACATAGTGTTCTCTTGTTTTTACTGTTTATTTATTTATTTATTTAAAAGGTATGATAAGATTTGAAACAATGACATTTGGTTTATGATGTTTGTCCTTTAGTATTACATCAAGACACCAATTTCTCCTTTCATTTTAGTGTGTAGGAAGGATTTGAAACTAATTTAGCAACAACAAAAAAAGACAAAAAAATACTTCACTTATTGAGCTAACTAGAATCTATATAATTGGTTCTAAGTTGGGTGCTAACTAATATCACTTTCTATTATATACGCTTTAAAAATAAAAGGAAGTATCAAAGTACTAGCTTGCATGAAACGGCCAACATTGAAGAGCCAAGAGATTTTATTTCTTTCCTTCCCTTCCTTTTCCGCCTCTCTTTCCCAACATTTTACTCGAATTATAAGTGAGATATCAAAAAAGCTTTGGTGTGGGAGCTATTGGAAGAAGAAGCTCTCCCATGTTCCTCTTTTTCTAATTCTAGCTACCTATGTCGTATGATTGTGATAGGGCAAAGTAACTAAAAATTCCTAATTGAGAGAATAGATTAGTGGGGAGCAGTTGGGATTTAACTCATAATTGAGAGAATAAGTCGGAAATAAAATCTGGCAATAGATTAGTGGGGGAGAAAACAAAATTACAAAATAGCCCAACACAATAAAGTTTCATATCATCTTTAATTTGCTTAAGTTCACTAGTTTCATGTCGAACATAACAAAGCCTCAACTCTCATTTTTATATTTATATTTAGAAACTTCATTAATTGAGCTAACTAGAACTATAATTAGTTCTAAGTTACGTGCCAACTAATATCACTTTCTATTATATATATATGCTTAACAGGAAAAGGAAGTAACGAAAACACTAGTTTGCATGAACTAACATCGTAGAGCCAAGAGACTTATTTCTCTTATTCCCTTACTCCCTTGTATCTCTTTCCTAATTTTTACATAAATTATAAGTGAGATATTAAGAAAGTTTTGGTGTGGGAGAAGAAGCTCTCTCATGCTCTTTTTTTTTTTAAATCTAATTCTACCCATGTCGTGCAAAAGGACAAACAGCCCCCCGGTAACTCTTAGCCTAACACAATAAAGTTTAATATTATTTTTCATTTAAGTTTTCCAGTTACATGTTGTTTAATGCATCTAAGATCATTTTATCAAACAAAACCGTACATTGGGTTAAGTAATGTGTTTAAGTTTGATAAGGGAGTATAATTAAGTGTGTGTATGTATTTAGTAGTTTGTTTGTTTCTTAAAAAAAAAAAAAAAAAAAAGGTAAGAAGATCCCAAAAGCTGCCTAACTTGATAAAATATTTTGGTGTAGTACTATCCTTTTGGATCAAATTCAACATCATCCAAAATTTTAGAGAAAAAAAGAGAACTACTTTCTTAAGAAAAATGAGCTTACTAATATTGCATAAAATAAAGAATATTGAAACCTATATCTACAAGATTTGTTCTCATCAATAAAAAAAAAAAAAAAATTGTCAATGCTTTATTTGTCTATTGAATAGTTTTCAAGAATATTGTATAGTATTTAACTCAAAAAAATTGTGAATGCTATATTTTTTTCTAGTATAGTATTTGTTATAGCATAGTTTTTATAAAATTGTCAATGCTTTATTTGTCTAGTGAAGTTAAATACTGTATTTGTTATAGTTTTATAGAAAACATTACATAGTTAAAAACATTATTGTAGGGACACGATATTCAGACCAATCTCAAAATGTATGAAATCTTGGCTCAGTGAGCCCAATACAATAAATTTGTAGAGAGTGGGTCGAAGAGCTAGGCTTTAGTGCATGGATAATAGTTAATATGGATTTCATGACAATCAAACAGAGATAAACCGAGTTTACCAAAGAAAGTTTGTCCTCGGCACAATCCGAGTAGCTTTGTTCTAGTAAATGTTGAACGAGAATGGTTACAAGAGTTCTTGAGATTGCTACCGTGCTTTCTCCGTTCCCCCCCCCCCCCTCTCTCCATGATGGGTTTCTCCTATTATATAGTCCCTTTCAAACAATCTGGGCCTTCCCCTTGTTGATCATCCAAGTCTATACTTGAGTGTCTGTCCCATCAGACACCCTCTCTGGTATTTTGTGAACTGTGGTAACCGAGATGACACTATTCAGGAGTCCTGTTTACATAAATGCGGTATTAGCAGCTTTCTCCTAGATATTTTTAAGTTTCTATCCTTCTTGTATGTTTGTGACACACGTCCCTATCACTAGAGCTTCCTAGAAGGTCACTTTGATCACTAGGATTCATAGCTGATCTGTGTTTAGCTTATTTGAGGAGATATTCTTCCTCGGACTCGGACTACTCACGATCTCGGCTAAAGCCCCACGCTCTCGGCCAAAGCCCAAGACCCAATTGCATGATTCGGGCTCATGACCCCACAATTTTATTAAAGAATTAAAAAGAAAAACTCTACAAAATTCTTTTTAAAAAAAGAGAGAACTAAATGTAAAATTATCTCCATTAGGAGACATAATGTGGTCCATATACATTTTATTTTAATTATTTAATTATTTTTTATCTAGAATTTTTATTTATTTGATAATAAGAATGATAGATAAGGATCCATTCTATTAAGATTCTTTTTGTGAATAGACATTTATAACGTCGTTTGGTAAAATAGACGTATTTTGGTGAACAAACATATTCAAAGATGGGAGGAGTACAAATAGAGAATCGACGTTAAATTGAAGGGATCCCTAGTCTAGCCTTTAAAAGCCTGTGTTCTCCATCAAAATATTCTCTAAGGAGAAGGTCATAGACTAGAAGATTCTCTTCTAATTATTTGCTTTACATTGGGGTTTTTCCACCCCCCCCCCCCCCCCCCCCCCTCTTTATATGAATCATTTGAACAACAATAACTAGAGGAATGTTTTATTTTCTTCCGCCACTTTAGATTTCTTACACTAAACAGTATATTATAAATAATAAAAATAAGTTTATATAATTGGACATGATTCTATTTTCGTACCATACTGAAATAGAATCATTTAAGTGGCAATGGCCAAAAAGTTTTTAAGGGTACACAATATTTGCCACTCGCACTTCAAAAGCATACAAATAAAGCATCAGTATCAACCATTCTAAAAATATCACTTTAACATGTCAAAAAGTTACTTTATTATTTTAGCACACTATTTTATAATACACAATACACCATATCTTCTTTTCTTTAATTCAATACATTAAAAAAACATTTAAAAAACTCCAACAATATAAAAAAATACAGAATACAAAACACTATATCACCCACTTCCACCACCACCTATAGCCCACCCCCACCACAACCCACCACTATTACAAACCCATCACCACTGGCCACTATAAACACAACCACAAAAATCAACCCATTGTAACCCACCAAAATCAACCCACAGAACGACCTAAAAAACACTACCACACACCAAGAGAGAAGTTTCTCTTGTTAGAAAAATACATGTTTGTATTGCATATAAAACATACGCAGCGAAAAATTAACGGATCTACTTCATTCGCAATTGATAACATGTACTATGTAAAATTCAGAATTCAAGGATAAGAGAGTGTACCTTGGTGTGGTGAATTTTAAAACCAAAGATTAGAAGTACTCGGGAACACTTTTAATCTTCATTCCAATTCTACTAACGCCTAAAATATGTGGTCTCTCAATCAGTTTCTATAAATTTGTTCAAGGGAGAATGAAAAAGTGTCCAATACTCACATACAAACCATTTCATGTAACTTCTAAAAATTCTGTATGTTTTTTTCTTTATAACTGATTATCTAATTGGGCTAACCTTTTGGGTTTTAGTATGTGGCTTGGAGTGGGACCAAAAGGGACCAATAAGACACTAACTCCAATGGGTCTTGGGCTTTTCTGTCAACTATTGACAAGTCCAAAGTTACCATTAATTATATTTAATACCATTATATAAATATAATTGCACTCTAGGCCTTATTAATAAATTATAGCTCAAGACTTTATTATACATGCAATCTCTTCATAAAATATTCGTAGTAATACAAAGTCATAAATATAGATTGCCAATTTGTAGATTATTACATCTTAATCTTTAGTAATTTCTTACCAAAGTGGTTAGGCTTAATTTTCTGAATAACTGAACCTATTAAACTTATCTCAAGGAAATATTTTGTATTTCCGTTAAGAGATTATGAATTCTATCTTGAGAATATATGTTCCATCAACACTAAATGTGGCTGCCCAACATACTGAGGTTTTGACCGTTACTTTAGATCTCACTCTTGATATATCAAAGCAACCTACACTTCATGATCAAGTCCATTATTCTCTCAGGATTAAAAGTTCATGAAAATAGAAGTCGTGAAATTTATTATTCATTTGACAGTCGTTAGGAGAATAATAAATCTCACAGCGGTTCAGTTCAATATGTCTTAACTCTTAAAACATATCAACATATCAACTAGAAGTCTTTACTTCCATGATTAAGACAAATCATCTTAGTTGATATGTTATAGTTTTCGTAGATAAAACGTCCAATTTCATCATCGACTACGAACTAAAAATTATGAGTTTATAAAAAACTTGTGATTCATATTTCCTGTGACTTTTTATATAAATTACATACTATACATCTCATAGACTACATGATAATGTCTGAATATTCATATTACCATTATTTTAGATAATGATAAAACAACTTTATTAATCATAACATTAAGTCATACATATGTTCCATCAACACTAAATGTGGCTGCCCAACATACTGAGGTTTTGACCGTTACTTTAGATCTCACTCTTGATATATCAAAGCAACCTACACTTCATGATCAAGTCCATTATTCTCTCAGGATTAAAAGTTCATGAAAATAGAAGTCGTGAAATTTATTATTCATTTGACAGTCGTTAGGAGAATAATAAATCTCACAGCGGTTCAGTTCAATATGTCTTAACTCTTAAAACATATCAACATATCAACTAGAAGTCTTTACTTCCATGATTAAGACAAATCATCTTAGTTGATATGTTATAGTTTTCGTAGATAAAACGTCCAATTTCATCATCGACTACGAACTAAAAATTATGAGTTTATAAAAAACTTGTGATTCATATTTCCTGTGACTTTTTATATAAATTACATACTATACATCTCATAGACTACATGATAATGTCTGAATATTCATATTACCATTATTTTAGATAATGATAAAACAACTTTATTAATCATAACATTAAGTCATACATAATGTCATACATAATAATATACATAACATCATACAATTAGATTTAAGGGCACCAATCCTAACATCTCTCTTGGAATCACTCCTGATTTGATTTAAAATCATGTAAAGTGGGTAGCGTCCAAAAAGCTTTTTTGGCGTGAATGGTTGCGTCAAGAAATTAAGTGGAAAAATAACCATGAAAATTATATATATATATATATATATATATATATTTATAGAAAGGGAATAAATGAATTGTTGGACTTTCACTAGCTCTTTAGTGATATTAAGGTAAAGTTTTTTTTTATTATAATTAATCAGTTTTTTAGGTGCAACTATATATTAGTCAGTTAAAGAAATATTTTTGTTTATAGATATAGTTAACAAGTGTCTGGAGGCAATAGCTAAGGTTGAGTTTTTATTTAATATTTTTTTAATTATAATTGATATGATTTTTGGGTTCAATCACACTTCAATTATTTTTTTTAAATCCACGTTATGCAGTTAAAGAAGTATTTACTTATTTACTTTTGTTGATACCCGTTTACAAAAGGTTTTATTTATTTGCTTTTGTTGTTTCCCAATGTAGCGTGGCTCGTTAAATTTCTCCTTATGGAATATGCGAATGCATCTGTTATCAAAAGCCATTCTTAAAATATGACAACTCATAATTTGTGAAGTTTAGAATTAATAAATGCTCAAAAATAAATTATAATTTACATTTTTCAAAGAAAAAAAATACATTTATTATTATTATTTTAAAAAATATACTTGTTAATAATTCATTAGCTTACAAGTACAAATTCATTACGATTATGTTTGCTTGATTGGATATATAACTGGAACCTTTATCATTGTTAACAAAAAAAATTTGTTAAAAAAATTTACTGGAAGCTTATGCCTCTAGTATCAAAAACCCCAAAAGGAGATGTTCACATACGAAGTTACGAGTATTTTAACAATTGTTCTAGGTCAGATCCATGGGCGATAGGTTTTGATGGTAAAATAATTGGAAGGTACTCATTATTCATGAACTCAACTTGACTGTTTTACATGAATGGCAATTTTTTTTAAAAATGAAATACATGAATGACAAATCTGCAACAAAATATTGAAGATTTTGATTTTTCAATTGTTCATTTCGAAGGACACATGTTGAATTTTATGTGCTCACCCGTGAATCCTTACATCAAATAAATACTGCAGCTACATAAAATATCACTAGCCTCGTCATACTTACCTGTGATTTGAAATTTGATACTTTATTCACCTGAGATTTGATTGAAATTTAAGTTACCTACCTGGGGTTTGAAATCTCATGATGCAAGTGTTTCGTTGGTTTCTTTTTGAACTTATTTGATATCTGTCTTTTATGTTTTTTGTGTTTTTGAAGGAGAGATACATAAAAGTAGAGCAAAATTACATATTTAGCTATGTTTTTAATAGGAGTGGGTTACGAAACTCTAACTGAGCTAATCTCAGGTAGGTAAAGTGTCAAATTTCAAACCATAGGTAGGCAATTTAAATTTTGACCAAACCACATGAGAGTAAGTTGTAATTTTCCTTTTTTTTTTAGTTTAATATAATTTTTCAATTTGAATTTACCTATTGTTAGTGAGGTTACACAAAAAGTGATTTTTATAATACTAAAATTTAGAATTTGAAATAGAGTAAACTGCTAGGTTTAGTGTGTGCTAGTTTTTAGAAAAAAAAAAAGTATCAAACGTATGTGAAGAGAAATGATATATCTACAATATTTTCACAACATTTTTACAACAAATCCTAAGTTTTTACAACATTTTTACAACAATTTGAATTTATCTATTGTTAGTGAGGTTACACAAAAAGAGATTTTTATAATACTAAAATTTAGAATTTAAAATAGAGTAAACTGCTAGGTTTAGTGTGTGCTAGTTTTTAGAAAAAAAAAAGTATCAAACGTATGTGAAAAGAAATGATATATCTACAATATTTTCACAACATTTTTACAACAAATCCTAAGTAGCAAGTTGTTACTAGTTGTTATTGTTGGAGCAAAAAAGTAATTTTAGTATTAGGTTCAAATTTGAACCAATAACAACTAACCACCTATGATTTGTTGTAAAAATGTTGTGGATGTAGCACCTCTCCGTATGAGAAATTTGTTTAGATAAAAAGTGTGCTAATTTTTAGGAAAAAAGTTTTCCTGGTAATTTTTTTTTTTGAATCATTTTGAATTACAATTTTAACCATATTTTTTAATTTTTAAGAATAATGATTATCTAATTAGATTATGAGTATTTTTGACTCTTTTTTTAAAGCCATAACTAATTTTCTATGTCTTCTTAATATATAGAGATAAATTTTCACAAAAATATTACAATATTTTCACAATTAAAAAAAAAAAAGAGAGAGAGAGAGAGAGAGACTTAACGCAACTTAAAATTGAGATTTTTTTTTTTTTTTTTGTATTCTTAGAATTTGTTTTTAAGATATATGTGAGTGGATAATGAACTCCAAATGGCAGCAAGCAAGGAAGAAAGCACCACGTGTCTATGGATTATATGAAATAATTGAGATGGGTTTATTCTCTTTTTATAGCATATGCACTCAATGGCTTAAAATTCAACAAAGTCACTCAGATGCCATCTGGGTAGTGAAAGCCATTTAAACAAAAGACGAAAAAAAAAAAAGTGTTTATCAAAAAAGACGAAAAAAAAGTGCTTATTAGCAGGTTGAAACATCGCAAGAGAATATTTCTTGGGACATGTCAATTTCATAATTAGTATTAAATATGAGCGATTGACACTTTTTATTTATTATTTTTTACATGAACCTATTATTTTTATTTATTCTACTACTCACAATTTACTACTTTAACAATTGTAAAAACGGAGTGTATTCGTACTCCATACTCCATAGTATTGTCGATAAAATTCAAAACATCAGCTTTAATTAAATGAAACTTCGAGGCTTCAGTAGTAGGCAAATCATAAATGTTGTCAACAAGGAAAATTATAAATGTTAACAAAATAAATGCAGATCATGATCTTCTATAATTATTAGGATAACTCTACCACATCATCAATAGTTTTAATAGATATTAAAGATTGATAGTCAAAAATTTATTTAAATATTAATGATATGAAAAATTGAAATTTCAAAGCTTCAACTGTAGGTAAATGTCTAACAACAAGGAAAAAATAAATGTAAATAATAAATGTAGAATTATGATCTTCTATAATTATTATGATAATTCTACCATGTTTTCAATAATTTAAATAAATATAAAAAATATTGATAGTCAAATTTGTTTAAATATTAATAATATGATAAATTTTAATTATTTTAAGAAAATAATTATAAAATTTTAGGAGTTTCATAATGAAATTTATAACTTTAAAGCTCATCTTTAGGGTATTTCAGTTGTAAAAAGGGAAAAAAAAGGGATCTATTCCTATACCGTTTGATAATATTAAACTAAGTAATGACAAGTTGGTAACCAATAAGATGTTCCTTACTACTTCATCTCCAATCCCAACAAAAAGAACCTTTTATTTTTATAATTATAAGTGACTTATAAAATAAAAAGGGACATCAAAGTGAACAATTAGAAATATAAAGAAGAGAAGTGGCTTTTGGGCTCACTTAACTATCACAATTTTTAATGAAACAACAAAAGTGCTGCTTTAAAAAGGATTAGGTATGTAGTTCAATTGTACTTCTAGGTGTTTTCAACAATAATGTTTAGGATTCAAATCTTAATTCCATTATAATTATTGAATTTATAAAAAGAAAAAAAATTAAAGGATTCAATTAACACTTAACAACATTTGATAATAGACTAGTTTAAAAAATAAAAGTTTTAATATCATTTTTATGAGAAATATAAAAATTAAATATCAAAAAAGTAATATTTTTTAAAATTTTGTTCATAAAAAAATTAAAATTTTTAAAAATTAATATTCTTAAAAAATCAGTTAACTTTTATTATAAATAAATAAAAAGAACAAGAAGACGAGGTCTTTTTTTTTTTTTTTTTGATAGAAGGAGACGAGGTCTTTAATCTATAAGTAAGAGTGAATAAAAATATCAAGGAGATTGTTACCAAAAAAAAAAAAAAATCCAGGAGACAAAATGACAAATGCAGAGCAAGATAACGGCAGTCTTGACCGAGTCAAACGACGCGTGGGGAAAAGAAAACCCCAAAACCAGGCACTATATAAATCCAAAAGCGAAATGACAATTTTACCCTCTTCGACTTCTTATTCTTAACAACCAAGCAAATAAATCCTTAAAAAACAACATTGTTTATAATTTTTAAAAAATGGCCAAACAGAAGAAGACGGCGGTGAAACCAAAGACAACGGTTCCTCGTAATATGTTTTGCTAACTGTTATTATTACTAGTTAACAGATAAGCACTTTGGTTAGTCCTGCCTGCCCAGCTACCATAATACCTAATAAACTTCACCCATTCTATCACACATCTTTTCCTCATCTACTAGCCGTTCGATTAAAAATCAACGGTTGAGATTAATCCTTGATCTTGCTTCCCCCTTTAAATTACTCGTTCACCTTAAACAAAAAAAATTTGATGGAAAAAGTTAACTGATACTGAGTATTAGTTTACAAAATATTTTTAGAAATATTTTATGATAAATAGAAAAAAGTAACTAATTTTTTTTTTGACGGCTTTTTATCATTTTTACAAAAATAGTGTCAAAATTTTCTTAAAATAGTTTATTAACAATTATCCTAAAAGTATCCGTTAACAACTTTTAGTACTTAGTTAATAGTTCTTCCTTAAAAGTACCCGTTAACAACTTTTAGAACTTAGTTAATAGTTCTTCCTCACTGTTTTAAATTCACGTAAAACAAAGAAAATGTATTGTTTAATTTCTTAAATAAAGGTTAAGTACAAGAAAAGTGAATTTAGAGGGATGCTATAAAACCTATAGCATAAATTTTATAATTCAATTTTTAAGCACAAAATTAAGAAAAAAAAAATAGTTAAAGGATTTATTTATTACTATTGTTAATGTAGCATTAATCATATCAATTTGTAAGTGTTTTTTTTGTATATAAACTTTGTTGCTTTTGAAGTGAACAATACTTATTTTAGCATTATTGGGTTCAAGTTCAACTGACATTCCATCTTTAATGATAAGATGAGATGGTCGGTTCAATCCCGTCTCAACACACATAAATAGTTTCTTCAAATAAATAATAAGAACTCATTAGCAACTAAAAAATAATAATAAGAAAAATACTTATTAAAGATATATTTTTTTTAAGAAAGTTATTAAAGATACTTGTATCTTCTAAAAATTTATCCCTAAATTAAATAATTTGGATTTTCTCTCACTAATGGTAACATTTAAACCAAGACCATTAATTACTAGTACTATTCTAAACATTTATTTAAAAGTTAAAATGGCAAGTGGGAGTTATAGATATCCTAACATGTAAAATTTATTACAGTACCATTTTCCATTCTTTAAATTTCCACATTTGGAGTAATTTTATGTTTTAATTATAAGCTGATTTTAGTGTGTTTTCTTTATAGTTTTTTTTTTTTTTTTTCTTTTTTTTCTTTTTGGGGGTGGGTTTGCTTCAGTTATTCTCTCTCTCTTTCTCTATCCTTCAATTCTTAGTATAAATAGACACCTTGTGAAAGAGCAAAAACCACCAAACGGCTATAAATGACGTTACAAGTTCTGCAGAACACACAAAAACACACACACAAAACAGACACACAAACACACACATAGAGAGAGAAAGAGAGAGAGAGAGAGACTTTAAGATCGTTGGGTTTTGTTGGGGTTAACTTTGCCAAATTTCTCTTTGAAATTTTAGGCCTTTGGTTTTGGAGGAGGGGTTAGTGATCTGGGTCTTAAAGATCTGATTCTCCTTTCTCACTGAGAAAGAGAGAGAGAGAGAGAGAATTGGGCATTTTGTTTTTGGTTCTTCTTCAATATATACACAATACAATAGTTTATAGTATACATATATATATATATATATATATAGTTGAGAATCATGTCAGATGGGTATTATAGTTCTAAGAAGACTGATGACATCTGCGAAGAAGTTTGTGGCCAGGTACAAATCCTTTACCAATTCTATACTTGTTCAATTTTCAAACTTTTAACTTCTTTGCTAAAGATTTTGGGTTATTTGAAATGGGCATCTTTGGTTATTGGGAAACGATTTTTCATTTCTGGGATTAAGGGAAAGTGGGTGTGTTTTTTTTCTTTGTTTTGTTTAGTTTATTTGCTTAAGTTTTTACTTGTTTCTAGTATTTGTCTTTCCCAATTGACACTACTCTTTTCAGTTTTATGTCTTTATTCCTATTTTTGCAAATTAAATTTAGTTTTGGGGTTTGCTTTTTGAGATTTTCAGTAATGGGTATCTCTCAGGTATCTTTGGTTTTTTCTGATGAAGGATAAAAAAAATTGGGATTCTTTTAACTATATTAAGTACCCCAACGTCGTTTTTTCTATACATATACCTGCACATAGACCTATATTCACGCCTTTTTTAACTCTCGAAGTGTTTGGTTGATGGGTTTGTTATTATCTAGATGGACTTTAATTTCAGGATTGGCATATGAATTGTTTGAGGGATAGAAATTCGTGTGTGTCTTAAATTCTTGAATTTTTAAGTTTTAGCCCTTTTGTAAGATCCTCTTTTTAGTGTCATTGTCTGAGAAGTGAAAGTTGTAGAGTTTGTGTCTGAAACATTGGTCATTTCGACTATACAAGTTTTGGATTTTCCTTTCAAAAGATTCTATTTTTGTCTGAAGGTCAGGCAGCTATTGAACTAGTATTTATTGCGGCTTTTAGCATCTGAACCTTTTTCTTTTGTTCTAATAAATCAATTTAAATGTTTAGAGTAAACAGAAATGATGTTATATCCCTGGGATTTGTCAAAGTTTATATCATTTCATGTAAACAAGATTAATTCGGTGTTTTTTTTTTTTTTTTTTGGGTACAAATAGTCATAGTATCTTATATTGTGTATTTTTTAAATCCACAGCAGGGAACTCCTACATCCCTGGGCATGTCAAGACTCCGGTGTTTCCTGCGAGGGTTGGATTTGAGGACATATCTGCTCTTGTTTGTGTTTGTCCCATTATGCATTGTTGGCATATATGTACATGGGCAGAAGGTCACTTATTTCCTAAGGCCACTATGGGAATCACCTCCAAAGCCATTTCATGAGATCCCTCACTATTATAATGAGAATGTATCGATGGAGACCCAATGCAAACTTCATGGGTGGGGAATTCGTGAATCACCAAGACGAGTCTTTGATGCAGTTCTGTTCAGTAATGAGCTTGACATCCTTACAATTCGGTGGAATGAATTGTATCCATATGTGACACAGTTTGTTCTTCTTGAATCAAACTCAACATTCACAGGCGTGCCTAAACCATTGATTTTTGCAAGGAACCGTGATCGGTTCAAGTTTGCTGATCCTCGGCTGACTTATGGGATGGTTGGAGGAAGATTCAAGAAAGGCGAAAATCCATTTATTGAAGAGGCATATCAGAGACTAGCACTTGACCAGCTTTTGAAAATTGCAGGCATAGAAGATGATGACTTGTTGATAATGTCTGATGTTGATGAGATTCCAAGTGCCCATACAATTAATCTCTTGAGGTGGTGTGATAACATCCCGCCTATTCTTCACCTTCAGCTTAGAGACTACTTGTATTCATATGAGTTTTATATTGATAACAAAAGCTGGAGAGCTTCGGTCCACAGGTACCAGTCTGGCAAGACTAGATATGCACATTATCGACAAACTGATGACCTCTTTTCAGATGCGGGGTGGCATTGTAGCTTTTGCTTCCGCCGTATCAGTGAGTTTGTTTTTAAGATGAAGGCTTACAGCCATAATGATCGGGTCAAGTTTTCTCATTACCTGAACCCCGATAGGATTCAGGATATTATATGCAAAGGGGCTGACCTATTTGACATGATGCCTGAGGAGTACACATTTAAGGAGATCATTGGGAAGTTGGGACCTATTCCTCATTCTTATTCAGCAGTACATCTTCCAGCATATTTGTTGAACAATGCTGAGAAGTACAAATATCTGTTGCCTGGTAACTGCAAAAGAGAAAGTGGCTGAGTCTTGAAAAAGAGTTCCTTTGTATAGATTGGAGATGCAGATTGTGCATTGCACTGAACAGGGCTCAATTGGATGATTAATGGTTTTGGTGAAGCAGCAATACAAGAATACCTTATATCTAATGAAGTTAGGTCACTCCCTAGAGAGATTATTGGAGGAACTTGTCAGGGCCCTGGAATTTGACAGAAAACTCTCTATATCCTCCTTTTGGTGAGTTGGTGTTTCTTCCGGTATGGAGGCAAGCCAATTTTCTGAGTAGGGAGCTCACTGTGAGAGAATAGTCTATGGCTGTGACTAGTTTATGTATCATTTCTTGCCGGTGTAGCATGATCCCATATTGCATAAATGTATAATGACATTTTCCAGCTTTTCTGTGCTGGAAATTTGGCTTTCTTAGACTAATTTATTCATATAATCTTATCACAACTTGGGTTGTCTATCATTTTGAATTGTACCATCTGATTGATTTTGGATTTTCAATTGATCATATTGCTGTCCATACGGTTGCTGATCATTAAGTTATAGTGTATAGTTTTGTCTTCTTCTCTTTCTCTCTATATCTTTCAATATATTTTGCGTTGAAGTGAACCTCCACAATGGAAATTAGACGGTTTTTCTTCTCTGAGGCAGAGTGTTTATGCCTAGCACTTGTTATTGCTAAAGCTTAGACACCAGAATTAGGTTGTATATATTCTAAGAGTGTAATTTTCAGATTGTCAACATTTTTCAGGGTTCAGAATCATTTTTTTTTCTTTGGGAAGCTGGCATGATGAGGTAGTTCCTTCTATTGTGAAATTAGTTGACCATTTGAACTGACCTTGGAATCTAATCCGCGACTTGTGGCCACGTACCACTAATCTGTGACTTGTGGCCACGTACCACTAATCTGAGACTCTGTTTACTTTTAAATTCACTGAATGAGATGTGAGTTTTAGTTTTAGTTTTAGTTTTGCCTACAGCCATTGATGGGGATTTATTGTTTATGTGTGGTTCTCTTAAATTTTGGGTCTTTGCCAACTTGGTTGACTTGTCTGTTTGCCTTTTCAAGCATTGGATTTGGGGGGGGGGGGTTCATAAATTTGATGGCTCTTTTAGTGGTTGTATCCCAAGGTGCGCTTTAAAATTTCAGTAGTGAAGATCCATCAAAGTGACCCACTTTGCTCACAAAGACTAAAGAGATAAGGAATGGCCATATTAGATTCTCCACTAATAAGTGTGTGATTTTCAAATTTTGGATTATTATCTGGTTTGAATTTTTCTTTTTTGCTCATGTGTTTTAATTTTCTTGTGTCGATCCATTAAGTTCTTGTTCTCTCATTGCCTTAAAAAAAAACTCCAAAAAAAGCTGATACCACATGCTGTTTCTTGGAAATTACGTTTGGTCTTGTTTGGGTTTGTGTTTTGTCTGATACTACTGTTGTATAAGTCAATTTTTGCTGATTCTGATGTTGCTTCTTGGAACTTTCTTGGCTTTCCATCAAGCGATGAGCCAAGATTTCATGTTCCCTCTTCTTCCATATTAGGATTAGTATTGATCTTCTGCTTTGCCATTAAATTTTCACAGATCTTATATATTCTGTGAACTAATATTGTGCATGACTCTATGAAAGGGCAGAGAATGAATTTTTTAGCAGCAACAATAGGATGAAACGGATTAGGATTCTCTAGAGGTCTTAGTTAATTCAATCATGAAGTTCCTAAAATCTTAGAAACCAAAATTGTGATAGTTTGGTAATTAGCCTCTAAAAAAGAAAATAAAAACAAATTTCAGGGAGTCAGGTTACGAATGAATCACCTCTTCCAAATCCCACAAAAGCGAAAGTGTTATGCATTTGTTATGATCAAAAGGTGATTGTGAACTTTTATTTAAATGGTCATGACATGGTAAAACCTAATCTATTAGGTTTAAAATGGATGAAAAGTATTTTAGGAATTCCTTGATAAAAGTATTTTTAAAATTATAAAAAATTATGCCATGAGACTTGTAACTCAATTAATACGTTTTTGTGTTTTCAATTGAATTATACACAATTCAAATTTCCCATTTTAGCAAATTATAAAATATATATCCTGATATGGATAAAATATCGGACAAAGTTTAATTACAAAATTAGTTATAGTCTAAGGCTACAACCTTACTCAATATCTTTATCTTTATCTTTATCTTTTTATTTGAGTTGTATTTTGACAAATTCATCATTAGATTATATTTTCTTCTTATATTCTCCATACTTGCAAAATTTTTAGAAAATTAAAGATCAATAGCTATGTCATCAATAATTTTTTTTAAATTGCAAATTTTTGTAGTTTAAAATTCTGCATAATATATAACTCATAGATCATATAGTAAATAATATCCGATTGACACAAAATTTGACATGTGTATTAAGAGTGTAAAAAACATGCAATTTAACGGTTAGATTTTCAAAATATATAGTAATATTTATTTTATGGAGTAATATTTTAGCTTTAGACTCCAATCAGTTTTGTAGTTAAAATTTATCCTAAAACATCGACCAATTGCTCTAGCTTTTAGTGTTTCAAGGTTTGGTGAAGTAGGACAATAGAAGCATTCAACAATTAATGGCCTAGACTTTGGCAACCAATCAAATTATAGTCAAATTATATCTTGTTGGCCTGTGGCTTAATTGCGGACTTGGGCATGGACGAATGGCTTCTATTGAGCATTGACCCCTAAAGTTTTATTAGTCGTTTTGTAATTGATCAATTAATAATTCAATTCCAGTCAGAGTCATAAAAGAAAGAACACAGACGATTAACAGGAAACTTTGCCTATTGTATTTGTAACATCCTTAGTGGCCATTGTGAAGAATAATTTTCATTGCATTAAGGCAAAAGTTCAATATAGATGCCGCTTATTGCTGAAAATTAAAAACTGAAAATACTGTAACAAAATAATTTTTAAATATATAAATAATATCATGGGATTCAATTTTAAAGTTAGATTTGCATTTTTCCGTACTTGCAGTCCCATGAACAATGCCCATGAGCCCACTAAAAAAAAATGCAGCCGCACTGAAGCGCGCAAAACGCGCTATCCAAACTAACACTTAGTTGCCCCATTTTCATTATTTACTTTGGATACTGTTTATTTTGCTAAAAATTGAAAGTATTATAACAAAATAATTTTTAAATATATAAATAGTGCCATAAAGCTCATTTGAAATAAGAAGTTTGTAGGTCTTGTAAACTGTGCACGAGACTCGCTAAAAAAGCTTAACACTTGCTGAAACGCGCTTCTAAAAATATATATATATAGACACTGCCCTGTCATCAGTATCCAAACGGGTACTGAGTCTCACAAAGTCTCTCTAAATTAATGAAATTGGAGAGCTGGTTTCCAGTTTCCACGGCAAGGTTGCCATTTGGTCCAACTACTTCCTTTAATACAACAGACAAAAATAGACGACTTGACATGACCCAAAAAAAAGTGTAAAATATCTTAATTTTATTTATTTATTTAATACTTTGATAATTGAAGAGAAAAATTTAAATCTTAAACGTTTTTCTTGAAAAAGCTCTATAATACCTATGAGAACTATTAATTTTATTAATTACTAAATTTGAGATACGAGATCATTCTCAACTAAGCTCAATTCACCTTTTCTTCTTCAAACCATTTAAGTTTTAAAAATTAAAAAGCAGATTATATACTATTCAATTTCTTTTATATCTAAGTATATATTTTCTAAAGGATTAATATCTTCTTATTAATGCCAAAATGCCTTATAATTGAATTGGCACCTCCCTATATATAAAGTGCTTAGGGTTTAAGGGGGAAAAAATTCGAGCTGCAGGGTTAGCAGCATGTTGTAATTATCTCTAAAAAAAATCTTCTTAAAACAGCTATATAATTCCAAGCAAAAGAAACAACACCAATTGGCACGTTAAACCCAGAATTCCATTTACTAAAACCAAGTCCTCTCTCTCTCAGTCTCTCTCACGGACAACAACACCAAGTCAAGCCAACTTTTGCTTTGTAGCTTCGTAGAAGTTCATGAGTCCAGCATTTAAACTGCAATGGTAGAAAAAACACTTGGAATTTTTGGTAGTCCATTTCCAATGAGTTGCTACCTATCATTATTTTCGGTATCCAAGGTCTGGAAATTATTTGTATCCAAGAACATGTTCCAATGTATGCTATTTATGTTAAATAAGACCCAAAAAAAAAAAAAGAGTATTTTGAGAGATGGTAATAAAGTACGTATAAACAATTATATATATATATATATATATATACACACACACATATATATAACTTCTAATCTATGTGTTTCTTAACCGGCAATTAACATGCAAGGAGGGAGGGAAAAAAAAGGCATTAATTGTCAATTCACTACACTAATTTTTTTTGGTCTGAATATTCACTCTATTGATTTAAAAAAAAAAAAAAAAACAGATGTACATGTTTATTCTTTTGAGAGAGGGAAATGTATAGACATAAATAGATTTGTAACAAATAATAGTTCGACCTTATCAAGATCAATAGAGTTTTCCACCATAGGTAGTGGCCAAGTTATTATAACAACAAATTAAATTATAAGATTGTTTGAGCCCCTAATTTAGTCAAAATATTCGCACATAATTAGTTGCACGATAAAATGTTTTCAAAAATATATTGATTTATTGACATAAATAAACCCTTCGCTAGAAGTGAACCCCCTTTTGTTCCAACCTTCCAACAACTTCTATGGGAAATTTTTTTTTTTTTTTGAATTATGTATTGGGCAATAATCAAACCTACAATTCTTTAATTGATCACATGGTAGTTGAACTCATGTATTTCTTCCCAAGAATTATCAATTATGCTATTTCGTTATACATTTCTCTTGCACCAAAATTTAGTAGGACAAATGAGGTGAGATATTAAATTAAGCCAACCCATTTTAATTTTAAACACACCCACATGAAGTTCCATGCCTAAATAGCATGTCAATCCAAATTCAGCCTAAAAGCCAAGCTGTAATCATGCTTTCCTATAATATGCTTTCTAAACAAACCCATATCTTACTCTTTCCCAATAGCATGGATATTGATTCATTTGATTTATATATTTATTTTTTATTTATTAGAGTTTCGACTTGTGACATCTGCTTCTTATGATTGTGTTATTTATTATCAGACTAAGACACTAATTGATTTTTGGTATATGCAAGAATTGAATCTCTTATTCAACCATCGAAAACTTTATCAGTTGAATCCACACCCCACCCAGTTACCTAGTTAATAAGTAGTATTTCTTATATACAAGTTACTACAATCTTAACCTCAAAGGAAACTTCAAAGGAAGAATCAAATGGTAGTAGATTCATGCAAATTGAATATATATTTAAAAAAAGAAAGGGAAAGAAATCATAGACTGGCAGGGTATCAACCCATGAAGGCATGCCCTACTACTTTCATTGATAATAACAAGTACACTTATTTATTTATTTGACTTTTCCTAAATTGATGAGCAATACTTCTATGTGAATTTTTCCTTCCTGGCAGACTATATTTTTATATTGGTTTATAACACAACCTTAGACTTGTCGATTATACAAGAAGTTTTTGCAGGGAGGTGATAACTGATAATGGAATTAATAATGTTTTTTCATTCACTACCTGTGGGACTCAATAGTACTTATAGCATAGTATAAAACATAAAGCGAAAAAAAAAACACTTCAACTGGGGACGGAACAAACCCACCAGGTCTTTTTTGTGAAATGTTGACCACAAATGATCATTGATAAGACCAGTTCTTTTTTTGAGAAACGATAAGATCAGTTCTAACTTCTATTATTTTATTGGAGTATGAGTATCCTTGCCATTTGTATAATTTTGTACAATATAGCACGGAAAGTTGACTAATTAATTTATTTTTGATAGAGACTAATCAAAATTAAAACGATGTAATTGTACCGTTTCCTTTTTTTAGAATTTGAAAAGGTGATTTTTTTAATATATTAATCAGCAGTGGTATGTTTGTGTGATGTATTGATAAAAAAAAAATTACGTATGTTACGTGATAAAAACATCTAGTACAAAACCAATTTTTTACAAAAAAAAAAAAAAAATTGCTTTGATGATTAAATAAAGTATGATAAATGATGAATTTCTTTTGATTTCTTGAAGTTTTAGTAATAGAGTTTTAATGAATTATTGTTTTTAAATTTCTTGAAACTTGGGTAATAGAATTTCAAATTATCTTCATAATTTGAAGGTATTTATAGAATTATATAATAAACTAAAAAATTTTAATAAAATAAACTAATATATATGTGATGTGTTGGGTCAAATAGGTTAAAAAAAAAAAAAAAAACTATCAACCCAAAATTATGAGGCTTAAAATTAAATTCCAATCCAACCCAATTTACCAATTCACAAAACCCAATCCTAGATGTCGAGTTGGGATTGAGTTGGGTCAATTTGGTCATATTAGCGGGTTGGATGCATACCTAGGTAAGTTTTAATGGATTCCAATTATTATGAAATAGATTAACCTTCTTTATATCTCTTTTTTTTTTACTCAAAACCTTATTTATACCTTTATATATAAATATAATATTTAGTGCTTTTATTTTAAGTATTTTGTTAACAGATGCTCTAATTTTTTTGACAACTTTTTTTTTTTTTTTTCATAAAAATGGTATTATAATTTTTTTAAATGGTTTGCTAACAAATAATTTAAGGACACCCAATAACCAAACTAATTAATAATAGCCAATGATAAATAGTAGTATGGAAAAAAAAAGTATTTATTTGCGGGACCCATAATACTCAATTATGAAATGATTACAGCTAGTATGCTTGGTTGACTTGGTGTATATCTACCGTCCACTTTGAGAATTGACCCGTTTGATTTGGGCAAGTCAAGTCGGTCGTTCGAATTAAATTAGAGATTAGTCGACATTAGTATAATCTAACCGGGCAAGTATTCTTTCTTCCAATCCCCAAGTTGCACCATTCCAACGTTGTGGTCCTTTGTGGTTGTGGTTGTGGACCATTTCTTAAATCTCAATGAAGAATTGAAGATGACAATGACGCACAATCTGTCTATATATTATGTATCATTATCGTTTTATATTCTTTAGTATCTTTTGTGTAGTATTCACATGCTGTGAAAGACGAGAAATATATTAATACTTGATAATTTTAGATAATTAATTTGCCGTGTACAATGAGGCTTATAGTATTTGGAACGAGTTTGAAAGTAAACATGATTTGGTCCCTTAGATGTTGATGTTGGAGATAGATCTATCCCGTACAACAAATCAATTTGCCAGGCACAAAGTTTAATTATCCTTTAGACGTTGATGTAGGAGAAAGACTTATTAGGTATAATAAATCAATTGTGACATATTGATATGATACTCCATGTTCTGCAAGAAACTTATAAGGTACGTTTAGTACTGTAAACATTAAATTGATTCATACTTATACAATTAAAATAGGAATTGGGAGGTTCACTTTATTCTTTTTAATAAATAGATGGAGTTCAAGATATACTTATAGAGAGGATAAAGACTAAAGACTAAGCAAGAAAGAATAGTCCACGGAAGAGAGAGACAAAAATTTATCCCTTATATGATTGGTTATCATGGAAAAAATGGGAGAAAATAGTTCATTTTAATAGTTCATTTTTAATTAAAAAAAATTAAAATTTTAAACATTCTCTCTCACTCTCTTTCATTTTCCTCTCAAATTGGGGAGAATGAGAGTAGTGAATTTCCTATCCTCCCCCTTACTTTCCACCCAGCTTAGACTTTAATTAAATTGCAACATTATTCATAATATTGTATGTATTTTTACTATTTTCTCATAATTTCTTTAAAGTAAACCAAAATATTTTTTTACTTAAAGAAAAAGATTAAATATATTATTATGAATTTTAAAAATATACATACTCATTTATATTATTTAAAATTTGTTATTGAAATAAAGTAATAAAGTTCATTTTACATTAAAATGTAGAGAAGCAATTTTTTTTTTTTTTTTGAGGACAAGCTAATAGTTAGTCCCTTTCCATGGGCCCAAACCCATCTCTTCCATTTCAGAGTGGGTCTTCTCCTTGTCCAGGAAATATGGGTTGGGCCCAAACTCAATATTGAAATCTCTATTTGGTCTTTGCATTTGTTTTGCCTTTAATGTGAGGGAGGGACTGTTTTTATCTAGGGGTTGAGGGGCCTTTAAGTGGGAGTTGTATATGGTTGGGGTTACGTTGGAGTTGGATATTAAGCTTTGTTTTCATCTAAACCCATCTCTTTTAGAGTGAGAAATCCCCAATCCAACCAATTTCATAGTAGTTCTATAAACCAACCAAACCCAACCCAACTCATAAGGGTCAAGTTGGGTTAGATTTAAGTCATCAAGTTGGGATAATTTTGTTAGGGAGAATTTAAAAGAGGTTCTTATTCAATTATGTAAGCCCATTAATTATTCAATAAATAATTTTCATTTACACAATTGAGCATAACATTCCAAGTTCATCCAAATTGAGTCTCAAAATACCAAAATAAATTAAATTAACAAAGTTAAGGTAAGTCTTAAAATTCAAATAAATAAATAAAATACATAATTTTAAAAATGTAGCATGTGTTAGGTTGGTTGTGGGTTGAAACTTTTGCCAACATGAACTAACCCATCCTAAGCTTAAAAAGGGAGCCCAACCCAATTTATAAACCAACGAATAATCGACTTGAGACTTTAGGTTGGATTAGGTATTGTTATTGGTGAACGGTGCCTTTCCCCTCACCCTGCCAAAAAAGAAGCCATCAATGCTTGATTGGAATAGTTTTGGAAGTTTTTGCTTAGATACAGTTGCAGATAGACTCCTAATCATTACTTTCTAGATAAGAATATGTTAAAACTATGTAGTTTCCCAATTAAATTTGAACACCTAATTGCCTTAGTTAATAAAATACAAACAAAAAAATTCGATGCATCTATGCATTTGAATTTAATTGGGAATCTTAACTTATTACTCCTAAGTTATTGTGCCTTAGACCAATAAGAATATTTCTTATTATCTTGGTAAATTTCGTCTAGGACTATAAATAACTGAACTATCAATGCTCAATTCGAGCTTAACTTGGGGTGAAAATATTTTTGTTCTTTTATTCAACAAATGACCCAAGCTCAAGGCTAAATTTGGATTTAACTACTATACAAAGTGAGCTCAAACATAATTATATGTTTATAATATATGATCGTAAGAATAAGACTAGATTTATATACAATATTATATGTTTCTATGTATCTATAAAAAAAAAATACTTATATAGACTTAAGATTAGATTCTGTAACTTAGTAAATAAGTTTATAAAATATCAAATTATCATTTATTATTTATTCATAATATAAAAGTCAATTTCGTAGTAAAAATTGTATATAATTTCTTAACAATGTAAGGTTGGTGAATGTGATTTTTATAAATTTATAAATGAAATTTATTCTATCTAATTAACTCAAATAATATAATTTCAACTCTAATTTAGCTATTCGTTATTAGCATAGATTTGTAAAGTAAAAAAAATTGAAGCTATAGTGTTTATTATATATGAAAAAAAGAATTAAATTAATCAAGTATCTTGTGAAAAAAGTTTGAGCTTGTTTGAAAAAAAAAAGTACCAAATATTAACATGTAATCTAATCTAGTTTAGTTACAAGCTTTCCAAAATAAAATTAGATGAACAGTACAAAACTTTTAATACTCAGTTCAATTAGACTCAACTCCTTTCCACTACTCTCCCTGATAACAACAGTGAAGTGAGTTTCATTCTGACATTGAATCAATGTACAGCAAACAAGTAAACAATGCGCATGTCATCTAGCAAAATCCTAGAAAATTACAGTTACTCTTACTCTTGAGCTTCCAAATTATTACTTGGATTTCAGGGGGTTAAAGGTAGTTTGCCCTTGGGGAATGAATTAAGGAAGAGCGTGGGAGCGGTTTTACCTGCTGCTTCTCATTGTAAATGTTAAGTAAAATACATCAATTATTTTCATTTCCATGGGATGTTTAAGAAGAAAATTTTACAAGGGTCCAGTTAGCATGCAGTGCATTTGCTCATGAACACACCAAGTATGCATCTTGCAGCCAATGTGCAAAGGCATGGATGCAAGCCAAATCCATGTTACAAACAATAACTCCAGAGCCACAACTATTTTTTCTTTTACAAAATGCTGCACTTAGTATTGATTTCTTTAACAAAGAAGAGAGTACAAAACGTACCAAAAGAATAAAAATTCACTGCACCATCATATTAATCTGAGATCTTTATATCATCAAATTAATCTCCAAGGGACAGTGCACAGCAATGAGAGATCTAATCACTATCCCAAGCCTCGTCCAATTCTTTTCGCGTCCTAGACTTTTTATTATCAACCCCATAATCCTTAGCCTTCATTGGATGATGATCTTCCTCATCACCACTGCTCTTGTAATCATGTCTTCCAGCTGTTGATGCACTTGAGTCGTCCTCAGCATCCGACTCCCACATTGCATTTTCCAAATCGCTAAACATTTCTTCTGATCCAGAATCTTCCTCAGCCATATTTCCACTGAACTTAGCTTCAGCTTTTGTCTCAAAATATAAATCATTATTGGATCTGCCAATCCTATTATTATGCTTCCGCTGCGCAACTCTTGATCCCTTGAATCTACCGTGAGTTTCATCTGAATCATCAGCATCACTCTCCTGTTGATTCACCCCATTCTTCTCATCTCCCTTAACGTGATATAAATTGTCTTCCTCATCACTGCTGCTTCCATAATTATAAGTTGCTGCTCTTGATGCTTCTGAGTTGGGTTCTTCCTCTGCATCTGATTGCCACATTGCATTTTCAGTATCACTCAACGTGTTTACTGAATCAGAATCTTCCTCAGTAGCCTGTCTTCTAAAATTAGCTATAGGATTTCTCTTAGAATTGTCTTTATTTTTGGCCCTGAGAATCTTATCCTCCTTCCACCAGTTTGCTCTAGAAGACTTTAACTTTTCATGAACTTCATCAGAATCATCAGCATCACTCTCAAGATCACTAGCAGTCCTCACATCATTAGAATCCCATTCATCATCACCATCAGAAATATCATTGTCTTCACCATCTCTATCATTAGTCCTCTGCTTGTCACGTGCATCTCTCCACCCCCTTGCCTGTTTGACCTCATCACCATCATCATCATAAGAGTTGCGATCCCTACGTGTTTCAGATCCCCTGAACCTCCCTTCAAAGTCTGCTCTGTTCCAATACCTAATTTTGCCAAGCTCTTCTTTCTCTGCTTCTTCTTCGGCAACCCATTCTTTATCTGCTGCATCCTCTATCTCAGCTATGAATCTGTCCAACTCCTCCTGGTCACTATCATCAGCGGGTTCTGACTCTTCAAAGTTTTTAATAGGTTCCATTACTTGCTGTTTATCCTCCCGGAAGACATAAGGACTTCCTTCCTGCCTGTCAATTGCATTGAAGAATGTAGAAGCAACTCTCTGAATGCTGGCCATGGCAACTGGATCCTCAGGATTTACCCCCATTCGCCGGAGCTGCTGTTCTAACTTCTTTATGTTTAGCTTCTGAGATTCAAGAGCTTGTTCAAACCTTGCCTTGAATAATGCCTGCATTTAAAGACAAGAAGTTATTTTGCAGAACAAACTCCGTCCAGAGAACACACCCCCCCCCCCCACCCCTTTTTTTATACCAACAATAGTAGTACAAAAGATGCCATCCCATCCTAATTCAATGTATGATTGGCACTCATGCACTTCACCCAACAAATTTTTGGCTGGAGGTCATATATATGCATTACAATGAGCGAGCTTTTCACAATGTAGAACATGAAAAGCGTCACTTGGTCAGTTTCTTTATTTGTATTCTTCTACTGAATTGGGAGCTTAAGGCAGGTTCATCAAACCAAGGCTGCCGTTGGGGGCTTGGTGAAAATGATAAGAGTTTTCTAGGGTTCAGTTGTTATTTACATTTTCAAAGTCTCAAAGGTACATGTTTCAGGTACCTCGATTGCTACCCCTCAAGCAAACTGAAAAGCAGTGCAAACAGACATTTTCCCTGTAGTCTACCTGGTTTTGCCCCAAAATTACAAACAAGGGCATTCTACTTTATTCTACTAGACTCATGCCCAAAAATAAAGGGGAAAAGATAAGCACAATATGATTTGAAATGAAAAAGATTACAGAATAGAACAAGAATACGGTACCCACCTTCCTCTTTGTAAGGGTGTTGATAGGTATCAAAATTTTGGGTTGGCGATAGTTTCTGCCACGAAACATGATGATTGTTTTCACATTATGAATATTTACGACAATACCACCACTCAGTCTTGCAATCATGGTTGCCATTTCTTTTATTTTTTCTTTGGGGAAGTTGTCACAGCAAACTTGCACAGTTTCATGAAACTTCCAGTGGAGATGCATATTTTGGACAACTCCACCAAAAACTCCACGAACACCAACAGGTACATAATTTTTATTTCTGAAGCCAATTTTTTTAAATGCCTGAAGCTGTTCAGGAGTCAATAGCTCAGGGTCATGACGAGGGGGAGGCAACTCTGGCAGCTCGTATTTCTTGAGCTTCTGAAGGAGCAATGCCACTTTTTTCTTGGCCTGCATTAATTAGATAGTGGAGGATTGTCAATCTGATGATTACAATAAGCCAATAAGATGTTAGAAGCTGAGAAAATAGCGAAAAATGATTGAAAACTGCAATAATATTACCCTAAAATCAGAAGGTGGTGCAGGACAAAACCAAAACTAATGCAACACTGAAATTAAAGAACAGAAAAATTAAATAACCTTGGACTCAGCACCAAGAAAAGAAAGCAAAACCTAGGAATCAGCACAAACCATTGAGAAGTGAGAATTTCATTAAAATTGAATGAACTGTGAATTTGCATCCATTGGAGTGCAATAGTGTGCTTATCTATGCATATGAATTAACCCTAGTTTAATTGACTTAAGAACGCCAAATTATTGAATTACAAAAATATCCTTGACTCTAGGAAATTAACTAAAATACTAAATAACCAAACTAACTAATAAGACCTAAAATAAAATCTAATTGACCAATAAAATACAATTGATTTTCAAAATTAAATAAAATTGTCTTCATGCTTTCTGCATCATTCTCCCCTGATTGGAAGCATCTTATCCTGTGACTTTTAAAATGTTTAAGGATAAGCACTCTTGCATTTAATACTTGCTTCAACTCTTAGATACCTTCAATTGTACTAAGAACACGAAATTTTCTGTTCCAGCATATCATTAAATTTGTTTCAGATGACAAAACTAAGGGATGAAATAGCATTGCAAAGGTTACAGCCGTATCTTGATCCTCACAAAACACCAATGTATCGAACCTTCTCAATTCATCAAGCTTTGTCATTTCATGCACCATAAGGGCATGATTTTCAAAAATTAAATAAAACTAAATTGAAATAAAAATGTCTTTGCACTTCCTGCATCAGAAGCCATTCTCCCAAAATGACATTTTCATAGCAATTATAGACAAGCTAAACAGTTGACAACACCTTAATGGCAATGACAAGTCACAACAGTTGATCTACAAGTCCCAAGCATTTGTATCCTTTATTTCATATATGCCAATAAAAAATTCCTGTCAATACCAACAGATAACTCCCCAGTATCTTATACCCAATGACATTGATCGATAAAAGGGCAATCCAATACACCAAGTAAAACAATTAAGAGAAATCTAAAAGCCAGTTGTTGCAATCAAAATTTAGAGAAAGAAAAAAAAAAAAAAAAAAAAGGATAGACATTGTTACAATGCCATATCTCATCATTGATCATAAGGGCTAGATAACATACTCTTTTGAGGTTGTAAACAAGCCTTTCCTCCTCAGTCATTAGCTTCTTCTTTAATTTTTGTGCTCGCCGCTTCTCCCTTAGGGTTTTACCTGACTCTCTTTGCATCCGCTTCTCCACCTTGCTTCGCATGCTCCTCCCTTTCGAAGTTGACATAGACCGGAACCACCCCTTGAAGGGATCCAATGATGCATGTGAAGAAAATAAAAGACTATCTTCACTTGGAATACTAGGCTGAATCGCATTGCTTGAGATGGAACGTGGCAAAACATCACTTAAAAACACAAGATTTCTGAATATAAAGTACAATTTATATCAGAATAAATCTTATGCAAAAACCAGAAGTATCAAATTGGACTTGCTCATAAATTGAACAATAAACTCTTGAGTTCAAATTCTTCATTCACCCACCAACTGAGCTTAATCATCTCATTTAAAACCAGATCATAAAGTATAATAAATACCCAAGAAACCAAACAGAGTGAAACTAGACTCTCTTTGCTTTCTGTACCAATGTAGGGAAGAAAAGGGGATTGGACCATTGGTTTTTACATTTTTCATTATCTGAGGCATGATAAAACCAAAACATATAAGCAAGAAAGCAGAGCTGTCCAAAATTAAACCACATTAAAGCATTACCCTATAGATGAATGAAAGAGAAAAAATTTTTAAAAAATTAAACAAATGATTACAGAGAAATTAAATCACATCTCATTATCATTCTATTTGGTTACTGGGAGCTCTAGAGAGCCAAAAAAAAAAAAAAAAACATTTTTGCTAATTCGATCAGATTGAAGCAAATGGATGAAAACCCAGAAAAATGAGGAAAATAATCTAAATTGATTGCTTTCTACATAAAAAAACTATGAAAGATGAGACATTTAAAACTAGATCACAAAAGGGTTTATTATTTGGAACCCAAAACAGCAAAAATCCTCACTATAAAGCTTAGCCTAGAACACCCCATTTGGCACAGTGGAGGTGAAAACCATAAAACCCACTTACCCTTTTCATTTCTCATTTATTTTCCTTCATTTTTTCTTGTCAAACAAACGGAGAGTAATTGAGAGAGAGAGAGAGAGAGAGAGAGAGAGAGAGAGGCAGAGAGAGCATACTTGGAGGCATTGGATTGGAGAAGAGAGAAGAGGGTCTTGAAGGAATGCCTCTGAAGAGTCCTCGCAGCAAACATTGGCGTCAATCAATCTATCTATCTCAGTCACCTTGTTTTGTTTTGCTTGCCTTCATTCCATTGTTTCTTCTCTACAAAGTTCAAACACAGAAAAAAAAATGGCAATGGGGTTTTTCACTGTTCAGGGTTTTAGGTTTGGGTTTTGGCCCTTTTGGGGCAATTTGTGGTTTTCAACAATATGGGTTTCTTAAAAAGTTATTTACCAATCTACTACTGCGCTCAAAATTATTTGCACAAACAGTCTTGTCTTTCTGGTTAGTATTTATTTGGGAAAATTTCAATTAAATTGCTCTGAAGTTTGGGTTAATACTAACCAAGTCCGAGATTTTTCAAAACTCATCAATTCGGTCTCTAAAGCAAATTTAGTCCTAAAACAGTTGAGAAAAATAACTAACTGTTTAGGGACTAAAAGTTGGCTTTCAAAACCAAATTGGCTTGTTTTGAAAAGTCATGAATTTGGTTAGCATTAGCTCAAACCTCAAGCTATATCAATGGAATTTTCTCTATCTATTTTGTGGAGAGAAGGGGAAATAAACTGAAAACTTTTTATTAAAAGTACTGTAGATAAAACTAAAAGATAGTTGATATAGTATAGTGGGATTCATGAGTAGTACTAAAAAGGGGAATGAGACCTCATGAGACCCACGAATAATAGCAAAAATAAGCTGAACAGTATCTATGGGGGAGATGTCCAAACTCGGTATTGGGCCTTGGGCCTTGGTCGAGAACATAGGTGATCCGAGGACAATTAAAGAGTCATTAGTGGTTTAAGTTTAGACCTTCATGAACATGATATGGCTGGGAGGGTGGTCCGAGGAAGAATTCCTTTTCGGACAAGCTAAACACGAACTAGATATGGACCTCATTAATCAAAACGATCTTCTAGGAAGCTCCCGTGACAGGAAAGTACACCTCGAGCGTACCAAAAGGTGAAAGCTAGGAGATACCTAAGAAAAAGCTGTTACCACCGCATTTAATAGGCTGCAGCTACTTTTCTGGCCACATTTATGTGGAGAAGATCCCTGAACAGTGCTGCCTTGGCCAACGCAACTCACAGAAAGCCAAAAGGGGTGTCTAATAGGACGGACACTCAAGTGGTGGCTTGGATGATCAACAAATGGAAGGTCAAGATCACCAGGTAGGAGATATATAATACAAAGAAACCCTTGAAGGAAAAAAAAAAAAAAAAAAAGAAAAAAAAGAGGAAAGAAGGAAGGAAGAGAGAAAAAGAACGTTGTATCAATCAAAATAGTACTTAAACTCAATGGTTATTGATTTATATTAAAAATATCTCCTCGGATAAGTGAATTCATTCAATTCTATTCTCCTTGCCCTTATTTGATTATCCTCTAAATCCCTACTAGCCGTTGTCCATCTCATTAGGGCCTGATTTTTTGACCAATTCTCTATAAATTTATTGTATTGGGCTTACTTGGCCAAGATCTTATACAGCTTGGGTTTAGTCTCCAAATCGAGTCCCTACAGTATCAAAACTAAGCTAAATAGTAAAAAAAAAAAAAAAAACTGACTTTTTAAGCCAATGCCAAACGCAACTTAAGAATCCGTTTGGGAACAACTTATTTAGTTGAAATTAAAATTTTTTTGCTGAAATTACTGTAGATTAAGCTAAAATTTAATTGAAATAGTATAGTGAGACCTATGAATAATACCAAAAAGTATAATAAGATCCATAAATAGTAGCAAAAATAAGCTAAATAGTAAAAAAAAAGTTGCATATTTTAGCCAATGACAAACGCAGTCTAAATTAGGGTCCTCATATATATATATATATATATATATATATATTTTTTTTTTTTTTTTGAGAGGGAGTTTCCGTCCACTCGTGATGATTGTCTTTTATTGTTAGACCAAAATACCAATTGGTTTTTAGTGTAGGTAGAGATAAAATCTCAAATCTCTTATTCAACATAGTTTTCAAATCTGGACCGTTTACAGAATTGGTAAGGGGAGAGGTTCAAGGTTTTTAAGGTCGAACCGTGATGATGTCATAATTACCTTATTAATTAATTAAATACAAATATTGATATTATATTTATAAAATTATATATATGGGGGAAATTAAATGATTTTGAAGCATATTTTAAAGAAATTTAATAAAAGTAAAATAATAAAGCATGAAAAAATACTTTAAAAGTTACAATTAATTTTTGAGGTATAAAAGTATGAATATATTTATATACTCCCTTTTAGAGATAGCTAATTAAAATATATAATATAATAAAATATTATGAATATTAGTTATGATATAAAATAAAAGTAGTAGTGAAAGTTTATTTAATTTATTGGTATGAATTATGTTAAGTTTATATCAAATATATTTAGTTTTCACTTAGAGCACCAACACTCTAGGATAGCCTAGTGGTAAGACTCTAAAGCTAACCCAATTCAGCTGAAGTTTTAATTCCAGTAATTGCACTTTAATAACTTTTCTAATTTATCAAGTAAGGTTGGACTGTGAGTGAACCCCTATCGGTTCTACTTGAATCGGCCGGTTCAACCAGGTTAACCGAAAACTGGATTGAAATCTGGTTTTTAAGTAAGCAGAACAAAATTTCATACAAATTCTGTGAGTTGCCCTTTTCTAATTTATCAAGTAAGGTTGGACTGTGATTGAACCCCTACCGGTTCTACCTGAATCGGCCGGTTCTACCGGGTTAATCGAAAACTGGATTGAAATCTGGTTTTTAAGCAAGCTGAACAAAATTTCATACAAATTTTGTGAATCGCTTGACCCACGGTTGAATTGTGGGTCAAATCGTGAACTGCACTTTAGTAATTTTTCTAATTTATCAAGTAAGGTTGGACCTTGATTAAACCCCTACTGATTCTACCTGAACCGAACGGTCCAATCGTGTGTCAAGCAGTTCACGAAATTTGTATGAAATCTGGTTCTGATTGCTTTAAAAAACTGAATTTCAATTCGGTTTCTGGTTAACTTGGTCGAACCGGCCGGTCCGGTCCTGGTTTGACAACCTTGTTATTTGACAACAAAAGACTTTACTAGTTCAGTTAACTAAAACCTACAATTAGGGTCCTAAAGGAGTCAAATCAGGTAGAATATTAATATTTTAGAGGTTGGTTTATTTAATTTGTTTCGAATAGGAGTTGAGTTCAAACTCATTAGTAGACTAGGTTATTTATTCAAGGTTAGTTAATTCTTTTGTTGAATAAGTTTGTGCAAGTGGTCTTATTAATAAAATAAAAGAATTTTAGTTGTTATATGCAAATAAGTTGCATTATGAACTTAGTAGTGCCGTTTTAAAACCTATTATCATCACTTTTTGAGAAGATCTAAAAGATGTTACTGAATTTTTGTGCTTGCTTACTATTTACAGATACTAGCTAATAAGCCCATGCATATATGCATGGATATACTTAAAAACATGCAATAAGATGCATAATATAATTCTTATATATATAATTTAAATACTATTAATAGTCATTTTTATATTTTGTTAACTCTTTAAAAAATTTTATAAGGGTATTATTAAGTATATAATGTAAATTGTCTATTTTTTTAATAGATTATTGTGAAGCATTTTTTTTACGATTTATTTATTCTAGACTCTTTGGTTTTTGTACTTAATAACTCACTTGAATGAATATTTATGATGTGGTCCCACATTTGATTCTAAAATTAAAAAATAAAACTCTTTAAGAATAAATAATTTAGAACACATGGCGCAAAATTGGAACTCTAATTTAGAATTGTAATTTGAATTTCTCTCAGTTTCACCTATTATTATATATATATAAATATATATAGATTAAGCACTGTTTTGGGAGGAGGGAATGGAATGAAATGGAAAGGAATAAAAAGAATATTTTTAGAATATTCTTCCCTCCCCTTGTTTGGGAGTTTTAACAGAGGGAATAGAAGGTCCATTCTCTTGTTTGGGAGTTTAAGTGGGAGGGAATGGAATGATTAGGAGGGAATGCTCATTCCTCCTTTTTCTCTCAAAACCTCAAATTTTTGTTTCCCTCAAAATTGGGAGGAATGGGAGGGAATGGATTTAGGTTTAATGAAATTTTTACTAAAACTCCAAAAATACCCCTATATATTAACCTTTTATTTATTTTTTTTTTTTGAGAAACCATACCCGAAACCCGGGCTGGGCTTTATTGAAACCAAAAGAAAATCAAGTTACTTCAGCCATAACCAAATGGGCTATGTCCTGAGGATAGTCTTCCAACCAAACTTGAAATTCAGGACCTGTTCTAGCCCGTTTAGCCAATGCATCAGCTACTCTATTACATGAACGAGGAGTCAAACAAAAATCAGAAAATGCTAAAAGGGAAACTTGGTCTTGGATGTCACCAACTATGTGACCGTGCGCTGACTGGTCTTCTTCTCTGTTCTGAACTGCTTGGATGACCACTGCTGCATCTCCTTCAAAGATCACTTCATGGAGGCCGATCTCAACTGCAAACTGGACCGCACGTCTGCAAGCTAATGTCTCCACTGTTGCCACTGACTGGGGGAGCGGGATACGCATAGAAAGTGCACCAATGACTGCACCTACATTGTCGCGTATGACCACACCCAAGCCGGCTGCGTCAGTTGGGGAAAACAGAGCACCATCAAAGTTGGCCTTATACCGAGTTTGTGTCGGGGCATTCTAGTGAGGCTGAGTTGAGACTTGAGTAGTCATTGAGACTTCATCTTGGGCATCGAGGAAGTCGTGCAGCATCTCACCAGCTACGGACAACACTTGGTTCAGTGGGCGAGTTGAGCGATCAAGGCGAATCGCGTTTCGTCTGTTCCAGAGCAACCAAGATGTGATTGCAAAAAACTCCACCCCATAGTCGTCCCTAACCTGCAAAAAACTTGAGAAAAGGTTAGTGAAATCCCCTGGTGGGGGGGAAACCGCATGTTAAGCCCAAGTGAGAGCTTTCCAAAGGTTGGCCACCTCTGTACAGCCCCACACTACATGCAGAATGTCTTCAGGGTGGGTTTTACAGATGTTGCAGCAGTCAGAGGCCACTATTTGGCGGCGAAAAAGGTTGTCCATCGTTGGGAGTGAGTTGTTGCATGCTCGCCAAATAAAATGCTTCACCTTATTGGGAGTTCGTAGCGTCCAAACACCTCTCCAAAGCAGACGCTGGGGGTGTGGATTTGAGCTACCAGGGCTGCTAGCTGAAGCTTCACTAGCTAGCAGTTGATATGCGCTTCGAGTAGAGAATACACCCGAAGGATTTTTAGACCAGATGATACTGTCCTGGGGCAGTCTAGTGCTTAGGGGGATACTCAGTATGTTTTTGGCTTCATGAGGCAAAAACATGTGTCTGACCTCCTCCTCTTTCCAGGCTCTAGTCTCTGTATCAATCAAGATACTTAGCTTTGCATCAGGGGGGATAGAAGGGAGCGGTGAACGCACTGTTCTGTAAACTTTGTCTGGCAGCCACTTGTCCTCCTTTATACTCACCAATTTACCATCCCCAATCCTCCAAACCATGCCTTTCCGTACCACATCCCGTGCACTTAAAATACTTTTCCATGCATAAGAGCCATTAGTCGAACTAGTGGCTTCAAGAATTGAGCAATTCGGAAAAAATCTAGCTTTAAATACTCTATGGCAAAGCGACTCCGGGTTTTTTAACATCCGCCATACTTGCTTGGCTAGTAAGGCTTCGTTAAATTTCTCAATCTCCTTGAAACCCATACCTCCGGCTTCCTTAGCTTGACAAAGACGCTCCCACTTTACCCAATGGACTTTCCTACCATCACCACTGTAGCCCCACCAAAATTTACGGATCATAGCCTCAATTTCCTTTATCAAACCTTTAGGGAGTTTAAAACAACTCATAGAGTAGGTTGGGATGGCTTGGATCACGGATTTTATTAGCACCTCTCTCCCTGCTTGTGATAGGAGTTTTTCCTTCCATCCTTGAAGCCTCTTCCATATTCTTTCCTTGATATAAACAAAACTTTGCTTCTTTGCTCTACCCACAAAAGCCGGTAATCCCAAGTATTTTTCATATTGTCTAATAGATGGTACTCCCAAAAGGTGTTGGATTCTAACTTGAAGATCATGGTTGGTGTTGGAGCTAAAGAAAATGTTGGTCTTGTCTCTATTAATTTTCTGCCCCGAACCCTTTTCATAAATTGATAGAATATCAAGGATAACCTGGCATTCCGATTCTTTTGCACGGCAGAAAAGAACACTATCATCTGCAAAGAAAAGGTGGGAAACACGTGGACCATTTCTGCAAATAGACACTCCCCTAATCAAACCTTCAGATTCGGCTTTGTGAAGCAAACCTTGGAGTCCCATAGCACACATCAAAAACAAATACGGCGACAAAGGGTCACCTTGTCTCAGACCCCTACTTGGCTTGATAATACTACCTGGAACCCCATTGAGTAGAACCGAGTATGAAACTGACTTCACACAAGACATAATGGTTGCTACAAAAGTCCCAGAAAAACCCAAATGCAACATCGCCCTCTCCAAGAACTCCCACTCCACTCTGTCATAAGCTTTGCTCATGTCAAGCTTTAAAGCCATATACCTTGCCTTCCCTTGTGTTTTACGCTTCAAATAATGTAAGGTCTCAAAAGCCACTAGGACATTGTCAGTAATGAGCCTTCCCGAGAGGAAAGCTCTCTGCGAATCAGAAACGACTTAGGGCAAAATCACTTTCAGACGATTAACTAAGACTTTAGCAATGAGTTTATAAACTACATTACAAAGACTAATAGGCCTGAAATCTGAAACTCTTTTAGGGTCTTTTATTTTAGGGATGAGAGCAATGAAAGTAGAGTTTAGCGATTCTGGAATAATACCGGAATTTAAAGCAGATAAGACTACCTCAGCCACATCTTTACCAACAATAGGGGTCTAATAGTAATATTGTCATAAAATGATTCCATTCCATTCTCTCCATGTTACTCCCAAACAAGATCTTACATTCCATTCATTTTCATTCCTTTCTATTCTTTCATTTTAAAACATTCAATCAAAGTTACTTAATTCCATTCCATTCCATTCCATTCTTTTCCCTTACTTAAATACATTCCATTCCATTCTTTTTCCTTTCCATTCCCTTATGATCATTCAATTCCATTCCCTTATAAACTCCCAAACGGAGCCTTAAAACATCAAGTGGTTAATTGTTTTATTTGGATTTAATTTTTTTTTGCTATGATTTGGAATCCTCGTCACATAAATGTCCATTTTCATCTCTTAATTGGCGTGTGGATGCTAACATTACCATTTGAAATATTAGAGAGTTTCATTTGATTGATCATATTTATCTATATCTTATTAAAATAAAAATAAAATAATACAAATAAAATTAGCCCTACAAAATTTCATCAAGATAGAGTTTTGAAAACAATTTTTTGTCCACCATATAAAGTAAGTCGCTCGGGTGTGAATATATCAACCCTTGAGTCTGTAGTAGGATGAATTCTATAGGATAAAAATAACCTAGTCTAGGATGAATTCTATATGCAAAGGGTTTTAGGGTTATAGACAACCAAATAAAAATTTTAGATTACAAATCATACTCAGCATTCAATTTTATGATTGCAATTTGCAAGTCACTTTTGCATTTCTAATTCTTCCATAGAAAATAAGTAAATATATTTAGATGAAATATGCATGATTTGTAGAGCTTGTATGTGATATGCAATTTGAACATAATCATTAGTGTTACTTTGAGTATTATTGAACATATTTTTCCCGAACATATTTCTCCTTCTAAAATATAATCTCTTGTTATGAGCAGTGTTTAACCACGAAACATGGTAGTCTATCACTCGGCCTTATTACGGGGTCTTTTAGTGTCACAGGCATATGTATGTCCTGAGATTTGAATAAACTGATCATACATTTCTATGCGGTGAAAAAAAATGCAAACAAATGGATATTGGTTAACAATTTAATCTACAATCTTCATATGAAATAAAAATTTAATTTTTTGAACCATACATATAGGGAAGAATTTTTTGTACAACTACAAAATCCCTTTAAAACTTACTACAAAATCATATATCCATATTTATATATGTTTAGTAATTGGATTATGAAACTATGATAACTCTTAGGCTCCGTTCGTTTGGAGTGAAAACAGGGAGGATGAAAAACAAAGAGAGGAAAATAGGATAAAAAATACTGTTTTCCACTGTTCGTTTGGGGAAGGAAAATAGGAAAGATGGAAAACTCAAGAGAAAGTTTTCTCTCCGGGCCCACCTTTTTTTTTTTTTTTTTTTTTTTTTTTTTCCTTCTAAATCGGAAGGATAATCTGGAGAGAAAAGTTCTATAATAGCATTTTTACAAAAATGCCCTCTTTCCACCTATTTTTTTTCAATGTTCTCCTTTTTTTTCTTTTTCTTTTTCTCAATGTTACCTGAACATTTTTTTTTCTTTTCAACGTTCCTGAGTAGTAACGTTGTTGTTGTTGTTTTTTTTTTTTTTTTTTTTTTCAACGTTACTGAACTATAACGTTGTTGTTTTTTTTTTTTCCAACGTTACTGAACTTAGTAACGTTTTTTTTTTTTTTCAATGTTACTGAACAGTAATGTTGTTGTTGTTGTTGTTTTTTTTTTTTTTTTCCAACGTTACTGAACTCAGTAACGTTTTTTTGTTCAACGTTACTAAACAGTAACGTTGTTGTTGTTGTTGTTTTTTTTTTTCTTTTCTTTTCAACATTACTGAATGTTGTTTTCAACGTGACCTGATCTAATTTTTACATTATAATAATATAAATTTATATATATGATGTGATAAATTTTATATTATTTAATGATTATAAATAAATCTATTTCTTACATATTATGTAACAAAAGTATAATAGTCAATTTATATAAATTACATTTTCCATCCTTCCCTTTTTCTCTCCAACTGAACACAAGAGTTTTCCATCCTCTCACTTTTTCACTCCTCCAATTGAACACACAAGAGGGAAAACTAAATATTTTTCATCCTCCCACTTTTCCATCCTCCCATAATTTTCCATCCTCTCACTTTTCCACTCCTGCAACCGAACGGACCCTTAAACTACATTGGAAACTGAATAAACCAAACACAAACGATATAATACAATAACATTAGGAAAAATTAAATACAAGAGCAAAACACAATATTTCAGATTGAACTTTCAAACTCATAATAAATTCATAATGCAACTTTAATATGGAGCAATAAATTTGTATTAATTAACTAAAAATCAACAATTTTTTTAAACAGTTCATTTTGTGTATTGCAAACTCTTTTTTTTTTTTTTGAGAAAATTATTGCAAACTCATTTATTATTTCAACAAATTCTATTATTCCTATATCTAAAGTTAGTCTAATATATGAGTTCTAGTTAGTTCAACTAGTAAAGTCTTTGATGGTTGAATAAGAAATTTGGGGTTTAATCCCCATCTACACAAAAAATTGATTGGTATCTTGATCTGATGATAAAAAACTATCATTAAGAATGGATGTTATAGGTTGAAATTCTCTATAAAAAAAAATGTTAGTCCAATAGGTCCAAAAATTCTCAATACATTTTGATATTATGCTTTCCATACCTATTAAGCTTGGATATTATATTTTCATTTGGCAAGGATTTTCCACAGCTAAAAGGTTGCATTTGGCACAATGTCATGAATATTCAAATTTCTTACCCCTTTATAAGGAAAAAAAAAATCCTCAATTGGTCTTCAAATTGAAATTATATCATATCACCACCGCACACCCTTGGTGCGATGGTCACTCCACAAGTATAAGTGCTTGTGGGGTGTGGAGGGCAAGGGCCGGGGTTCAAGTCTTCAGGAGGGAGCTTCACACACATATACACTTAGATTATATTAGAGTATAATTTTATCTTGTATAAAAAAAAAATTATATCATATCAAAGCACTCAAATTGTGTTATTCACTCAAAAAATAAAATACTAATATCAATTAAGGGGAAAAAATAACATAAAGAAAGATAATATCACAAATTATTAAATTAAACAATTAAAAATAAAAACATTACCTTTTGTCATATTGGACCGAAAAGGTCTAAAATCGACCGAGTGAACTGTCATGGACCAAAGTAGAGCAAAGTAGGTCAAAATGACTAAAGTGGACCAAAATGGACCAAATGGATCAAATTAGAATGAATGAACCAAAGTGGACCGAATTGGAACAAATGGACTGAAATAGACTGAAGTGATTTGAATTGGACAGAAACGGACCAAAGTGAACCAAAAAGAACCAAAGTGGACCCAAATAGATGAAATTGGACCCAGGTAGACTAAAATGGACCGAAGTGAATTGAAGTAGACTGAATTAGACCTAATTTGAAAGCATGTATTAGTACAAATTCTAGACATTAATTTAGTTACAGGCAGATTTACATGCGTACATACTATTTTTCTTTGTTTGGGAAGTGAGAAATTTATTGATGTATTGTAAAAAGGAATGAAAAAAAAAGTGTACCGTAAAGATTTTTATTTTTATTTTTTACTTTCCTTTTTTAAGAATATGGTATGCAATTTTTCATATTTTTTTAGTAGTCATATCAAGGGGAAAAATTGTCCAAAATGAATGTGTAAAGTCAATTGGTTAATATATTTAATATTATCAAAAAATTTGGGAAACAAATCAATAAAAAAAAATTGTGATGTGACTGATGATGTGGTTCAACAAATGTGTAGCAACATTAAATACTAATTTTTAGATATTATATATAGATATAGATGAGACAAATGTAAATGTAGTTCCCATTCAGTAGAATGAGTTAATGAGAAAAACTTCCATGTTAGCTCCACCCTCTTACCAAATAGATCAAAAGTATTCAAAGCTCCTTGAGCAGTTGAGTTAATTACCAAGACAAATCTTCAGTAATGACTTTAAATCATTGGCTAAATACCAATACAAACTCTTTGAGCACTTGAGTTCATGACCAAGATCATAGTTGTCAAAATTTCGATATGGATCCTAGGATTCTACGATTTTACGATCTCACTTACTCCAAATGACCCAGATCTTTCAAGAATCTTTGCGATCATTTAAAATCAGTAGGATCATACGATTCTGACGATCCCAAATGATCTTGGTTTCTTGCAATCTTCTTTAATTTGACAGAAGGTTCAGTTGGACATAAATGAAAAATAAAATCTCAATAGATCAAGTTTTTCCACTCTAATGTAAAGAGAGTGTTAGTTGTACCTAAATAAAAAATATCTCGATAGTGTAACATTTTGAGGTTTTTGGCCTTTTTAAATGATGCTTACAAATAGATGTAGTGATGTATGGTAATTATATCAAAGAATGTATAATTTATGTGATTATTTAATATACCAATGTGTATTTTTTGTTTTTTTCTCAAATAATGTAGAATCTTACGATCCATGATCCGATCTTATGATCTCACCTATTTCCAACGATCCTACGTAAAATCCCGATTTTGACAACCTTGACCAAGATAAATCTTTAGTAATGACTTCAAAACATTGGCTAGACACCTGACACTACAGTCAACTACTAACATCACACCTATAGTAAGACCACCATTCTGTTTTTCTCGCTCTCTCTGCCACAATGCTCTGGTAACTTTTGATTGATAACCTATGGATCTTAATAATTGTTTCATGGCATCGGTTACTATTTCTATCTTAGATTCTTGGATTGATCATTTGATCAACTACAGCAAATTGAAGCAGAGACACCTCTCCCCAACGTAATATATTACCTTCCCTGGCCTCTAGTTCTCTCATGAGTGTTTGGCTATGTTTTTGAGGACTCTCGAATGGTGGAAAGCTTCTGCTAACATGAGAATGAAGTAGAATAAACAAGATGGCCACTAAATAATGTAATTCTATTTTTCTTTATAACAGAAAATTAAGAAAAGAGCATGTAACAGACAACAAAGCCAATTCTTATCAATGCAATAAGCTTCCTTACAATACATTAACAAATGTCAATGTTTCATATGTCTCTACATAGTTGCTGCTTCCATGCTTTCCACGCGTGTATCCAATGAGATGCTTTAACTACCACAGAAGCAACAAATATCAATGGCAAGCCGCTTAATATTTCAAACCTATGAGCACCAACAGCATTTATATACAGGATTCACCAGATCCAGGCACCTACATGGTGCATTGATACTAAGACAAAGAAGCCAAGATAGAGCTAGAACACAAAAAGTCATTGCCATTTCAGCTTGACCATGGTATCAGCTCCAGGTCCAGATCTCTGGCACTAGACAGCCGAAAGGTTTGGCCAACTCCATGGTCTTGTGTACCTTAAAGCCTTGCAGAGCTAAAAAAAACCCTTGCCCCAGCAGAGATGGGCAAACTCCGATGTCCCTAAAACAATGAAATCAAGTCATTGCCGTTGAAGAAAATGCTGGAAAGAGAAGAGGGTAGCAACATCCAGACTTTGGATGGAACAAAATTGGGAATTCAATTTAATTCCCGGGTTAGCTACATAATGTCATCTCATAACCGGTCCAGCCAACTGAGAACACTATCTTGAGAACCAAACTGCAAATCCTATACGCATAAATGACAAAGATCAGCAATATGTTAGAAAGCTTCTCATTTGTGTTCTCAAGCTGGAAATCATATGGAAATCAGATGCATAAAAGTAGAGAAAGAAGAGAAGAAAGTGAAACTTACAGCAAGCTGGAAATCAGGTGGAGTATCCAGATATATGTTCTCAAGGTCAGGAATTCCAGAAGATGCACTATTGTTCAAGGTCATCTCATTTGTGTTGCTAGAAGAGCCAGTATAAGAGATGTGATTCAGTCCTGAATTATTTAGAGGAGCATAATTATCAAAAATCTCCCTGCACAGTAATGAATCATTCATGCAGTTTAAATCAGAGTTCTCGACAGCCTGAGATTCCCCTGCCAGCCATGCAGGGTAGTCCATGTTGTCCTCAGCCTTAATATCTGGTGGAGGGGCATGAGATTCTTCTGAGACAAACTCTACTTCCTAATCCACAAACATTGATTTCAGTTAAGATTTAACACACTGAGGCATCTTAGAAATTAATATATATATATATATATATATATATTCTACTGGTTTTTCATAGTATGGTCATTTTATGTCCCTTCACCCACCTTCTTTTGTCTATAGAAGTTTAAAATTGAGAAACCACTCAAAAATTAATTTCGTTAACAGTTACCACACCTTGCTTTTCTTTTCTCTTATTTCTACAACATGTTCTTTTCCTTATATCCCCTTGCTCATAACTTAAATACCACCAATAGTTCACCCCAGGTGTATATTGACTGCTTCACACAAAAATATATTAAAGAAATTGCCACATACCTGGAGAGATGACAGGTCATTATTTTCACCAACATCATCACTCTGAACAGATATTCCTGGACGTGGTGGATTAGGAGGATTTGCTTTTGGGGTCCTTGGACTAGTTCTCAGCGTCATAATGTCAGAATCCTCAACTACCAGATTGCCATCGGTATTTTCAGTCTGCTTCTGCTGTTGATGGAAAATTTTTGAAACCACAAATTCACCTTCCTTCTCATTTTCTTCAGTTCCTAGATGATATTGATGCATCACCCAATTGGACTTATCAGGCTTGGAGCCCTTCTTTGAACTTTTATACAGTACCATTATCTTCTTACAGCCTTTCTGCAATCCATTTTCCATCAAAGGTTTTGTCTTACCTGTCTTGTGCCAGCGGACAGGCCCCTCAGTCGAACTATGTTCACTTTGAATCTTGCGGCGTTTCCGTTGACCAGAAGCATATGCATTAGTGGTTCTGTGAAAGAAATGGACGCTGCTTCCATCTTTCTTAGCACCTGGAAATTTAGAAGGGAAAAAAAAAACAGCAATTTAGATCATAGTTTGATTGACTCAGCTCTACGAGGTTGCATTAGTTGGTCCAATTTTGGTCAAATTACATACACATTTACATATAGATTGAGAACTTATGAGAATAGGGGCACAATGATTCCAAAATCAGTTCAAATTGAGCAACCACATTATCATTACATTTGACCATTCAACGCAGGAATAATAAAAGAAAAAAAGGAATTGAGGAAGTGATTTATGTAGGAACTAAATAAAAAAATTAGAATGAACTCAATGATTGAATAACCATATTTTATTATTTGAGCTCGGTAATTCAGCAACCACATCAAATTATTTGAAATAGAGAAAAATTTTAGCAAGATCAATTTTTCTGTTGGCTGCTAATTTCAATTTCACACACCCCCCAGTTATGATAGGGTGCTTTCTTTCTATCTTTTTCCCCCCTTTTTTGGGGAGGAAACCATGGTATGTGCTACGATTCAAAAACCGCTCAGCCAGGTTTCACTTTTATACATTTCTGTTCTTTCTTTTCCCTTTTTCAAACTCTTGGATTGCCCTTTCTGCTTTTAAAAACAGAAGCATCAAAATCAGAAACCTTCCAGATTAAAAAAAAAAAAAAAAAATTTCAGATAGTAATCTGATCCCTTGTCTTTTTGCTAACACATATTAATCTGATTTGGTCCTCGATTTATATTGCAGATTCTGTAGTCAATACACTACCATGGATACCAATGATAGTATGGAATTGCAGATTCTTTATATATTCCCTCACCTGGAAGGTCTTCCGGATGGCTGTAGCAAATTCCTTTGTCCCCCTCAAGTGTTGGGATGAACTCATCAATAAACAAGTGTGGATTTGAGTTTCCAACACCACATTTTGCTGCTAAATGTTCTAAGAGCTCTGCATCGGAAGGCTCAAACTTCACACCAACAGGCAGGCCAGGCCATTCAGGAGAAACCTTCACAGGAGAAGCAGCGATGTTAGCAACAAAAGTCTACAACTAGTCAAGGATATCCATGTCAAACGATTCTGCAAAAATGGTTTTACAAGCTTTCCTTGATAAAGATGGTGAATACCTTCTACTCATAAGAAAAAGAAAAAAGTAATAGCATGACATGCATTTAGTTATAGGTGCTAAAAGAATAGATAAAAATTAAATAATTTTTAGGTATCTTATAGTCAATTTGCTAGGCATATTTAGTGCACAAGTTAACAGCAAGGAATGGTATAAAAGCAGAGTAAATGTTCAAGTTCCAACTTACATCACTATTGTCTATACGACAATGGCAATTTGGGCATTCACGATTTGCCCCACAGTCTTTGATTTGATGAGCAGCAGAACACGTAACATTTCTCACTTTCCTTGCCAATGCCCTGCTATTGATTAGCCAAGCCCTGCAAGAATGATTTGCTATAAGCTTATAATTCCAGTAATAAGACATCCTATATATATATCTATAAGCAGAAATATGCTATGAGTCCAATATTTAAAAAGGTTTGCAAATAACAAGATTACAAGAACCAGAAGGAAAAAAAGAGTTTGCATGAAGGAAAAAGCAGGAGTCAACCATTAGGGTAGAACATCATTGCTGAAATGCATAAAGTATCAGCAAATCATATGATATGACTCAACACTGAGGTCCAAGACATCATGTATGGTACGATTATATTTGATAAACACGTGTATGGGACAATGTTGCAAGGAATGCTAAGAGTAAGTTTATATAGCTACCCACTTAAAATCAATTTGGGCAAATCTAGTGGTGGCAAAGCCCCTTTAAGACTTTGACACTGATCAAGCAAAAACAAAACCCAAAATTGTAGTATACATATTATGTGCAGTCAAAAACATTGGGCCAACCTAGTAGAGCAGAAAGATAATAGAGTCAGAGTATGGCAAAAATGAAAGAGAGAAAGGCACTCAAGATGAGACATGCAACAAATTGAACATTAATAGATTGAAACACATTCAAGTAGTTTTTCTAAGCCTGTTCACTTCCTAAAGATTTTTAATTGAAACTATATTAACTTATTAAGAGACTAGACAAGATATCTGAGTAATTTATTAATATCCTAACATGCAGATCACTACTTATTAAGATAATAATGTATACGGAAGGGAATGACCTGCGCAATCAATAAGTTCAAACGATAGAAGATTCACTACCATCTACAACTGACTGCAATCAATACATTCAAATCTTACAAAGTCTCATTTTCTTAATCTTTCAAAGATATAATATTATATATGAAACTCATTAAGGATTTATTTACCACAGATGGATATCTAAAAGGAAGCTAAAAATATATGTGCATTTTCAATTTCCTCCAATAAAAGATTATATTTTTAAGCTTGATTTTCTTTTCCTTGAGAAGATTTATGATTGAAATACTTCTTCAAATAGACAAGCATAAGGAATACAGTATAATTAAAGAATGAGATATCAGTACTCTGTACCCTATCAACTGGCTGTTATGTGCCATATAAAGTATAAACTAACTCCAATCTTCACTTTTTCCCCCCTTTTGAATGATATTGATTAATTTTTAATTTAACATTTATTCCAACAAAAAGTGATCATCATCCAGAACACTCCTCACATTGCTGCATTGTGGAGTAGGAAGAAAGTTTAGTTTCCAGCACCAAACCAAACCCGGGGCTACAGGGGTATGGAACAAAGTTGATAAGACCTGAAATGGGTGTCTCAAAAATACATCCAAATATCTGTTTCCTCATCAAAATATTGAATAAAAGAAAGGGACTTTAATATTTGCTTCCAATAGAAAGACACCAACTTTTTTCTTATCACACCCTTCAACATCAGCATTTAACCAAATAAGGTAACTACCAATAAAGTATAAAATCTTGCAAGAGAATTTTCCTCTGACAAATGGGTTTCCAAAACTAGTAACAAGTTAGGTTACCTATAAATTTCATAACCCAATCCAGTAGTACAAAAAAAGAAAGAAGCATTTTTTAACTATAAAATCAACTAATATATAATACACAATTAATCAAAGGGGCATCCAAATAAATCCCAGAAACTTAAACCAAAAAAAAAAAAAAAAAGAGGAAGAAGAAGAACAGAAAAATTGATTAGTATTCTGGGCATCATAGACTCCTAATACCACAACAAAAATGTAAAAACGAGACATCCAAAAGAAAAGATAAAAACTTTATCTATATATTTACTTGTTGATAATCTTAGACTTACCTTGCCATGTTCTTAAGAGCTAGATAGACGATGTTGGAGCTAAACACAAACTATACAGAGAGAGAGAGAGAGCTTAGTTAGTGTGTGCTAAGCTTTGCCTTTTGTACACTCGACTAAGTTAAGTGAACTGAGAGAGAGAGAGTTAATAAAGAGAGAGAGATAGAGAGAGAGAGAGAGTGTGTGTGTGTGAGAGAGCGGGAAAACACAGCTTTGGTGTCGTTATGAGAGGCTTGTAAACCGAGGCTAAGGTTTGGAATAGAAATGCTTTTGTTGGACTGGGTCAATGGCCAATGGGGGTTTTGGAGTTTGGTTTGAGTGTGGCCCACTGTTGACTAAACCTGGGTCCGAGGCAGTTGGTTCGGACACGAAGCTCGAAGGATGTCGGGAAGCTTGGAACTTCGAAATCCGAGAAAAAGTGTCATCATAGTGAATTTTTGTGGGGACTCAGTGCTTAGCTTCCTTGCTCCCCAAGCCTATACATAGAAACGTTTCGAACACTTTTCTGGATTTCCCTTTCTGCCCCTGCGTTTTCTACAAAATGACTCAGGTCTATGTTCGATTTGACTTTCTTCCCAACCTTTTGCTTTCTTGGTTGCCCTTTGAACATCAGCAAAATAGAATCTTACTGTTAATTACGCGGTTCCACGACTTGCACATTTCTCAAATTGTGGTTGAGTAATTTTAGCAACATATAAAAAGCTATTATTATCTATGTATCAAATTTTGATTGACAGCTTGTTACTTTTATATACTCATGTTATTTTTTCTCCGCCGCTCATAATTTATCTTGTTAATAATTATAGCAAAAATTGTAGTTTTTTTATGTGATGATAGAATTTTTGTTTGTGGTTAGATTCCGTTCCTTACATATGGAACCACTGCTAGACTTTTTGTATCATGTGTGATGGTGACTCTTTGAAAATTTAAAAAAATTGCATCATAGGTTTAGTTTGGATCCAGTGTCCTGTGCATTGGACCCAATAAGATATTGCCATGTGTCCATAACTTGTTCCATGACAGCATCTCATCGGATCCAAAGCATAAGACACACTAAATTTAAGCCTCTCCTAGCTAACTTTTGGGACAATACTATTTGGTAGAGAAAAAAAAAAAAAAAAATAATGAGTTCACACCATTGGTGACAATTCTATTATGTAAAAAAAAAAAAAAAAAAGTGGTAAGTTCACACAATCAATTACTTCAATAAATCATGACAGCGGTATAGTTCTAGAAGACTTTGGTGGATTTTATAAAAATATAATTTTATCATCCATTTGGTTAGAGCATTAGTATTGGGGATTGTAAACCCCCCAAAATGGTATTTTATACCATCGACCAACAAATATTGAGCATTATCCGGATGTTGCCATGTGTCCATAAATTGCCACATGGCAATATCCCATCAGGACCAATGCATAAGACACATTAAATCTAAGCCTCTTCTAGATAACTTTTAGGACAATTCTATTCGGTAGAGGGGAAAAAAAAATGAGTTCACACAATTGGTGACAATTCTATTGTGTAAAAAAAAAAAAAAATGGTGAGTTCACACGATCAATTACTTCAACAAATCATGTCAATGGTATGGTTCTAGAAGACTTTGGTGGATTTTATAAAATATAATTTTATCATCCATTTGGTTAGAGCATTAGTACTGGAGATTGTAAACACCCCAAAATGGTATTTTATACCATCGATCAACAAAAACTGAGCATTATCTAGAGTGGTAGTTGTAAAATATTTTATAATTCTACTACAGTACCATTTTATAAATAAGATGGTATTGTAGCAAGATGGTATGTTTTTAAAATAATATTTTATTGGGCTTTAGGTTTTACTTGGGTATTGAGTTATATTATTTTATTATGTAGATATATTATTTTAATGTGTTGTATGGTAAAAGTTGGAATGTTGGGTATATTGTAAAATGATATGGTATAATAGATAAATTAGTTTTTGAGATGATAAAATGAAATATTTTTTAGAAACCGGATTCTAATAATGATATATATATATATATATATATAAATGAAATTACTCTTATCCATTTATTTATTTATTATGTAAAAGTTTGATGGTATCTTGGGAAAAAAAATGATAGTGTTGAAAAGTTTTATGTTTTCTTTTTAGCAAAAAATCATTCCTAGAAAATCTTGACTGTAATCTAAATTAGTATTCCATTTATTATACTTTTATAGCGATGATAATAGTATAATACAAGACTGTAGATTCAATTATTTTACATAAGCGTTCCAAAAAAAAAAAAATTTATTTTACATAATATATAAGAGGAGATTGGTTAAGGTGGAAAGAATACTTCAACAACAGTAAGTTTTGTTGAAAATTCAAAACTTTTAAATTATATTTCTAGCGAAATATTTTCTTAAGTAATTAAATAAAATTACTATTATGTATTTATTTTTACTCCAGTAAGGTAAAAACTAAAAACTATGTTTAAAAAGTTGTCATAAACTCATAATTGTGTTTCTTGATTTTTTTTTTTTTTTTATGACGGCTATAACTTTGGATGTTCCAAATGAAAGTAAAGAACTAATAATATTCGATAATCCTAATGACACCAACAGGTCGTTGTAGTATAGTGGTAAGTATTCCCGCCTGTCACGCGGGTGACCCGGGTTCGATCCCCGGCAACGGCGAAATTTTTTTTTCCTTTTTTGTACTTTTGTATCCGGACCGGGTCATTTTGGCCCAAATAACAAAACTAGTCCAGCCCATTAATTACAAAAAAGTTACTCTGCCGAAGTACAAGAACCCAACCCCTTTTGATTTTAAAACACAAACATTAAAAAAAGTTGGAGGATGTTAATTTATGTCATTACTGCTAAAGAATTCTGTTATACATTTATAGATATTAATGGTTTTCTGGTGCTTCAATTAAAAGTTGAATATCTAAGATCAAACCTACATTATTAACTTCTTTCTAGATGAAAGAACTGTTTTCCTTTTTCCTTTTCACCTAAGATCAAACCTACCTTCTCATATGTCATAGTCACCTTCTTTACCTTTTGTTTTTTATTTTTAAATTTTTTTTTTTTTTACACAAAACTAAGTTGAACCTTAAATTACTCATTTACGTCGACTAATACAACACAAACAATGTATCTTTTTTTTAAAGACAATTAAATTCGCTTATAAAAAAAAAGGACAATTAAATTCAATTCAATCATATATTTGAATTTAATAAGAAAACCTAAGGTACATTCTTTGTCTCTCTCTCTCTCTCTCTAGAAGTTTGATTTTAACTTATGACTGTTTTGCAAATGCTTTCATCTTCTCTCTTTCTCTCTCACAGGTCAGCATTATTGACCATTAATTTATTATCTCAAGTTCTAAATCAATCAAGAATTAACAAGAACACGTTTTGGAAGTGTATGGTCATATTACAAAATCTGATACAATTCATTAGCACTAGAATGTTAACAGTCGTTACATAATCTGGAAGATTTCTTGCATACATGTAGTAGGAGTAAAGGCCTTTGGACGGACCTTATTTTACAATGAAATAAGTCAAACAACATCTCAGCAACCCCAACTCCAGAACTCGGTGAAGGCTTCTTGACCATAACATCAGCTCCAACATAATTTCCTATGTCAACTTACTAAACTAAGTAAGTTTGAGCAAATGTACTATTTTTTTTTTTTTTTTTTGAAGTAAGATGTAGGTAGTATTTTTGAATATCTGAGACTTTAGTTTATTGAACTTGACTAATAATTATTATTTGGGATCAGTAGCAATGTCTAAAGCAACTGAAAAAACCTACAGAGTTGTCTTCTCTGTTGGAAGTTGGGGTTTCCCCTGAGTCATGTCTTGCAGCCATTAAGGAACTTGTACCGGGAGATTCTGGTGGAAACACAGTATTCTCTGAAGCATATATCCGAGGAGGGATAATGGGCTCTGGTGGTGAAATAGCAGACAGATAATGCAAGAGCATCTGTATAATTTGGCTGAAGTTTGGTCGAGTGTTTGGGTCCTCTCTCCAACATGAAGTCACAATCAAACCCAAATCCTCAGGGAGGTTTTCAGCATTGGGCCTCACATTCTGAAACAATAAATATTTGGATGATGTTAAAAGCTCCAAGAAATAAATGAGATTTAATCTAGCAATGGGACAATGTGAATCCTTGTGGCACACATTGCAAAATAAATTACCTGATGCCCTAATCATTGAGATTCATACAAAAACAAGTAAGGATGTTAGACCCCTTTCTAGAAAAAATTATGCTTATTGTACATTCCATTCCATTCAATATCAAAGTTTGAAACTAATGGATAGACATAAATTAGGACAACAAGAGCAATTTTAGTAAATCTTTAGTTGCAGGTTTTTCAGTGTTCTACTTTCAGCAATTTAGCCTTGCAATCATTTATTATTTTTTTCCTCTGAGTCACCACACAGTAGCTGCTGAATCTTTCTAAACCTACATGTGATGTTCGCCAAGATGGTCTGGCTGCATTGTTCAAGTCCATCTGATTGAAATTGATAATTTTCCCTGGTAGTTTTTTAATGAGGTGTGTAAAATATTGCCTATCAAACCAAACAAAACTGCTGGGGAGGGGTATCAGCTAGTTCTCCTAAATTACTCAAAGTTTCCAGCACTATGAATTAAGTTGAAAAAGAAATGCTCCCAAAGCTAGCATATTTTTTGTTACTTTTGACTCCTAGAAGAGATCATATGAGACTGTAAATGCCATTAAAGTTGCTATTTTAAAGTCCTACCCTAAGATCACACGCATGCAAGAAATCATCCAATCTTAGATATATCATAAGACAAGGTCAAAACATATAGCTACCTTAAAAGCGGCTGCATATGCTGCCTGTAGATTTGACATGCCTTCAAAAGGCAATTTATTGTGGATGAGCTCCCACAGCACAATTGCAAAGCTGTAGGCATCCACCTTGTGATTGTAATGCTTCTTTTCCCCGTGCCTCAGCGTGACTGTGCTGTAAAGCTGTCTCCAAATAGGGAAAGAATCATTAGGAAATACAAAACACCAATTGCCTGAACAATATAAACCTAAAACCTTCAAGCAATTGAGTACCTCTGGAGCCATCCAACGATATGTCCCTGTTTCAGCTGTCATCATCTCTGTTAATGACTCTTCTCTAGCTAAACCAAAATCTGCAAGTTTAACTGTTTTATGGTCTGCAGTCAAGATCAAATTCTCTGTCAAAAGAAAAGGAAACAAAGTCGTCAAACTTTTGCTCAAACCTAGGTTCCTCAAGAAGCGGCTACACCTGATTTATGTGGATATCAGTTTGGAGATAGTGCTCAAAATTACTTCAGCTAAGATGTTAGCTAAAATCTAAAATATAAGATATAAATCTTTTGAAACCATCTCATGTTCACCTTGTCTATAATGAGCAAGAGTTAAACTAGGAAGGAGGAATGGCAAAATACAATTTGCTCATTTGTTATGATTAACAGATTTTGACATAAAACAAATACATGAGTCAAGAAACTACAATAAATTGAATTTGACAGAAGCAATGTGATCCTAAATCAGCAGGTAGACAGTAGACCTTCTCTTAAGACAGCACACCAGAGAAGCTAAGAGATGCGGTACAGGGACAGCCAAGGAAACATAAATCCAGGACAAACCAAAGAAATACCATCAATGATCCTAATCTAGTTCTACCATCAGATTTCAAAATCCAAATTAAATTTTGCAGCTATCTTCTGATGCTAATTGTAGGTATGCATTTTCATATGTCATTGGACTTGCCCTCACGTGCTGGAGCCTATGGAACAATAGGAACGTAGTTAGACATGGGGGGAGGTGCAAGAGGCCTGAAGTGATTGCTAGAGAAGTTACGGAGTATCTGTTGGAAGTAAGACAGGTAAAGCAGCCCCATGAAAGACAACCCACATTTACTTCGCCCCTATGGACCCCTCCTCGACAAGGATGCTATAAAATCAACGTGGATGGAGCAGTTTTCAAAGAAACTGGTAGCTGCGGTGTTGGGGTTGTAATCAGGAATGAATGGGGTCAGGTAATGGGAACAATGTGCAGGAAAGTAGATGTGCCGTTAGGTGCTTTGGAGGTTGAAGCAAAAGCTGTGGAGGAAGGGATTCTGCTGGCCTGGGATCTCGGTCTAACAGACATTATTGTAGAAAGTGATGCTCAAACGGTGACAACAGCTATGAAGATGCAATACCCCACGCCTCACTCAATCCGGAAGCTGATGGAAGGAATTCTGCAGATGCTAACAAGTTTCAACTCTTGGGAAGCAAACCACATCAACAGAAGTGGTAATTATGCAGCACACACGTTGGCTAGATATGCCAAAAATGTGAATGAGTGCACAATTTGGGTGGAAGATTATCCTACCATAATTCAGGATCAAATTCATTGTGATGTATCAAACCTGAACTCTGTTTCTGTTTAATGAAGTTTAGCAGATGCTTTATTATCAAAAAAAAAAAAAAAAAAAGATAAAGTCAACCTGTTTCTTCATGCACTCCCATTTCTGTAGCAGAATAGTTAATGCCACATGGATCTCCAAGAATAACATTGGTTTAACTACTTTAGAATTTTAGAGCAAACTTATACTAATTTGAAACCTGCAGACATCAAAAGCATATTTGTGTAACTGTTTTGAAAGCTGGACCTCATGATGAGTACCGCTAAAATACTATCTTAAGCTTTCTTGTTTTCTGTTTTTTACTTCTTCTTTCCCCACTTTCCCCCTTTTTACAGCTACTCAAGTTGATTAGTCGGTGCCCACAACTCTAAGTTGTTTACTAAAATGTCAACAACCAGTCACCATACAGGATTTCATAATCACGATTGACAAGTATCCCAGGACTAAATACTCTTCTTCATATGTCAGTTACTTGCAAGAACAAAATTCAATTGCAATTATCAACCAACTGAAAAATGGAGATACAAATGGTATATGCAAGTAACACATTCACCATGTTATGCAACACCATCGTGAATCCTTCTAATAGAAGTTAGAATTGAACTACAAATGACTAGTACAGACATGACACGCTTCCAGCTAATAAAATATTCGGTTCTTTTCTTTTGTGAGTTAACAACAACTGTACAAACAACAGAAACTCCAACCAAAACAGTAAAATAACTGTACCAGGTTTCAGATCCCGGTGAATGATCCCATGGGAGTGTAAGCATTCCATAGCGCGAGCAATATCAAGTGCAAACCCGACCGCCACACGCATATCCAAGCAGCTTGGCCGCAAATTTAACAAGTATCTACGCAACGTCCCACCCATTAGAAGTTCAGTTACTATCACCATAACAGGTTCCTTGCAAGCACCAATAAACTGGTAATACACAAGTAGACACAGTCGTGTCAGATATTGATTAAATGCTCACTTCAATGGTTTCTTCTAATCACTAACAATTCACTGACTATCCTTAAATTTCAGATCCTGATATAGATAGAATCATATGCTTAAAAAATTGAAATATCATTTCCTATATATGCTTATCAAACAACCTTCACTAGATTCTTGTGTTGGACTCTGGACAACATTGCAACCTCTCTGGCAAACCGCGCTTCTCTCTTGGCAATCTCTTCTGGGGTCTCTCCCCTATGAACAACTTTAATAGCAACACTTTGATTTTTATATCTGAAAAAAACAGAAATTCCAGCAAATTGAAGATTAAGACAACTGCACCATAACAATATAAAACTGATTAAATGATCTAAAACAGTAAGCCAATAAAGAAAGCCTCATAAATATGAGATGCAAGAATTCAGACCCCAAAAAGGAAAAGAGAACCCAGGTTGACTTACTGCCCCTTGTAAACTTTGGCATGTGCACCCTCTCCAATCTTTGGCCCAACAAGAAGTTGCTTAGGATCAACCAGCCACTTTGCATCCAAACTGAACTCTCCCTCTGAGTAAATCCCATTACCAGATCCCATTTTCTTCTTCTTATTATTCTTCTAAGACTCTCTCTCTCTCTCTCTCTAAAATAGGAACAGAACTAGCATAAACCGACTAACCAAAGTAGACCCTTTTGTGCATCACACAATTAAAGTACATTGAATAAAAGAGATGCTATAATAAAAACATAAAAAGAGAGAAGCAGAACTTAGTACAAAAGGACATGCTTGGTTCTGCACCAATGGCAGGTCACTCAGCACAGACCCATCCCCAAGATCACGCTTGCAGATTCAAAAGAATTCAACATGTACTTTTGTTTGGGAGACAAAGAATAAAGCCCCACATGTTCTTCTATGGCACCCACCCACCCAACTAAAACTGCTATTAAGGATTTTAAAACTGAACTAATAAAACCAAATAAACTCAAAGGACCCCAACAAAGCTCTGTTTCAGAAACAGAGTAGATGAAGAAAAAAAAAGTTGCTCTTAATGGCAGAGTAGTAGACAAAGAAAAGCCTTTAATGGAGGATTGGAGTTAAGAACGAAACACAAACAAAAACAAAAGCAAAAACAAAAACAAAGGACCCAGAAAGAAAATTTGGGTTGCGCAGTTGCACTTGAAATGGTGGTTGTCGGCTAGGATTTGTGATTGATATTATAATATTCTCCGCGTATTGTATTGTTGAATTTTAACTCTGTTTCTTGATATTTAAGGACAAAGCCGCGGAAGGAGTTCAGTCTGTGTCAGAAACAGTGGAGTTTTAATTTTAGTAAAAGATTATATAACTATAAACAAACACAAATAGGAGAGAGATTTTTTATTTTGTTTTTGAGGAAATCTAGATGACAGAACAACATTTCTCACGGAGAAATTTTTCAAACTTCACGTGGATATATATATATATATATATATATATATTTTGCTGTGAATTTTAAAAATCTATTCATTCAATTTTATGTTCTTCACATGTATATCAAATTTCATTCAAATTGTATTATTTATTATTCGATCAATAAACTTATTTTTTAGACATAATTTTAGATCAAAAAATTTGAAATTTTAACATTTGTTTGATGAGATAGCAATTGATATTTGATTTTCTTGAAATTTTACATGTACGAAGAATATAATAACAACGTGTAATTTAACGGTTATATTTTCATAATTCATACTCAATATAGAGATATATGAAGAGTTTGTAGAGTTTCTCTCCAAACTAGTTTGGAAAGAAATTTTATTCTATATTATATATTTATATATATAATAACATCATACATCATCATATTTTTACCCAAAAAATAAAATATATCATTTATATTATATATTATATTATTATATAATAAAAGTTGGAACTTATAAATCATGATTTTAATAAGTATATATCATAAAAAAATAAAAAAGTTAGCACATTCAGAAAAATATTTTGTCATAAAACCTAAACCATAAATCAATTGATGTCTTAACCTAATAATAAAAGTAATTATTATGAAATAGACGTTTCTACTATTTTTTATTTTAAATATTAATAGTTGGAGGTGGAATTTTTGAACTTTCGATATTTTTGTTGAAAACATCATAATGTACAAATCAGTTGAGTTACAAAACTCTTGCCATCTTCTACTATTATGAGATCCATATGACTTAAAAAAAACTTCTAAAAAGAATTCTTATAAAACCTTTTATATATATATATATTTATAAAATGTATTCCAATCATCTATTGTTGTAACATTTTTTAATTAAAAAATATTCGTTGATTTATACTAAACATAATCCTAATCAATACTTATTGAATTAGTTTTGGGATTATATAATATATGTACGGTGTTTATAATAATTTACGATAAAATTTAAATTCTAATGCATAACAGTTAATTTTAAATTATTTATAATTTCTTCATTTTACCCAATTCATTTCAATGCTTCTTATAAATAAATTTTTAATTTAGTTTTAATTTCATAAAGGATGCATTTACATTACCTTTTTTTAACGAGAATAACAGATGTGCTGATACTTTGGTGAAGCTGGGGAAGAGATCACTAAGACTATCTAAAGATATAATGGCAATGTCCATATTTTTATGACACCTACTTTTGTTAATGATCAAAAGGGGCGAGTTACTTCTAAAAGCTGCCTTTACTATGATGTAAATGGTGTGTCAACTCTATTATATACAAATAAATGAATTGCCAGTTCTATCAAAAAAAAAGAAAAAGAAAAAAGAATTACCAGTTTATCCAAAATAAATAAATAAGAATTGAAAACAGCAAATTAAAGTTCAGCTACCACATTAATGCAGATTCTATCATAATAATGATCGATGAGGTCTAGATTTAGAAATAACTAGTACATATCCGTTGAAGGGATTTCAAAGAATTCTAAATAAATAACTACATAACATATCCGTTGAAACTTTTATTTATTTATAAGGATTATTTATTTATAATTCAGCTGTGATAATAAATAGAAAATGGGATTTTTTTTTATTTATAAAAAAGGGATATATGAATATCAGTTTTCTTTGTAAAAAAGATTAAGTAATACTATCACTGAACGACGAGGGTTTAGACTAAAGACTGATAAGAAACTTTTATTGTTTCCATTAGTTAAAATAGTTATTGTTGCATTATACTAACTAGATTAGTAGTTACTCTTCTTAAAAAAAAAAAAAAAAAAAGACTAGTAGTTAATTACTAGAGTACTATTATTGCGCACCCTTGTGCGGTAGTCACTCCACAAGTATAAGTACTTGTGGGGTGTGGGGGGGGGGGTAAGGGCCGGAGTTCAAGTCTCCAAGAGAGAGTTTCACACACATATACACTTAGATTAGGCTAGAGTAGAAATTTTATCTTGTATAAAAAAAATTACTAGAGTACTAGCCCAAACAAGAAATTAAAAAAAAAAAAAAAACCAGAGTATATCATGTACTATTTTAATACCAATTACAAAGCTATTATTGCACTCCCTTTAGTTAGACTCCTACATAAGAAAGAAAAAATAAAAATACTAGAGTATATTATTATTTATGTGCTAATTTTAGTGTGTTTGGATGGAGGAGACTATAAGAAATAGGATGGGTAGTGTTTAATTTATTTTGTTTGGATTTTTTTTAAAGGGAGGGTGAAGGAGGCTGGGCTGGTGTTTTACTCCTCCAAATTTTTTTATAAATCAATGGTTACAACAATTTATATGTTATACTAGAGTGTGTTATGCATTTATGTCAATAACTAAGATATTATTGCAACTTTATATTCATTTAGGTTACTCAAGCTAAATTGGTAAAATTTCTGATGGTTGAATAAGAGATCTGAGATTCAATCTCTGCTTATACTAAAAACCGATTGGTATCTTGATTTGATGATAAAGAAGACAAACATCACAAGCATAAGCCATAGATTGAAACTATATATATTAAAAAAAAGCATTAGTATTTTCTTTTTAATAATTTGATAGTTACAATAATGAAAGAATGAAGATTTGAATCTTGATTTTTTTTTTTCAACAAAGAAACACGTGTTATATCACCGAACTACAAGAGCTTTAGTGTATTATTAGTATCATAAATAAGAAAGTCTTAAACATCAGTACTTAAAAAAAAAAAAAAAAAAAAAAAGGAACCCTTACTCTTTGTTGGGATAATGGAACAAAAGGAGAGGGCTCAGGGGGGAGGTAACAAGGGTAAAAATGATATAATTAGATTATTGTAAAGTAGGAGAGCCAAAGAGCACTAATCAGTTGTATGTGGACATGGATTTTGGACATGAAAACAAGCACTACTCAACACATTTGCAAGTATAATTGGGATTAATTAGTTCATTTTCTTTTGTTTATTTTGCTTAAATAATAAATTTGATATAATTACAATTAATTTTTAAAAATTTGTATTCCATCATACCTTAAATTTTTGTCAAATGAAAGAGATTATTAGATCATGTGTTAGTTATATAGTGCATCAATTAGAAATTTAAAAGTACGGTAAGAAACATGGATTATTCCTTTCAAGCAGTAGGTAAGGGAGAATGGCTCAATGATCTAACTTTATACCCTTGATTCTTTTGAAAGCAAAAGATACTAGAACTTTGGAGTATTCATATGTCAAATCTCAATAATGCAGTTTTTAGCATTTTAGTCTTTAATCCTTCTATGAAATTGTTAAAGGCATATAGTGTTGGATTAAGACAGATGAATGTGGCTACCAAAAGAACTAATCTGAGTTCACACGAGTGATGGGATATATGGTTGAATACATTGAAACTTGAAGGTAAAAAAAGTCTTTCCTTACTAGCCGAATTCTTCTAGTTTTTATAGCCTTTCAGCTCAAGAAAATGGTGGAAGAAACTCTTTTAAGCAATGGCCCATGTAATAATTGAGTTCAAATATTCTGTCCCGCTTTTTTACTCCACTATATACTCCACAAATAAAAATATGTCACATGTCTATTTAATTTATTAAATGCTAAATTTATGTCTTCTATTATTTCAATTTCTTAAAATAAATAAATAAATAATTCATCATATTTAGGTAATTAAAATAATAGAAGACATAAATTTAGTATTTAATAGATTAGATATACATATAACATGTTTTTATTTATGGAGTATATAATAGAGTAAGAAGAATGACATAGACGATTTGGACTCGTAATAATCCATTAATAGATTAATGCCAAACGTTATTGCCATACTTTCTTCGTTGCTTTGTTTGTATTTGTCAAAGTGACTTTCAATTCCATTCTAAAAGAAAAAGTTGGTTCACTTTTGAAAATGGCAATCAAATACTCACCGCTGCCATTTTTGCCATTGGGTGCTAACTAGCTGAGGCAATTATACCCTTTTCTCTTTTTCATAAATCATTTCCTTTTATTTTATTTTATTTGTTCTTTTGGTGCTGAGTATAAGCCATAGATCTTATTTGTTACTAGAAGTTTATTTGCTGTCAAAGTATTTGTCAAAGGTACCGTATTCAGTTAGCTTAATTGATAAAAATTATTATAATCAAATAAGAAATTTAGGGTTTGAAATCTCCGACTACATGAAAAATAAATTAATATCTTAACTTAATGATTAGAATAATCATAATAATGAACATCGTAGATTAAAAATTTACCTCACATATAAAAAAAGTATATGTCAACTCAAGGCCAAGCCAAGTTCTAGAAGACCATTCTTTGACCTTATAATCTTTTGAAGTGGTAACTAATATAAGCAATCACTTTTACATAGAATAATGCTATTTTTATTTATCCCAATAGATTGAAAAAATGTGGATTTTAATTAACTTAATTGGTAAAATTTTTGATATTTTTATAAGAGATCTAGAGTTCAATTTTTGCCTACACAAAAACTTATTGGTGTCTTAATCTGATTATCAGGATTAGACACTATAAGTTGAAACTCTTTATTAAAAAAAAAAATGATTGGAAAAAGAGATTAAATAACAAATTACATTGTATAATTTTGACATATTTTCAATCTAATAATTTGAATTCTATTTTTGTTCATTTCAATCATTTAATTTTAAAAACAGTTTCAAATTAGTTACCTTGTATAATAGTAATACATCTAATCTTGTTGTTAATTTTAGTATTTTTTTTTTTTCACTTTTTAAAACGATATCATTTTGATGAACTTAACGGTACGGATTGAATAGAAATAGACATTCTACAACCTACCTTGCAAATTAATCAAAGTTAGGAGTTAGGAAGTAATTTATATAATTAAAAAAGAAATTAGTGAATTAAGTAATGCCATTCTACCTAAAGATTGGTAAATCATCACAATGGTGGATAATCTCAAGTTTGACTAATTAGCAACACCGACAGACAGGTTGAAATTAAACTGTCTTTGAGTGTGTGTGTCAATTAGACAATTACAGTGGGACATGACGGTGCCATGTACTTGTGTAGCAATTCAATAATTGTGAGGTTTTCTATTTTTCTCATTTTATTAGGCTGAATCTTATGTGTCTAGATTTTGGTGGCTCGAGGGATTTGAATAAATCCTCATTCCACAGTTTCCACTGCATTAGCTCTATTATATTTAGATAAAAATAAACGATAGATAAAAAAAAAAAAAAAAAAGTGGTGGGGTATTAATTATTCTCTCCCGTTTCACTTTTTTTTTGTTGTTGTCATGTTTTAAAAGTTAAATATTGTAAAGGAACATCATTTATTATTTTGTCTATCTTTAAAAAATGTATAAGTTTTTAAAACTATTCTTAAAAAAATTTATCAATAAATTGAATTAGTAAATTAATAGGAGTATAATAGGAATATTAGTAAATTAATAACTTTAATTTTTAGAAACAGGACAATATTTTGAGACATCTCAAAATGAAAAAGATGATAAAAAAAAGTGGGATGGAAGTAGTATTACGTATCTCTTGTTAGAAAAGGAAAAAAATTGTTTGTTTTCTTGTGGGTTTGGTAGACTATAGGGAAATGGAATTGGACATTTTTCGTTAAGGTAGTCGGTGGGGTTGGCCTCCCTATTTGACTCTAATCCTAAGTTCCTAACAGCCATGAACATGATGTTTGTTAAGTATTGTTAATTTGAAGGTCAGAAGACTACTTATTATAAAGATTACTTGGTATTATGATAATATGTTCTTATTATTAAGCTAAGGTATCGACTAATTTTTAGTGTAAACGAAGTTTGAATTTCAAATTTTTTATTCAATAACAAGAGACTTTAATAATTGAACTCATTAGAATTCATAAATTCACATTTTTATAACTTACATTTTTTTAAATGTATAACTTTTTTTTAAAGAGTTCATTTTTAAATGATTGAGAAAATTAAACCACCATATAGGTATTGAGTCTTAGACTTTCTTCTTATTTGCAGTTTGCTATGACATAAACATTGACTTGTCCTTGAGTCAATGAATTCAAGCATTTGTGCCTTCCATTGGTTCTTGTATTAGAAGGGGTGCTGCATTGAGACTTTTAAATGTAGCCTATTGGCTCTTGTTTATTTATGTCTTATTTTTATGTTTTTTTTTTTTTTTGGTTTAATCTTATTTTTATGTTTCCCCTACCCAATTTTGAGGAAAAATATTGTTGGATATTTATTACACAATATAATAGTGGCTGTGGATGCGTGTTACCTTTAAAGACATATGATTACAACTTGTACAACTTGTGTGACCTAATAATGGTTAAGGTTTTGATATGACTTATGAGATAGGTGATGAGTTTGAAGTTTGATCTTTTATAGTCTTTTATTAGGGACAACGATTCTACCTATATATGATAGAGCACCTGTTGTCTCTCATTCCCGTCTAAGCTTTTCAACCATTAATCAAGAGTGGCTGTAAAAACATAGTTTTGTTATAACTTTCTATAATTATACAAAAAATAGAAAGTTATTAATTTGTCTTGGTGTGGTGTAACAAAAGGTTTATCTTTGAAAATTTGTTTTCACTATTTGCCATTGAATTTTTTCTTCTTGTTGAAATTATGTTTAAAAAAAAAAAAAAAACTTTCATTAAAAATAATACCCACATTTTCTCTTTCTTTAAGAATTCCACGTAAGAGCATCCACATCAGCTCGTGTAAATTTATCATCTATTTTACACAGAAAAAGCTACCTTTTCTATTTTACACTATCATTTTTACAAAACATCCACATCAGTTTATCTATTATACACACTTTTTATTAAAATAATATTTTCTCTCACATTTTTTATTATTTCCCACCTACCCCCACTAACCCTTTTTCTCTTCTGAATACCACTTCTTCTTCCTCACTTCGTCCTCTTCTCTTTCTCCGCCTCTCTTTCTTCACCTTCTTCTTCTCCTTCTTCTTCTTCTTTTTTTTTTTTTTTTTTTTTTTTTGAGAATCTTTTTCTTTCCTCTTCTCCATCAACCCATCACAAGCACTACATCAACAATCTTCTTCTTCACACCGACCAACACCCACAGTTAACCAAAAAACCAGAAAAAAAAAAAAACCCAGCAACCTACAGATCAGAGTGAGATCGAGGCCTCCGGCCTGCGACGCCTCGCAGCACCGCCACCTCCTTGCGACGGCCGCTGGCCTCAAGCTCAACCAAAAATGGATCAAACCCACGAGATTCTAGGCTTGCTCGACCTTGTTCTCATTAGCGGCGATGGCGATCAGCGGAGCTAGAGAGAGCTGCGCTATGCGAGATGAGAGAAAGAAGACACGAGTACTGAGAGAGAGGGAGCTGAGAGTCAGGTGGAGAGGTGAGAGAAAAAACTATTAGTTTATTAAATACACATGCTACAGTACTCGTGTAAATTTACACGGGTACTGTAGCTCATGAAAATTTTTAGAAGATTTTACACGGTTTTAGACGAACTGATGTGGGAGGATTTTTGGCCAAAATGTGTAAAATAGAGGAATTTTTGCATTATAGAAGAGTATCCACCAACTGACGTGGATGCTCTAACAGATGGATCTTCAATCCATACATACTCATCATCAAAATATTAAACCAAAAGTAGCTAGTTTTATTCTTATTATTATTATTATTAAATGGGAAGAAGAAGCTAATTTATCAACTGTCTTATTCCTATTCCTTTTCAATCCATATCAGTTTATTTGTAATCCTTTTCCATGGAAGCTGAATTTGAAAAATAGTCTTATTTATTCAAATACTTTCTATTTCTAAGACCTAATTTTCTTCCATGACTTGTTGCTTTCATACATTACCTATTTGACACGCTACTGACTAGCGTTAGTTGGGGTAAAATAAATCAATAGTCATTGGTGTGAAAATGACATTTACAATAGTCATTGGTGGTAATTACGTGTGTGTGACCCCTATTCCCTAAGGTCAAAAAAAGTGTTCCCACAACAAAATCTGGGCACCTGTTTAGGTGTGTTTTCAAAAACAATATTGCCTGAAACGTTTATGAGAGAGCAAGAACCAAAAAAAAAACTTGTTATTGAGAGGGGAAAAGTGCTTTATTGCACCAAAGTTTCATAAATGATAAAAACTACAAAAATGTATCTGACCTGAATAAAAATTTCATCTATAAACTTTGTTAAACTTGGCAACTGAGCTAATATATTACAGTTGGGCACTCTCATTTATCCAGGATGGTGATAAAAGGGGAAAAATGAAAAATTCCCTTGGTGTCAGCGGCGCTTGTACAAACAAGGTTTTAGCTCAGGCCATTCGATTTCCTTCATCTCTGATTTTTGCTTATCCTACAACAAAATAAGATAAATAAAACACTGCTCCTTGTTTGTATATATATTATTCAAGCCACAAAAGGCCATGTATGTACCTTTTTCTTGAAGTATAACAAAACAAACATCTTATTTGAGTAGTCCTGCAAATATACTTATCTGTCAGGACAAAGAATTGGTTTTTATCAGTCGGAAAAACATATGGGAGGAGAACAAGAATAGACCTTTAACACAGAGGAAAAGCCTAGGTCACAGACAGCTTTTGAGAACTTTTTTGGGTCTGCTCCTCCAGTATTTGGATCAAATCTGCTTTTTACTTCAGCTATCAAAAGCCAACCACTGTAAAGAGCCAGCACAAGTGAGATGACTAACTGAAAAAACGAATTACCTAATGTGAAAGTGTTTGACAAAATGGGGTGCAAACCATGGCTTAAGGACTCTCTGTGCTTCCTTAAGGTAATTTTGGTAGTTAGTTCCCATAAGCGAAAGGCAGAAAACAGCAACATCAATGACTGAAGAATCGAGGGGTGTCTGCCAATAAGCACAAATATTTCATTAAAAAGTGAAGGACTCTTTAAAATTGTTTATAAACATTCTGAAAACCTTTCAGTTCTAAATAATCCTCTTGAACCCTACTTCAAATGAAAGCACATACCTTGGACATGTCGCAAGCAATTACTGAGGGATCATTTGAGACAAGATCGAAGGAGAATACTTTATTCTCCACATTTTTAGCAAGGCGTCCATCCCCTGATACAATGTAACAAAAGAACACATTAGCAAGCACTAGATACTTTGATTACACTCTAAATGTTCAGTAAATTTTCATAGCAATAGTTAGCATTAGAAAAAGAGTTCAATAACTCTCACCACAGCCAAAATCAGCTACAACCAAAGAAGGGTTGTGATTCTTTAGCCATTTCATGATTATATTAACCGGTTGTTCAGGCCAGTGAGACATTTGCTCCTGGTACCCTGTATGATACTGCCAGGTGAGTAAAACATAACTTTAGATACATCTTCACGGGATAAAAGAATAAGTCATCCAAATATTCTTTTACTCGGATTTTTTTATGCTCAAGTATTTTGTGGAACAAACAAGACAATAAAAAGGTAATATACAGGCTTTGGGAGAGATTTACAAATAAAGGATTAGAATGCATGTGTGATATTCTATGACCTTAGCCCTACAAGGAAAATGAATGGTCTTATACCAGCCATTGACCTTAAAAGTTTGGGAACCCTTTCACTATTTTAGGCAAGCAAATTATCTTACACACTTAACATTTTGTTCTTCATCCAGATAGAAATTAAATTTCGAAGACCGAATCCAGATTCAATTTCGATACTCATTATCTTAGAGTCATAGCTTCGTCTGGATAGAATTTAAATTTCCAAGACCGAATATAGATTCAATTTGGATACTCATTATCTTAGAGTCATAGTTTCATCCAGACAGAATTTAAATTCCAATACTGAATCCAGATTCAACTTCAATGCTCATTATCTTAGAAGTCATAGCTTCTTTATCCAGATAAATTCCAAGACCAAATCTAGATTCAGTTTTGATGCTCATTATCTTAGACTCATAGGATACACATTTGAGCTACAGCCTACATCTCCAATTGTTTAAGTAGAAACCATAATCTCCAATATGTTTAATGCATTCACAAACAAAAACCATACCCAAATTATAGAAGAGCAGTGCCTAAAGTCCAAGGAACAATTGTATTGTATCATATGACATTGAGCAAAATGCATGTGATGCTTAAAAGGGCCTGAAAGTCAATTACTTTCCAATCCATAACGTGAATCATATAAGCACAAAGACTACACTTTTGGACACAATTTGCAAACCAATAGTCTTAATTCTTTGCAAACATATCACCCATCAAAATCAATAATTCAATGAATGAAAAAAAGATTTCGTTATTTGTTGGGTACAAAACTTACCATATCAAACAATGCAGGGTCATCTTTGAAATAGTCAAGTGCCTCTTTCCCACTGAGAAAAACACATACCACAAAATGAATATATATGATAAAAAATCAAATGGGCTTCAACAAAAATTGAAGTTAGTGAGTGTTAACACATACCCAAAAAGAATATACATGAAAAAAATCAAATGGGCTTAAAAAATAATTGAAGTTTGTGAGTATTAACAAAAAAAAAAAAAAAAAATTACCTGCAAGTGTAGAGCTTTTCATTTATCATCCTGAAATGCCCTCCTGATAATCTTGCTCTCATCTTCAAAATTCCAACGGAAAAAAAAACCCCCAAAAAATTAAAACAAAAATCATAAAAATTTGATAAGTACTTTGAATTGAAAAAGAAAAGAAAGAGAAGAAAGATTCATACTTTGTCGAGAAAGGTGGAGGATTTTGTGGGGTGGGCAGGAGCAGAAGAAGATTGGTTGGGTTCATGGGTTACTTTGTTTTTTTGATGTGAAGGGTTGTTGTTGTTGTTCTGAGATTTGCGAGGGTTGTTCCTCTTTCGCTTTTTGCTCTGCGTTCTCTCCTCCTCCATTGCTTCGCAAGCTCAGTGACAGGGATGGATCCAGGATTTTAAGCTAGGGGGGCCTAAATATAAGAAATTATATTAATTATTTGTCTTTTTTTTTTTTTTTTTTTAATCTTTGTTACTCACTCACGCCCCAAACACACCCTTACTTACCCACTACCGACATTATTAATTTTTTTTGAGCATTCTAAACTCACACTACCATACCTGATAATATCAAAAACACATTAACAACATCCATATTTCAAAAGACAAAATTAACCAGCAAATGCAATGCCCAAACTTGTTAAATCCTAAATGGACCTAATCCAAAAGCCAAGAAAACGACATTACAAAATCCATAAAACGAACTACTAACACACTTTTTCCTAACAATAGGATTTTGTTTTCCTGAATCACTACCCTCTGTTTGTGCATGTTCCTAATCCTATTGTTGCAGTCAAACAAATAAACATTATTTTTTACAGCCCCTACTCTCTCTCTGCATATAATATAACTTTTCTCACACACAGCAAATATAATTTTCAGTCTCTGAGAGACAGGACTCACAAACACAAACACAAACACAAACACAATCACAGATCAGTAATTCATATATTCAATTCACAATCATCCTCAGCCAAAAAAAAAAAAAAAAAAAACAAACAAACACCCACCACAATGACATATTCGCACGAGCAATAAACGTATGGTGTGGAGAAAGAGCATCAGAGAATATAAATCATATCAGTATTAGGTTTTAAAAGAGATAATAATAAATACTTGAGATTGGAGGTTGGAAAGGCCGGCAGCGTGGTCGGTGGCTCAGTGGCCGGTGGTTGTGGTTGTGGTTGTGGTGGTGGTTGATGCTTGATTGTCCGTCCCTGCTCAGTGAGTTCGCACCAAATCTCTGGTGTTGGGCTGGCCTAGGGCTCCTTTCTAATAGAAAACGGTGAAGGGGTGCTCTGTGACTCTGTGTGTGTGTTTTTTTTTTCGATATACAATACAACAAATTTAGTGCCCATTTGTCTCCAACTTCCCAAAAAAAAAAAAAAAATTTAACTTATTTTACTACTCAGCTTTACTGCATTTTTTTGGTATTATTAATGGTTTCATTACTATTTCAGGTTTCAGCTAATTTTTACTTTTATTTATATTACTTTCAACAAAAAGTTTTCAGTTTCAACAAAATAAGCAGATCTCAAATAGACCCTTAGTTTTATTATGATCAATATATAATTTTTTTTAGAGAGATAGTTTGAAATTTATATTTTTAGCTTTTATTGTCCTAATTCTTTTTATCAATTTTAGTTATTAAGGGTGTGTTTAGATACCGTTTATTTGCTTAAAACTTATTACTGAAAACACTGTAGCAAAGTAATTTTTAAAAGTATGAATAGTGCCGTGAGACCTAAAAATGCATTGGTATTTTGGCTAGGTCGTTAACAGTGCTGTGGGACCTAGCCAAATACATAAACGTTGGATTGCACGTTGAAACGTGCAATCCAAACCAACACTAAGCGTTTGTTTGGCATGCGTTTTTCTCCCTTGCGTTTGCTTTTTTTTTTTTTTTTTTCCCTGGACCATGTACAGTGCAAACAAGCTTATGAACAATGATTTCATTAGTGCAAACAGTAACCAGAAAATCATTTTTTATTATTTTCAGTTTTTAGTTTTTAGTTTTCAGCAAAATAAACGGATTCCAAATAGACCCTAAGTGTTCGTTTAGCAAAGAATATTTTTGTTAATTTATTTTACTATTCAGCTTATTTTGGTACTATTCATGGATTCTATTGTACTTTTTGGTATTATTCATGGGTCTTACTATACTATTTCAGCTAACTTTTACATTTATTTACAGTATTTTCAGCAAAAAATTTTCAGTTTTAGCAAAATAAGCAGATCCCAAACAAACTCTAAATGAATTCTTTTAATTCTTCTACGATTCCATCATCTTCCATTATTTTTATGATTAGGGAAGAAATAAGATGACTTGTTTTTAATGATGTGTCATTTGATTATTCGCCACTCGAACTAATGAGAACTCCATTAAACTTACATGAATTCACTTTAAACAAGTTCTTTTTTCTCAAGTAAAATCCTTACCCAAATTACCTGATACTAGGAGTGTCCATGAGTCGGACTGAGTTGGGTTTGTGCTCAACTTGTACTTGATCCAATCACATTAAGTGGAGGAGAATGAAACCCACTGTCAACCATTAAGGAATGACAATTCGGACGAATCAAGATTTTCATAGGTGGCGGTCAAATTTGAACACCAGCTAATGATGAGGAGAGGCAGAGATGTTAAGATCTCGAGGATATCTCACTAAATCAGTAAAGATTAGGTAGAGATCTCGTCAAATCTAGTAGATCTCTAATGGATTTGGTGACATCATTGGTTGGATTAGGCTTGTTGAATTTTGAAGGAGGAAACTCGTAGTTGATCGTCACAATCATTGGATTGGTTGATTTTTGGTTTGGGTTTGATTGGATTTGTCACGTGGGTCGGTTTGCCTGGGTCTGTGGACAGCCCTAGTTGGTACACATCCACCTATTACAATTGAACCCTAAAACCCCACTACATGCGAATTAGTTTAGGCTCAATTATTAAGCAAGCAAAACTCAATCATAATAATGCCCTCTTCAATAAATTTGTGATTATGAAGATTGATAAAACTATATATAATATTATATGTTCATATGTATCGATGTTTAAAATATACTTATATAGACTTTAGAGATAAGACTGTGTAAATTTGTAAAATATGTTCGTAACCTATCAAATTGTTATTTGTGATATATTAACATAAATAGTTCACTTTGTAGTATATATAATATTTAGCAATACAAGGTTGGTAAATCTAATTTTTATAAATTCATCTACTAATATTTTTTTATTATAATTAACTCAAACAATATACTTTCAAGTATAATCTAGTTATCAATAATTATTAGTCATATTGTTTATTATATATAGGAAAAAAACAAGTTAGTCAAATAATTCGTAAAAAGGTTTGAGCTTGTTTTGTAAGAAAATGAACTAAGCTTGAATATGTAGTATGGTGATAAGATTACACCCGGTTTGTGTTTGAAATTAAATAAAATGTACAATCTTAAAGATATAACAAATGATCGAGTCGGGCTAATCGGGTTGCAAGTAAAAAAAGAGTCTGGTAAAAAATAGGTCATTTTAAATAGGCCGGTTGATCGAGTTGCGGGTTGAACTTTCTTTCCTTGACTGGCTATTCATTCACCTCCTTAAAGAGAAGTACCAATTTCATATTACATTGGAAATTTCAAGTAGAAAAAAAGCAAGTATACCATTGGAAAACTGAATTTAATATGTAAAAAGCAGTGTTCATTGATCTTTAAAATTAGAACTAAAATAGCTTATGTGAAAAATGTATTAGTCCAACAATGAGTAACAGTGCACACTTCGATGCTGTGTGCATTCCTCTTATGGTCAACAAAATAAACGAATAGCTACTCAAAAACCAAAGCGAGATTGCTAGAGCATATTTGCTACATTTTCTGAAAACAATACACCTTTTGTCCACAAAGCCATAAATGAGATATGTTTTTTTTTTTTTTTTTTTTGGGAGAATATTGCCCACCGATAATTTAAATACATACAAGTATCATAAGTTCACTGTTTGTGCTTTGTACAGTACTTTTAACTACATAAGTTTTCGTTGGCACAAGTTGGAGAATTAAATAGGTAAAATTTGAGAGCTGCACTACCTACAAAGTAACAACTGCTCCAATAACAAAGTGTTAAATAATTAGAAACACACACGTAAGCTCCAACTCACATCTAACATGTCAAACCTTAAAAACATTTGTGACCCGTTCATCTTCAACAACCAAACAACCCCAACTCTCAATAATCATGACCAGCCACTGCCTACCAAATTTGGAAAAAAAAAACATTTTCCTATATACTTTTTCATGAGAAACACATAGAAAAGAAAAGTTGTGATGTCTCTCCCCATAATTTGCTCTTCGATTAATTTGTTTTACCAATGGTATTATATTCAAGCAAAGACAACATCTTGAGGACCAAATATGATCCATGACACCAAGTTGGTAGAGATTGCCTATGGCCTCATCATGCATTTATAAATTGTTAAAGCTTTTTTTTGACAATGACAACGTTTTGGAGGTTAAGCATTTGATTCTAAAAGCTTTTGGTTCATTTTATTTTATTTTATTGGTTTGTTTTGAGAACCCATTGGCAAATATCCATGGCTGAAAAGAAAAGAGAAGAAAGATTCATATTTTGTCGAGAAAGGTGGAGGATTAGTGGGGTGGGCAAGAGTAGAAGAAGATTGGTTGGGTTCGTGGGTTACTTTGTTTTTTTTATGAGAAGGGTTATTGTTGTTCTGAGATTTGCGAGGTTTGTTCCTCTTTTGCTTTTTGCTCTGCGTTCTCTCCATTGCTTTGTAGCTCAGTGAGTTCGAACCAAATCTTCGGCTTTGGCCCTGTTGGACTAGCCTAGGGCTCCTTTCTAATGGTAAACGGTACTTTTTTTTTTTTTTGGGTAGGAATAGACAACAAAATTAGTATTATATTATGACTAATATACATTGTTGAAACTTATATTTTGAGCTTTTATATTGTCCCTATTCTTTTGATCAATTTTAATTAGTAATATATAATGAATTCTTTTGATTCTTCCATCATGTTCTGTTACTTTTATTTTATTTTTATGACTAACAAAAGAATAAGGTGACTTCTTTTTAATAATGTGTCATTTGATTATTCCTGACTTGAAATCACGCGTCCTTACTAACATAAATTCACTTTAAATGAGTTCTTTTTTTCCCAAGTAAAACTCATACCTAAATTACTTGATACTAGGAGTGTCCATGGGTCCAATCGAGTTGGGTTTGTGCTTAACCCGTACTCGACATGATCACATCAAGTAAAGGAGAATGAATCTTGAACTTCCACATGTGCTCCTCAGTCCTCACATGGCCTTCGCGGGTGTTGAGTCTCGAGCCAGTAGCGAGCCAAGTCGCATGATCAATTGTTTTGAGCAATTTTCACTAACTTAATACTAAACCCATTACATGCAATTAAATCCCACATAATACAAAGAAATAAATTAATGAAATTACAACACTTTTTGTTATGTAATAAAACTAACATAAATGTTATGTGAAAAATCATAACTTAATAACTACCTCCTAGGGAAAAAGGGTGCAATTACATATGTAGCTACATGATTTTCCTTCACCCTACTAGTGGAGCAAAATTGGTTATGAAGAAGTGGATTGAGGTATTTATTTTGCAGCCATGGTCCAAAGCAAAGAAACCAAACGATCAGCCTGCCTTTAATTGGACATTGAATAAAATTGCTGGAGGGGTTTGTTCTATTTGCCTTTCTATTTTTTTTCATTGCCTAAACTTCCCTAATAAATTTTTGTTTTTTTAGTTAAGCTTGGTCATCTTAGTACTTCCATTAAAGCAAACTCACAAACGGCCTTTGCCTATATTATTCTTCAAAGGAAAGTATTGCCATTTGGTACTGAAAATAAATAATCTGGAAATCATGATATATTGTTGTCTGCATAATCTGGTTGATTTAATTGTACAGAATATGTTCTAGGTGGCACTCATTTTCGGTGTTCCAGAGCTGTTTCTTATAGGTCTTGCTTCTAACTCTCATGTAATATACACTTCAATAGTATGAGTGCGAATCTATGCAGCCTACAGTGAGAACTAGTGGAATTTTGTGACTGAACATTGTCTTCACAATTATTTATCACATATCAAAAAAAAAAAAAAAAAAAAATATATATATATATATATATATATCACTTGGAATCTTCATATATTTTGACGTCGAAGTATTTTTTTTTCCTGATCTCTACCTGCTTCCCAACAGGAGGATTATACTTCAAGAACCTGACATGGGACCATGGGATTGCATGTTATAGTCCATAACAATAAAATCATTGTTTTTGAGAAAAATATAATTGACTAACCAGTGTCATGGGCTAAATGCATTTTGCCCCATTGGCGGTGTCATTGAGCGGCGGTCGTGCTGCTCATTCACATGTCCCGAGCTATCAGGTGTGATGGTGCCAGGCAGCTCATCCCCTTGCAGCCCCATCCCAACATACTGTTGCACCACCAAAACAGACACAGTGGCTGCAAAATCAGATGAAGCTAGCATATCCCCTATTGCACCCAGCTCCGGGCACTCACTCCAGTCGGTTAGTCCTGCTGTAAGTGGTGATATCATTCCTTGACCTCTCCCAACAATGAACAGGTCATGAATGCTTTCCATCGACCTTATCACCGCCACGGTCTCCTCCCCATTATTCACTACTTCCTTGGTATACACGATTGATTCATCGTTCGAGGTGTTCATCCTAAACTCATTTATAAGCTCTTCATCAAGTCTCTTTTCTCTGTCATTGTCTGTTTCAATTGTTAACATCCTTGGGTCGTTATGATTGCTTCTGGACTGAACTGCAGGCTCATTTGCATCCTCACCAGGAATGAACCGCAGTACCGTTAGGCTTACTCCAGGATGTTGGGACATTCTCCATGCATAGCATAGTGCTTCTCTATCATCTGGTCCGCCAAAGAATAGCACAGCTATGTGGTGAGATACCTGGTTTGCAGCCAAACGTACAGTCGAGCCATTTAGGCCTCTGTCAACAAGAATTCCAACTGAGCAAGGTGCATTTGCTAGTACATTCTGGTTCACAGTTCGAAAGGCCGGGTTTGTAGCTTCCATCCCGCCATCAACAGTTTGTTGTTTGTGGAAAGGGATGATTATGAGGCCGACTCGTTTGTCTTCTGCTAAATTGCAGATGTCTTCGTGCATGGTAGAGTAAGGGGAAATTGCAGTGAGGGGCTGAATAGAGACACAACCAGCAGCATGCTGCTCATAGTTCTCGAATGCATTGATGATGTGATCAGACTGAGCTTGGGTCCGGTTGAGGGCTGGTTTGCCTGATTTCCGGGTGTTATGGACTATAAGCATAGCAGATGCACGCCCCGTGAGTTCCACTAAGTGGAGCACATAGACGCATATTGGAGATTTTTTGGTGGGGTGAGAGGCTTCAAGGAGGTTGATGATTGTTGGGACATTTCGAGGAGTGTGAATGCAAGTAAGTACTCTTAATTCTGCATCTTCTTTTGAACTTTGGATAGTTCGCCTTTTGTATGATGTGAACCTCCTTGCTGGCCTGTAAATTGATGTTACAAAGGGCATGACGACTCCAGTCATAATTACAGTTGCTATCACCAGTTGTGCAAATAATCTGTCATCTAACACCTGAAAATAATTAATTAGTTGTGTTAATTTTCATCAAATTTGTGCTCAAATAGAGAGAAAAAGAGCAATGAGACTAGGAATAAAAATCCTTTGTAACTCTCTTTTGAGTTTATCATTTGATATACTCAAATATATATATATATATATATATATTTTTTTTTTCATTTTAAATTTTGGTTGGAATTCTATAGTGTAACAGAGTTTTTTTTATGACACCAGTTACTAGCAATAGAGGAAGAGTACATACCTTCTGTTCCCTCCCAACATTCAGCACAATCATTTCAATAAGGCCTTTTGTGTTCATGAGCAAACCAAGAGTAATGCCTTCACGTGCCGGCATCTGGTAAAAGAATGAAATGAGTAGAGTTCCTGCGATTTTGCCGACACAGGAAAGAAAAATGATAAGCATTAGAAAGATCCAGTATCTGAGTCCCCCTACAGCTCCTATATTAGTCTTCAGCCCGCTAATGGCAAAGAAGAGAGGGAGCAGAAGGCCCGAAACAAAGTCCTCAAGCTTTTCTATGAGAGTAACTCCAAGTTGTCCATTTGGAATTATCAAGCCAAACACAAAAGCTCCAAACACAGAATGTGTTCCAATGGCATCTGTAATAAAGCCTGAGATCATAACCCCAGTAATAATGAGACATATATGGAAGTCACTGAAGCTTTCGCCTTCTGGGGTTCTGTGGATCATCCATATGATTGCTGGACGGACAACAAAAATGAAGAAGGCAACAAATGATATGCATGACAGTATCACCCATAGGGAAGCTAAAGGAGTTACATTTTGGTTCTCAGACAAGGCAAGGGCTAAAGCTAATAGAATCCAAGCACACACATCACTAACTAGAGCTGATGATAAGGCCATCTTGCCAAGCTCTGTATTTATGAGTTTAAGCTCAGCAAGAATTCGAGCAAGCACTGGGAATGAGGTGACAGAGACGGAAACACCAAGGAAGAGGATGTATGTCCCTTGTGACATGCCTGTATCTTTTCTGTGCAGAATGAAGGAGAAGATGATAGCTATGGTGAATGGCAAAGCCATACCAGCAAGTGCAATAGTCAATGCTTTTTTTCCGGTACGCCGGATTACTGTAATGTCCATCTCCACTCCAACCAGGAAGAGGAAGTAAAGTAGACCCACATTTGCCATTGTTTCAATCACCATTACACTTCTTAGAGGAAATATTGTGTTGGCAAAGGTTGCGCTGTTTCCAAGCACTGATGGCCCCAATAGCACTCCACCCTGTAGACCTTGTACATATCAAATCAATGTTACAGCAATAATAATATACAGAACAGTAGGCTTCAAGGTTTCCATTGATCCATTGCGATAAGCATTGAACTAGAACTTGAAAATATGCAATCTTTGCACATTGGCCAATATTATATAATCCTACTTTTTCAAAAATTATGATCATGCAGATGAAATAGCAGCTATCTACTAGGATCTTGGACCATGATCCCCATTTTGTTTTTTTTTGAAAAACTTAAATAGCATATAGAAATACTCATATTTTAGAGTGTGGGTGTAAGATTGTCATAATTGGCCCCTCAAAAATTTTGGATTAGTCTAAAAAAATCCAAAAGAAATTAATCACCACGATCCACTGTCTAGATACTACACAACAAAAACACCCAGCCCTAGAGATCACTTTGGGTGTCAATAGACTCAATATACTAACTAATTTTTTTTTTTTACTAATGTGTCGTCAAAAAAATTTTCACAACAAATCCTAGATTACAAACTATTAGCGATGGATAAAAAGAGTGATATAAGTGGTGGATCTATATTAGAACCAGTAACAATTTATTGCTTAAAATTTATTGTAAAATTGTTGTGAAAAATGAAAATTTGTGAATGTAACATTACTTTAATTTTTAGGTTGTTGTGAAAAATGAAAATTTGTGAATGTAGCATTACTTTAATTTTTTGGTTAGAGAATAAAAGATGAGATAATTTATATGCCTTTTAATTGATTTATAAATTATGAGAAAGTCAATTACAATATTTGACTCTTTTTCAAAAGAAAAAAAAATTCAAATTCTTTAGGGTTTGATTGGTAAGAGGATTTTTGTTTTTGTTTTCATAACAGTATAAAAACAATTTTCAAAAAATTGAACTTAAAACTAGTTTTCAGATAATAATTTTTATATTTTATGTGTTTGGCTCCCACCTTTAAGAACAATTTTCAAAATACTAAAAACAAAAATAATTATTTGGGAGACCATTTCTATTTTTAAGATTTTTTTTTTAAATTTACAAAAAGTAACGCGTAGAATCTGTAGATTACTTTTTTTTTTTTTTTTTTTTGTGGATAATGATAAGGGAATAGAGTTCATCATGTTTTTTTTTTAATGATAAGTTTCAAATTTGAAGTGTGAGAATTCTTTTTGTGATAAAGATAAACTCCTAAATTTAAGAGATAAAAGAGTTTGGACAAATATGTGGGATCCACTATTTTCAATTTATTTACAACTATGTCATTAAAAACATTTTCTATATCTTGAAAACACCCCTTAAGTCGTTTTCAAAATCCTGTTTTAAATTAGGAAAATAGGATACAGTTTTTTGAAAACTGTATTTAGAAAATATTAGTTAAGCAATAAATTCAAGTATGAGACCCACTATTTTATGGATTGCAAAACAAAAAACTATATTTAAATATTCTTACCAAACAGCCCCTTATAAACCAATATTAATGATATAGCATTGCCAACCCTTAATATTATTATCCCAATTTTAGAAAATCCTCAAACAAATTTTGAAAAACTTCATTAGTGTAATTTGAGTTGCATCTAGAAGTATGAGATTATCATGTTAGTCAATGTGATAAAATCAACACCCTTTCAAATTACCCAAACTCTAGAACCAAGTCTTCCATTTTTATTTTATTTTAAATAAGGGTTAAAATACCATGTCGTAACTTTAATTTGTTTGGTTCATGTTGTTTCCTTTGTGACTTAAACGTTCATCTAACAAAGTGCAATTTTTTGATTACCATGATTTTTCTTTCTTTAATAAACCATGTTATCTAAAATTTTTCTGGTTCATGCTTTGGCCCCTTAAGTTCAAGTCCTAGTTCCATCCCCAATGGTTTGTATGTTCTAGTTTATCCTTTGGTACAATATCAGACAGCAAATTAATTAAATAGGATGCCAAAGTTTATGATTATTTATATATGATGCTGCCAAAAGTCTTATGTTTCCATTGGAGACGTCCAAAATTTAAATCCCAAATCATCCATTATTAACTATTGAATTATCCTATCAAAAAAAAAAAAAAAAAAGAATTATGAAGAACAAAAAAAGAATTATATATATATATACACACACACGAGGCTAATCATATGTATTAATAAACACATTTTTTTGATAGGAAAGTTCTTAAATTTGCAAAAAGATCAAGAAATTGCATGTAGAAACTTGAAACTTTATACATAACAATGATGGGAAACTGAGAAAAAAGCAGGAATGGCAATTCATATTTATGTCAGATATATATGATAAGAGATATAAGATGTACCAAAATTTCTGCGATAACACGAGGTTGGCGAAAGGGTTTGAGGAGGAAAACCAGAGCCCGAGTGGTCACGACGATCAATGTCAATTGCAGTATGAAGAGAGGGAGAGAATAATCTAGAGGGTTATCACCTTGCCATATACCATTTGTTGTTATCATGGTTGGTGCATAGCAAACTAACGAGTCGTTTGTTGCGTTCGTTGGTACCACTACCTGCGCCATTTTTTCCCACTGCTTTAATCTTCAAAGCCACTCAACACCACCACCACCACTGCTGCCACAAACACCTTTTGAATATGTGTATTACTCAACAATTTTTTGTCACCACTGCTACCATTAACATAACCAGTGTCCTCACGTACAACTTTTTCACAAGCAAAACTGGAAAGTTAAAAACAAAAAAAAAATAAAAACAAACACTTGGTCTTGCTTTCTTAGGAAACAAAGAGATAGATAAAGAAGAATATATATTTCTTTGTTTGTTTTTTGTTTTTTTAGTTATATAAGAAATGGGAGGAATGTGGAAGAAAGGAAGAGGAATTCAGTTAGTTCTAGTGGTTGCCCGCCCCATTTTTTAAGGCTATCACTTCGGAGGTCATATGGTTAACAAGAAAGAGCTCTATTTTAAGAATGTTTATGCCAACTCACAACTTTTACTTTTACTGAAAACGGAAAGACCAGTTCAAATTTGTCTCAAATTCAACGACAAATTTTTGAACCTCCAAACATAGAAAGTTCCAATGACATAATGCATATTGTAAAATAGATAAAGTGACTTTTTAAGATATAAAATGAGAATTTTTTTAGAAATCCCAATAATAATGCTCTTATAAAAATATAAACAGTTCAAGTTTAGCTTAAAGAAACATTTATTTATGTTTATTTATTTAGCAAATGAGCAAACTCCATGTCTAAGTTTATGCTTGACTATTAAATAAACAAAGTTCAAATAAAATAATGTGTTCACAAACAAATTCATGCATATGAGGCTTGATTTAAGTATATTTAATATTAGTCACAGACCCGCGCGTTGCGCATGATAATTTTTTTAGAGTTATCTCATAAATATATATTTTATTATTATTGTTGTTGTTGTTGTTGTTTTACTATTATCTATGTAACTAATGTAAAATTCTTATATGATAAAATTATTCAAATCATGCTATGTAATAGAATAATATTATATTCTTTATAATGCAATAGGATAAACAATCAAAAAGAACAAAAAGGAAAAAAAGAAAAAAAACTTAAAACACAAAACTAAATTGCATCAACTCAAAGTAGAGTTCTTAAAAATACAAAAAATTAATAACATAAAGCAGAGATGCAAGAAAAAAAAAATCCACTAAAAATTTGAGAGAGAGAAGAAATAACACTTTTTGTGAGGGAAAATTATGCATAGAAATATAGGATAGAAAAGATAATGAAAAATTTATAATGGGAGGATAAGAAGAGGAAGAAGAAACAAAATAGATGAAAATAAAGAGAAAGATGAAGAGTGATATTAAAGTAGAGGGTAGTGGGGAAATAAAATGTGAAAGGAATGATAAATGTTAGAGAAAGTGTAAATGTTAAAAAAAAAATGAGTACGATTTTATAAGGAAATTTTTATTTATTTGTATTTAATTAAAACATTATATGTTTAATTTTTAAAAATTAAAAAAATGAGAGAAAATATTAATAATTTAATGATATAGAGGATATGGCTGAATATAAATGGTCAATTGTAGTAATGCTATTGATTTTAGCTTGAATATATATATATATATATATATATATATTTATATATATTTTGCAACATAGAAATTGATAAACCCTAATCCATATAACTAAATTAAAGTTACTTTATGATGTTGAATTAACAAAACGAATTTGTGGTTACAAGAAAGCTAAGCATTTTTTTTATTTTTATAAAAAGAATAAACTTGAAAGCTGAACACGAATTGTCTTGTTTTATTGCTTGTCATTTGGGTGAGATTGAAGCCTCGCATAAATTAATAAAGCCTGATTAGACCTATCATCCATTATAGCTCTAAAGAATACTAATAACAAAAACTAAGCATAAATCAGTACTTACCTTTTGCAAGTCAAGAGGCTACACATACAATCTAACGTACATCATTACTCAACAATGTTTTAACTCACCACACAGCAAAGTAATCATGCAAATGAATTTTGAAATATCCATTTGGTGTTATGATTGATGGTATGTAGCTTTTAGGAAAAAATATGTAGTAGTGGTAAATTAAATAACAATACTATTCAACTACTCAGGTTTATCATGATATGAGGAGAACATGAATGCATTATGGACCCCTTTGTTCCTTATGGCTCATATAAAATTTAAACCGTTGGAATTAGGAAGACGTAGATTTCTAAATATATAAATAGAATAGTTTTTGTTAGAAGTCAATCACTGCACATGAGGAGAGAAAAAAAAAAAAATGAATAGATAACATAACAAGTCTAAAAGGAATTTCATAGAACAAATGTCATGTTGTACAAAAATAACATATATAGAACAACTAAATAGGTGAATTCAAAGCAACCCAAACTAAGAACTTAAAGAAAAATACATGTAATAAAATGAACAATTAAAAAGAGAAAAAAAAAACTTAAATCACAAACTAAATTTCATCAGTTCAATATAAAGTTCTAAAGAATACAACAATTTATCAATCTAAAGCAGAGATGCAAGAAAAATAAAAAATCCACCAAAAAATTGAGAGAGAGAGAGACAGAGAGAGAGAGAGAGAGAGAGAACCTTTTTTTGTGAGGGAAAAGTATGTAAAGAATGGAAGAGAGAATGAAAAATTTATAATAAGAGGGTGTGAATAAGAAAGGACAAAAAAAATTAAGATGAAGGGAAATACGAAGAGTGATATTAAGATAGAGGGTAGTGGGGAAATGAAAAGATAAGGTAGAGGGTAGTGGAGAGATGAAAAGTGATATTAAGGTAGAGGGTAGTGGGGAAATGAAAAGGTAAGGGATAAAGACAGGTTGGAGAAAGTGTAAATATTTAAAAAATAAATAAATGTTAAAAAAAATTATAGAAAAATTGGAAAGAAAAATGATAATGACGTAGATGTTGATGTAGTTCAATTGGAGCGTAGCAACAATAAATGCTACGCTTCAGCTTTTAGATATATATAGATAGATGATATGTTTATATATTCACATGTATTGAATTGTACTTACATAAACTTGATATTGGAGTGTGTAACTATAAATGAGTTCACAACATGTCAAATTATTATTTAATTTACTGATAATATAAATAGTCCACTTCATAGTAAAAGTTATACATAATTTTTAACAGTAGAAGAGGTTGGTGATTCTAATTTAATAAGTTTATAAAAAAAATCATTTTATCTAATTTAATCAAATAATATATTTTTAACTTTAATTAATTAATTGTTAGTATATATTTGTGAAGTGATAAAACATTTCATTGTGGTGATTATTTACATATATATATATATAACAACTAACTCACAAATATGTTCGTTATATTGTTTAATTGACAAGAAAATAAATAAAACTTGAACATCAAACATAGTTTGAGGGGGTGATGTTATTATATGCACATGCTTTATATGACATAATATATATGACTATATGCCATCTAGATAATTATTTTGTAATTATGGAATAATGTATATTTTTTTTTCTAAAATTTGTTGTAGATAATTTGTTTTCCCTAAAATTAAACAAATTTTAAAATTATTTTCCATCTTTTTATCTCTACCAACATATCATTCTATTATTTTCCATCTTTATGAGATGATCCATATTCTTTGAAATTATGTTATAGTAATATATGTTCTTCTAATTTTTTTTTCTTTTTGTACAGCTAAACATTTTAATTAAATATGAAATAAATTATTCAAACATTTTCTTAAAGGAGGTTGTGGGGGGACATGCCTGGGCACACCCCAGAAACATTGGTCTCAAGAGGTCAAGTTATGGCATTCCTTCCATGGCAGGACACCTACCCTAAAGATCGGGGGAAATTAAAGGAACCTGAGGTACAACATGATCGAGTTGAGGATCGAGCCTGGGACGCATGTGGAGCTCGTGTTCCTGAGAGGCATAAATCTACTGAGGAACACCCTGCTATCTAACCAAAGTAGCCTCGCTTCATCAGATTACCACAGGAATGCATCAGGAAAAACATAAAATCCAATGCAGCCATCGCCTTTGTATTTAAGACCCTCCTCACCTACTGTCAATTGCATTAATTGTTGATTGACTGGCCTGATCAGGGAGGATAGCCCTAAAAGCTGCCCTAATGATCACAAAATGGCAAAAGGTGTGCTGATGGAACATGCCACACCCCAAAAATCTAGCTAGAGAACAGGACAGCTAGATGAAGAGAGGGGCTATAAAAGGGGGGAGAGGATCAACAGGAAAAGGGGATCCGGGAATATTGAGAGAAAAGCTAGGAGAAAGAAAGTGAGAGGAGCTTTTTAGGAGAGTTCAACTTTGTTTTATTCTTGTAACTCCCTCAGGAGCACCATTCTTTTCAGTTGTTAGTAGTAGCTTAGCTCTTTTGTCCTTAATCATTTATCTGATTCCCCCATTGTGGATTTTCGTCATGTATTCTTCATCAATTAGTTGTGCAGATTAGGAACCATACTAGTTCTTTTTGGCTTTTGTGTTCTTGAGACCCCATAGAGATAATTATTATGAAGATAAAAACTTATAACAAAATTACATTTGATATTACTCAAATATTTGATATGCACATTCAAATGGATAGCCAAGATTGTGTTATTATATAAATTCAAATTCTCACTTTCAAAATAACTAAATATATTAACTCAAATAAAAATCAAACCAAAATTTTAAGAGGGAGAGAGGTTATTTGCGACGGGGAGCTCAAAAATACTACACCAAAATGTATTAACTCAAAATACAATTATAACAAACTCTATAGTTCATTGATCAACCTAAAGTAGTGTTATAAGAAAAATAAAAAATTGAGAGAGAGAGAGAGAGAGAGAGAGAGAGAGAGAGTAATCACTTTTTTTTTTTTCAAGAGAATGTGAAAGAAAATAGCAAATTTATAAAAAATAAGATGAGAAAAAAAAGAGTAAAAATTAAAGATATAGTAATAAATACCAAATTATCAAAGTCTTGCTATGTAAGTTTATATTCTTATATAATATCTTTATAATGTAATAGGATAACATCTAACAAGAAAAAAAAAATAAAAAAGATACAACTTAAAAACATTAAATTAAATCGCATCAACCCAAAGTAGACTTCTAAAGAACATAAAATTTCATTAATTTAGTGTCCGTTTGAGAACAACTTATTTAGTTGAAACTAAAAACTTCTTGTTGAAAGTGTTGTAGATAAAGGTAAAAGTTAGCTGAATAGTATAGTAAAATCAATGAATAGTATCAAAAAGTGCAGTGGGAGTGTAGAACCCATGAATATTAGCAAAAATAAACTGAAATTGCAAATAAGCTGAAATTTTTAGCTTGTCTCAAATGAACACTTAAAGTAGAGATGCAAGAAAAAAAATCCACCAAAAAATGAGAGAGAGAGAGAGAGAGAGAGAGAGAGAGAGAGAGAGAGAACCATTTTTGTGTAGGAAAACTATGCAGAAAAGATAATGAAAATTTATACTAAGAGGATGTGAAGAAGAAGAGCCAAAATGTAGAAAGATAAAGGGATAAAGGAAAAGGGACACTAAGTAGAGTGCAGTGGGGGAGATGAAAAGGTATAAGGGAGGGGGAAATGTTGAAGAAATTGTAACAATAAATTAAAAAATTAATAGGAAGAAGAATTATAAATAAGAGGGAGAATGTTAGATATAGGTGGATGATGTGACACAATGAGAGAGTAGTAGAATTAATTGTGTTAGGTTCTAAGAATTAGGAACTAATGTATTAGAACTTCAATTTGTATGTTAGCAAATCATGATCAAAACAATATTTAGTCTTGTGTTAGACTTTGCTCAAAGTATGAGATTTTATGTAAAGTTAGAATCGAGTTTACTGCAGAAGTAACTGTTCACTTTCTGCCTAACTCGATCGATCGAAAATTAGGCTCGATCGATCGAAAATCGGGCAGATCGTTTTTCTGCAGAAAATTCCAACTTAGCCCAAGCCCATTTAATGTATAGGGTTTTATGTTTTGCCCTAAGTATAAAAGGGGAAATCATAGCCACTTTTTTAGAGTTTTGAATGTTGTGTTTGTGGATCTCATTGTGAGATCTAAAGGTGTTTACCTTCACATACACTTAGGGTTTACAAACTTGAGATTCATGTCAAGAGTTGTGTAAATCAATACAGTTGCAGAATCAAAAGAGCATAAAGATATACAAGCAGGTGCGCTTGTGATTTGCTGAAGAATTCAAGGAAAGAAGGAGTCCGTGGATCTCGGAGCTATCATGGGGTCGTGGTAGTAAGTTTCCTACACTTGGGTAGCAATAGGATGTTAGTGGTCTAAGTCTTATTGTGTAAACTTCGATTCTTTCATAGTGGATTCAGTTTACCTTGAGGATAGTTAGGTTAAATCCTCCCCAGGTTTTTTACCAGTTTGGTTTTCCTGGGTCATCAGATCTTTGTGTTCTTTAATTTCCGCTGCTTTACTATTTTTGCTTATTTGTGTTAACCTAGATTTAATTAAATTACCTAAGTTAATCACTTGGCTAATTCTCTAGGTTAATCTGTTGGGTATAAGGGGTCTAAACGAACTTACAAGTAGTATCAGAGCGGGTAGCTTTTGTGTTTGATCCTTTGATCTTTTGAGCTGATCCTTGACCCCTGTTGTCATAGAACATGGACACTCTCTTGTTGTTCCACCTCACTTTGATGGAAACAACTATGTTTATTGGAAAGTAAGGATGAAAGCATTCCTGAAATCCATTGATGAGAGAGTTTGGAATTTCGTTGAGTACGGATGGGAGAAGCCCACTACTCCTGTGAGTGAGTGGCAAACTTCTCAAAAGGAGGCAGCCGCTTTCAATAGCAAAGTTATGAATGCTATTTTTAATGCTGTCTCAATGGAGGAATTTAAGAGAATCTCTAATGTTGAGGTTGCTCATACTGCTTGGAAAATCCTCCAGACTGTGCATGAAGGCACGAAGGCAGTTAAGATTAATAAGTTGCAGCAATTAACCTCTAGATTTGAAAGCATTAGAATGAATGATGATGAATCTTTTGATGAATTTTATGCTAAATTGAATGATATTGTTAATTCTGCTTATAATTTGGGTGAAATCTATGATCAACCTAAAATTGTTAGGAAGATTCTTAGATCTTTGACTGAGGATTTTAGACCCAAAGTGACTGCTATCACTGAGAGTAAGAATGTGGACTCCATCCCTGTTGATGAACTTGTAGGATCTCTTCAGTCCTATGAGTTAGACCTCCCTAAGACTAACAAATCCAAATCAATGGCTTTTAAGTCTGTTGATGATGTTGAGGATGGTGGATTTGATGATGAACTCTCTGCTACAGAGATTGCCTATCTTGCCAAGAACTTTAGAAACTTTCTTAGGAACAATAACAGAAGGGCAAGAGGCAAGAACACTGTTGAACCTAGAAATTTTAGGAGGAATGATCTCACTAAGGTTAATAACACTGAAAAACCTAAGGAGAAAGTAGGTCAGCCTTCTAATAATTCTTTAGGACAACAATGTTATAGTTGTCAAGGGTATGGTCATTTGAAATCTGAATGTCCTACATACTTGAGGTCTAAGGGTAAGGCTATGGCTGTAACCCTTAGTGATGATGAAGTTTCTGACAATGAATCCGCTAGTAATGAGGATGGAAACTTCATTGCTTTCACCTCTACTACTGTAGTTAATAAAAGCATGTCTGTTGAAGAGAACCCTTCTGATGGGGAACTCTCTGAGGATGCAGATTTACAGGAAGCCTATAATAAACTTTGCAAAGTTGCTGCAAAGGATGCCATAAATGTTGATTTAGGCTTAGAGAAAATTGCATCTTTAGAACTTGAAAAGAAAAATTTACTTGTGAAATTGTTTGATGCAAATGAGCTTTTGAATAATGTGAAAACTGAGAACATGCTTTTACTTGATAAAGTTAAATATTTGGAACTTGATTTATCTGTTGCTAGAGAACAAACTAATAGGTCTGCAAGCTCCAAACTTGATCACATGCTGAGTGTTCAAAAGTCTTCTTCTGATAAAACTGGTTTAGGTTTTGTGGATAGTATCTCTGTGCCGGAACCTTCTTCCACTAAATTTGTCCTGTCTTCTGAACCTTCTAAGAGTGAGATTGTCAAACCCTTTGTGACTGAACCTGTCAAACCTATAGATGTTACTCCACCTAGGAAGATTATGGTTGATCTTCAAACTTCTTATTCTAGAGCCTTTACTTCTACTAAGGGTAAGTTGCATGATAAGCCTGCATGGGTTTGTCATTTTTGTGGAAATCTGGACACATTCGTCCAAATTGTTTTAAATTGCAAGCTGCGAAGCGAGCAAATAAATCTAAAGTACCTGTGCCTCAAGCACATGATCCTATGGTACTTATTGATGAATTGGTAAAGGTGTTAAACCTTTATTCCAATTCTGGAGTTGCTCAGAATTTTAATGTGAATCATAACTCCAAAGCAAGAGTTGCATCTAAAAAGTTTTGGATGCAAAAGGCTCAATCAAATTGAGTCTGTCTGACATGGTTCTTGTGCTTCATTACTCTATCTTTGGTGACCTCTGTTTCTAGGAGTTGCATTGCATTACATTCATGCATTTCATTCTAGGATGTTTGTTTCTTTTATATATATAAAAAAAAGGTTTCTTTTTGCAAAGTGTGTTTTTGCTATTTTTTCTTGAATTTGAAGACAAGGTTGGTCAATCAAATTTTACATATCATATGTATGTACCTTATTTAGCTTTGATGCACTATTCTTTTGCACTTTACTAGCTAAAGTTTTGTGGTGCATGTTGTGTGGGAAGATGCTATATTTGTTGATCACATGCTCTTGATTTTGAAGTCGTATGTCTTTGATTGTCGGATTTGAACTTTTTGAGAAAGGCATAAATAACCATCTCACCACTGTTTACTAGCCAATCATGAACGCCTTAGTGCATATCGTAAGATTTTGTGCTCGAGAAAGTGTAGCATATGCACAAATAGAACATAAGGTGTAGCCTCTAACTAAAATTGGTGTGTACATTATTGGACTATAATAATTTCACATAATTCATAAAAATGGTGTGTACATTATCCCGGTTTTTATTAAGTTTCTAATCAATTAAATTGAATAAGGAGGCAAATCAAGAAACTTACATGATTGCAAGCTTTTATTCTAGGAGATGTGAGAGTTATATGATGTAACTCTTTAAGAAATAGTCTCTTTCAAATTCATGTGATGGATTTTGTAGAAATTGTGATTGATCTCTATGTGCATATCCCCTCACATGTTTCTCAAGCTTATGCTAGTTGCACACACTACACAAGTTATTCTTTGCTAAACTGTGTACATGTTATTGTGTGTTCTTTGGTCTGACCAACCAAGTTTGAGAATTTTTGGAAATTGATGCAGAACATGTTTGCTTGTTTGAGTTTTTTTTTTGGGTATTGAAAGAAAATTTTGCTTTGAGAAATCTGGGTTGAATTCATGTATTTTTGGAAAACATCTCATCTCATACTCATGCATCTTTCTCATAAAATCTGATGCTTTGAAAAGTGACTGCACTGAAATTGGTGTGTTTTTTAAAAAATTAATTTTTCCAGAATTTCGATCGATCGAAACTGATTTTCGACCGATCGAAAATGTTTCAAAATCAATGGAAAAGTTTTTGGTTGACTCGATCGATCCAAGCTGAATTTGGATCAATCGACGCTGTTTTCGACCGATCGACTGTAATTTTTGATCGATCGAAAATCGGGATGATTGTTTTTAAAAAGGAGTTTTCCACGTGATTTCTTTACTTTTTCAAAAACTTTTCAAACTCTTTTTGTCTCCTACCAACCGGTCAAAGCCATTTTTTCTTGATTTGTCGTTTTCTTCCGATCTTTTTGCATAATCTCTCTCTCCCAAGGCCGGTAAGACCTTTTTGCCCCTCCCTTTGCATTTATTTTCAAGTTTCATGCATTTTTCATGCATTTTTTGGGTTATTTTTGAAATTTTTATATTGGCAAATTTGGAATTGATTTTGAGTGTTTCTTTCTTAAATTTTTCATGGGTTTTTGTGGGGACATTATACACAAACACTACAAGTGGTTTAATTCGATTATTTTGGTGTTTTGTGAAAATTTTGAATTTCTAGGGCTTGAAATTGGGGATTTTGGGCTTTTTGTTCAATTTGATTTAAATTGATAAAATTGGCTTGTTAGATTGATTAATTTGATCATTATATTGTGTTAATTAACTGTTGTGATGATCAATTTATCAATTTATTGTGTTTTGAAAATTGGGTTTTTCCAAAATTGGGTATTTTTGATATAAAATTCTATGCTCAAGCCAATTTAGTTAATTTGGATCATATTTGAACTTGTCACTGCATTAGTTCATGCATCATTTGCATGATTTGTTCATGCATCATATAGAATTGTTATTTCTATATTTTGTGCTGTGCTAACTTGCAGTCTGCCCTTGGTTTTTTAGTTTTGGCTCCTTTCTTTCTGTGTCTCTCTTTATTCCTTAGCACTATGCCTAGGAAAATTAGAGCCCATAGGACTTTTGACCCTTCACCTTCTTTTGATACTGAGCGGTTCCCTAGTGAGAAAAATCAAGAGACCTATGAGACCCTGAACCTTAGGCGTCATATTTGGGCTGAGCGTAGGGTCATACTAGATGAGGTAGATCCTGAGGTGAGACGTAACTTTAAGCGTTGGGGTTGGTTATCTTTGCTCGAGTATGAGCATTCTCCTATTCCTGCCACCTTGATTAGAGAGTTCTATTCGAACCTCTCTATCCACATCTATGATACCAACACCTTGGTTAAGGTTTGGTTACGAGGTGTAGAATATCGCCTTACCCCTACGGTTGTGTCTGATGCTCTTGGGGTGCCCATTGTTGACCATCCCGTTTTTCCTTATGAGGAGTCTCCACCTCTTGATGACGTGCTGTCATACATCACTGGGTCTTCTATCCAGTGGGGTTTTAATCCTCGGATCACTTCTGCTGAGCTTTCCGAGGTTCACTATCTTTTCTTTAGGATAACGTGTCATTCTTTGTGGCCTATTTCTCATGTCCATACCATCCCTCTTGAGTGATGTGTGTTTTTGTATGCCCTTGTTACTGATGCTTTTATCAGTTTTCCTCATTTGTTCCTTCGTTCTTTGAACGAGGTTCATCGGTCTAGCTCTACGGTTTATGCGTTATTCTTTCCCGTTTTTATTCATCGGATTCTCCTATTTCTTGGTTTAGGTGATTTTCCTGCGTCTGAGCCTGTTCATGTTATTGCTCCTATAGGTGATACCTTTTTGAGGCAAAGGGCTGCTCAACTTCGAGCTAGCTTTAAGCGTCCTAGGGTAGAGCCTTCCGGTGTCACTCCACCCCCTTCTTCTTCTACAGATACTCCTGCAGCTGGGACGTCTTCTGATCCTGCTGTTGCTGCTGCTGCTGATGTTTCTCCACCGTTTGATGAGGTTTTTGACCTTCGTCGGACTCTTGATACTGTCGTGACCGTTCAGGCGGCTCATGGTTAGCTTTTGGTGGACATCCTTGATGAGCTACGTGCATTGCGAGTGGATTTGGCGAGCTCTCGTCGATCTCCTCCACCTCCTTTTAATGATGAGTGAGTGCCCTTTGGCAATTCGTCACAAAAAGGGGGAGTGCATTCTAGTGTGTAGTTCTTTTGTATCTAGGAGATTTTTTGTGGAGATTTTCATTTTAGGGGGAGTTTTTTTTTGTGTGGAGATTTTCATTTTAGTGGGAGTTTTGTACTTAGTAGTGATATTGCGGAGCTTGTGGAGTTATTAGATTGTATCTAGGCACTTCACCTTGTATTTACATTTTTTTTTTTGCTCTTGATTAGGAGATATATTTTGTGATACATTGGTTACTGATATGTTTCTTGTTTCACTATACTTCATTGCTTATTGATTTATATTTATGATGTTATTCATGATATATGTCTTTATTTTGTGTTATATGAAATTAAGAAGTTTTTTTATATTCCTTGTTTTTTTTTTTCTTCCACACATGCGTTTATGTGTTTGTTAAGTGTTACAGGAATATACAGGTTGTTTTCAGTCGAGCTGCTGTCTACTTTGCAACTGTTAGATAGTAGTTTAGGTTGAATTGTTTAAGTGACTATTTATTTTGTAACGGGCTATTTCAATTTGTAAATTTTGAGCTTTTTGTTAAGTCTGTGTTTTGTCACGGATTGCCAAAGGGGGAGTTTGTTAGGTTCTAAGAATTAGGAACTAATGTATTAGAACTTTAATTTGTATGTTGGCAAACCATGATCAAAACAATATTTAGTCTTGTGTTAGACTTTGTTCAAAGTATGAGATTTTATGTAAAGTTGGAATCGAGTTTACTGCAGAAGTAACTGTTCACTTTTTGCCTAACTCGATCGATCGAAAATTAGGCTCGATCGATCGAAAATCGGGCATATCGTTTTTCTACAGAAAATTCCAACTCAGTCCAAGCTCATTTAATGTATAGGGTTTTATGTTTTGCCCTAAGTATAAAAGGGGAAACTCTAGCCACGTTTTTAGAGTTCTGAATGCTGTGTTTGTGAATCTCATTGTGAGATCTAGAGGTATTTACCTTCACATACACTTAGGGTTTACAAACTTGAGATTCATGTCAAGAGTTGTGTAAATCAATATAGTTGTAGAATCAAAAGAGCATAAAGATATACAAGCAGGTGTGCTTGTGATTTGCTGAAGAATTCAAGGAAAGAATGAGTCCGTGGATCTCGGAGCTATCATGGGGTCGTGGTAGTAAGTTTCCTACACTTGGGTAGCAATAGGATGTTAGTGGTCTAAGTCTTATTGTGTAAACTTCGATTCTTTCATAGTGGATTCAGTTTACCTTGAGGATAGCTAGGTTAAATCCTCCCCAGGTTTTTTGCCGGTTTGGTTTTCCTGGGTCATCAAATCTTTGTGTTCTTTAATTTCCGCTGCTTTACTGTTTTTGCTTATTTGTGTTAACCTAGATTTAATTAAATTACCTAAGTTAATCACTTGGCTAATTCTCTAGGTTAATCTATTGGGTATAAGGGGTCTAAATGAACTTGCAAATTGCTATGCTTCGTGTAAGGAACCCTATAGATGGAAAATTATTAAATACTTCAGAAGTTCCATAAATGCGTACTCTCCCCTTCTCACATGAATTGTGGGTTCCATCATGAATTTAATTAGTAGGACCTATAATTATGTGTGATGAGGGAGTGTGCATTTAGGTACTCCAAGAATATTCTATAATGGGTTTGGCTTACCTCTAGTATTTTTTAAAAATAAATCTTTTTTTTTTTTTTAATGATAGACTACCATATTACCCACTAACTAGGATTAAAACCCACTATCACTTGCCATTGTATATTTAAAACAAAACGACATGTCCGATTAAAAAAGTATTGGAAGTAAACCAAACCTTTCTATAATTACCCCTATAGATATATAGATAATAATTGTTATAATGTTGCATTTAGTTAGCTAGGCATTTAATTAGTTAGTTGGTTAGTTAGTTATAATTCCCATCAATATATGTTAAACGTGATTAGCATACTTGAAATTGTAACTAACTAACTAACTAACTAACCAACTAAATAACTATACCTATATGGATTCCTAGCATTTCAACTTTTAGATATAATTATATATAGATATAGATATATATAGATAGATAAATATAGGTATAGATGTACCTTTTTCTCAAAAAAAAGAAAAAAAAAAAGATAGAGATGTAACTTGATCATGACCCTTTATCCTGCTTTTAATCAAGATATATCAATTATATATAGCTCCTTTATCCTTTATTAATGCGTAATTAATAGCTCATTTATATATGCCCTATATTGGGTTGTTGTAATACACAATTTAGAATATTAAAAATGGAAAAAGTTTAGCTAAAAAATTGGTTGTAGCATCTACAACCAATATTAGATTACATTTTTTATTAGAAGTGAATTTTAGGCTACAACCAATATTAGATTACATCTTACTCAATATCTTTTTATTGGAAGTGAATTTTGACACATCCACTATTAGATTATATCTTCTTCTTATTTTCTTCATGCTTGCAAAATTTCTAAAAAACTAAAGATCAATAGTTATGTCATCAATAAATTGTTTAAATTGCAAGTTTTTGTAATTTAAAATTACGCATAAAATATAAGTTTATAGATAATATAGTAAATAATATCCGATTGACACAAAATTTGACATATGTACTGTTAGGACATATGTGGATATTGTTAGAGATATATGTCACTGTAAATTGGCTAATTCTTTGACAAAACACACTTTACTTGTAATTAGGTAGATCTAAGATAAGTTTGGTACTTCAAGGAACAAGAGTTCAAGCCTGGTATTGAAACCATGCAAATCTGTCGAAGAAATATGTGAAGAAGTATTGTTCATTAAAGCTCGACAAATAGTTCGACAGATATATTTATCGAGGTCTCGATAGCTGCTTGACAAATACAGTATCTATCAAGATCTACGAAATTAGAATTTTCAAATCTGATTTTCGGCCCATGCTGACATGTATATGTAAGGTTTCTTTTCTCACAACCCTAGACATATATAAGGCTTATTTTAAAAGCCATAACACATGAGAATACAAGGAGAACACATGCAAAAGGTGACCGAGTGACTTATTCTCTCTTTAAGAAACTACTGCATTTTTGCGCCTTAGGGTTTTGTAACCAAGTACTTCTTGATCTTCATTATTGATGAAGTGAAGAATTTTGCAGCCAATAACATCTTCAAGTTACTGGAGTTAGTTAAACACTGGGAGCCGTGCATCATTGGTTAGTCACATACTGAGATTCGTGCAAAAGGAGGCGTTCATATATTAAAGAGTTCAGAGGTTCTGAAGTGGTAGAATATTTCTGCTATAAGTTCATCTACAGGGATTGTAGAGTCTAGGGACAAAGGTTTTGTACTAGATCTGAAACTTCTCTTTATTATAGTGAATTGCTTTTAGGGAAAGTTTCCCCACAAGTTTTTTACTGTGAAAATAGTTTGTTTCATTGGTTTTCTTGGGTCATCATATCTTGTCTTACTTACTTTTTCTCTATGCATGGTATTGACATGGTATTGATGTTTGTTTGTTTTAATAAAGTTTATTCACAATAAATCTAATTAACAACTTAGGTTTAAAACTTGTTAATTTTATCAACTGGGGTCTAAATTTTTCAATAAGTGGTATCAGAGTGGGTACACTCTGATTGGATTAATTTCCTGAGTATGATCCTTGACCCCTGTTGTCATGGATCGTGAACAATCTCTTTTAATTCCTCCTTTATTTGATGACACTAATTATGCATACTGGAAAGTTCGAATGAAAGTTTTTTTGCAGGCTCTAGGTGAAAAAGTATGGCAAGCTATTGAAATTGGCCGGATTAAGCCAAAGGAAGTGCCAGTGGATTGGGATGAAGTAACAATCATTGCGGCAAATTTCAACAGTAAGGTCTTGAATGCTTTGTTTTTTAGGGTGACCAATGAGGAATTTAAGAAAATATCATCCACGAAAGTTGCTAAGGAAGCATGGACCATTTTTGAGACCATCTATGAAGGTACTAAGGCAGTAAAGACAATGAAGTTTCAAAAACTCACTAGTAGTTTTGAAGAAATAAGAATGGAGAAGGATGAGACCTTTGATGAGTTTTATGCTAAACTTAAAAATATTGTGAATTCTGCCTTCAATCTTGGAGAATCTATAGTAGAATCCAAAATTGTTAGGAAAATCCTTAGGTCCTTACCTGAAAGATTCGATGCCAAGATCATTGCCATTGAAAAAGTGAAGGACATTGATAAACTTTTTTCGACTGAGCTTGTAGGGAACCTTCAAACCTATGAGATGAGATTAGGTTTAATGGGAAAAGGTGGAAAGAGTAGAAACTTGGCTCTTAAGGGTATAGAGGAAGAGATTGATGACTCTAAAGATGAAGATGAAAGTGAAGATGAAGATGAAGATGATGATGATGAGGATGAGGATCTAACCTTCATAGCTAATGAGATTATCAAGCTTCTTCAATTTAGGAAAAAGAATAAGGACAAACCTCCTAGGAAATCTATATTCTCTAAGAAGGGCAAGAATGAGAAACCCTTTATCCAGTACCATGAGTGCAAATGTTTTGGTCATATGAGGATAGAGTGTCCAAACTACCTTATACAAGAAAAGACCAAGAAGTCAAAAGATAAGGGTTGGTTGCTACCTGGAGTGATACTGAGAATGACTCTTCTGATGAGTATGTGGATGAATGTGGTCACTTTATGGCTTTTGCTGCCATAACCGATAAGGTGATTATGGAAAGTGCTAGCGATAGTGAGGATTCTTCTAATGATGAAGTACCCAAGAAGTTGACCATTTAGGAAGCCTATGATAAGTTATGCACTGTATTTATAAACTTTGAAAAGATTTCTCATCTTTCTAGAAAAGAGCTAAAGCCTGGTTCTAATAAGGCTGGCTTAGGATATGTTGACTCCTCTGGTTCTTTCTCTTCCACGGCGTCTAGATCAAAAACTGTCTTTGTGCCTCAATTTGAGAAAGGTGATAAAGGTATGAAATTTATAACTGATTTGTCTAATTCTAGATCCTTTGTTAGACCTCATGTTTGTCACCATTGTGGTGTTTATGGACACATTCGTCCTAATTGATTTAAATTGTATCTTTAAAAGCAAGTGTCCAAGCGTTTATAGGTTTCCTCTCAAAGACCTACACCTTTGTTTGAAGAGTTATTAAAAGTTTTGAGTTTTTTTAACTCAATTTCAAGAGAGTTCTAATTCTTCTATGTCCTTTAGTAGTCATACTTGGACACATGCTTTTTCATCTCCACGGCCAATGACTCGAGCTGTATGGGTGATAAAGAATCCTAACACTTAATTGTCTTTTCTATTTGTCCTCTATTTTAATTTTTTTTTTATCTAAAGTAGGGCTTTCTTCGCTTGATTTCTTATCTGCTGTTGGAATCATGTTTTCATGCATTTGCATCTTTCTTTCATTCTTTCATGTTGTTTGTCTGTTTTTGTTTGATTGTTTAGTTTTTATTTTGTTTTGTTTTTCAAAAAAAAAAAAAAAAAAAAAAAAACAAAAACGGTGTGTGTGTTTGTGTACATTGGTACTTGTGTACCTTGGATGGCCATTGGAACAAAATTTTCTAAACTTTGTATCTTTTGTAACTTAGATGAGCATTTCAATGCACAACTAAGCAAGTGAGCTTTGTAGCTCGTGTTTGTGATGAGTATGATTAAGTAATCTCTTGTACTTAGCACTCATATCACTCTTTTGACGGGAAGAACTAAAAAACCCTAAGAGAAAGGCATAAATAACCATCTCACCACTAATGCCCGTCAATCATAAATAATATCTGTATGTTTCGGCATAGCAAAATTGTGATGTTTAAGCTTAACATAATTGAGTATTTCTTCTCTCTCTCTCTTATATGCCCATGCATGATATGCTCAAAAAGAAAAATATGCAAAGAAAAAAAAAAGCAAAAAGAATCAAAATGCTTTTAAATATAGTTGCAAACGTGTTTCTAGGAGATGTGAGAGTTATAGGATGTACCTCGAAGGTGATAGTCCGCATCAAGCAGTTATGATTGTGTATGAGTTAAATTGATTTTCTCATATCTCAAATTGTCATAATATGAGACACTTATGTACTCTTGCTTTGTTTTCACACACAACACGCAAAATTCTTTGCTACTTTTGATACATGTGCAGGTACAATGTGATTTGGCCATCACAAGGAATACATGTATTAATGTATACTCACTAAACTGTCTTAACTTGTTTTTGAAATATAAAATTAGTTAGCCTTGTTTAGTGTGTGTGTGTGTTTTGGATTTTGAATGCTTTGCATTTTCTTGTTGAGAGATGTTTTTTTAGAGCTTCATATGTTGATTGGATCTATGTTTGAGTAGCTTGCTTGTTGCATTCATCTCTATATATTTTTTCTTTCTTTGAAAACATCTTTTCTTCAAACTCGATAGCTTCTCTTTTATTGAGCCCCTCTTTCTTCTTTTCTCGACAGAAGTTAGCGCAATTTTGATCATTCGAGATTTCTAGAATTTGTCTCGATAGATTCTTGATCCATCGAGAAACTTTTTGTCTGGCTAATAGATCATCGACAGATTCTCAATCCATCGAGGTTGGCTTTTGTTCGATAGCAGCTCGATAGCTTCTCGATTTGTCGAAGACATTCTTGCATGCATTGTTTTTCACATGTTCTGCATCTTTCTTTTATCTTGTCATTCATAACATTTTGTTAAATTACATTCATGCATCTATATGGATTTCTTGTGCCCCCTTGATCATCTTAGATCATCTTTATGTTTCTCGAGTGAAGCATTATAGTTTCTTGTATCCTTTGTCAATCATGACAAAAAAAAGGGGAGAAAATGTGGTTTCTTTTTAAGATTCTACTTGTTAGTGAGAGAAATACACGCCTTTGTAAAGGAGAGTTGTGTTTCATCTTGTTAGGATGAGTGTTTACCTTCTTGTTGTTTTAGGAGCTTCTCTTAGCTTCTTGTACATCGGTCTTGTGACTATTTTTACAAATATTGTGCTTATCTTTGATATATATATATATATGATGTATGTCTTCTTCATCTATCTCTACAAGTGTTGTTTCCTTTCTCTCTTTATAAACATGTTTATTTATGTATGCAATCTTTTATTTCTGTTTTACACTAAGATGCCTTGATGAGTTTTGTTTAAAGTGTTTTAGAAAGACAGGTTGTCAAAATCTATCATGCTATGAACTCTCTTTTTGCAAAATTTTTCAAGAGTTTGGGTTAGGATTAGATTTTATTGCATTTAATAAGTAATTATGAGTTTAGTGATTTATAACTTCTCTCATACTTCATTTGTTTGTTGTGGTTTTGTCACAGATTGTTAAAGGGGAAGATTGTTAGGACATATGTGGATATTGTTAGAAACATATGCTATTGTAAATTTGCTAATCTTTTGACAAAATGCATTTTACTTGTAATTGGGTAGATCTAGGATGACTTCTACGAAATCAGAATTTTCAGATCTGATTTTCGGCCCATGTTGACATGTATGTGTAAGGTTTCTTTTCTCACAACCCTAGACATATATAAGGCTTATTTTAAAGGCCATCACACATGAGAATACAAGGAGAATATATGCAAAAGGTGACTGAGTGCCTTATTCTTTTTGAAAGAAGCTACTGCGTTTTTGCGCCTTAGAGTTTTGTAATTAAGTACTTCTTGATCTTCATTATTGATGAAGTGAAGAACTTTGCAGCTAACAACATCTTCAAGTTGCTAGTCACGTATTGGGAGCCGTGTATCATTGGTTAGTCACATAATGGGATCCATGCAAAAGGGTGGTGTTCATATATTGAAGAGTTTAGAGGTTCTGAAGCGGTAGAAGGTTTCTGCTGTAAGTTCATCTATGGAGATTGTAGAGTCTAGAGATAAAGGTTTTGTACTAAATCTGAAACTTCTTTTTATTAGAGTGGATTGCTTTTAGGGAAGGTTCCCCCCCCCCCTCTCAAGGTTTTTTTTTTTTAATTGTGAAACTAGTTTGTTTTATTAGTTTTTCTAGATCATCATTTCTTGTCTTATTTACTTTTCTGCTGTGCATGATATTTATATTTGTTTATTTTAACAAAGTTTATTCACAATAAATTTAATTAACAGCTTGGGTTTAAAACTTCTTAATTTTATTAACCGGGGTCTAAATTTCCCAACATGTACTAAGAGTGTAAAAAAACATACAATTTAATAGATTTTCAAAATATGCAGCAATGTTTATTTTATTAAGTAGGGTTGTAGTTTAAAACTATAACTAATTTTATAATTAAATTTTGTCTATTAAAATGTAGTTACTAAAGGCCTGTTTGGTAGGAGGATTTTTGTTTTTGTTTTCAAAACAATATGAAAACAATTTTCAAAAAATTGAAATTGAAACTAGTTTTCAGATAATAATTTTTACATTATATGTGTTTGGCTCTCACTTTTAAAAACAATTTTCAAAATACTAAAAACAAAAAAATGATGTTTGGGAGACCAGTTCTATTTTTTATTTTTAAAGTTTACAAAAAGTAACGTATAAACTTTGTAGATTACCTTTTTTTTAATGATAAGGGGATAGAGCTCATGTATTTTTTTATTTTTATTTTTGGATAATGATAAGTTTCAAATTTGGAGCATGAATTTTATTTTATTTTATTTTGGTGATAAAGATAAGCTCCTTAATTTAAGAGATATGAGTTTGGACAAATCTGTGGGATCCACTATTTTCGTTTTATTTACAATTATGCCATTAAAAACGTTTTCTGTATCTTGAAAACACCCACTCAGCTATTTTCAAAATCCTAGTCTGAATAAGAAAAATAGAATATAATTTTCTGAAAATTGTTTTTAGAGAACATTAGCCAAACAATATATTCAGGTGTGGGACGTACTATTTTATAGTTTGCAAAACAAAAAACTATATTTAAATTCTCTTATCAAATAGGCCCTAAGGTTTTCCACCCCTTAGTAAGGAAATCCCTTGCTTTTACTCTCTCATTCACACTTTAAACCTTCTATTTTAACGGTCACAAATTAATCAAAACTCATGGACCCTTTTATCAGTGAATGCAATCACCCTGATTATGTTCCTATGTGAGTTTCATTTTTTTTTTTTTTTTTTTGATCTTTGTGTGTTCTAATTTTCTTTAGTTATATCAAATTTTTTCCAAATGTGTTGCCAATGATGTTAAGGGCCTGATTGGTAAGAGGATTTTTATTTTTTTAAAAAACTATATAAAAACAATTTAGAAAAAAATTGAACTTGAAATTAGTTTTTAGATAATAATTGTTATATTTTACGTGTTTGGCTCCCACTTTTAAGAACTAGTAGCAGACTCACACGATGCGTGAGAGTAGATAATTATTTTCTAATTGTGGTATAAAATATAATTTGTTTTCTAAATTTTGTTGAAGATAATTTTGTTCTCTCTAAAAAGTAAACAATTTCTAAAATTATTTCATCTTTCTAACTCTACCAATATATCATTCTATTATTCTAGGTTGCATTTGATTAATATTATTCCTTTATGAGGCGGTCCACATTATTCGAAATTATGTTATAGTGCACTATGTTTTTCTATTTTTTTTTGTGCAATTAAAATTTTTAAGTTTTGAATAAATTATTCAAATTCCTCAGTCTCTTAAAGAAGATTAATGTTACTCAAATAATTGGTAGCCACATTCAAATGCATAGTCAAGACTTTTTATTTTTTATTTTTATATATAAATTCAAATTCTCACTTACAAAATAACTAACTCAAACAAAAATCAAACCAAAATAATAAGAGGGAGAGAGATTACTTGTGATAAAAAACTTGAAAATATAACACTAAAATGTATTAACCCAAAACAAAGTTTTAAAAAATACAATGATTCGTCAACCTAAAGTAGAGATGCAAGAAAGAATAAAAAATCGAGAGAGAGAGAGAGAGAGAGAGAGAGAGAGAAATTTATAAAAATGAAATCTATGATGTGGCTTGATGCAAATGTGCTGCAAACAAATATTAATGACAAATAAGAAAAAAAAAACTTTTGATACACTGAATCATGATCACAAAAGATTTGGAGTGGACCATGATTTTTCTAGCACAACAAATCCATAAGAGTCACATAATAGGAAGTCTAGACCGCCAAAAAATGAAAAAAAAAAATTTTTGAGAGAAAGAGAGAAAAATAACATTTTGTGTGTAAGAAAACTATGCATAGAATGTGAGAGAGAATTGGAATTTATAATAAGAAGATGAGAATAAGAAGAACCAAAAATAAAGGAGGATAAAGGGATAGAGGGAGAGAGTTATTAAGGTAGTTAGTAGTGGGAAGATGAAAGGGTGAAAGGGAGGGGAAAAAGAGTAAAAATATAAGATATAGTAATAAACATCAAATTATTCAAGTTATGCTATATAATATAATAATGATATATTCTTATATACTATATTTATAATGTAATAAAATGACATCTATTAAATCAAAGAAAAAAAAAAAACCATTGTAAAAATACAAAACTAAATCACATCAATCTAAAGTGAAGTTCTAAAAAACATAAAAATTCATCAACTTAAAGTAAGTTTTGAAAATAGCTTACGTTGATAATATGAGACTGAATAATTCAATAACCTACAACAGAACGTTAATTATTCAATAACTAAAAATACACTTGCATTTTTTTATAGTGTACTATGAGGCTAGCCATACCACATCAACCATATTATAGGACGTAAAAAATTTAAAAAAATATATAAAAAAGAAGGAAAATAATTATGAAACTTTTCAATTCACAATTATCAATAATACTTTGGAAAGAAACTCATAATCTCAAACAAAGAAAAAAAATATGAAAACTTAGAAACTCATATCGTCTAGACATATTTGATAACTCAAAAGGATATGCATCTCAAAATTTAGCACGATCATGTTCATTACTTTAGTTTATCTCAAAAGGATATGCATCTCAAAATTTAGCACGGTCATGTTCAACAATGATGACATAAACAACAATTGTAATAGACAATTAACAGTGGTAAACTTAGGCTTCCCAAGTATTAGTAGAATACTTATTCCTTACTCCTATATCTACATCAAATTGGCTGAAATCACAAACATGAATTCTATGATGTGGCTTGATGCAAATGAGCTGCAAATAAATATTAATGATAAATACAAAAAAAAAAACCTTTGATACATAGAACCATGATCACAAAGGATTGGGAGTGGACCATGATTTCTCTAGCACAACAAATCCATAGGAGTCACATAATAGGAAATCAAGACCACTAGAAAATGAAAAAAAAAAAAAACTTTGAGAGAAAGAGAGAGAAATAACATTTTGTGTGTGAGAAAACTATGCACAGAATGTGAGAGAGAATTGGAAATTTATAATAAGAAGATGAAAATAAAAAGAGCCAAAAATAAGGGAAGATAAAGAGATAAAGGAAGAGATATTAAGGTAGTTAGTAGTGAGAAGATGAAATGGTAAAAGGGAGGGGAAAAGGTTTGAGAATGTGTAACAATAAGCTAAGAGAGAGAGAGAGAGAGAGAGAGAGAGAGAGAGAGAGAGAGTTGGAAGTAAGTGGAGAATATGGCTGTTGATGTGTCTCAACAGAAGCATAGCAACAATAAATACTACGTTTTAACTTTTAGATATATATATATATATATATATATATAGATTTTCAAAATACTAAAAAAAAAAAAATTGTTTGGGAGACCATTTCTATTTTCAGATTTTTTTTTAAAATATTTACAAAAAGTAACATATAGAATCTGTAGATTACTTTTTTTTTTTTCTTTTTTGGATAATAATAAAGGAATAGAGCTCATCATTTTTTTTAATGATAAATTTCAAATTTGAAGTGTGAGAATTCTTTTTGTGATAAAGATAAGCCCCTTAATTTAAGAGATAAAAGTGTTTGAACAAATATGTAGGGTCTACTGTTTTTAATTTATTTACAACTATGTCATTATAAACATTTTCTATATCCTGAAAACACTTTCTTAGCCATTTTCAAAATCCTGTTCTAAATAAGGAAAATAGGATACAAGTTTTTGAAAACTGTATTTAGAAAATATTAGCCAAACAATAAATTCAAGTGTGAGACTACTATTTTATGGATTGCAAAACAAAAAAACTATATTTAAATCTTCTTACCATACAAAGAGTTCTTTGTCATTAATAGTGTCCTTATCCAATTAAAATGAATGATTTTACTAGTTACAGTTTTGTGCAGGAACCTTTCAAGTCAGTGCCTCTTGCATGGACCATCCATGAAAGATCACTTGCTATTCGCTCAAGAAAATATATTTCAAGTGGACAGATTGATCTTAATGTTTGGAAAAGAGTCTTCAACCATTCTACTGTTGTCTTTCCAAACTATATCCTGCTGTTAATATTTAACACTTAACAGACAGTTCTTTTCTTGTAGACAGTCATTAAAAACTTACTAATAATTTGTTTACAATCAGTACAAATGGAATGGGTGATTTACACTATCCAGTAATAGAAATCTTCATGGAACATCATCCACACCATTCTTGCTTCTTGGTTATAATATTCCTATCTTTGTCAAGTAGGTGAGAGAATATGTGATTCAGGAGATCTAAAGTAATGTGCAGATTGAAAACCATGTGCCAATAAAACTCATGTGACATTGGGAAAGCATCCAGTGTATAAATAAAGTGAGCCAATGATAGATTGTTCATTGTCTAATTAATAAAGCTTTAAAATTTGTGCTCATCAAGTTGGGACTTGATTTTTTATTTATTTATTAGTGAGCTTTTGGCCCCAAGAAAACTTGGCAGTTATGTTTAGTGGTCTTTATTTTTAACTTTTTCCCTTGCCACTCATCTATCAACATCCTCATTTGAGGTCTGGCAATTTCATGGAAAAATATTCTTTTAATCACCTGTGGTGGCTGGCCTTACAGTATATGAAACTTTATTCTCTATATGATGAAAAGTACTAAAAGAAGTTTTGACATGTCCACCTTGAGTTGGCTTGGAGACCCTTAAGGAATGGTCCTGTCCTGTTAGATGTTATGTTTATTTTAAGTATTTAAACTCACCTTGAGTTGTTGATCTTAAAATCATGTGGGTGATCTTATGTAGCGACTGTAGAATTTCTTGACATAAGAAATCTTATAGGCAGGACCTCACAAAATTGTGGGTATTCATTTCCAATTTTTCAATATGTTGCCTATGCTAGAGTGATTTCTTATAAGACATCTTAAATATCATGCTTGCCAATTGTTTCCTCATTTTGAATTATCAGTTTGCTGCAGCTTTTTTTCAAGGCAATAATGACTATACTAACTGCATTGGCAATAACGACAAGGTCGATGACAGGGTGGGTGAATGACTATCTTTTCCATAAGGAGAATCGTAGGTTTCTAACACCACTTATAAGGAAAAAGTTCTTAAAAGGAACACTATCACCACTAGCTTGCAATATCGGCTCAATAGGAAGAAATACTGCAAAAAGCCATATGGTTTCAGAAACTGTTGGGGGATAAGCATTGCTCCTTGCAATGTTCTCAAGGTCTCGTCAAAAGTTGAGCCTCCTAAGGAAATTGTAGAAATGCATTCTCAATTTTTCTTTAAAAAAAAAAATTGCAGTGGCAGGCAGTATCAAAAACCACATATATGAAAAGCACTTTGAGACTTGGTGCTATAGGTGCTGCCAATTGATTTTTTTGAATATAGCATATGGGACAAAGAGAAAAACATTGAGATGGCAATGCCAGAAGATTCTATCCCCTAGAGATTAGGAAATTGCTAAATAAGAAGTATGATAATGAGAACGTGTTCTGCTTTCTACTGTAGAATCCAACTGTCACAAATGGAACTTGCTCATGCATTAGAAGCATTATTAGGATTCCAAACAGCCAAAAGTTTACATTAACTTGTGTGGTTCCTTCAAAGAATGAACCAATAGACAAATAAATAAAATAGTTACAACATCATGTAAATAAGTTGTTTACACTTTCATACGAAAGGGCATTTCTCACCATTTCAAAGTGGCAATATACAAAATGGTAATGGAAACCTGTTGTCTGCACTTCCATTCCTGGAAATATACAAATTGTCCTATTGCCTAAACTTGAATCTGACCTGGACATGTATACTTTCATGTTTTACATGCAGTTAATTAAGTCCTTGATGGGAAGCCCAAGTGCCACCACATGATAATATACGGACAAGCAAGGGAGTTTTTATTGTACAGTAAATAATAAAGCTGACATAAAAACCTTTAATGATTGACTGGATGAGGTGAGTGATAGCCATGAAGAACCTTCCGAGGGTCTAACTGTCCACTGCAATAACTTGATGACACAGTTGAGAGTTCTTGATAGCCCTTCCACTCTTCAAAGGGTTTTAAGACAATTGGGGTTTCAATAGCTGCAGAGTCCACACATAACATGGTTTTGTAGTCCACATCCCCCAAGTCAGGAAGAGCCTTGGCCTTTTTGTCCCAAGGATTCCAAACAACTGCAAAGCACAAAAGTTTATAGCTTTAAAGCGACTTCTGGGAAAAAAAGATATGGAAAGCATATAAATCACAAACTCTTGATTTTCAAGATTGTGCAAGGAAAGCATTTTGATATATTGAAGAATGATGAGATAGAACGCTAACATGGAATTTTTAACATTAATTATAAAAACCTGCATCTGGCATGCTCTCTTTTCGCAGTACAAAGGTTCTTTTCTTCTCATGGTCAATGATAGCAATCTTTGTTGGGGTTGTCAAATAAACTCTGTCAATCTACAGGGGAATAACGATTTATCCTTAGAGAGTTCACATGAGAGACTATAATTGGCAGGTTAAATTTAGTTTATGTACTTCAAATTCACACCCAGAGTGAAAGGCAAAGTGGAATAGAAAGTTTTAGTACCTCGCCATCAAAGGTAACAGCATCTGCCTGCTCTGTGAACCTTTTCCTGCACTCCAGATTATCTAAGTAATCAAGTGTCTCCAAGCCCTCAACGCGCACTTCACTGCAAATCAAACAGCATCATGCAACCCTCTGAAAAAGGATAACAATGAAGTATGCTTCCAAACTCAGCTATTAGTAGGGGACATGCAATTACTAGTGCACTATAAAACAAGTCATAGTTTCGACTGTAAAACTGAGCTTCTGCAAAAGTTCCTACAGGTTTGAATCTCTTGCAACAAACATCTGGCCATGATCATTGCATTCAAATCACAACTGCACCATGCCCCCACCGCGCCGCCCCCCCCCCCCCACACACACAAAATAAATAAATAATGCATTCAAAACATATAGCTTCTACATTTACTAGGCTCACCTGATATCTGATACAGATAAGTAGTTGCGCAGTGCAAACGTAAATGAGAGGGGCTTATTGTCTGTATTTCTAACACGGGGGATTAAGGTTAGCTTTCCCGCACTAAGAGAAATATGAAGCCTTAGCTCAAAGCTGCAGAAAAACCAACATTCAAATATTTAAATCAGTCCATAACATATGACAATGTCATATAATTTATCTACCCAAAAAGAGTTGTCTCATAATTCAAGGGCATACCTACGTGGCCACGTCTTTAGATCTTCTTCTGTGGATTTCAGTATCAGATCCACTGATGATTGATTGTTAGCTGGAGGCAAAGATGAAGGGTCACCATCTAATGACCACATTCTGTTCCTTGCAAACCCATGTTGCTCCAGTGAACCAAGATTTCCAAACTACAACAGGCAATAGCAGCTCAGAATGCCTAATTTCCAACAAGTAGAAAAAAAGGTAAATAAGTTTCTGCTAGTTTCCTACTGACAGACCTGTGGAAAGCAGACAGGTATGCCTCCCCTAATGGCTTTAGGTGGCTTCCATATAGCCTGTAGAATAGGGAAAGCCCCGATATAAATATGTGGAAAAAAAAAAAGACTGGTTCAAACGGTTGCTTCAGTAAAAGTAAACAACTCAAACAGGGGCAATTATATTTGAAGCACAAGTGAATGTTCTTTATGACAAGTCCAGTATTGTATTGAGTAATAGTAAAGAAAAGCATGAATTGCTTCTGCAGTGGAGCTGATATTAATTGAATAAAGATAAGATAATATGAAAAATGACCAAAAAAAAAAAAAAAAAAAACTTTTCTAAGTAGAAGTTCTTTTTATGAAACACTTTGCTGCATGCTTACACAATTAGGATCATTGGCATTGCAGTTGTTTGTGCTGATGTTGACACAGTTGCCTTGTGCATATAAGTTTCTTTTAGTATCATTTTGTTGATTATTTAGTGAAAACGAAAGCTTGGTTAATCAAGTAGACATGGTTTATGACCCTCAACCATTTTGCTAGTAAGCATTGGATTCTGAACTTCAGGAAACTACAATTTGGTTGATTTTTTATTATTAAATATGCAAGCTTTTTGAATCAATTAGCCATATTTTATGTCCCCTTAACTACTTTGCTAGTAAGCATTGGATTCTAAACTGTGGCAAATTGTGAAGAAAGAACTACTTGAGGCCATCTGGCCATGTATAAGATGAAATATAGAAGAGAAGGTGAACATCAGAAAAGCTAAGCTTTACCCCTAGACATATCTAAAATCAAACATAAAAATAAATTTTCTTTACCTTGCTGCTCATAAAAAGCAGTTCTTCTTTTCGTTCATTCTTCCAAGAAACAACCTGTCCTCCATAAAGAAGCACCTGAAACCATTCTATGTCAAACCATTGATAATAAAGCTAAGATCACCATATTATAATCGTTTTATAAACATGGCTAAGTTGTAAAGGATGGGACAAATTAAAAGAAAAAAAAAACAAAGTATATGTTAAACAATATCAAGTAAGTCTTAATTTTCTTGATCATTCAAGCGATTTAGATTGAACCATCAGTTCCACCTTTCGAATTCACGGAGTTCACCATGGTGAGGACTGACTCTAAATAATAAACTACACAGGCATCTCCAAGTATATTTCTCCATAAACGGCCTTGTTTCCCCTACTTCAAAAGAATTTAGAAGGGTTCTACTCATCACTGTAACAATATGCCTATAATTTAAGTGTAAATTACCATTTATTCTTCATTTATGCTTTAATTACTATTCATTCCACCACATTTTTTTTTCATACAATCAATCAATTTGAACAACAATAAAATACATAAATAACATAACCACTACTCATGATCCAATTATATCATTCAAAATTTTGCATCCCGTTATATCATTCATCATCTTCTAAGTTTCACAGCATTAAATCAATCAAACATACAGTAAAAAACCAACCTCTGCCGAGGACCCATTAGGCTCAGTCAGAATAGTCCGGGGCAACCCATTTGCATCATGAATTATATTGAGTGGCATCGGCCTTGGCTTCAACCTCGCCTTTATGCTACTCACAAATGGGTTCACTTTTCCTTTCCTCCACTCCAGCTGCACACAAACCAAACCAACACAACCCCAAGAACATAGCAAACATGTACTTCAGTACCACAAACATCCATGTATATATGTACTAAACCAAAATAGTCACATAAAAACATAATCTCTAAACATCCTTTTGTCAGAAAATAAGAACCATCAAGTTTGAGAACCAATTAAAAAAAAAAAAAAAACCAACTATATTAACTAGAAACAAACACATAATAATAAGATTACTACGTAAAAGAAAAAGATGGGTTAGCTTACTTTTAATGCTATTATTATTATATTTTATAAAATGATTGTATATAATTATAAGATTGTGTAAATCGGCTTCGAGTTTAAAGAAGAACCATTCAACAACTCTGAGTTTGTGACAAGTCCATGATACACATATATAGATTATATAAATATATATTGGAGAGAGAGAGAGAGATAGAGACATGGGTTACAGATAGAAGGATACGAAAGGAAAAGAAATCCAACTATGATGTACTTTTAATTGTGTCATTGGATGCTCTGGTCGTTGTGTCTCTTTCAGTTAAAGATCTCAATCACCTATGGTTGTGTCCACCTTGTTCACGTGGAACCTCAACAATTTTCCACGTCAGTTTTGTGAAAATGGGACCTACTTGTGATGGGTCCTACTTGGTATATCTAATTACATTAGCAATCATTTTGATATGACAAATTTTAGCCGTGTGATTGATTCACTTTGGTATTTTGCTTGTAGTGCATGTAACAAGTGAGTGCAGGTAATCAAAACTCCCAAGTTGACGCATATCTCATCCCATGCTACAAAGATAGCGCATTTTTTAAAGGACACAACAAATCAACGGTTCTCATCAATTGAACACAAAATAGATATGTATTTTTTTTTTGTTTTGTTTTCCATAATGCTGACTGCTGAGAAATTCTGGTCTAATGACGTATAGAGTTAGACATACACATGGAATCTTTTGACACGGGTCTAATCCATTGTTTTTGTTTAAATTAACTTCAGTTTTTCTTACAATAAAGTAGCCAGAGGAAGATTTTAACCTCCTTCCTTTTCAACTTATTAGCATTTTTCATCATAAACTATAGTGTAATTTATCGCAATGTCATACTGATCCACAAGAAATCTTTATCATTATCTATTAGTAATAACTAATATGTACTTCCTCCTTGATGAGGTTGATACCTTTCCACAGAACACTATTGTATTGCCCTTAACCTTCCAGTTTCTAGACAAAAAATCCTCACTAATGTGATTTGGAGATCTCCTCAGCAACATTGGCATGAATTAAATACTATGGATCAGCTCGTGGCTGCCTTGGTTTTGTAGGTGGATATGGTCTCATTAGGAACCACCAAGGAAGATGGGTGAAACTTGAAAGGCTTCACTAGAGCTGTAGGCTAGTCAAATAGCTTAGAAGCTGAGCTTTGCGGGCCGTGAGGGCTGGCTTTACTTTATGTATTCTCCTTCAAATTCAAGCAATTGAATTTGAAATTGATGCTAATCTTGTTATTGTCTTTCTCACCAATTATGAAGCCTCATATGCACCAATTGTTGATGATTACAAAAACTTAATGAATCGAATCCCCCAGTGGAAGTTTAAACACTGTTATAGGGAAGCTAACTCTTGCACTGAAGCCTTTGTGAAGATGGCAGTTCACCTGCAACAAGACTTTGTTATTTTGGACACTCTTCTGTGGAGTTTTTTTTTTTTTTTTTTTTTTGAGAGAGATAATTACAACATACTGGTATCTCTGCAGCTCGAACAATTTCTCTCTAGACCCTCAACAATTTGCCTATAGGGAAGTGCCAATTTAGATACAAGGCATTTGGCTCCGCCTATGGAGTTGTTTCCCTATTTGTTATATGACCTTTTTGATATTGGTTGTAACCGGCTATATATGTTATTATGGCGGTATAGTTTTTTCTATCTATATATTTCCCTATTACGCCCCCCCCCCCCCCCCCCAAAAAAAAAAACACTAATAAAGGAATAAGTGCCTTGTTCCATGTCATTAGGAGTTCCATCAAATATAACAGAAACTTCAAATTTCTATTAGACTAGCTTTCGAGGGGAATTTACTTTTGGAGAAAAGGGCTTATTAACAATGGACAAGGGCAATAATGCTCCATTTTAAAGTTTATGATGACATTGTTTAGTTTGAAGTTTAGGAGAAGATTGTAATTGCACCATAATTTTACAAGATATAGTGCAATTAAAAAAGGAAAAAAGAGAGACAAAAACCACTTGTTATTACAAGACCATAAATTGATTGGCCTAATTGGAAGGTCAAGATCTTATGTAGTTTCCTGTTATTATGGTACGTGGATTGTGTGCAAGACAGTTCATATATAGTTTGTATATTTGCCATGAAACTACTAGACTGTAGATACAAATTAATACAACTACAAGTTCAGGTAGGTAGTGACTAGTAAGCTTATTTAGGCTTATTATAAGTCGCTTTTGCTGGACGCTGGCTAGAGTGGGCATCAAGGAAAAACGACATAACGTGATTCTCTAGTGTTCCTTCCACTTTCGGTTCTGCAACCTGATGTGGAAAATGGAGAAACAGAAAATGACGTTGTATATAGTAGAGTAATAATAGGCTATCAGCTATTATCATGATAAGAGAAAAGGTAGTGAGTGGTGACTGCTAAAATTTCAATGACCATGACTAAGTGCTCTTGTCACAAGCACCTAACCTATTTACTTTCGGTCTGTTTACGTCTGTTTACGTCTGTATGCTCTGTATTAAGTAAACAAATCGCCAAATTAACTCAATTGCATGAGTCTTTTGTGGGTTTTATATAGCTCAACCTGTAAATATCTTTTTTTGTTGAATAAAAGATTAGGAGTTGAATTCCTATCTATGCTTAAAATTAATGTGTCTTGGTGTAATGATAAAGGGTAATTATGAGTAATACTACTTACACAAATTATTTTATAACATTTTTACAAACTGTTGACGTGGTCGTAGCATTTTCTATATAGTTATTGTAAGTAAAATATGATGTTAGTGATGAGTCCATATTAGAACTAGTAAGAATTTGTCATATCAACAGTTTATAAAAATGTTGTAAAATAGTTTATATCTGTAATATTACTCTAGTAATTATCATAGAGCGGACACAATAAATTTGAAATAGTATAGTATTTATTAGTGGTGAAGTCAGGCTGGGGCCATGGGCACCTCAAATTTTAGAACTAGTCTTCTTGAATTAGTCAAATAAAAATAAGGGAAAGGACTAATGCACACAGTGTGTTAATATACTGATGTGACTTAAAATTACGTATTTAGTGTAATTAGGTAGTGTGTATTTTCAATGTGCAATAAAAACTAATATAAAAGTAAAGCCCAACTAAATTAAATTAGTACAAAAAGCTAAAATAATAATAAAAAAAAAAATTTGGTACCAAAAAACAAATCCCCATTGTCCATTCCTCAGCCCATGCCTCTCCAAATATTAGCAAACACAACCCCACCCCCCCCCCCCCCCCCCCCCAAAAAAGCATCTCTCTCTCTCTCTCTCTCTCTCTCTCTCTCTCTTGTTTTGTTTTGTACTGTTATTGTTTCTTTTATAATAAAAGCTATTAGGTGAACATGTGATTAAAAAGCAAGTTACTTTTTTTAGTGCTGTTCAACACTTCATGTGAATGGATATTTATGTAATTGTATATGACTTTAATTATATAACATGTAATATATTATATATGATATTAATAATAGTGTGGCTGAGTTTATTTAATAAGAATAATATATAATAGTATAAGTTTAGGGGCCTAAAGCGAAAAATAAATTGAGGTCATTTATATATTTAAAAATGAGTTTTAATTTTTTTAATATTTCTTAAACTCTATTCTCTTGTTTTAGATGCAACATAAGTACTAATTAACATGAACTACTTAGATTTTTTTTTTTTTTTTTTGAGAAAGTCTATAGACACAAAAAATTTGACAAAACTTTTCACATCTGTTGATGTGGCAGATTAATAGTGGTAATTTAAAAAGTGATGTTAGTGGGAACCTAGATGAGAATTAGTAAAAGTTTGCCAACTCAACTATTATGAAAAATGTTGTGAAATTTTTTGTGTATTGCTATTTTTTTTAGAAGTGTTACTGTTATATTCGCAATATTTTCGTTATAAATTCTAGATGTTAAGTTGTTATTAGTTTTAATTTAAACCTACTACTGAAATTATTTTTTTAACCACTAATAACAGCTAGTACCAACCTGTCATTTAGAATTTATTATGAAAGTATTGTAAAAAATGTTGTGAACGTAGAATTTTTCTTTGGATAAAAAATATTATTTTATTTATTGGCTAATATTTGGGCTTAATTAATACTATTAAAATAAAAGAAATGGCTTTATTGGTTAAAATTAGATGGTCTTTTTTTATTTGGGGCCTTAGGCGACTGCCTCTCTTGCTTATTCGGTAGAGTTAATTGTGATAAGATATAATAGATAGTGTTGTAAATTGTAATAAATTGTGTGATGTATTGAATATTTAAGTTATAAAATGTGGATAATTTATGGGAATATAATCCATAATTGATGAATATTTTAAGAGAAAAAAAAAATTCAAAACTTAGAAGCTACTACCCAATGTGATCCTAAATTATGACTACCAATTAATGTGATGAAATCCGTCAAGTTTATCTCAAAACTAGGCCATATAAATACAGAATTCAAGATTATTAAATAAGTTTTTGAGTGATTTTTTAACTATAGAGAGATGGTTAAAAAGTTTGATTTAGATTCAATTATAAATTATTTTAGTACAATGAAAGAGCGTAAGACATAATTTTATTAATTTATGAAATAAAATATTTGTTTAGGGTCTTCAACTTTTCTGACTCTACCACTATTATATATATATATATATATATATATATATATAAAATCTCTTTAAATGTATCATGGTTTGCATTGGATGAAAAATTTGTTCACTAATTTTCATATCCTTTAACTTATTATCAAAGAGTCCAACGGGAATGAATACCTTAAATTTGTGATGGGGGCGAAAAATGAAAATGGTGTGAAAATGACTGTTGTTTGGTGGTTTTAAACATTGATTCCTGAAATTTTATCTTAGTTGCCCTTTTCCTTTCGCAGTCAGAATTGAGAACTCATACAATCAGACTCCACTTTGTGAAAAAGTAGCTCCACTAACCTATGAAAATTGGTGTTTTTTATTTATTTATTTACATTTGTTTATGTTTTAAAAAAACTTAATTGACTGAATATTGAAATAGAATCTGAAGGGTCCACTAATCCAAAAGGATATTAATATTAAAGGGGGAAAAAAAAAGAAAAAGGAATCTGTAGGGTCCAGATTATATACACTAATACACCTGGTATTATGAAATTTGTTGGGGGCCATTAATTTTTACTTTATATGAGCCTATGCTGATGATAACTCTTTATCATCAGATTAAGACACCAATCAGTTTTTAGTGTAGGCGGGAATTGAATTCCATATCTCTAATACAACCATCAGAAACTTTACCAATTGAGCTAACTGGAACCCACATATCTTATTTATTTACTTATGAGTACATTTAAAATATTAGTCAAAAGTTTTGTAATTCAATTAACATATTTTCATACATAAAATATTTGGGCCTAGGAGTAAGGTAGAGATTAAGGTTAACAGTATGTTAGTTTATATATTTTTAACTATATATATAAACGTATAATATTGAAGGTTGGGTTGGATGACTTTATTTTGTTTGGATTTTTTTCTGGAAAATTTGTTGAAATATAGGATGTAGAGGTTCCGATTTTTTCTTTTTTTTTTGGTGTTGGATAAAGCATAAAACGAATTTTCATTTACTCAGCAAAAGGGGCAACACTGTTTGCACTCAGAAGTTTTAAGGGAGGCCTTTTTTTACCACCCCCCCAAACCCCCAATTTGTTTTGGTCAAATGATAGAAGAACTTCAAATTCCACTTATTCCATTCGTCATATCTCAATCCCATTTAAAAAGAACAAGCAACAGAATTGAAATGTAAAAACATGTCAACCATATCAATAAACAAGACTCTAGCTTGAGTTGAGAAAGATTGAAGAGATAGGATAGTGCCTGCAAATTGCTATGACATGCTCATAAGATCCTGAAATGGGCACCGCTTATGTTCTAAATAGTTCTCAATTTGACGGCTACGATCTCTTCAAAGTTTCAAACAATAAAACAAAGAGCGTCCCTCAATGGCCATTGAGGTTGCCAAAAACATTAATGACACCAGAGAGAAAAAGAGGACATCATTACTGCAAATTGTGAGTGTGTGTGTGTGTGTGTGTGTGTGTGTGTGTGTGTGTAAGAGAGAGAGAGAGAGAGAGAGAGAGAGAGAGAGAGCCAGGTCTCTGAGAAACAAAGGCAAATTCCTACATTTGAAAATAATCAAACATATAGTCACTGAGAAGCACAAGGAAAATTTCTACAGCCATCTTAACATTAGAGGAGAAACTTGAACGATTGATGACAGTCGCAAATTTTGCCATCATATTACTAATCTGATTAGCATTATTATTATTATTATTATTATTATTATTATAAGTTCCTAGTATTCGTGATCATAGTGATTTCTTATTTCACTAGGTATATGCTCAAAGCTGCGTCTCTGAGACGTCTCAACGATTGGGAGTTTTGCGAGCACAAAACCCGGATGCAGATCTTATGGAAGTATGTAGGGGGGGGGGGGGGGTGGGGAGAATGTGGATGAGAAAACACTTCAGTTCAGCTGCTATTAGCATGAAACCATCCTTGAGATAATGGTTTCCGTTTAAATATAATTAATCTCCCTCCAATCAACTGGTGGATGAATTCAGCCGGAACAGGCTGGCTTATTGAGATCATCAATACAGGAGCACATAAAGAAAGAGCTTTTTCTGCCTTCCATATATTCTTCAGAAAGTATACTCCATTTGCAAAAGTATGCTTCAGCGATGGAACTTTGATATTGATCTCATCTGAAGGACAGATAAGCTAATCAAATCTTTAACTAGAAAAAATAAAGTAGTAGAAAAGAGCTAAAACCTTAGATTCAGCTAAATTTACAGCAGTGAGTGCTCAAATGATCTGGAGGCTGCCACAGGTTCATGTAGGCAAAGCAATTAAAACAGACTTTGCAAAGATGAACTCGGCCATTCCAAGATTACAGGTTTCCAAGGTCCATGGAATGGCACAAATATGAAGATTTTGTTAGATGCTAGAACCAGAGCTAATAGAGCAACTAAATAATTTCATTAGCAGTAAGATTAGGTGATATCCTAAGAGCCAATTGTCAAGGGAGATAAAAGTCCTTCCATGATTCTAACTTTGAATGCTGAGAACCATCCAACAGATACCTAGGAACATACCCAGCTCCTTAGCATCCAAATCCAAGAATCACATAATTTTGAAAGTAATGAAGCTCAATTCGTATATTTCCTACCAGTGTGAGATATTTTCAAGCTAATCTGACAAATAGCCATATATCTGATTATTAACTTAAGTCCTTAAACACTAGATGGATTCAGCTCCCTGAGTAAAATTGAGATGTCCACATTGATACATCGACACTATAAATCTTCCTTCATTTCATGTAACAGATATTCTATATTAGGAACGTAGCCTTCCTCTCTTATTTTCAACTCCAAATTTCTCAGAAAACCATAAATCTGCTCAGAGGCTGGGTAAAAAAAGTCATCAGCTACAAAACTATGGACCTCATTCCTTATCTCAACCATACTGTGAGCCAAAAGTCGTCTTCAACCCCTTCTTGTTTATTTAAGGTCTAAGTTTAGCCACATTGTCCCATTTCTTCTCCATGGCATAAATATGTGATAGCAGTACATAAAACCCTACGTGATTGGGATCTAACTGGAAAAAGATTCTTTGCAGCAATCTCTCCCATCTCCATATTATGATGGATTCTACAAGCACCTAGTAGAGCTCCCCAAACATGGGGCTCAGCTGAATTTGGCATTTGGTTAATAATGTTGATGGCCTTATCAAGCTATCCTGTCCTGCCAAAACCCACAATGTTCTGACTCAGGCCCTAGTTGGTATTCATGTGACATCATATTAAATATCTCTATCTCTTCTTCAACCAAACCTGCATGGCTACAAGCAGAAAGGATTGAGAGAAATGTTACATTATTTGGCATAACTATCTGATCAAATATTTAAAAAAAAATTTCCCCTTGCCCATGAATTCCATATCCTGCAATCATTGCACTCCAAATAACAACATCTTTGTGTATGATCCCTTCAAATACTTTTGTAGCATTATCTATGCTACAACATTTTGAATACAACTCTATAAGCGAAGCACCAACAAAAATGTTGTTGTTGAAGCCACTTATAATTATATATCCATGAAGGCAAACAGCTTCTTGAAGAATCCCTGATTCTGAACAAGCTGCAAGAATCTTCACCATAGCAACAGCATCAGGTTGCTTTTCATTTGAAAGCATGTTACGAAAGACTTCCATTGACTTATGTGCCATCCCATTTTGAGCATACCCACATAACAAAGCAGCCCACAGAACGACATCTTTCCTGGGCATTCTTTCAAAGAGATCAATTGCTTTGTCAGGTAAGAAGCACTTCATAAGCAAATCAATTAAAGCAGTGGACATCTAACTCAAAACCTTTCCAAGCAGCATATTCATGGATCTTCTTACACTCTTCTAGACTACAAACAACTGCACACGGTTGTAATGCACTAACCACCATAGTATTTGACTCAACTCCCCCATCAATCATCTCATTGAATAGATCTAAGGCCCCAACAGCAGTCTCATTATGAGTATAATAAGCAACCATTGAGCTTCATGATATAACATCTTTTTCTGGCATCTTCCTATACAATTTAGCTGCAATTTCGACCGGTCCTGTCTTTGCATATAGATTCAACAATGAGTCACCAAAGATAAGTCAATATCAAACCCCCTTCTAATCACAAAACCATGTACACAGCTTACAAGCTTACAATTAAGCAATTGAGCACAAGCAGAAACAACACTGACAAGCATCACCAGATCAGGATTAACGTGCTCCACCATCTCCATTTGAGAGAAAAATGCAATGGCTTCTTCAGGACAACCATTCTGCTCATGCCCAGCCATTAAAGTCCACATAATGACATCCGGTCCAGAAAATTCCTTGAACACTCTTAAAGCTTCACCCATTTGTCCACACTTCGAATAAAACTCAATCAACACAGAACCCACAAACATGTTCATTCCAATCCTATGATTCTTCTTCACAAACCCATGAATCACCTTGCCATACTCTAGCGCCCGCAACCTCGTGCAAACCTTAAGAGCAATGGGTGTTGTAGAATGATCAGGTTTGTCCTCAGTGGAAATTCCACAAGATACAATGCGAAAGTCTCTTCCCATTGTTTCTCTTTCGAATAGCTCCCAAGTATAGCGTTCCAGAGATAAACAGTTCTGTAAGGCGTTTCGTCGAGCAGTTTGCGCGCATGCTGAAAAGAAGTATATTTAGCAAAATGAGAGATGAGTTTGGTGGCAAAAAAACTGTCGCGTGAAAAAGGCAAGCTTTGTGGGTCTGAGAGTGCAATTGTGCCACTGAGTTCAGTGTCATTACTACATTTCGTTACTTTTTTTTAATTAGACATATTTTTGTTATTTTAAATATAGAAAAATGTTACTGTACAGTACTTGTTAATAATTTATTTTAAGAAAGTTTTGATACCACTTTGATGGGAAATGAAAAAAGCTGTCAAAATATTAATTACTTTTTTTTCATTTCCTATAAAAACTTTCTTTAAATAAATTATTAACAAGTGCTGTACAGCACCTGTTAACAGTACCCTTAAATATATAATAATAAATGACAGTGAGTTTTTTTTTTTTTTTGAGAAAAAGTGGTATTGATTTTTAATTTAGTTAGTGGGTAATATGACAGATTGATAGTCTCTCATTAAAACAAAAAGAAATTCCCATTAAAAAAGTACTGAAAGTAAGCTACACTTAATTAAAATAATAAAAATAAATTACAATGACAAAACTTAACGAACTAGTTTAAGGAAAAAACAATGAACTTCTCTCTCTCTCTCTCTCTCTCTCTACACACACACACACACACACACACACACACACACTCTAGCCTCATCACATGTGCTTTACGCAAGCGATGACATTTTTTTTTTTTTTTTTTTTTAGTGTCATGATTTTTCATTCATTCTAATTTAAAGATTACAAGTTTTCTCATTAATATTATGTATTTAGAATTTATAAGTGGATAAAACCATTTGAAAATTAATAGACCATTGCACACCCTTGGTGTGAGGGAGTAAGGGCCGGAGTTCAAGTTTCTAGGAGGGAGTTTCATACATATATACACTTAGATTAATTAGGCTAGAGTAGAATTTCTATCTTATATTAAACGAAAAAAATTAACAAGAGAAAGACCCTATTTTTTAAACAATATTTTAGTGGGAGTTAGAGTTGTATTTTTACTCTTTTAGTTTTGTTTCTACTTAAACATAGGAGTGTAAAGACATTTTTGAACTAAAAAAAATGAGGATCTCAAATAGAGAAAGCCCCTTAAATAGTGATAGTAGTAGCAGTAGTAGTAGTAATAGTAGTAGTGTGTGTGTGTGTATATATATATATATATATTTATATAAGGAAAAGCTCCTCTTTTTATATAACTAGAAAAAAAATAAGGCCAAAATGCAAAAAGACCTCGTGTGATTTGGGTTAGTTGTAAAACTCACCCACTAGGGTTTCAAATATTCCTTTTAACTCCTTGAGGTTTTCGTATATGCCAAATTGGTCCTTGTGATTAACTTTTTCTTATTTCTTATATACGAACGAAAAAATTATGTGATTATCATATGATTGCTTTAGATCTATATATATATATATATATATATATATATATATAAAGGACATTTAAATTTTAAGTGACTTCATAATATTGTGCCATATTTTTCTGGTATTTCCAATAAAGATATCTAGGGTTAAGGTTGTCAAAATCGGAATCCTACGTAGGATCGTTGAAGGTAGGTGGAATTGTAGATCGTAGGATCGGATCATGAATCGTAAGATCTTACATATTTTCAGATTTAAAGCAAAAAATACGTTGATAATGGTTTTGTCTGTTGAATAATCACATAAATTATAAATTCATCCATAAAAAAACTTTGATTTGCATTATATGATGTTTTTTGCATGTTATACATCGCTAAGTCTATACTAACAAAACAAATATATTTAAGTTTTGACCTAATGTATTTCAATAAATGTTTAATATTTAGCAACCAAATACCAAAATATTTATCAAAACATATGGAAAATATTTTCCAAGTTCTAAGTTCCAAGTTTGATATCCAAAATAAATTAGCAAATAGAAACTAGCTAACTACAATATGAAATCCAAAAGCAAGATGAATATTAAGGTGAAGTGAACATTTAATTATTTTCATTATAAGGTTCTTATAACCACCGTCTTAAATTTCTAATCATTATCATTCATTTCATCATCTATGTAAATATTATATATTTGTATACTAGAGTTACAAAAGACATCAAGGTACAATTTCATACTTAATTATTCAAGTTATATCGCTTAGCCACAATTAGAGAGCATGCTCAAAAAAATTAATCAATCAATATACAAATACAAGCATAATTGATAAAATTATATATATAAAAATATTTTAGTTATATTAGAACACAAATTAATATATTGATAAAATAAATTTAACAACATTATAACTTAAAAGCCAGCAAAGTCAACACCAAATTCTTCATTTAGAAGCATTCTTTCATTTTGATTACAAGTGAACTAGCAATTAGAAAACATTTTCTTAGGTTAACATAATTTTATGAAATAAAAAATAAAAATTCATACCATCACAATATGAAAAAATAAAAACCCTTAAAGCTTCATCAAAAAAAAAAAAAAAATTTATTTCATAAAAAAAAAACCAAAAATTTATGTTTTTGGTAGGATCGATAGGATTGGTTGGATCCCATACGATCTTATATATAATCCTACCATTTTTACGATCCTAGTGTGATCTTAAATGTTTTGGTGAGGTGGGATCGTAAATTCGTTCGATCCTATGATTCAGATCACGATTTTGACAACCATGTCTAAGGTTCAAATCACACTCCCTCAACTATCATATATAAAAGAAAAGAAATAATAATAATAATTTAAAAAACCTTTGTTAGCGCCACTAAGAGGAGATCTGACATCATCAACGGCCAGCCACCCCCGCCGGCTAATTAGCCAACCACCACCATCGGTTGTCAGTTACCAAAAATGAATTAAAAAAAAAAAAAAACCAACAGATCCCCCCACCAATCACCACTAGTCCACCACTCTTATTCAGCACCACTAGGAAGAGATGGCAACCCCATCAAAGCCGCCATGTCTAGGTGCCAGCCATGGATTTGAAGAAGAATGGTGGTCATAGATACCCACCAACAAGATGTCATAAAACTAATATTAGACATGGATTTTGAAGACAAGGAGCGGTGGTGGATAGCCGTTGATATCATCGGCGATCTTCTCTAGGTAGCGTTCGCGAAGTTGGTGGTGGTGGTTGCTAGTGGGATTATTTGAGTTTTTGTTTTTCACTTTTTTTTTTATTTATATTAGGAAACTGAAACAATGAATGGTTGAAAATTAGATTTGACTTAAATAGGTGTACATATGGCAAATATTTATTGGTGGAGTATGGGGTGGAGCAGGAAAGATGGGACAGAAGATTTGGACTCATAATAGGCAGCCTTACTCGAGTCCAAATCTTCTGTCTCATCAATTGTGCTCCACTTTATGTTCTACCAATAAAACTTGGACAGCTAGCATCTCTCATTAAATGAAATAACTCTAACTTTAACACTCACGTTACTGACGTTAAATCTCTTTCTTTTTTTTTTTTCTTCCGCAGCTTTTATTTCTTCTCTCTGTTTCCGGCTTTTGGTTTCTTTTTTTTCTCTTCTCCATGTGGTTTGTCTCTTGCCGCAGCTTTTGTTTTTCATTTGGACTCTTCCCTATTTTGTCTCATTGTATTCCTTTCTCCCAAAGTGTTTCCGGCTTTTGCTTTTGTTTTTGTATGCCATTCCTTTTGTCTTATAGTGTAGATTTGTTTCAACTTTTGAGAGTCTCCTGCTGCAATAAGCAACTTTCAAGGCTTTTACGTATTTTTTAGTTACACAGTAAGTTCTCTCTTTTTGGTTTAGTGTAAATAAATTTCTTTTTTTAATTTCTTTTAGGATTTATAACAACTTTCTTATGCACACTAATGTGAGTTTGTGTCTAAAGTGTGTGTATATATATATATATGTTGTTTATTAAAAAAAATAACTATGTTGTTTTTGTTTTGTATTAAGGTCATAAGTGATAGCAATTATCATACTAAGATTGATAGTCAATCGGTTCGAAAATTGAATTTTCAAGATGAGGATTCACCACTTGTGATAGTTGAACAACCAGAACCAATATCAATAGATAGCAACAATAAAATTCATGCTAACGTAGAAAAAGAAGTGATTCCGAAATTAGGAATTGAGTTTGTTGGCCTAAAACTTCTGCTTCCTTTAAAAATTATCTTCCTTGAACTTCTGTATTTGTGGCACTTGCCTAATTTTGTTCATGGAATCCTATTTTAATTGTAGTGACAAAGTTCTTGACTCTAGAGTCAATTGAAAGTCATAATCCATATAGAGAAAATACTGGTGGATTTTAAATTTCATATATGAGATCCTATTAAGCCTAACATGACAATATTATTGTAACTAGCCTCACTTGACAAGGTTACTCCCTGCCTATGGATTAGCCTCTTCTTGATAGCTCCAAGCAATGGCCAAAGCACAATGGCTAGCCAAGCAACACAACTAACAGTACAGTTAGCCTTGAGAAGCAAACTTTGGGACTTTTCACTCTTTCACTCTTCACCCCTTCAAATGGCCGAATGGCCTCTCCTTTTATTTCTTCATCTTTTCCTTCTTTTCTCCCTTTCACACTCTTCGCATCAAGTCACAATAAATGCAAGCCAACTTATCTTGACTTTGCTTCAACCAATTTCTTTTCTTCAGCTCTCCCTTAGCCGAATGGCCCTTGCTTTTGCTTCTTTCTTTTCTTTCTTCCTTCCAACGTGTCCCACAAGTTTAACATCACATATTCATTTATTTGGCTTGACTTTTGTACATCCCTTCATAAATGTTGCTAGACTTTTGTACATAATTATAGAGGAAAAGATGAACTCAATTCTTCTCTTTCGAACAAGCTTCTCCAGCAAGTTCAATTTGCTTTGCTGACTTCTTGCCAATTCTTCAACAAGCTCATTTAATGAAAAAGTATGGGTTGGACCATGGTGCAGTGTACCCAACATTCACCATCATTAAGGGATGTGTACAACTTCAAGCAGATAACAATGTTTCTGTTTTTGCAGAATTGGTATGGTTCCCCTGTTTTTGTTTCAGCAGAAACTGTTTTTCTGCATATAATGTTTTGTTCCTGCTAAATAGGTCCGGTTTCATCTCAAAAAAAAAAAAAAAAAAATCTATTGAGACATATCCGACCTTATCTCAATTGAAACACAAAACCAAAACATATCAGTCCAAGCATTCTCAGAAGATATCCATTAATCCAGTTAGTCCTTATCAAATAGAGTTTGATAAAATAATGAAATCTGGAATTTAAATAAAATGTTTTTCGTATATTCAAATCAAATTGTAATCTCTACAATAAGATATATACAAGAGAGCTTCTATGGAGGAGCTTCCCACCTAGTCACTCATTTAAGAATTTCAACAAACATGTAAAATACAAAATCCGGCAACCCCAATTATTTACTGACTACAAACTTTACATCGTCCAAAAACATTTTTCTTTCCACATGTTTCATAATGGAACAAAAATCAAACACCATTATCACCATAGACCTGTCACTTTGTAGAAACCAATAGAAGCAGATGAACACTTGAAGATGACGTGAGGATGTGTCTGTAACCGAGGCGAAGTGAGGATGAAGATGAACACTTGAGACGTCAACCACATAGAGAAGAGAAAAAAAAAAAAAAGAAACCTTGAAAGCCTTGAAGGTTGCTTGTTTCAGCAGGAGTCTCTCAAAAGTTGAAACAAATCTGCACCTATAGGACAAAAGGAACCTCTGTGGCATACAAAAACAAAAGCAAAAGCCGGAAACACTTTGGTAGAAAGGAATATAATGAGACAATAGAGGGAAGAGTCCAAATCAAAAACAAAAGCTGCGGCAAGAGACAAAACTCAAAAGAGTTCTTGTTGACTCAAACCATGTGGAGAAGAGAAAAAAAAGGAACCAAAAGCTGGAAATAGAAAGAAGAAATAAAAGTTGTGGAAGAAAAAAAAGAAAGGGATTTTAACGTTAACATTTCAGTAACGTGAGTGTTAAAGTTAGAGTTATCTCATTTAATAAGAGAGGTTAGCTGTCCAAATTTTATTAGTGGAGTATAAAGTGGAGCACATTTGATGAGACAGAAGATTTGGACTCGCTTTACTCCTAATTTATTAGAGATGATCATTCCTGGACTTAAACTCGTGACTGGTCGCTTTTAGTGGACAACACTTGTCATCACATCAATACTTGACCTCTAATATTATTGTATCATATGTTCTTTAAATGGTATAATCAATTAATAGTTCCATAAATAAATCAATCATAATAATTGTCTTGCCACCTAAGTTTGTAAAGCTTCACAGTTTTACAAATAATTATTCTAATTTAATATTATTTAATTGAATTTAGATTCTATTTTTCTATACCCTCTATTAGAATGTTGTCACATTATATGCTTGTAGAATCAATAGTTCTATATACATAATAAATGTCTTCCACCTAAGTTAGTAAGACCTCACAATTTTACATATCATTCTTCTAATTTATATTATTTAATTGAATTTTGATTTTATTCTATATTTATCCCCCCACTAGAATATTGCCACATCATATGTTCTTTAAATGGTAGAATCAACAGTTCCACATACAAATCGATCATAATAAATGCCTATTAATAACTACCATAATTATTAAATTAAAATTTAAGGAAAAAAATAAAAGAGAAAAATTTTATATTTTGTTAAAATTTCTCATGAATTGCATGGGTTACTAACTAGTATATATCTATGAGTTATGATCAAGTATAAATGGTGTAACTTAATGTTACACTATATAATAAATTTTGATTGGAAAAATATTTGAAAATCTCACTTTTAGGTTACATGTTCTCTTTGTCAATAACACACACTCCAAATTTCATGTCAATAAGATATTATTTATTATTTTTCCATAAACTCATATTTATGCATAATTTTAATATATAAAAAATTTTAAATTAAATTTTTTTTATAGATGAGATATCTATTGATCTTAGAATATCTTCTTCGTTTTTTTTTTTTTTTTTTTTTTTATACAAGATAGAAATTCTACTCTAACCTAATCTAAGTGTATATATGTATGAAACTCCCTCTTAGAGATTTGAACCCTAACCCTTGCCCCCCCCCCCCACACCCCATAATCACTTATATTTGTGGAGTGACCATCGCACCAAAAGTGTGTGGTAATGATCTTAGATTATTTTGAAATTTTAGAAGCAAGGAAGGTTTTGAATGAATATTAAAAACATTCTAAGGTTTTGCTTCCAAAATTGAAATTTTAGAAGCAAGCAAGGAAGGTTTTGAATGGTGGATTTGTCCAAAATTAAAATACAGATCTAATAAAAAAATTATTAAGAGGTTTACTTTATTAAAAATGAAAAGAGGTGTAATTTGAACCATGACTATACTACCCTAAATTTGTGTTATGTCATTAAGAAGTGTCTACCGGGGTGAATGCATCTCTTTTTTGATTAATTATGTATAATTGGTACATTAATTATTTATGTAAGAGAATTTTCCATATTTATTTTTTCTTTAATTTCTATGGGAAACTATTGATTAGGATTATGATATTCTTGTTTGAGTTAAGTTACCTTGACAACAATGGAAACAAAATCAAACCCAAAGGAGAAAAGCATTTTTAAAAGCATATGAAATTAATAATTTTAAAAATTGTGTGCTCAAATTAGTAGAAATAATTAAATATTTGACAATTCACTAAAGAAATACGATTATCCTCTTAACTATATATTATTCTTACTAATTTACATTATTCTATTTCAATTACGTGTGATTTAATTGAAATTAATTCCTAAAATAGTATAACACATAATGAGTATCGTTCATGTGCCATAGCGATAAGTACCTATTAAAATTTTTAAAATGAACTTAAGGCGTAAATGCTTATTGAGTAGGATATCGGCTAGCATATAAAAAAAGCAAAAACATCAACCATCCAAGTTTCTGCCAAGTGATGCATTTCTTAAAATTTTCTTCATTTAGCCTTTCAATTCATCAAAATTTATGTCAATTAATGGATATATTAATTATCACGGTTAAATGGGTAAATTCATTTATTTTCATGTAATTATCTATAGATGGCGCATGAAATATTTATATGTATGGAATTTAAATGAAAAAAGAGAGTATTATGGAAAATACATTTATTTTTATATAACTAAATATACTTTCCATACATCCCTATAAAAGTCATCCAAATCTGTGACTTTGTGGAAATTACAAAGGTTCTATCAACTCCAATGGCCATGATTCTTTTGTACCCTGTAGCAGTATTTTTAAGCTTCCTTTTTCTTTACCATTGGAAATGGAACAAAACCTCGTTCATCACAAACTGGCCAATCATCGGTATGCTCCCGGGCTTTCTTCTCAATGCGTCACATGTGCATGAGTACCTAACTTCCCTTCTCAAATTTTATGGGGGCACTTTCGAGTTTCAGGGTGGTTGGTTAACTGGCATTAAACTTTTGATCACTAGTGATCACATGAACATCCACCACATTTGTAGCAAAAATTTTCCGAACTACGGAAAGGGGAGGAAGTTCCGAGAGATTTTTGATGTTCTGGGAGACGGGATTTTCAGTTCTGATCATGACTCGTGGAAATATCAAAGGAAGCTACTTCAGACATTGTTAAAGGACAACAAGTTCAAGTTGTTCTTTGAGGAAGTTGTCAAGGGAAAAGTGGAAAAGGGCCTCATTCCAGTTCTTGATCACGTCTCAAGTTTGGGAATTGAGGTTGATTTACAAGACGTTTTTCAACGGTTCACCTTTGATAGTGTTTGCTTAATGGTTTTAGGACATGATCCAAATTGCCTCTCCATTGAATTACCTAAAGTTGCACATTCAAATGCGTTTGATGAAGTGGAGGAAAGTCTGTTATATCGACACCTTGTGCCAGAAAGATGGTGGAAGTTACAAAGAAGGCTGCAGATTGGATCAGAGAAGAAGCTATTACATGCATGGAAAGTTTTTGATGAATTTGTATATGAATGCATCTCAACCAAGCGAGAAGAACAGAACCTCGTGAAGAAGGAGGAACTAAAATTCAACTTGTTTACAGCTATAGTTATGGAGGAACAAGAAGGAGAAATGAGTAGTAATATTACCCAATCCAACAAGTTTCTAAGGGACACTACGGTAAATCTGTTGGCCGCAGGGAGAGATACCATAAGTTCTGGACTAACTTGGTTTTTTTGGCTTGTTGCAACTCACCCATCAGTTGAAGCTAAAATTCTAGAAGAGATCAAAAAGCATCTGGTGGACAATGACAAATGGAGAGTTTCAAACATAGATGAGCTAAGTAAGCTAGTTTATCTACATGGAGCAATATGTGAGACCCTTCGGCTTTTTCCACCCGTACCTTTCGAACACAAAAGTGCGGCTAAATCTGATATTCTTCCTAGTGGCCACTATATCAAACCAAAAACGAGAATCATATACTCTTTATACTCGATGGGAAGGATGGAAAGCATATGGGGCACAGATTGCTTAGAGTTCAAGCCAGAGAGATGGATTTCCGAGCATGGAGGAATAGTGCATGTACCATCTTTCAAATTCATAGCATTTAATGCTGGAGCGAGGACTTGTTTAGGTAAGGATATAACCTTCGTTCAAATGAAAATAATTGCAAGTGCCATCCTTTGGAATTATCGTGTTCGAGTGGTTGAAGGTCATCCTGTTTCACCTAGTTTCTCCGTTATACTTCACATGAAACATGGTTTGAAGGTGAAGATCAGCAAAAGATTTGTTTGATAGAGAAATTACAGTATTAGCTAAACCACATTGGTGGTAAAGTAATTGTCCTTGTCATCATCGGAATAAAATATAGTTGAAAGTATTGTTTCCGAATAAATATAGTTGTGTGAGATGCCTGAATTGTGCACATTTCATGTAAGGATTAAAAAAGTTATTAGTTAAGTATATGCCACATTTTTTTTTTTTGGTGAATAAACGATTCATTAAAACAAACTAAGAAGAAACAATAGGGATAGAGCACAGCCTGCTACACAACACCCCATTACAATCATCCTCAAACACACTTAAAATGTCCACTGGCGGACTACTAAGAAAGCTGAAGTCTACTTCTAGGTAGCAGCTCATCCTTGCAAGACTATCTGCACACCTATTCGCTTGGTGATAGCAATGCTTGAACTGGATTTGGGGGATGCGGGTAACCAACAACCTACAATCATCCAAAATAGGAGAAACTGCATTATTCACATAGTCAGGATTCCCTAAAGCATCCACAATACATTTTGCATCAAGTTCGACAATAAGTGAAGAGATATTAAGGCTAAAGGCCACATTAAGACCATCCCTCAGGCCCCACAATTCCGCTGTGAAGCTGGTAGCAACCCCGATTCGTCTAGTAAATCCTGCTATCCAGTGACCATTGTTGTCCCTTATAACACCTCCGCACCCAGCTGGACCCGGATTTCCCATGACTGAACCATCCGTATTTAACTTCATCCACCCTTCAGGAGGTTTTTCCCAGCGTATTCTCTTGACTACCCGTTGTTTTGACAACCTCGGAGATGCAGCACAGTAAATAAACTCTACTACCTGTTTAACTATCTCACTAGACAGATTTTGATTACACGAGTTGTTTCGAAAAACAATTGAATTCCTCCTTTTCCATATATTCCATGCAGCAAAGGAGAAAAGAATGCACCAAGGAAGGTTATCCATGGTTGACTTGCCACTTTGTCTACCATTCCAGTTAAGCCAATCTTGAAGATCACTTCCCTTAAACCTCTGATCTGCCACCTGTATTCCCAACTGAGACCAAACAAGCCTCGTTTGAGGGCAATCCCGAAGTACGTGCAGGATTGTCTCTGATTCCTCATGACAAATGGGACAACAATCATCTTCCAACACACCTCTCTTTACAAGACCAGATTTGACCCCAATGCTGTTATGGCCACACATCCACAAGAAATATTTAATTCTGGGCAATGTATCAGCTTTCCAAACCCAAGAGGCCGAGTAAGGTTGGCTCTCTTCACTGGTCATTGACAGCTTGTAAGCACTTTTCAAATCAAACACACCATGGGAAGTACCATTCCAGACCAGTTTATCCTTGCCCCTACTGGTAAAAGCAAGAGGAGTAGCTCGTATCATCAATCTAATATCTTCTGGAAGTTCACAGGAGATGGCATCCCAATTCCAACCCGTATCAAGCATGAAATCCTTAACTTTCATGTTGCTTGCTTCTCGAGAGAGAGGACCCTGAACAAGGCTACGGAGAGGGCCTTTTTCTAGCCAATTACTATACCACAAACTTAGATCACTGTCTCTGCCAACCACCCATCTGCTACCTTTGAGAAAGACATCCCTCCCTTTTTTCATTGTTGCCCAAGTGGAAGAACAAGGAAGCTTCTCTGGATTAGTGGCCCTTACTCTTCTTGCAGAGCAATACTTCATTTTCAGAACTCGTGCCCATAACGCTCCTTCTTCAGTATGAAAGCACCAATTCAGTTTGGCCAGGAGAGCAATATTCTTTTCTCTAGCAGAATGCAATCCAAGCCTCCATTCCTCCCTTGATTTGACAACTTTTTTCCATCCTACCTAGTGAATTTTCCTAACTGACTCCGAGGACCCCCAAAGGAAGTTTCGATTAACACTATCAATCCCTTCTAGAATTCTGCCAGGCAAATAAGAACACTGCATCACATGGGCTGGAATTGCTGTCAAGGATGCTTGAATAAGAACTGACCGACCAGCTATTGATAGAACATTTGCTTTCCAGCTAGTAAGTTTTTGTTTAACTCTGTCCAGGATGAAATTAAAATCATGAGAGGATGTGCCAACTTGCTTCAAAGGAAACCCCAAGTACTTACCTAAGGTGGGAATGGAGGCAAACCCGATGATATCACCTAATTCTTCCCTCAATTCTCTACTCACATTGGGAGAGAAATAATCTCTTGACTTAGCTTCACTGATGGATTGCCCCGAAATACTGCAAAAATCATCTAACACCTCTCTTATTACCAAGCTGTTTTGAATGTCAGCTTTAGCAAAAAATATAAGGTCATCTACAAACAAAAGATGGGAAAAGGCCGGACCATTTTGTGAGGCCTTAACTGGATGCCAATGTTTTGCCTTGCATTTTTCCTCTATAAGCTGGCTGAGATAGTCCATACAAAGAATAAATAGATATGGGGAAAGGGGATCTCCCTGTCTTAAACCCCTGGAGAGGAAGATCGAATCAGTAGTTTCCCCATTAATCAAAATAGAGGTCGAAACAGTAGACACACAGCTCATAATAATGTCTATTAGGCTGGTTGGAAGATTAACCCTCACCAACATTTCCTTAATAAAGCTCCATTCAATCTTATCATACGCCTTCTCCAAGTCTATTTTCAAGGCCATATACCCTACTTTACCTCTCTTTTTGCCTAAGGAATGGATAATCTCCTGAGCAATAATGGCGTTATCCACTCCCTTTCTTCCTGGAATAAACGTCGTTTGGAGTGGCGATATCAGATTCCCCATAAATGGACGCAATCTAGCAACAGTAATCTTTGTCACCACTTTGTACACCGAATTATATAAATTGATGGGTCTATAATTGCCCAGGGTCTTCGGTCCTTGAATCTTCGGAATGAATGCAATATGGGTCTTATTCAAGTACTCGGGCACTCTCCTTTCACTAAAAATCTTCTTAATTTCTTCCATCGCCGACTTCCCCACAATAAGCCAAAATCTTTGGAAAAAACCAGCGTGCAAACCATCCGGACTTGGCGCTTTAAAAGGTTTCAGGGACCATAAAGCTGCTTTAATTTCCTCCTCAGTCACAACCCCACTGATACTCTCTTTTTCCTCCTCCATTAGCCTTGGCTGCCATTGGGAATCTGTGGCCTTTAGGAGACAGGCACTGGATAGTGAGGCCGTATAAATAGCCTCAAAGCCCTTCATAATGAAATCCTTTATAGCATTTTCCTCACCTATCCACTCCCCAGCAGAATCCTTGATAGACAGAATGTGATTCCTCTTCCTTTTGACTAGGGTTGAGAGATGGTAAAAGGCTGTATTGCGGTCTCCTTGAACCATCCAATTAACCCGAGATTGAATATAATAATGAATATAAATTTTATAAATTTATATCCACATTTTTTTATTTATTTTTATTAAATGTTTGTGTTTCTTACTATACACCAAAAAAAAAAAAAAAAAATTGATTCACAAAATGATTCAGTATTGAAAATTATGGACGAACCTATCAACACTTGATACTAGCAAACTAATAATTTCCTCTTTCTTTAATTTATTCCTTCTTTGCTTGACTTCTAAACGTGGTGGTGGATTTCAATTCCGTTACTCTAGATTGTTTTCAAACTTAAATTAATGTTAGTTTGTACTTCAAAATTCAAAGTACCAACTTCTTCCCATAAAATACGCATGCTTGAAATCAAACCACAAGCCTAACCATCCTATACTCTGCGGTGGCGCGGTAAATAAATAAAGACGAAACTACATTATTGGTTCTTAAAGTTTACCTTGTGAGTGCAATTGATCACTTAGACCTTGTTTGGTTTAAAAAAATGTTCACTCATCACTCATCACTCAATTTTCATCACTCATCATCCATCACTCATCACTCATTACTTATCACTCATTACTCATCACTCTAAAATATTACACCCAAACAACATCATCACTCAGTTACCATCACTCAATATTTTCACACTATTTGTGGGTCCCATATTTGTCATTGGTACAGTTTAGTTTTTTTTTTTTTTTTTTTTTTTTTTTTTTTTTTTTTTTTTCAGTTCCCAGCTCACCCGAACCAATGAAAAAAAAAAAAAAAGGAAGAAGACGAACTGGATGAAAAAAAAAAAAAAAAGAGGAAGAAGACGAACTGGATTAGAAGAAAAGAAAAAGAAAAAAAAGAAACCAGTTCACCAACGAAGAAGAAGAAAAGAAAAAAAAAAAGAAAAAAAAGAAAAAAAAGCTACCAGTCACCAACGAAGAAGAAGAAAAGAAAAAGAAAAAAGAAAAGAAAAAAAAGCTACCAGATGACCGAACCAAGAAGAAGAAGGAAAAAAAAAAAAAAAAACCTCAAAAGTCAAAAAGGACAGCTGAATAGTATAAAGTGATATATTTAATTACAAAAATGTCATTGAGTTATGAGTTATGGAAACTGAAAACAGATAAAATGTGTTTTCAGTTTTCATAACTCATCACTCAAAAATCAGAAAACTGAGTGATGAAAACTATAACTCAAAACTCATCCAAACAAAACATTTTACAACTAAGTGATGAAAACTAAATATTGAGTGATGAAAACTGAGTATTGAGTGATGAAAACACTCAAACCAAACATCACCTTAAGTTTCAAGTGAACACTATTAGTCTCTCAAATTTTAAAAAATGAGCATTGTTAGTCTTTTTGTTAACTGTTGTTACCGTTATTGCTTATGTGGCAAACATGTGACCTTTTTTTTTTTTTTTTTTACTGAGTTGACATTTCTTTGTATTTAAAAGAAGAAAATTATATTTTACATGTGTTATGCCAATGTAATTAACTTTAAAATACACGAACACATGCTTTAATTAAATTAATTCATTAATACATCATTCTATTAAAAACTTAAAAATAAAAACTGGATAAGTCTCCCCTTTTCTCTCTTGCCTTCTTCCTCCGTCATTTGTTGGCAATACCCAAAATCAAACTCAAATCTGGTTGGTTTCTGCACAATACCAGAGTTCCTTTTGAGTAAGTAGTGAATACAATTGTTTCAAATTCAAAATATCTTCTTCTCAAATCTGACTCTAATCTAAGTCTCCCTTTTAGTTTCAATTTCATTGGGTTCTAATCTAAATCTAACCTTAATCTTCTTCCCAAATCCAAATGTAAGTGTTCACAAGGCATGATGAAGTCATATGGGAAAAAGAAGGAGCAAAGCATATACATCCAAATTTAGATCCTATTTGAACTAAAGGACCACAATTGTTTCAAATACAATTGCTTCAACGAAAAAAAGAAAAAAGACATAGAAAGAAGATTCAATGATAGTTAAGGACTAAAATAGAAAACCAGGAATGATGTTTGAAAGTTCAAAAACTAAACCCACATTTGGTATATGAAAGTTCAATAACACCTAAAAAAAAAAAAAAACAAACAAACAAACAAAGACCCACTCTTACTTTGGTGTCGAACGCAATAAAAACCCATTAAAAAATCAGCATTATCGATAAATCCACTCCCACCCTCTTCATCCTCAAACAAAAAACAAGGGGGGAAAAAAATAATCAATAAAATCTCAAATAAAGCAAATGCAACTCATGGCAGAATAGATTATCTGTGATGAGGCATAAAAGGCAGAATGAAGATGAATAGTTGGCTTACATTTGGGAATTTTGAAGTTTTGGCGTTTTTATTTTAAATCTATTTTAAAAAGAAATCTGATCCGTTAGTTTTTTTTTTAAAAGCTAATGCAATACCTTGCCACGTCAATTTTGTAAAACAGTTGTAGTAAAAAGAGGTGACGTCACTGTTCCATTAGCCACGTAGAAAATAACAATAATGATAGTTAACAAAAGGACTACCAATACTAAGTTTTCAAATTTAAGGGACCAATAATGTTCATTTGAAACTTAATGGACCAAATGCACTCACAAGGTTAACTTTAGGGATAAATATTGAGTTTATTTTGGTTAAAATTTGTGGTTTTATTTGATTTTAACAAAATGTTAGACTTTTTTTAATACAAAATTATTGGAATACTTAATTGAGTCCAATAAAATAACATGTCCACGAGTTTTTGTTCCCCTATTTCCTTTCTCCTAAAAAATTGGGACTACACACTTGACACTTCACTTTCATATTTACAAATTCTTTTTCTATGATATGAACAATGCATTAAAAGAAAATATAATTACTTATTATTTTGCTATTATTTTATAAGTCTAAGAAGCTAGAATGCCGGCTTCTAGATTACACCAAAAAAGACAAGTGTCATTGTTTTCTCTCTAGGTTTTCTCTGGAAACCCTAGAGGTGAAAGAAGGGGCTAGTTTTAGCATAAGGGCTGCCAACAGGCAAACTTTCTCTCTGTGCAAGTTGTAGAACTAGTTTTTTCCTCTTAGAAGACAACATGGAGGAGCTTACAAAAAGATGTGCAAGACTAAAATTATCGTTGAGAGAAGATGCTGAAGTAGCGATCAACGTGCCATTGACAGATGATGGTCTAGTGCTTATTGGGAAGTTTTGTTCAAAGCGACAAGTAAATCTTGAGTTAGTAGCTAGAGTGTTGAAATTGGTTTGGAAAGCGAAGAATAACTTCGAGGTCGGCGATCTGGGCGAAAACAAAGTGATGTTTCTTTTCCAAATGAAGGAAGATATGGAGAGAGTGCTCCTTCTCAGTCCGTGGTCCTTTGATAAATATTTATTGATCCTCCATAAACTGGTGCGTGGTGAGGCAGTGAAGGACATCAAATTTGAAAAGAATCCATTTTGGATTCAAATCCATGGACTGCCCACAATTTGTCAGACTAAGGAAGTGGGAATGAGTATTGGTGCAACCTTGGGGGAGGCGGAGAAAGTGGACGCAAACAAGAAAGGATTCAGCTTGGGGAATTATTTGCACATAAAATTGCTTTTGGGCATCTCCATGTCACTGTGTCGAGGTCGAAAGGTGCGATTGGGTGAGTATTGTTAGGATTAGTGCCCTTAAATTCTATTGTATAATGCTATGTATGACTTAATGTTGTTATTAATAAAGTTGATTTATTATTATCTAAAATGATGTTAACATAAATACTCAGAGAATATCACATAGTCCATGAGATGCATAGTATATGATTTATGTGAAAAGTCACAGAAGATATAAATCACAAGTTCTTTGTAAACTCAGAATTTTAGTTCGTAGTCGGTGATGAAATTGAGCGTTTCATTTATGAAGACTATAACATATCAACTAAAATGATTTGTCTTGATCATGGAAGTGGAGACTTCTAGTTGATGTGTTGATATGTCTTAACTCTTAAGACATATTGAATTGGACCGCTGTGAGCTTTATTATTCACCTTATGACTGTCAATTGAATAATAAATCTCATAACTTTTATTTACATAAATACTTAATCCTGAGAGAATAATGAACCTGATCATGAAGTGTAGGTTGTTTTGATATATTAAGAGTAAGATCTAAAGTAACGGTCAAAACCTTAGCATGTTGGGCAGTCACATTTAGTGTTGATGGAACATATATTCTTAAGATGGAATTCATAGTCTCTTAACGAAGATACAAAATATTCCGTTGAGATAAGTTTAATGGGTTTGTTATTCGGAATGTTAGGCCTAACTACTTTAGTAAATAGTTACTAAAGTATATATTTGTGAAATTGGATTTCATAAATATATGACGAATAACTTAAAAGGATTAAACCGGGTACTCAAGGATTAAGATGTAGTAATCTACAAAGTGGCAGTCTACTTTCATGACTTTGTGTTACTACGAGTATTTTATGAAAGGGTTGCATGTACAATAAAGTCTTGAGATATAATTTATTAATAAGGCCTAGAGTGCAATTATATTTATATAGTGGTGTTAAATATTTAATGGTAACTTTGGACTTGTCAAGAGTTGACAAAAAAGCCCAAGACCCATTGGAGCTAGTGTCTTATTACTTCCCTTTTGGTCCCACTCCAAGCCACATACTAGAGCCCAATTGGAAAGGCCCAAAAGGCTAGCCCAATTAGATAATCAATTATAAGGAGAGAAACATACAAAAGTTAGTAACCAACAAGTATATGAAATGGTTTGTATGTGAGTGTTGGACACCCTTTCATTCTCCCTTGAACAAATTCATATAACTGATTGAGAGACCACATTTCTTGGGTGTTACTGGAATTGGAGTGAAGATTAAAAGTGTATCCAAGTGTTTCTAATCTTTGTTTTGAAATTCACTACACCAAGGTACACTGTCTTGATCTTATATTCTGAAATTTACTTAGTATATGTTATCAATTGCGAATGAAGTAGATCCGTTAATTTTCTGCTACGTATATTTTGTATGCGATATATTCATGTATATTTCCATCAAGTATGGCCTAAAATGGGTGGACTTCCAATATAAGAGGCTTCAAATCTTCTGTTATTTGTGTGGGAGGGTAAATCATGATGAAAGGGAATGCCTGCAATGGTTTCAAAGCAAGGACACTCTACGGCCAAAAGAGAAGCAATTCGGTCCGTGGTTATGTGCAACACAAGACAAACACCAAAAATCCCAGCTAATTACAACAGTGAAACATGGAGAGACTAGGACGAGGGGAGGTGAACTTGAGACAACGGAACAAAGACCGGATGGTATGGCAGCTCCAACGTTGGCAAAAAGTCTTCAAGCGGTAACCGTTCAGGCAGGGAAGAGAGGGCGGTGATCCCTAGGGCTAACGTGGTGAATGTTAATAATCCACCAAATCACATCCAAATCAAAATCCTGGATTTCCGCAAACTTTGAAATTTGAGCAGCAAATCCGAGAAATAGATGTCGCAATCAACGGAGATGTACCTATTTTGAAGTCTAAACCACATAAAGATGTAATCTTGGTAAGGGAGGAGAATACGCAAATCCAGGAGGATGGCACGCGGGAAAGGGATGAACGGGTTCATGCAAGTGGACCTAACGTAGAAGCCCAATCCTAATTCCCCACACTTGGGCTTTAGGGCCCTTTTCCTATGCTTGGGAAGAAACCAGAGGTAGGTTTGGGCTTGTCTCAATCTAGTCTAAATTTTATTTTAAGGCCTACTTCCCCAAAGCAGCCAAAGACCCAGAGTATGAAGAAGCCCAAGGGAGGTGGCCAAAGGAAAAATAAAGAAAACATGGCATTAATCGGGAAGGAGAAGGTCTTGGCTTGGGAGAGAACACAAATTAAGGGAGATGACAAGAATATAGACATGACTATGGATATTGATATAGCTGATATGGGAGCAAAAAGGAGAGCACGATTACCATTGACTGAATTAGTTGCCATGGAAGATAATGGGAAGCGGGTTAGAGTGGAGGGTGAGGTAAAGGAGCTTGGCAAACTTTTAGCACAACACTTGGGATCTGTGAAGGCTGTTAACTAGCCCCACTGGGCACAATGAGTGGCATAAGTTGGAATTGTGAGGGGCTTAGGAACCCCTAAACAGTTAATGCCCTCCAAAAGGTGGTTTTGGAGAAAGTGCCCACCTTAGTCTTATGGAGATGGATGGAATTAAATGGAAAATTGATAGGCAGCAAGGACTGGTGGTTCCTAGCATCCGACGGGCAGGAGGTTTAGCCCTTTTGTGGAAAAATTCGATGCAGGTAGATGTATTGACATACTCTCCAAGGCACATTGACGCAATAGTGACTGAAGAGCAAGGGACGAAAAAAATGGCTATTCTACGGTTTCTATGGGCACCCGAAGACAGGAAAAAGAGAGGATTCATGGAAGTTGTTGGAGAGTCTTAGTCACAGAAGAGATTTGCCGTGGATATGCATGGGGGATTACAACGAGATAATGCATGCTAAGGAGAAAGAAGGTGGTGGTGTAAGGCCGAAAGGACAGATGCGAGGTTTCCGTGAGATAGTCAATAGATGCCAACTGAGATCCTTAGGTTATGTGGGGTCGGATTACACTTGGAGTAGAAGACTAGGAAGCCGAGGTTAGGTGCATGAAATATTAGATAAAGCACTGGTATCCATGGATTGGGCAGTTGCATTCCCATCAGTGAGACTATATCATGTGTCTAACTTGGTTTCAGACCATAGCATTTTAGTGCTCAAGGAAGCTAGCTTCCCACGACAGCCATGGCAGTGATCCAAGTTGTTCCGTTTTGAATCCATGTGGCTTGAGGATGAGAGGTGTAAAGATGTGGTAAAGAAGGCTTGGGAAAGAGGGCGAAATAGAGAGTCACAATGGCCATTAGAAGTATGCCTAGAGGAGTGTCAAACTTCTTTGAAGTCATGGAATAAACATACCTTCGGCCATGTGGGAAAACAGGTTACTGATCTTCAAAGGAAGCTCCAAGTACTTGGGAACATGAAGGGCATTAGAAAGGATTTAGAAACAATTCATGCAACGAAAATGGAACTCAACAAGTGGCTCGACATTGAGGAGGAAATGTGGTATCAGAGAAGCCGAAATAATTGGTTGAAGGCAGGAGATAGAAACACCTCTTTCTTCCATACAAAGGCCTCAAACTGGTACTAGCAGAACACCATTAGTAGGATTATGGATGCAAATAATGTATGGCATGAGGATGTGGAGCAGATTGGACAGATTTTTGTGAACTATTTTGATCAGCTATTCACTACGTCACAGCCAATGGTGGAGCGAGAGATGTTAGATGTAGTACATTCCTAAGTCACAGAGAGAATGAATTCTACTCTTATCCAAGACTTTCATGCCATGGAGGTGGAGAAGGCACTAAAACAAATGCATCCTTTAACGGCACCAGACCCTGACGGTATGCCACCTTTATTTTATCATCACTTTTGGCCTACTGTTAAATCCATTGTTATTCACACTGCACTTAGTTTCCTAAATCATGGTGTAGCCACCCCAAAATTCCATGAGACTCACACAGTACTTATTCCCAAAACAAAGAACCCTAAAAAAGTGACTGATTATAGACTGATTTCGTTGTGTAATGTGGCTTACAAAATAGCATCAAAAGTTGTGGCGAACATGATGAAATTGGTCTTGCAGGAAATTATAAGCGAGAATCAAAGTGCTTTTGTGGCAGAATGTCTCATCATAGACAACATGTTGATGGCATATGAGATGATGAGCCAAACCAGCAAGAAAAAGAAGGGCAAATGTGGAGAGATGGCGGTCAAGTTGGACATGAGCAAGGCATACAACCGTGCTGAGTGGGACTGCTTGCAACAGATTATGAAGAAGCTTGGCTTTCATGAGAAATGGATTAGCATCGTGATGAGGTACGTGTCTTCGATGAAGTATGTTGTACAAATTAATGGGCAACCATGAGGCCAAATCCAGCCAACTCGAGGGATGAGGCAAGGTGACCCATTGTTGCCTTACCTCTTCCTCATTTGTGCCGAAGGGTTGTCAGCCCTACTACATCATGCCGCACAAAGGAAAGCCATTAAGGGTGTGGCTGCCTCAGCCAGAGGCCCTGGAGTATCCCACCTATTCTTCGTTGATGATAGCTTGGTTTTGGAAGAGCAACAGTGAGTGAAGCCAAGGAAATTCAACGGATTCTCAAAGTTTATGAACTCTCCTCAGGTCAACAATTAAATAGCAACAAAACCTCCCTGTACTTCAGCCCAAATATCGACAATGGAACAAAGGAGAGGGTGAAAACCTTGTTCGGTGCCCAGGTCATCAAGCCTCATGAAGCCTACCTTGGTCTACCATCACTTGTGGGAAGGTCCAAAAATAATACTTTCGCTCAACTCAAACAGAGAGTGGCAAACAAAGTCTTGGGTTGGAAGGAAAAGCTACTAATGCCCGCTGGAAAGGAAATATTGATTAAATCGGTGGCCCAAGCCATACCCTCATACACAATGAGCTGTTTTCTGCTGCCCAAGAAATTATGCAAGGAAATTACTGGAATGATCAAACAATTCTAGTAGGGACAGATGAAGAGTGAGAAGAAACTAGCGTGGTTGAGCTGGGACAAGGTGTGCATGCCGAAGGATAGAGGGGGATTGGGATTTCAAGACTTGAAAAGCTTCAATTTGGCTCTCTTGGCCAAACAGGGGTGGTGGCTGCAAGCCAACTCCACCTCCCTATTTAGCCGAGTTTATAAAGCTAAATATTTCCCACATTGTAGCTTTGTTGAGGTGACTATGGGTCGGAATCCGTCTTATGCCTGGAGAAGCCTATTGGCGACTTAGGGTGTAATTCAAATAGGCATGAGGTGGCAGGTAAGGAATGGAAACAACATCAGAGTGTGGCGTGATAAATGGATCCCTAGGCCAAGCACTTATAAGGTGTTTACACTTGAAAAGAAAAATTTAAATAGTGTTCTGGTTTGTGAGCTCATAAACAGTGCAACAAATGAATGGGATATAGACAAGCTTAACCATTGGTTCTTACTCGAAGACAGAGATGCAATACTTAGTATTCCTTTGAGCATAACTAGCACTAGTGATAGATTAATATGGGCTGGGAATAGTCGGGAAGTTTACTGTCAAAAGTGCTTACGCACTGGCATTGGAGGAGCAGAAGCAAACAGCCATGGTAGACTGCTCAAACAGGATGGTTAGAAGGAAGATATGGAAGACAATTTGGCATCTAAATATCCCACAGAAAGTTAAGCACTTTGCATGGAAAGCAGGTCGTGATATCCTCGCCATAAAGATGAACCTGGCAAAGAGGAAAATTGCACCAAATGGAGCTTGTGAGTTATGTGGACAAGATGAGGAGAGTATCTATCACTTACTGTGGTTTTATGACCACGCCAAGGAGGTATGGAAGAACAGCAAGTTTGTTTTACCTTTTGAAATCTCAACTAGATGGAATTTCTTGGATGTGGTTGAGCACTTACAGAGGTGCGAACATCTTCGGCCTGGGCTATTGGAACAATTTATTACGGTCTGTTGGGGCATTTGGAAAAAGAAAAACAGGAATGATCTTTGGATAGGAGGAAAAGGAAAGGCTGGGCGGACTATCCTGAGAAACACCATGCATTTAGTGGAGGAATATCAGACTACCAATGATTCAAAAACAGAGAACCCGGTGGCACCTTCATCTTCGGTCTCATGGCAGCTTCCAAGTCACGGGTATTACAAGGTTAATATAGATGGAGCGGTCTTCTCAAAAAGAAAGCAAGCCGATGTTGGGGTGATTATCAGGGATAGCGAGGGGGAAGTGAATGTAGCTTTAAGCAAGAAGTGGAAGTACCCATTGGGTGTCGTAGAAGCAGAAGCAAAGGCTTGGGAAGTTGGTGTTAATTTTGCCAGGGACGTAGGAATTAGAGAAGCAGAGTTTGAAGGTGACTCGTTGGTGGTTTGTAATGCCTTACAAGGACTGGTCTCGCTGCCTTCTTCAGTGGTGAATGTGCTTTCTGGAATCATGAACCAAGTCTCGCACTTTAAGCAATGGAAGTTGTCTCACATCAAACGACAGGGAAATGTACTTGCTCACTTACTGCCCCAACATGCTTAGAATATTGAGGACTATGTAGCATGGCTAGAGGAATGCCCTAGCATGGTAAAGCACGCGTGTGCTCAAGACAAGAATGTAGTTTGCTCATTTTGATTTTCAATAAAGTCTAGTATTTCCCAAAAAAAAAAAAAAAAAAAAGAAGCTAGAATGCCAAGAAGAAATATGAAGGAAAAATTATTAAAATAAAAGAACAAAGAAAGAGATAGTAAATGTTGATGATGATGAAAAAAATGTCAATGAAAAAATAATTTTACAAGATGATGAATATAATAATAAAATTGACTTAAATAGGGTTGATTAGGTAAGATGATAAAAAGAAATTACTATTCTGGCTCTTATATCATGTATTATTACTTTTGAGTTTAATCAACTTGAATGTGTATTTTATAAACACATGTTAATTTGATTTATTTAATTAGCTTTGTTAAATATTATTACATAAGTAATGATTGAATTTGTTATTAGTTGAATATATTTTGAATTTATAATGAATATACATTTTATATATGTATATCCAATTTTTTTTAATTTTTTATTAAATTTTTGTGTTTCTTATGATAAAAAAAAAAATCGATTCACAATGCGATTCATGTTTTAACAACTATGGACTAACCTATCAACTTTTGACATTGGCAATCTAATAATTTCCTCCTTTTCTATATTTTTTTTTTTTGACTTCTTTGCTTGCCTTCTAAACATGGTGGTGGATTTCAATTCTGTTACACTAGATTGTTTTCAAACTTAAATTAATGTTAGTACATACTTCAAAATTCAAATTTAAACTTAAATTAATGTTAGTACGTACTTTAAAATTCAAATAGTACAAAGTTAGATCGTCAAGAAAAAAAATAGTACAGAGTTCTACCTATGAAATAGGTGTGCTTTGAAACCAAACCACATGCCTAACCATCCTAGCATTTACATTAGCTCGTACAAAAATTTTGTTTACTTTACAATAAAATATACTTTTTTCTCTTTTACATACTTACTTTTTAAAACATCTCACATTAGATTATCTATTTTATACTACATTTCATTAAAATATCAAATTTTCTTGATTTTTTAAGGCGTAAATGCACTTTTGGACCCTATATTTTAGGCCGTTTCTCGATTTAGTCCCTAAACTGATTTTGCTCCTAAGAGCATTTGCAATAGAGGAGCTAAAAAGCTATAAAACTATTTTAGCTAAACAAAAACTCAAAAAATGGTCACACAGCAGTGAAGGAAAAGCTAAAATTTTTTAGCTTCAGCCTTCCGTATGAAGCTATATTTGGCTTCGTACGGTCATGGAGATAAAACTGAAAAAATAATATTTTAATGTAACTTTTATTAAAATAATATTTTTTTATTCTTTTTCTTTCTACACCCGGTCTCCTCTCAGTCTCACCCTCTCTCCTTCAACAGAACTCTCACATACTCTCTCAAACTCTCAAACTCTCACTCTCAGCGCCGCCGGCCCGAGTCGAAGCTCAACGCTGCCGGCCCGAGTCGAAGCTCGATCCGATCCACGCCGCCATTGAAGCCGATCCGATCCACGCCGCCGATCTACGCCTCCAGCCCATGCCAACCCGACTCGCCTCCAGCCCACGCCAACCCGACTCGCCTCTCTGATGCTCTGACCCACTAACTCTGCCTCTCCTCTCTTAAATCTGACCCACCAACTCTGCTTCTCCTTTCTTAAATCTGACCCACCAAGTTCGAAGCTATTCTTGCTGATCAGGTGAGTTGTCTCTGTCTTCTTCATCTACATGCTTGAGATTTTTGATTTGGGTAATTGGAATGGTAAATTTGTCATGTCAGTTGGGAAATTTTTGTTTATAGGGAATTTATAATATTTGTTGAATCTAATAATAAATCGTTGTGGATTGGAATGTATTGGGAATTTTCTGTTTGCAGGAATTTATGTTTTTGTTTTTAAATGTTAGTTTGGGAATTTTGTGTGTATGCAGGGAAGGCTACAATTTTTTGTTTGTTTCTGTTTTTGCTTCTTGCTGATTTTCTGTTTGTTGATTTTATTTTGTTGAATTTGTTGTTTTCTTTATCAGTGGGATAATCATGTTCTATTGTTATACTTTTTTAAGTTATGATATAAATATTAGTTTGGAAATTTTCTGTTTGCAGGGAAGTTAACAATTTTTCTTTTCTAATTTATACAGTATTGGTTTTTACTTTCAGTTTTCCTGGAAGTATATTGCTGTTTCTAATTTTATGGAGTCACGTAGAGACGTAACATACATGGGTCTCATGAATGGGGATATAGAAATTGACTCACAATTTTTGGAAACATCTCAAAATACTCCTTTGTCAGTTTTTGATTCCCCACCTCAAGTTGAAACTACCTCTTCTACAAAAGGAAAATAGGGCTCTAACTTTAGTGTAGAGGAAGATCAACTCCTAGTGTCAGCATGGCTCAATACTAGTGTTGATGCCATACAAAGTAATGAACAAACACAAAATACATTTCGAAAAAAAAATTTGGGAATTCTTCACGCAGCACAATACATCCGGTACCACATGTACTGCTATCTCCTTGGCAAGTCATTGGGAAATGATTAATGAAAAGACAAATAAGTTTTGTGGGTGCATGGCTAAAGTTAACGCACGTTATCAAAGTGGTATAACCGAACAAGATAAGGTATAAATTATATTGTAATAGTGTTAACATACCCATTCACCAATAGTTTGAAGATACTAATCATGTTATATTTCTTTTAAATTTTTTAGATTACCAATGCGAAGGATTTGTATAAAGAGACCTTCAAGAAACCCTTTCTTCTTGAACATTGTTGGCTTATGTTGAAGGACCAACCAAAGTGGGCAATGATAATAGAAGTAAGATCGAGAGCATCCGTGCCTCCAACTCCGGAGTCAACATCTATTGGCTTAGAGGATTGTGGGTCTGGACTTGGTGACACTTCCAATTTTGAGAGGCCAATTGGTAAAAAGGCCGAAAAAGCCAACCGGAAGAACAAAGCCACCGGAAAAGATGTAGGGGAATTTTTGACCAAAAAATTGAAATTTATTGAGGAATCACAAGAACATGACAAAGAGAGTCTCCGTATCAAAGCGGAGAAGTTGCGCTTGGGAGAGTTGCGAGATAACGAAAAAATACTTATTGAGAGGGAAAGACTTAGGATTGAGAAGGAAAGTGTTGAAGAAAAACTTAAAATTGAAAAGGAACGAATCATGATTGAGAGGAAAAAATTTGAGATGCAATATATGTTAGAGGAGGAGAGAATCATGATGAAAGATACAAGTGCCTTGACCGGAGCACAAAAAACTTTTTATGACCAACTCCAAGAGGAAATCATGGCAAGACGAAGTTCACGTAATTAGGTCTTTATGTATTTTGTAATGTTAGGAAAAAGTTGGCTTATGGCACTTGACTTTAACCTTTAAATGTAGGCATTTTGTAATGTAGGTCTTTATGTATTTTGGTAGTAATTTAGTAGTGGCTTATGTCTCTTGACTTTAATCTTTACTAGATGTATGTTTATGACTTATGTCACTTGACTTTAACCTTTAAATTTATTGTTCATCTTGTTTGTGTTGTGACTTGTGCATGTGTGCTTGTGGGTATAATGATTGCATCTATAGTAATATTTGTTTTCCAATTGTCTTGAAGGTTGCATCCATGAATCGCTCTTTGTTTCGCAAGTTGTTTCTTGATGACTCAGATGAGGATGAGATAATCGAAGAACTTGTTATGGAAACATCACAACCTAAACGTCGTCGCTATATCCGACGTAATCATTTGGCAGGCCATGAGAGGCTTTTTCTTGACTATTTTGCTCCCACACCAATATATACACCCACTTTATTTCATAGGAGATTTTGAATGAAACGTTCTCTTTTTCTCCATATTCAATCTAAGGTAGAAACTTATGACTCTTACTTTATCCAAAAAAGAAATAGTGCCAACAAACTTGGTTTATCTTCATTACAAAAGATAATTGCTGCATTTAGAATGCTTGCATATGGAGTATCGGGTGATTTAATAGATGAATATGTGCGGATTGGAGAAACTACTGCATTAGAAAGTTTGAAAAAATTTGTTACTGCAGTAATTGATGTTTTCTCTAAGGAATACTTGAGAAAGCCAAACAATGAAGACATTGCTAGACTGTTAGCTCATGGCAAACGCCGAGGTTTTCCAGGTATGTTATGTTCAATTGGTTGCATGCATTGGAAGTGGAAAAATTGTCCATCTGCATGGAAAGGTCAATATTGTGGTCATATTCGTGAGCCTACTATTATTTTGGAGGCAGTAGCATCATATGATCTTTGGATATGGCATGCATTTTTTGGGTTACCTGGGTCAAATAATGACATTAATGTGTTAGAGCGATCTCATGTATTTAATGAACTTGCTGAAGGACGTGCTCCTGCAGTACATTATTCAATCAATGGTCATGACTACACAATGGGATATTACCTTGCTGATGGCATATATCCATAGTGGGCAACATTTGTGAAAACAATCCCAACTCCACAAGGACAAAAGTATAAATTATTTGCAGCAGCCCAAGAGGCGTGTAGGAAGGATGTTGAGCGTGCATTTCGAGTGCTTCAAGCACGTTTCGCAATTGTTCGTGGACTTGCACGATTTTTCCATCTTGAAACACTCCAAAAGATAATGAAAGCGTGCATAATTCTCCATAACATGATTGTTGAAGATGAGCGGGATGATAATGAAGTGGTAGACTTGGATTATGAACAAATTGATGGAGTGGATAATACTCCTCTGCAAGTGTTACGTGAACAAAGTGATGGATTTCTGGCATACATTGAGAGGCATGTATGTATTAGAGACCGAGAAATTCATTTTCAACTCTAGTTGGACCTCATTGAACATTTATGGCAATTGCAAGGCGAGTCGTAGGAACTTTCTTTTTTTGTACGTTGAGAAGCATAAGTCATAAGAACTTGTGCGAGTGTGTGAGTTTTATTGTAATTTGGTTTGAGTTATGTATGTAAGTAATCTATGGACTACATTGTTCCTGCTATAATATGTGTTCTATTTTATATGTTTTTTTTATAAAGTTCCCCAATTTTATAGTTCACATTGTTCCAAGATTGCTTCCGGACAATTGAGACGATAATAGGTTATCATGATGATTGAGAAATTGTTTTAGTAAAAAAAAATGTATAAGTATAATTTGGAGTTAAAAAAATCACTTGTTAACACTAGACAATTATTTGCTATCATGTGGCGGTGGCGGCGGCGGCGATGAAAGAGTCAGAGTCGGTGGCGGCGGCAGTAGTTGTGGCGACGGCGGCGACGGTGACGATAGAAGAGTCGGTGGCGGTGGCGGCGGTGGCAGTGGCGGCAGTTGCAGTGGATATATTATTTTATTGTAGTGGATATATTATTTTATTGTAGTGGATATATTATTTTATTGTGATGTTTATATTATTTTATTGTGTTGAAAGCTAAAATAGATTCACTGCTGCAGCATGTGTGTAGGTAAAATAGATAAAGTAACTTTTGGTGGAGCTAAAAAGCTAAATTTTTAGCTCTACTGCTGTTGATGCTCTAATGTAGTCCCTAAAAAAAGAAAATCGATTCTATTTTGGTTCCTACCGTCAACCCACCAACAGAAACCTCCTACGTGGCAGACGGAGTGCTTACTTGCTGACATGACACTAACATGACACTAATGTGGCCATTAAAATATTATTAAAAAATATTTTAATTTTTTTTAAAAGCCATGTCAGAAAATTTTAAAAAATAAAATAAATTAAAAAAAACCTTAAATTTAATTTAATTAAAAAAAATTTCTTAATGTTCTTCGTGTTCTTCAACTTGTTCTTCATTTTACAACTTGTTCTTCATATTCTTCCTAAATCAAACCCAGCAACCAAGAACTCAAACCTATCACAAGATCACAAACCCAGCAACCCAAGAACTTAAACCCAAATCACTAGGACATAAATGAAAACAATAAGAAAAAATTAAATTAAATACTAACAGGAAGAATGAAGAAACCAAGAACTCAAATCTCTAGCAAATCAAGAACTCAAACCCAGCAAATCAAGAACTCCCAAATCAAACCTAGCAACCTAAGAACTCAAACCTAAATCTTCAACAAATCAAACCCACAAACCTAGTAAACAAACCAATCTCCAACAAACCCATAAACCTATAATCAAAGCCAGATCGCAAAACCCAGATCCAAAAACCACCACCACCACTACCACAATCAAACCCAAATCCCAAAACCACTGTCACCACCATCGACCAACAGATCCCAAAACCACCACCACCACCACCACCACCACCGACCAACACAATCAAACCACTACCACCCCACCGATCAAACCCATTTCCCAAAATAGCAAACACTATGACCCCGCCGAGAGAGAAGGAATCGAAAATGGAAGAAGAAGGAGGGATTTTTTGAGACCCAATGGTTCGAGGTAGCGGTGGAGAATGGGTTGGAGTTGGAGGAGCAGTAGCGGCAGAGGAAGTGGCCATGAAGGAGTCGCCGATGTCAATGTTAATGCCACCGTGCCGCCGCCGATGATGCAGATTGTAATGGGCAGAGAGAGAGAGAGAGAGAGAGAGAGAGAGAGAGAGAGAGAGAGAGAGAGAGAGATAAATAGATCTGGGTTGGGTTTGGTTTTTTAATTTAGTATACGGTGTGAAACATACGGGTTGGTTCTGGGTTGGGGTTTGGTTTTTTAATTTAGTAGAGTATACCACTAAGAGAGAGCTTCAATTTTTTTTTTCTTTTTTCTTTTTTTGGTGAACAGAGACCTTCAATCTTTAAAACTAAAAAAAGTAAATTTTTTTGTTTGTTTTTGATTTTTTTTTAATTAAAATTAAAATTGAGGAATTAAATTTTTTTGTGGTAATTTTTTATTAATTAAAATGCTGACGTGGCATTTAAAAAATGCAAAATAATTTTTTAATAATATTTTAATGGCCACATCAGTGCCATGTTAGCGTCATGTCAGCAAGCAGGCACTCCGTTTGCCACGTGGAGGTTTCCGTTGGTGGGTTGACGGTAGGGACCAATATAAAATCGATTTTCTTTTTTTAGGGACTACATTAGGAGTAAAATCAGTTTAGGGACCAAATCGAGAAACAACCTAAAATATAGGGACCAAAAGTGCATTTACGCATTTTTTTAATTGTTTATCTTTCTTCACACATAACAACCACCACACACTCTCTTTTTACATCCTTAGGATACGTTAACAAAATAAAAAAACTAAATGCTGAATAATATTAGTGTTACGCAATCACTGTAATAACTTTGCAAATTTTCCTTTCTTTGACTTAATTGACATAGTGATGTGGATGATTTTCTGATATAAATGCTCTTAGTATGCTTATTATAAAACCCATCCACCTCTGTGACTTATTAGGAAACCACAAAGCTTCTATTAACTCAAATGGCCATACAACTTTTGTATCCAGAGATAATTGTAGCAATATTTCTATGCTTCCTTTTTCTTTGTCAATGGAGATGGAGCAAAACCCGAAGCGCCATCACAAATTGGCCTGTTGCCGGAATGCTCACGGGCCTTTCGAATTTAAGGGCCCTTGGTTCACTAACATGAACTTCATGGTCACGAGTGATCCCATGAACATCCACCACATGTTGAGCAAAAACTTCTCTAACTACATAAAAGGGCAGAAGTTCCATGAAAATTTTGATGTTATGGGAGATGGGATTTTCAATTCTGAGTCAGAATCGTGGAGATATCAGAGGAAGCTACTTCAGTCATTGATAAAGCACAGAAAGTTTGAGTTGTTCTTTCAGAAAGCTGTCAAGGGAATTGTGGACAAGAGCCTCATTCCAGTTCTTAATCATGTCTCAAGTTTCAGAATTGAGGTGGATTTACAAGACATTTTTCACCGGTTCGCCTTCGATAGTGTTTGCTTAGTGGCTTTGGGTTTTGATCCAAAATGCCTCTCCATTGAATTCCCACATGTTTCCCATGCAAAAGCGTTTGATCAATTAGAGGAAATTGTGTTCTACCGACACATTGTGCCAGAAAGCTATTGGAAGCTACAAAGATGGCTTCAAATCGGAAGTGAGAAGAAGTTCAGCATTGCTTGGAAAATTTTAGATCAATTTATATACAATTAGATCTCATCCAGGCAAGAAGAACTAAGCCAAAGTAGAGCCCAAAGACTGAGGAAGAAAAGTTCGACTTGATGACAGCTATTGGGGAACAAGTAGAAGAAATTGGAGGTATTATAAAATCTGACAAGTTTCTAAGGGACACTGCATTTTATCTCATGGCAGCTGGGAGAGATTCTGTAAGTGCAGGCCTCACTTGGTTTTTTTGGATTGTTGCAACACACCCACATGTGGAAGCAAAAATTCTAGAAGAGATCAAGGAGCATTTGTTGCACAAAGGAAAGTTGAAAGATTTTAACATAGATGAGCTAAGTAAGCTAGTTTATCTCCATGGAGCGATATGTGAATCCTTACGCCTTTATCCACCCGTACCTTTCGAGCACAAATGTTCAGTTCAATCTGATATTCTTCCTAGTGGTCACTCTATCAGGCCAAATAAAACAATGATATACTCTTTATACTCAATGGGAAGGATGGAGAGCATATGGGGTCAAGATTGCTTGGACTTCAAGCCAGAGAGATGGATTTCAGAGCGTGGAGGAATAGTGCATGTACCATCTTTCAAGTTCATAACATTTAATGCCGGGCCAAGGACTTGTCTAGGTAAGGACAAGGTTTTCAAACCCGGACCGTTTATTGAACCGTAAAAGGGAGAGGTTCAAGGTTTTTGAGGTTCAACCGAGGTTGAACCGGGGTCGAACTGTGATGATGTCATAATTAATTTAATAATTAATTAAAGCCTAAATATAAATATTAAATTTATAAAACTAGCAAAATTGACTAACATATCTATATATGTGAGGGAAATTTAATGATTGTCAAGGATGTATTTAATAATTAAATAAGAAAGTTAATAAAATAAAATAATAACCATGAAAACATTAAAATTTATGATTAACTAGTAAGTTGCCCGTGCGATGCACGGATAATTTTATGATATTTTATGTAAAACAGTTTTGAATAATGTTGTACATAAATTATAAAGAAAAAGTAAACTAAATTAGAGTAAAGAAACATATACATTTTGAGATATTAAAAATTGGTTTAGTAGTTTCACTGCATATTTGTAATCTTCTTAAGGTAAGATTATTATTATTTTTAATCATGAAACCAAAAATAAATGCAAAAGAGTAACGGGACCATGAAATAAACTTATTTGTGTTGTGTTCACATATTTCATACTATGAAATAAAAGTATACCCAACTCTCTAATTATCTTTCACTCATTGATAGTGCAACATTAAGACATGGTGTGGGCAAGTGTGTATGCATGTGTTCTATAGATGGTTTAAAATTAAATCATGGTAGAATATGACTTTACATTGCGCACCAAATATTTTTCCTACTTATATACCCAAAACAAAAACTAACTAACCAAATTACCTAACTTAAATCATATTTAAGCCCCTAATTTAAAAAGAAAAAAAGATTACCCGTAGGGGTTTTAGTGTTTTAATGGTGGTGGGAGGTCAATATAATGAAGGTGGTGACCCTTCAGATTCCTCTTTCTCTCTCTTTCAAATGTTTTGTTAGTCTCAGGTCTTTTATTTTGGTAATATATAGTGAAATAGTGCCTTTTATTTAACAATCCACAACATTTTTGTGTCTTTCTATCTCTCTCTAGAGTCTTATCCCGTTAGTTATTACTATTAGCCGTTACTTATTATTATTTTTTTTAAAATACTAAAACCATGGGTATGCTAAAAGACATGAAGAATAGTGAAAGATGTGGTGTAAGTTTAGGCAATTAATGAGATATTAATGAGATAACAGTAAAATAAGATAATGTGAACTTTTGGGTAACAATAAAAAAAAAACTTAATGAAAGAGGTAAAAAAAGGTTAAATACAAAATTAAAGTGCCACTTGGCAAGACCTCATGCACTCTCGCATGAGGTCTATGAGAGAGAGACATTTTGTAACAACTTTTATTCTATAATATTCTTCCAATTTTTTTATTTTTTACTCATTCCTTGAACTAAATAATTGTAATGGTTATGTGTGTGCAATTTATAACTATTGTTTCACTGCATATTTATAACCTTCTCAAGGTAAGATTAATTTTTCACCCTTAAAAAAAAGGTAAGAATAATTTTTTTTTTAAATCATGAAACAAAAAATAAATGCAAAAGAGTAACAAGACCGTAAAAATTAAATAATTTGTGTTGTATTCACATATTTAATACTATGAAATAAAAGTATGTCCAACTCTCTCACTATCTTTCAACTCATTGATAGTGCGACATTAAAATATAGTGTGGGCAAGTGCGTATGCACGTGTCTTATAGATGATTTAAAATCATGGTAGAATATGACTTTACATTGCGTACCAAATATTCTCTCTACTTATATACACAAAACAAAAAACTATCTAACCAAATTACCCAAACCTAAATCATATTTAATCCCCTAATTTAAAAAGAAAAAAAAAATACCTGTAGGGGTTTTGGCGTCTTGATGGTGGTGAGAGGCCAATATGACGGAGGCAACGTCCCCTAAGATTTCTCTTTCTCTCTCTTTCAAGTGTTTTGTCAGTCTCAGGTCTTTTATAATGAAACAATGCGTTTTGATTTTGTAGTGAAACTATGCATTTTATTTAACAAACCACATTTTTATGTCTCTCTATCTCTCTCCAAGGCCTTATCTGGTTAGTTATTGCTATTAGTCCTTAATTATTATTTTTTTGCTTTTTTAAAACTATTAAAATGGTGGGTATGCTAAAAGACATGAAAAAGAGAGAAATGTGTGATGTAAGCTTAAGCAATTAATGAAAGACTAATGAGATAACAGTAAAATAAGTTCTTTTGGTTAACAGTTAAAAAAACTTAATGAAAGAGGTAAAAAAATGCTAAATGCAAAATTAGAGCGTCGCTTGGCAAGACTTCACACACTCACGCATGAGATCTCTGCTTATATATATATATATATATATATATATTGATGATTATTCCTTTATAACTTCTAATCACTAATCAATATGAGTCTCAAAAAACTTTGTGATAGGACTTTATCATACGTACAAAATAAGTATAGATTTTTTTTATCTTTATTTTTTTTTAAAGGATATTGCTATTGTGTTCATCCTTATAAGAATTTAAGCATAGATTAAATTTTCATTATTTTTGATAATTTTTCTTTGATTCCTTTATAATTTATATATTGTGTTGGTTTAAATGAATGTTTTCTCAAGCTTTTAGAGGATGGAATTTAGATAAGATGTTCAACTTTTATACGCCAAGCATTAATTATAAGTATTGTACATGGAACAAATAGAGATAAGAAATTAAGAATATGGTCTAATTTGGTCGGCCTTAGCTTGATTTGTCTAGACATCAATTTTCTCTCTTGCCAAAAGTTTGACTTATTTTAGGTGGAAGTTTCCTTGATTATTACTTGTATACAAAATTCTAGGATCATTAAATTGGAATAGGTCCCTTACTAACCTAACCAATAGTAATAGGATGAAATTTCTTCCCATCCACACTAAACGTTGTGTACACTCCAATTTTTTTTTTTCTTCTGCATCTCATAATGATACGTTGTTTATAGGTGTCATCCAAGTCCAACATGATTGAGAGTTGTAATTGAGACTATGGCCTAGAAGCTTTACTATTCAATACTTTGCGAGAAAAATTAAACACTCATTTGATGTAACAGGAGACTATGGAATTTAACATTGTATACACTGGGGTTTGTTCTTGATGTTGTGAAATTGCTGTAGGTACTAAAAAATCTAGTTTGATTAGTTGGCAAGTCATGTTCTTTAATCGTGAAATGTCTACAATGGAAAACTTTTGTGTTCCTACAATAAATGTTTTGGAGAGAAAATTGTTAGCCCTCATCACATTGGGACTCCCTTATTTATACAAAGGAAAAAGGGTCCAATATTCCAAAGTGTAACTTAGTTACATGGAATTTTTGTGCAAATGTGCCTAGATTTCTTTTAAAAAATTAATTATAATTTTAAACTCTAATTTGGTGATTTTTATATGATTTTTGGGGTTTGATTTTGATTCAGTAAAGACATATTAGCCAAAAGAAACGAAGGTAGAGCTATTAAAGAAATCCGTACTTTCAAATTAACAATTACAGATGACTAATGCTGCATTGTCATTTGTGGTTGTGATATGAATAAGCGGTATGTTGTTTGGGTGACTGATTGAGGTAAAGCAATTAACCATATTAAAAGGGATTAGCAGCTTTTTCTTTCTCCTTTACCATTTGTGGTATGTATATGCCTTTTTCACATATGCTCAACTGAAGTACCTATTAAGATTTCCCTTAATTATGATAAACATATTAATTTTTTTTAAAGAAATTTTATATTTATTAAATGAAAGATATATATATATATATATATATATATATATATGTTGAGGGTCATGTAACTGAATTGACACCTCCCCATACACAAAGTGTCTGGGGTTTAAGGGAGAAAATGTTCAAATTGCGAGAGTCAAGGAAAAAAGGTTCAAGTTGCGGGGTTAGCAGCATATTGTAATTATTTCTATATAAAAAAAAAAGATATAGAGATATATATTGTTTTCCTTGAGCTAAAGCAGTTGCAATGGAAGTCGTGATAATAGTGGATTATCGGGAATGGTGACATTAAAATCACCCGGTAGGGTTTTTGCTTTGGAGGTTTTCCCCATTCGTTAACAAATCACCGTGTTAACTTTATTTTCCGCTGCATATTAACTTAGTTGGTGATTTGTTTGTGTTAACACGTGTATTGCATGTTAATTGAATTAATTAATTAACTTGGCTAATTAATTGGTTAATTTATCACAATGGTTCAATACATTCTTGACCTATCAAATAGAAAAGTTATCATTGACTCTATTTAAAGCATTTAAAGTAATAAAGGCATATTAAAGATTCAAGTTGATTGGCTAATAAAGAACATCAACCCATTGTTTGGAATTCAATGGGAAGAGCATAATTTTTGTTATACTCTTGATTGCATGCGTATCAATTGTTGCCGAAGAAACTAAATATGAGTAAGCTAATATCATAATTCAACTCAATAGTAAAAAACAAAAATGAATAAAAACATTTTTGAATATGACTTAATGCATTCTCACATTCATGGAACGACAAATCAATAGATACTAATTTAACTAATTACACTAATTATATTTTTAATCTATTAGAGTTGCAAACTTTCAATAACATAAGCGCTTGTTGAATAAATTCTCTCTAAGTATCTTTTTGCAATCATCAAAGTATTCATGATGGCTAAAACTTTTTAAACCTAAAATGAAAATGAAGCACATAACAACCTCAATTTTAATATATCTTTATGAAAGTTACTCTTTTGAATGTATAAGATCAACCAACAAACACAATAGAATCAAATTGTGTATAATGAAATTGAAGCATCGGCTTAACACCTATACTAACTTGAAAAACCAAAAGGAAAAAGGATCAAGAAAACAACAGTTAAGCTCATTCCATTGAAGTTGAAATAATAGATCCTTCTACATATTGAGCAATACATTGATGAGTTTAGAAAGTTTTATATCTATCAAAAACAAAATGTAGAAACACAAATTTTTTTTTTTTAACCCATAGGTTTGTTATGCTTAAAATTAACCCAAAAAAAAAAAAAACTAAATTTTGACAATCTTAATCTATTAACAGAACTTGATAAAAATCATAATTAGCATATAAAAAATGGCATAAAGAGCATCCTATTATATGACTATATCACTTTATAAAGCCGCAAGCCCTAAATGCCTATAAGAATGATAATTAGCAAATGTAAAGTATAAGTAAAAGAGCATCTTAGTATCAATTTAAACCAAAAAAAAAAAAAAAAAATTACCATATTGAACCCCGACCATTATGACATGAAGCAAGTGGAAGATAAGCATTATTGTTGTTTATTATCCCAGGTGAATAAACATATGTTTTTTTGGAAGATTCATGTGTTCTTAAATAATATGAATGCTATTTTAATTTGTGCAAATTATAGAACATAGAATTGGTAATTTAGCAACATAGGCATAGGAGAAGCCATATAGTGGTTTAGAAAGAGTAGGCATTTAGTTATAAGGAAAGAGGAGTAGGCATAAACATAAGAAAACCTTTGGATGGAGGAATAAGGAAAACAAAGAGTTTTTGATGATTAACATCCTTCTATCTTATCCATTAGTCTTATTTATTACTAATTAAAATCTACTGAGTTTAGTAAATAACTGATGTGGCATCTAAAAAGTGTAATAAATTAAGAATGATGTATTTTATTTCAAAAAAAAAAAAAATCAATTATCTTTTCAAAGAGAGTGCCACTTGGCAAAATCACATGCTCTCCCGCATGAGGTCTCTGCTTTTATATATATATTGATTTTTGAAGTAAAGTTGAATATCTTTGAAGGATTTTAATTATAATTTTTTTATATTCCTTGTAAGAGATGGATAATTTAATTAAGTAGAATATAATTGTGTTAAGTTGTTTTTATAAAAAAAAGAAAAAAAAAAGAAAAAAAAATTGCATTAAGTTTACTTCAAGTATTTTTTTTGTTATTATTGAGCACCAACTTGCATGCTTGGCTGAGTGGCTAAGTTTTAGCAAAATCTCTGACCGGCCTGGGTTCAAATCCTTGCATTCGCATTTTCTCAATTTTTCTGATTTAACTAACTGTTTGAACCGGGGTTGGACCGCACGGTTCATGCCACCGGTTCTGCATGAACCGTGCGGTCCAACCCCGGTTCGGGCGGTTCACGGAATTCACTCCAGTGCCTGGTTCTTGAGGCTTAAAAAACCGAAATTTGCTCCGGTTCCCGGTTTTCCCGGTCGAACCGCCCGGCCCGGTCTGGGTTTCAAAACAGTGGGTAAGGATATAACCTTCATCCAAATTAAAATAATCGCAAGTGCCATCCTTTGGAATTACAGTGTTCAAGTGGTTGAAGGTCATCCTGTATCACCTAGCATCTCGGTTATACTTCACATGAAGCATGGTTTGAAGGTGAGAATCCGCAAAAGATTTGTTTGACAAAGAAATTGTACTACTTGCTAAAGCTCATTGGTGGCAAGGGAGTTTTCCTTGTCACCCAATAAATATAGTTGAAAAGTATTGTTTCCGAATAAATATAGTTGTGCGATATACTTGGATGGATTGTGCACTTGCAATTCTTCATGTAAGCATTTAGTATACATATAGGAGCCACATGATTTGGGTAGGATGTAATTTCGATAAATGAAAAGGGCTTTGATTGTTTTACATTACTCTTTCACAACATTTCGACATTCTTTTAAATTATGTTTAAATTTTAGGTACTTGTTGAGAAGGTATGAACATTGTGCGAAACTTTTACCTATTAAAGGGTGAAACAATCACTTAAGACTGTTATGTTCAAATGGTCGAAGCCAAACAAAATCCTCTCTATTTTATTAGAATTGAAGAAAGTATATTTCAGATTTAATTTGAAATTATGAAACAGATCCATTTCAAATGGATCGGAGTTGATTCTTTTTCAGTTGAAACAATTTTGTTAATAACATATCAAAGTTGGTTTTGAATTGATAACTAAAATAAAATATGTGGATATTGGTGAATACAGCTGGTATATTACCATTAATTTAATAAGTATTTGTCCAAGCCAATATAATTTTTTAATAGTGTTTAAAATTGGAAGTCTATGCCTCAACCAGAATGCGAACCCCTAGCCTAAGATACCTATCGATTAACTTTGGCTAGAAAAAGGGAAAAATATTAAAATTTAAAGGAAAATTAAGAATATCTCACTGTCTGATTGGATACCGTTTATTTTGCTGAAACTAAAAACTTGTTATTGAAAGTACGTAGATAAAGTTAAAAGTTGTAAAAATAGTATAATAAGGCTCATGAATAGTACCAAAAAGTGCAGTGAGACTCATAAATAGTAGCAAAAATAAGTTGAATAATGAAATAATTTTCATTTTTAAGTGGTATCTAAACGGAGGCTTAGCTGATTTCCCTTAGAAGATAAAATATTTTGTTCTGATGTGAAGTACGGCATCTATATCGTTAAATCCAGCTATCGTTTTCTCACCATGGTAGAAGAGTAGCAACAATTGAATACAATAGTAACTAATCCAAACCAAAGCCTGTTGGAAAAAGTTAAGCCAAAGCTTGTCTTAGAATGTAGCTTTTTCGCATTCAGTTGCAGAAATTGAAGCTATGGTAGCAGTTAAAGCTCTTGAGTTCACATTGGAGATAGGAATTACTAAGGCTATTATGGAGGGATCATAGTTTGTAGCCCATTGTGAATTCTTTGAAAGCGGATCGGAGGCATCCCTAGCCTCTTTTGGTCACTTGATTTTGGATGCTATGTTGTTTGTAGATTCCTTTAGGCATATTAGCTTCTCTCGTGTTTGTTGCCAAGGAAATTATGCTGTTCATAATTTTGCTAGAAATGCTAAACATATGATAAGTTTTTCAGTGTGAATAAATGTTCTATCACATCTTAATGCTATAATCCAAGCCCATTAAACTTTTCTTTAATTTTCAGCCTTCTTCCAAAAAAAAAAAAAATAAATAAATAAATAACCGTATTGAAAAATTAAAATATTTTTCATCCTGGCATCTCATTTTTCTATCATTTACTAAATTTATTGTATCATTCCCTGATTCATTATATTGTTTAAGTAGCACAAATCATATTCCTGGCACATCAATTAATTGAATATTTTTTTAGTAGTTTTAGCACTTTCATTCACTTTATTGGTTTTGTTTGGATTCTTATCAATACATATTTATTTTTTGGCTAAAATGCAAATTACGCTCATAAAGTTTGGGGATATTTGAATTCATACCCCTTGGAATTTCAAAATTTAAATTTTAACCCTTAAAATTATTGTAATTATTGAATATATCAAAACAAAGTTGCCAAGTATCTCTTCTTCATACTCCCCAATATGAGTAAAGTATCTTCAATTTTTTCCATCTAGAGCATTAGCATCAATCGTTCGATCTCAAATGCCATTTTAACACACCGAACCCTACTTTATCCATTTTAATATACCACTTTATAATACAGCCTGCATCACATCTTTTATTTTAAACTCCAGTACCTTAAAATAATAATATTTAGCCAATTTAAAACAATCCATTTTGCTCCACAACGGCGAAAATGGGCAATTAACACCATTTTCAGAACTATTTAGTTAGTAGGCTAATTTTACAAACTATATAAGTTACTAACATCTCGAGCCTTAAAAACTCGATTTTGGGCCTATAAATCGAGTCTTTGATGCTCGATTTCCATGGCCCGGTCACTTTGATGTGGCATTTGGTCTGACGTGGCGAACCCTTGGAAATTGAGTCTCTAAGACTCAATTTCTAAGGCAAAACATAGCCAACCCGTTTTTCAACTTTTTCAAGAAACCCAGAAACACACTTTTTCAACCCACGGAGGAGAAGATCAAGCCAGAGGAGAAGATCAGAGGAGAAGATCTGATCCGAGGAGAAGATCAGGCCGCGCGATCTGACCTTTCTCCGATCTGACCTTTCCGATCTGCTCTTCTTCTCCTCCGATCTTCATTTCTTTTTTTTTTTTTCCTATCTCTTTCTGCTCTTCTTCTCCTCCGATCTTCATTTCTTTCAGGAACAAAGCGGAAGAGGAAGACGAAGCGGAAGAGGAAGACCCGCGCGCAGGCGGGGCTCGCGCTGCCTGGGCTCGCGCGCGGCCGGAGCTCGCACGCGGCCCCGCGGCCTGGGTGCTGTGTAGTTCTTCATCCTTTTTAGCGAACGTGTTTCCTTGCTGGGATTTTGTTTCTGGGTTTCTTGTTTTTTTTTTTTTTTTTTTTTTTTTTGGTATTTCTGGGAATGGGTTGTAAACTCAGGCTTAAAATTTTTTTGGTTTGGAAATCGAGTCTTAAAGACTCGATTTTCATGTGTTCGCCACGTCAGACTAAATGCCATGTCAAACTCACCGGACCATGGAAATCGAGCATCAAAAACTCGATTTATAAGCCCAAAATCAAGGCTCTTACACTCGAGATGCTAGTAAAAAATATAGTTTGAAAATCGTGACTACTAACTAAATAGTTCTGAAAATGGTGCTAATTGCCCATTTTCGCCCTCCACAACCCATAAACCCAATAAAAAATTATATGACAACCTAAATCCACCCATAACCATCAGTCACCATGACGACAACCCAAATTCACCAAAAGCCAACCAAATTTGCAACCAAAAATCATCTAAAAAACCAACCCAAATCACCAAAAAAAAAAAAAAAAACCATCGGAGGAAATTAAATAAACCTAGCACCACCAAAGAAAAAAAAAACACAAAACATCCTCACCACTTGAAACTCACCATAACTGGAGGAAAAAAAAATCAACTGACCCATAACCCACCAACAAGCAGTCAAAATCAACCCAAGACCCACATAATAAACCCAAGCAAAAAATCAGTCAACCCACAACCCAAGCCGAAATAAGCAGGTTTGTTTGAAATAGAGAGATAGACGAAAAGGAGAGAGTGAAAGAGGTTGATATTGAGAGAGTGGAAGATGGTGACCGAGACATGGACAATGACATGCGAGATTGGTGGCATGATCGGCAGCACCTGAGGTTGGCGGCGATGAGAGAGGAAGAGGATAACCAGAGAGAGAGGTAGAATAAAAAAATAAAGACATATTTTTAGCATTTCATCTGATCGTTCTACTAATAGAATGGAATTGTTCATCAATGCTAAATTTTAGAGCATGTGATGTAGATAGTTTTTTGGTGTTTGGGGTGCTAAATGCTAAAATTTTAGCATTTAGCACACCCGATGTTAGTGCTCTTATATTATATACATTTTATAATTCATTTTAATTATAACATTATTTTCCCTGTTTTTCACTTTTAAATGAAGAAAAAAAGTGCATTATACTTTTTGTTAGTAAGCTTTCTTTTTAGATATAAAATGAATGAGTTGGGAAAGAAGTTAAAATTATATAATAATTTTGATGTGCCACTTTAACAAATTTAGTTAATCACATTTTTTTTCTTACATTTAAATTGAATGATAAATAAAAAAAAATAATATGGGGATTTGCAACTTTTATAAGACGTTATCTTTACTAATTTAAGTGATAAAATTTTTTTCCATATATAATAAAGAAAGATTTTAAATCTTATATACTATTAAAAAATTAGTTTCTATATAATAATGCATTAATAGTAAAGTTAGAAAAGCAAACTTTTTTCTCATCTTGTTTTTCTTTCCAAAAAAATAAAAAAATAAAAAAAATAAATACACATAATGAAACAAACTCTTTGCATAAGATTAGTGTAGGTTACACGTGCAAGCCATGTGCTGCCTCTTTAGTGAAAAAATTAATATAGATTTTTTTTTTTTGTTAAAGAAATATGAAATCATGTACTTAAATTTAAAATAGCTATTTGAATATTTATTTATTATGACAATTTCTTATAACCTATTTACTAAATGTAATATCTACTCACCAAAAATGCTACAAAGAATGATAATGAATTTCATCATCTTTCCACAATATTTAAATTTTCGTAATGAATGATGATATATGCTACAATTTTTTTGAAGACTTTCATCAAATTAAATACTTGTAACCATCTACAATAAAGATTTTGTTTTTCATACTTCATTCTTTATCCTTTCATTTTATGAGTCTAACTACGATGTTTAGCTTACTTATTTTTAATGAACACCCTTTTAAGTAGGAAAAGAAATTAAAAAAAGAACAAATTAACAAAAGACATCTATTATCAAAGTTTCTATTAGATAAAATTATAAGTCTAGAAGATTTAAACCTAATAAATTAGTATTCTCTAGGTAATAAATAGAACACCATATATCATCATTTTAACTTTTCAAGTATGACTACCAGTCTACCACATAATATTCAAAATACATGAAGAAATTTTTTGGGGCATTAAAATTTAGTAGGAGTATTTTAGACATTGCACAATGGAATATTTTAGGAATTATAAGATTTCGTTAGGGTTTAACTAAGAGAATAACAATAGGGGTATAATCTCATTTACAAAATATAAAGGAGGAAATTATTCAACTTTAGTTTTTAGGGGAGGGGAGGGGGGGGGGGAATGAAACTACCTTAAACATAAAGGAGGAAAGTGCTACTTCGCCAATTTGTGTGTATGTATGTGTGTAAAATAATGTGTGTGTGTGTGTGTGTGTGTGTTTTTTTTTTTTTACTTGAAAAAATGTGTTAAAAAAAAATCAATCTAAAAACCTATGCATAAAACAATGAATTTTGGTTGAACAAATTGACTAAACTAAAAAATAAATTCTAGGAACACAACAAAATGTCACAATATTTTTACAATACATTTATTTCTAGCTATGGTGGGTTATGGTCTGATATTTTATTATTTTATTTTTGAGTAATGCTATATCAACAACATTTTCATAATAAATCCTAGATGGTAAATTGTTATTGATTTTAAATTTGGCTAACCACTTTTAGTAGTGTATTTAAAAAAAAAAACAAAAAACAAATAAAAAGCCAATTGAAGAAAATTGTGCCTAAAAAAAAGAATTTTGGCTCATCAAATTTGATTAAGCAAAAAAAGAAGTCTAGGAACACAACAAAATGTCACAACATTTTCGCAATATTTTTTTTTATTTCCAACTGTGGTAGGTCTCAGTTTGATATTATTATTTTATTTTTTACGTTCACAGTATTTTCACAGCAAATCTTTGGTGAAAAATTATTAATAGTTTTAAAATAATGCATTAAAAAAAAATGACAACACAATAAAATTGTGTGTGAAACCGTGATATTTGGCTCGCCCAATTTGACTATACTAAAAAAGAAGTTTAAGAATACAACAAAATATCACAACATTTTCACAATACCTTCATTTTTAGGATTTGAATAAATATTTTTTTTTATTTGAGAGAAATGCTACATCTATAACATGTTTAGAACAAATTTTAAATGACAAGTTGTTATTGGTTTTAAATTGAGCCAACTACTGATATTGCTTTTTTATCCCTCAAAAATACCTTGCCACATAAAATTTGTTGTGAAATTATTGTGAAAATGTTGTGAACATAGCATTACTTCTTAAACTTTAAAATAAAGCAATTTTTCCCTTAATATTTTACAAAATTGCAAATATGTCATATTGTTATTCTCTCAGTCAAACCTTAATGAAAACTTATGATTATTAAAATATTTATTTTGTAATGTCTAAAATACTCCCACTAAATTTTAACATCCCAAAAATTTTCTTCACATATTTTGAGTTTTAGATGGTAGTAATTCTCAGTTTCTTATTTTATTATTTTATTTTGACCTTTAAAAAATTGACACTTCAATAATTGTGAAAATATTGTAAGAATATATTGTATCAGTATAACTATATATGCACATATAAATATTTAAAAGAAAAGACAAAAAGAGCACAAGCAAAACCGGTGTACTGTGAAAAAAAAAAAAAAAAAGAGGCCAATGAACTGTGCAAATCATCAAATAATTGTGAAAATAGTGTAAGAATTTGTTAAGTCGATGTAATTGTATATGCACATATAAATAATAAATATTTCATGGATAAGACAAAAAAATCACAAACAACGCTGGCGGGAAAAAAAAAAAAAGGCCTGATAAACAGTGTGCACATGTTAAACAAACCAAATCACTATATAACATTATTATTTGGCCATTCGCGCTTTTTATATATATTAGTGTTGGCTGCACGTGCAAGGCACGTGCTGTCTCAATAGTTAAAAAATTAACATAAATTTTGTATGTGAAATCGTGAATTTTGGCTCACCCAATTTGACTATATTAAAAAAGAGGTCTAAGAATATAACAAAATATCATAATATTTTCACAATATCTTCATTTTTAGGATTTGAATAGATATTTTTTTATTTTATTTGAGAGAAATGCTACATTCATAACATTTTTAGAACAAATTCTAAATGACAAGCTGTTATTGGTTTTAAACTGATAACATTGTTATTGTTATTCTCAAAATATTTACTTTCAGTTGTGGTTGGTCATAGTCTCATATTTTATTATTTTATTTCGACTTGTAAGAAATTGATACTTCAATATTTGTAAAAATATTTTGAAATATGTTGTGTTGGTATAACAATATTTATGCCAGCTTACATAAATATTTAAAAGAAAAAAAAACACAAACCGATTACTGGGGAAAAAAAAAACTTTAGGCACTGTAGAAATTAATGTTAAAATGTTGTGGACTTAGCATTTTTTTATTTGATTTATAAGAAACTAAGATCTCAACAATTGTGAGAATATTGTGATAATTATAAGTGTTGTAATATTTTTTTAAAACATTTATTTTCAGTTGTGGTTTGTCACAGTCTCATATTTTATTATTTTATTTCGATTTGTAAGAAATTGACATGTTAATAATTGTAATAATATTGTGAAATTTGTTGTGTCAGTATAACAATATATATGCCAGCTTACATAAATATTTCAAAAAAAAAAAAAACACAAATTGATTACTGAAAAAAAAAAAAAAAAAAAAAAAAACTTTAGGCACTGTAGCTACAGTGCTAGTTGATTAAACCAAAAGCACTGTAGCTCCAGTGTTATCCATCAATAATAGTTTACCTATGATTTGTTATGAAATTAATGTTAAAAGGTTGTGAACTTAGCATTTTTTTATTTGATATATAAGAAACTGAGATCTCAACAATTGTGAAAATATTGTGATAACAATAAGTGTTTTAACATTTTCTCAAAATATTTATTTTCAATTGTAGTTGGTCACAGTCTCATATTTTATTTTTTTTATCTTGACTTGTAAGAAATTGACACATCAATAATTGTGAAAATATTGTGAAATTTGTTGTGTCAGTATAACAATATAAATGTCAGCTTACATCAATATTTAAAAGAAAAAAAAACACAAACCGATTACTGGAAAAAAAAAGTGGCTAACTAAACCATAATTGTGAAAATATTGTGAAATTTGTTGTGTCAGTATAACAATATAAATATCATCTTACATCAATATTTAAAAAAAAAACATAAACCAATTATTGGAAAAAAAAATGACTCATAAAAAGGGCACTGTAGATGAACAGTGAAAAACACTGCATAAACAGTGCCAAAGCACTGTAGTGGCATTGCCGCAGTCTTATTTTTTATTATTTTATTTCGACTTGTAAGAAATTGAAACGTCTATAATTGTGAAAATATTGTGAAATTTGTTGTATCAGTATAACAACATAAGTGTTAGCTTACATCAATATTTAAAAAAAAAAAAAAACACAAACCGATTACTAGAAAAAAAAAAGTTACTAACTAAACCAAAGCATTGTAGCTACAGTGCTTAAGAAATTGATACCTTAATAATTGTAAAAATATTGTGAAATTTGTTGTGTCAGTATATATATATATATATATATATATATATATATGCTAGCTTATATAAATATTTGAAAGAAAAAAAAAAAAACCGATTACTGGGAAAAAAAGAAAAAACTTTAGGCATTGTAGAAATTAATGTTAAAATGTTGTGGACTTAGCATTTTTTATTTATTTGATCTATAAGAAACTGAGATCTTAACAATTGTAAAAATATTGTGATAACAATAAGTGTTGTAGATGAATAGTGAATAACACTGCATAAACAGTGACAAAGCACTTTAGCGGCATTGCCGCTTTTATTATATAGAAATTTTTTGTGTCAGTATAACAATATAAATGTTAGCTTACATCAATATTTAAAAGAAAAAAAAAACTGATTACTGGAAAAAAAAAGTGACTAACTAAACTATAATTGTGAAAATATTGTGAAATTTGTTGTGTCAATATAACAATATAAATGTCAGCTTACATCAATATTTAAAAGAAAAAAAAAAAACACAAACCGATTACTGGAAGGGGGAAAAAAATGTGACTCACGAAAATGGCACTGTAGATGAATAGTGCCAAAACACTGAATGTACAATGCGAAAGCACTGTAACAGCATTGCCAAAACATTTATTTTCAGTTGTGGTTGGCAATAGTCTCATATTTAATTATTTTATTTCGACTTGTAAGAAATTGACACATCAATAATTATGAAAATATTGTAAAATTTTTTGTGTTAGTATAACAATATAAATGTTACCTTACATCAATATTTAATAGGAAAAAAAAACACAAACCGATTACTGGAAAAAAAAGTGACTAACTAAACCATAATTGTGAAAATATTGTGAAATTTATTATGTCAGTATAACAATATAAATGCCAACTTATATTAATATTTAAAAGAAAAAAAAAACATAAACCGATTACTGAAGAAAAAAAAAAGAAAAAAAAAAGAAGGTGACTCACAAAAACGGGACTGTAGATGAACAGTGAATAACACTGCATGAACAGTGCCAAAACACTGTAGCGGCATTGCTACTTTTATTGTGTAAAAATTTGATGTGTCAGTATAACAATATAAATGTCAGTTTACATGAATATTTAAAAAAAAAAAAAACACAAATCGATTACTAGAAAAAAAAAAAGTGACTAACTAAATCATAATTGTGAAAATATTGTGAAATTTGTTGTGTCAGTAAAATAATATAAATGTCAATATTTAAAAGAAAAAAAAAACATAAACCGATTACTGGGGAAAAAAAAAGTGATTTACAAAAACGGCACTATAGATGAACAGTGAATAACATTGCATGAATAGTGCAAAAGCACTGTTATATAGAAATTTGTTGTGTCAGTGTGTCAGTATAACAATATAAATGCCAGCTTACATCAATCTTAAAAAAAAGAAAAACACAAACAGATTATTGGAAAAAAAAAATATGACTAACTAAACCATAATTGTGAAAATATTGTGAAATTTGTTGTGTCAGTAAAATAATATAAATATCAGCTTACATCAATATTTTTAAAAAAAAAACATAAACCGATTACTGGAAAAAAAAAAAAAAAACACAAACCGTTTACTGGGGAAAAAAACAAAGAGAAATGATATATCCACAACATTTTCACAACAAATCTTAAGTGGTTGGTTGTTATTGTTGGGACAAAAAAGTAATCTTAGTATTGGGTTTAAATTTTAATCAACAACAACTAACCACCTATGATTTGTTGTGAAAATGTTGTGGACGTAGCACCTCTAAAAAAAAAATGTGACTAACAAAACCATAATTGTGAAAATATTGTGAAATTTGTTGTATCAGTATAATAATATAAATGTCAGCTTAAATTAATATTTAAAAGAAAAAAAAAACACAAAACGATTACTAAAGAAAAAAAAAAAGGACTCACGAAACCAAACACTGTTGCCGCTACAATGCTGCACAGTGCAAAAACCCTAAATGCACAGTGCCAAAGCACTGCAGTGACATTGCTGCTTTTTATATATTACTAGTGTTGGCTGCACGTGCAAGGCACGTGCTGCCCCAGTAGTGAGAAAATTAATATAGATTTTGTGTGTGAAATCGTAAATTTTAGTTCATCTAATTTGACTATATTAAAAAAGAAGTCTAAGAATATAACAAAATATCACAATATCTTCATTTTTAGGATCCGAATAGATATATTTTTTTATTTGAAAGAAATGCTACATTCATAACATTTTTAGAACAAATTCTAAATGACAAGTTATTATTTGTTTTAAACTGATAACGTTGTTATTATTATTCTCAAAATATTTATTTTCAGTTGTGGTTGGTCACAGTCTCATATTTTATTATTTTATTTTGACTTGTAAAAAATTAATACTTCAATATTTGTAAAAATATTATGAAATTTATTGTGTCGATATAACAATATATAAGTCAGCTTACATAAATATTTAAAAGAAAAAAAAAAACACAAACCGATTACTGAGAACAAAAAAAATTTTAGGCACAGTAAAAATTAATGTTAAAATGTTGTGGACTTAGTATTTTTTTTATTTGACCTATAAGAAACTGAGATCTCAACAATTGTGAAAATATTGTGATAATAATAAGTGTTGTAACATTTTCTCAAATCATTTATTTTCAGTTGTGGTTAGTCACAGTCTCATATTTTATTATTTTATTTCGACTTGTAAGGAATTGACACGTCAATAATTGTGAAAATATTATGAAATTTGTTGTGTTAGTATAACAATATATATACTAGTTTACATAAATATTTCAAAAAAAAAAAAAAAAAACACAAACCGATTAATGTAGCTATGTGCCAGTTGAATAAACCAAAAGCACTGTAGCACCAGTGCTATCCATCAATAATAGCTTACCTATGATTTGTTGTGAAATTAATGTTAAAATGTTGTGGATTTAGCATTTTTTTTATTTGATATATAAGAAATTGAGATCTCAACAATTGTGAAAATATTACAATAACAATAAGTGTTGTAACATTTTCTCGAAATATTTATTTTCAATTGTGGTTGGTCATAGTCTCATATTTTTTTTTTCTATTTGTAAGAAATTGATACCTCAATAATTGTGAAAATATTGTGAAATTTGTTGTTGTTGGGTTCTAAGAATTAGGAACTAATGTATTAGAACTTCATTTTGTAATATTGGCAAACCATGATCAAAACAGTTTTAGTTGTGTTTAGACTTGCTCAAAGTATGAAGTTTTAATGTAAAGTTGGAATCAAGTTACTGCAGAATTCACTGTGCATTTCTGCCTGACTCGATCGATCGAGAATTAGACTCGACCGATCGAAAGTCGTGCAGAATGTTTTTTCTGCAAAATTTCCAACTCAGCCCTAGTCCATTTAATGTGTAGGGTTTTATGTTTTTTCCTAAGTATAAAAGGGAAAACCTTAGCCACGTTTTTAGAGTTCTGAATATTGTGTTTGTGCATCTTATTTGTGAGATCTAGACGTGTTTACCTTCACATACACTTAGGGTTTCTAATCTCAAGATTGATGTCAAGAGCTTGGTAATCTTTCAGTTGTAGAATCAAGTGCTTCAAGATATACAAGCAAGTGTGCTTGTGCTTTGCTGAGAATTCAAGGAAAGAAGTAGTCCGTGGACTCGGAGCTGTCACGTGGTCGTGGTAGTAAGTTTCCTACTCGATGTAGCAATAGGATGTTAGTGGTCTAAGTCGCTATTGTGTAAACTTTAATTCTTTCATAGTGAATTCCTTTTTACCTTGAGGATAGCTAGGTTAAATCCTCCCCAAGTTTTTTATCGGTTTGGTTTTCCTGGGTCATCATATCGTGTGTTATTTATTTTCCGCATATTTGCATGATATGATATATTTGTGTTAACCTAGAATTGTTTAATTTACCTAAGTTAATCACTTGGCTAAATATCTAGGTTAATCTATTTGGGTTTAAGGGGTCTAAACTTCTAATAGTTGTGTCAGTATAACAATATATATGCCAGTATATATGAATATTTAAAAGAAAAAAAAATACAAACCGATTACTAGGAAACAAAACCCTTTAGGCAATGTAGAAATTAATGTTAAAATGTTGTGGACTTAGCATTTTTTTTATTTGATCTATAAGAAACTAAGATTTCAACAATTGTGAAAATATTGTGATAACAATAAGTATTGTAACATTTTGTTAAAATATTTATTTTCAGTTGTGGTTGGCTAAAGTCTCATAATTGTGAAAATATTGTGAAATTTGTTGTATCAATATAACAATATAAATGTCAGCTTACATCAACATTTAAAAGGAAAAAAAAAAAAAAAAACTTTAGGCACTGTAGCTACAGTGCCAGTTGAACAAACAAAAGGGTTGAAGAAAAAAAAAAAAAAAAAAGCCTCACGAAACCAAAGCACTGTTGCCGCTACAGTGCTGCACAGTAAAAACACACTGAGTACACAGTGCCGAAGCACTGTAGCAACATAAGCACTTTTTACGATAACAATAAGTGTTGTAACATTTTCTCGAAATATTTATTTTCAATTGTGGTTGGTCACAATCTCATATTTTATTTTTTTATTTTTATTTGTAAGAAATTGATACCTCAATAATTGTGAAAATATTGTGAAATTTATTGTGTCAGTATAACAATATATATGCCAGTATATATGAATATTTAAAAGAAAAAAAAACACAAACCGATTACTGGGGAAAAAAAAACTTTAGGCACTGAAGCTACAATGCCAATTGAACAAACAAAAGGGTTGGAAAGAATTAAAAAAAAAAAACCCTCATAAAACCAAAGCACTGTTGCCGCTACAGTGCTACACAGTGAAAACACACTGAGTGCACAGTGCTGAAGCACTGTAGCGGCATACGTGCTATTGTGAAATTTGTTGTGTTAGTATAACAATATAAATATCAGCTTACATCAACATTTAAAAGAAAAAAAAAACACAAATCAATTACTAAAATAAAAAAAAACTTTAGGAATTGTTGCTACAATGCCAGTTGAACAAACAAAAGGGTTGAAAAAAAAAAAAAAAAGGTTCACGAAACCAAAACACTGTTGCCACTACAGTGCTGCACAGTGAAAACACACTTAGTGCACAGTGCCGAAGCACTGTAGCGGCATAGGCGCTTTTTATATATTAAGATAATATATATAGAAATATACATTGCACTTACGATGTAAATTTATATTATAAACACATAAAAATTGGTAAATGTTGTACACATTTGCAAGATTTGTACAATTTTTTTTTGGAAATGTATATAATATATACTACTTTTTGTGTGTATACAATGTAAGCTTACATTACAAGTAGAAAGTAAACATATGAATATCTTTTAAAAGAAAAAAAACAAGCTCAAACTAAGTTGGTGAACTTGAAGGAAAAAAAATGGGAAAAAGGCAAGTCACTAAACAAAAAATACTGTTCATAACACTATTTATAAGCTTATTCGCTCTTTTTATATATAGATAAAAAAAAAAAAAAAAAGAGCACAAATCGATGACTAAAAAAAAAATGATGAATATTACATATTGAACAAACCAAAAGTATTGTAGCTTTTACACATTCACCCAACAAGTGTCACAACATTTTCGCAAAATATTTATTTCCAGTTGTAGTTGGTCACAGATTCATATTTTATTATTTTATTTTGACTTATAAGAAATTGACACTTCAATAATTGTGAAAATATTGTGAAATTTGTTGTATCAATATAACAATATATATATAAAAGAAAAAAAAAAGGTACAAACGGAAGACTGAAAAAAAAAAAAAAAAATGAAGCTACTGTAGCTATAGTGTCACTGGGTAGTGTAGTTACTGATCAAATCTTATAAAAAAAAAATGCACAAAACGCTCATGAAACCAAAATGGCCCTATAGCTACAGTGATTTTGCGTGTCACAACATTTTTACAAAATATTTATTTTTAATTATAGTTGGTCACAGTTTATATTTTATTATTTTATTTTGACTTATAAGAAATTGACACTTCAATAATTGTGAAAATATTGTGAAATTTGTTGTATCAATATAACAATATATATATATATATATATATATAAAAGAAAAAAAAAGGTACAAACGGAAGACTGAAAAAAAAAAAAATGAAGCTACTGTAGCTACAATGTCACTGGGTATTGTAGTTACTGATCAAATCTTATAAAAAAAAAAATACACAAAACGCTCATGAAACCAAAATGGCCCTGTAGCTACAGTGATTTTGCATGTCACAACATTTTTACAAAATATTTATTTTTAATTATGGTTGGTCATAGTTCAAATTTTATTATTTTATTTTGACTTAAAAGAAATTGACACTTAAATAATTGTGAAAATATTATGAAACTTGTTGTATCAATATAACAATATATATAAAAGAAAAAAATTACAAATAGAAGACTGAGAAAAAAAGAAAAAGAAACTGAAGCTACTGTAGCTACAGTGTCACTTGGTGGTATAGTTATTGTTCAAATCTTCAAAAAAAAAAAAAAAAAAAAAGAAGACAAAATGCCTCACGAAACCAAAATGGCCCTGTAGCTACAGTATTTTTGCGCATTCGTGCTTTTATATATATAGAAGAGATTAGGGAAAGCAATCCTTTCATTTTTTTTAATGAATAATTAAGAAAATCAATTCATAAAAGTAGAGCTAAAAGTCTTTTACTAAGTACTACCCTAGACTAACCTATAAGTGCCTCACACCTAACACCTAAGAAAAGTCTTCTTGAAATCAATGACACTAATGTGGCTTTCATTTTTTCTTTGGCAACCTAATTAGTAGTACGCTTCCAACTGCAAGTAGTTTCTCTGAAGTGTCGTGCCTTAGACTGTAGGAGAAAATATTCCATGTTTCGGTAATACCAATTTAAATGTCCTGATTGAATTATATTTTATATGTTTAATAATTCAAACTAACATCAATAACACAACTACAATTTATCACTCTTGTACCTAAGCACGAGTTACATACTAGTTAGATTACTAATTGCTAAGGCTCGTGGTGCTAACATTAATTTAAGAAAGAAAACAATTTCGTCCCACCATAACGGAATGAAAATCCTCCATCACTTGTAGAAGTCAAATTAAATGTAAAAAATAAGAATAATGTGATTTATCGAATTAGTCAAAGTCACACATCACAATTATTAATGTTTAATGGGCTATCCCTCTACAGTCTAGAGAAAGTATACCATGTTTCGGTAATACTAACTCAGTATCTGTTTTGGTATTTTTTACGCAATAAATAAGTGACACCTGTTTCAAAAAACCACATCATACTACTCCAACAAATGATTAATTTATATTCCCGATAGTCATTATCATTTATTAGAGTAGTCTGATGTGGTTTTCTGAAACAGATGTCACTCATTTATTAGGTAAGAAATACTAAAACAGATGCTGAGTTGGTATTACTAAAACATGGTATACTTTCTCTAGACTGTAGAGGGAAAGCCCATTAAACATTAATAATTGTGATGTGTGACTTTGACTAATTCGATAAATCACATTATTCTTATTTTTTACATTTAATTTGACTTCTACAAGTGATGGAGGATTTTCATTCCGTTATGGTGGGACGAAATTGTTTTCTTTCTTTAATTAATGTTAGTACCATGAGCCTTAGCAATTAGTAATCTAACTAGTATGTAATTCGTGCTTAGGTATGAAAGTGTTAAATTATAGTTGTGTTATTGACGTTAGTTTGAATTATTAAACATATAGGACATAATTTAGTCAGGACATTTAGAGGTACTAAAATAGTTTTTCCTTTCAATTTTCATTTACACCAAGTTTCTCATTATTTTGCTATTATGTATATAATTTTGAAAATCACTATTAGATATTACATATACAATATCAATTCATAATTATTGTTAGTGTATGCAGTCCTCCAATTCCACATGCTCTAGGTTAGAAAAGCAAACTATTTTCTTATCTAATTTGTCTTTCCAAAAAAAAAAAAAAAAAAATCAATTAAATACACGTAATGAACAACTAAAATTTTCTTCATCCTCCCATTTTTCTATAATTCCCTACTTTTCTAATTTCCTCAAAATTTTCATTCAATTAAATACACGAAATGAAACAAAATCTTTGTATAAGATTAAGAAAAGAAATTCTTTCATTTTTTTAATGAATAATTAAGAAAATCAATTCATAAAAGTAGAGCAAACAGTCTTTTACCTAAGTACTACTCTAGACTAACCTAAAAGTGCCTCACACCTAAGAAAGGTCTTCTTGAAATCAATGACACTAATGTGGCTTTCATTTTTTCTTTGGCAACCTAATTAGTAGTACACTTCCAACTCCAAATAGTTTCAGTTCTGTAGTTTCGTGCCTTAGAGGGATAGCCCATTAATAATTGTGACGTGTGACTTTCGGAGGCGATTCTAAGATTTTTGTTTAGGATGGTAATAAGAAACATAAATTATATAAAATTTAAAATAAAAAATAACTTGAATATATTGACATCACAACAAAAAATAAAAACAAAAATCGAAATACACAAATTTTTAAAATTGCTTTCTATGATGTTTCATTTTTTGCATTATCAATCTTACAAGCTACTTTTCTTTCATTTTACATCGCCAAACAATCATTCATCCATTGATCTCCCATTTGATTGATTTATTTCAAATTTGTTAAGATCTAAATGAGCATTTTCTAAAGTTTAAAATTAACAATTTTCTATTTTTGTTGTTGTGCTTATTAATTTTTTTTTTCTAGATTTTAGATTAAATTGGTTTGTTATTGAGCTTTTTTTTTGTATGATTAAAAAGTCTTAAGATATATATATATATATATATATATATTGAGAAAGAAGTCTAAAATATTGTTCAGAAGATCATATTCAAACTTGTTTAGCAGACCTTAAAAAAAAATCTAGAGTTATGGTGTTCAAATATTTATTTTATTTTAGGGGGTCAAAACTTTTTTTTTTAATAATTTATTTATATATATATATATATATATATATTTTTTTTTTGGGGCTAGCTCAGAGGAATTCATTTGAAGAAGAAGTCTACAATGCTGGCAAGCTCAATCTAGTGGATTTGGCTTACTTTAAGTATTTTTTTTTTAACTGGAGGTCTCTTTTTGTTTTAAATATACAATGACAAATAGTAGTGAGTTTTAATCTCTACATTTTATTTATTTGATGGTTGATGTGACAATTTCTTATTAAAACAAAAGGAAATTTTAGTTAAAAAACTACTGGAAGTAAGCCAAACTCTAATATGGTATTGGTGGAATCTTTTGGTATGCACGAAGCATAATACAGTCTGAATGATATTGACCAATATTTAAAATGATACGTTTCATTGGATGATTTTGTACCTGTTCATCCTTCATTACAATAATTTTTTTTTTTTTTTTGGTAACTCATTACAATAAATTTCAATCGTAACAGCCTATACACGTTACAATTTTTTTTTTTTAGAATGATATACGTTACAATATTGACTACTAATTGTACCTACCATCTATTCTATGTTATACTTGATGTGAAACGTGGCTGAAGGTGGGATCAGCAAAATGGGCGATGATGAATTTTTATTTTTTAATTTTTTTTTTGAGAAGGAATTAACTTCAGTAATGGTGAAAAGTAGTGCTAGCAATTTAGTTGTCTACCCATATATTAATATGTAGCATGAGATGCATAAATTTCTTTATGATTTGTGAGACCTTATTTATGGGCCTTTTTATTATATTTATAATACCACTTATTTTATTAACCAACAATTTTGTTAGTGGGTTCCAGTTAGCTCGATTGGTAAAGTTTCTGATGGTTGAATAAGAAATCTGGTGTTCAATTCCCGTCTACACCAAAAACTGATTAGTATCTTGGTCTGATGATAAAGAGCGACCATTAAGAGTGGACGTTATAGGTTGAAACTCTCTCAAAAACAATTTTGTTAATAATTTAGTTAATGTTCTATATATATATATATTTTTTTAATTTTTTTTTAAATTTAAAATCCATTATTTTTACCTGTTAATATGACTAATTCACTTGAGTGATGCTAGGGTTATTAAACATTCTACAGAAAACATTAATTTATTATATTGTTTGAATAGCACCGATCATATTCTTGGCACATCAATTAATTGAAAGTTTTTTTTTTTTTTTTCCGTAGTAGTAGTTTTAGCATTTTTCATTCACTTAATGGTGATTTTGGTTGGATTCTTATCAATATATATATATATATATATATATATATATTGACTAAAATGCAAATTACGCCCTTAAAGTTTGGGGGGTCTGAATTCATACCTCCTGAAATTTCAAAATTAAAATTTTTCTCCCTGAAATTATTGTAATTATTGAATATATCAAAACAAAGTTGCCAAGTATCTCTTCTTCATACTCCCCAATATGAGTTAAGTATCTTACAATTTTGTCATCAAGATCATTAGCATCAATCATTCGATCTCAAATGCCATTTTAACACACCAATTCCTACTTTATCCATTTTAACACGCCACATTATAATATAGTCTGCATCACATCTTCTATTTTAAACTTCAAAACCTTAGAATAATAAAATTTAATCAACTTAAAGAATTCATTTTACTCTACAACCCATAAACCCAATAAAAAATTATATCACAACCTACCCATAACCACTAGTCACCATGACGACAACCCAAATTCACAAAAAAACCAAACAAATTTACAACAAAAATCACCTCAAAAACCAACCCAAATCACCAAAAAAAAAAAAAAAAAAAACCATCGGAGGAAATTAAATAAACCCAACACCACCAGAGAAAAAAAAAAAAAAAAAAAAAACACAAAACATCCTCACCATCTGAAACTCACCACAATTGGAAGGAAAAATAAAATCAGCACAACCCACCAACAAGCAGTCAAAATCAACTCAAGACCCACATAATAAACCCAAGCCAAAAATCAGTTAGCCCACGATCCAAGCCGAAATCAGCAGGTTTGTTTGAGATAGAGATAGCTGAAAAGGAGAGAGTGAAGGAGGTTGATATTGAGAGAGTGGAAGATGGTTTCAATTAAATACACGTAATGAAACAAACTCTTTGTATAAAATTAAGGAAAGAATAACCCAAGGGGTTGGTCGAGTTGGTTGGACACTCGGTCTAAAGGTGCTTGTATTGGGTTCGATTGGGTGTGCTCTCTAGTTTGAGTCTGGCTGTCTACACTTCGAAAAAATTTCCTAAGCTAGCGATTTACCCCACTATGGGCCCACCCGTCGTGAACAATGATTAGTCTCTAGTTGAAAGCTTTAAGGATATACTGTGTAAAAGCAAAAAAAAAAAAAAAAAAAAAAAGGAAATAAATTCTTTCATTTTTTTTAATGAATAGTTAAGAAAATCAATTCATAAAAGTAGAGCAAAAATTCTTTTATCTAAGTACTACCCTAAACTAACCTATAAGTGCCTCACACTTAAGAAAAGTCTTCTTGAAATCAATGACACTAATGCTGCAGCCTTCATTTTTTCTTTGGCAACCTAATTAGTAGTACACTTCCAACTCCAAGTAGTTTCTCTGTAGTATCGTGCCGTAGAGGGATACCCCATTAATAATTGTGATGTGTGATGACTTTAATTAATTTGATAAATCACATTATTATTATTATTATTATTATTATTATTATTATTATTATTATTATTATTATTATTATTATTTAATTTGACTTCTACAAGTGTTGGAGGATTTTCATTCCGTGACAAAATTGTTTTCTTTCTTAAATTAATGTTTTTTTTTTTTTTTTTGGTAACAGAAGCTTGCCATTCAATTAATTAGAAAAATTAGCATCTTGGTACAAAGCTTCCCTAACTATCGAAGGAACATCTTTTCATCAAAAACAAATCATGACTAATATTTCTAGCAAAGAAGCTAACTCATGAGCAACCCTATTCCCCCCTCCTCGTACATTCAATCCTTGCCCAATGCAAATTCCTAATCAAATAATGAATATGCCCAATTACATTCCCAAGCAAAGAATGATCATCCTGCAAAGCTGAACCAGCTTTCATAACAGAGCTATTATCCCCTTCAATGATGAATTCAGAGAAGCTAGCATCTACGGCAAATTCAATAGCTTTTCTACAAGCAAGTAACTCAACCTCCTCGCTGCAAAATACCTCAGGTCCCTTAGCTGCCATGGCTGCCATAACCTCACCTTTTTCATTCCGAATGACTGCACTAAAACCAGAGCTGTTGAGGGTCGAATACAAGGTTGCATCGAAATTAAGTTTGAACACCGAAGGTGGAAGGGGCTGCCGGGTATCCTGAGTAGACTGCCCTCCATGTGTAGGTCCCATCAGTGCTGATGCAGTCCGAAATTCCTCAAGAAGCTCCCTTGTCCAATTGTTCAACCAGCTCGGATCATGGAACTTGCCTCCATGCACAACCCGATTCCTTTGATTCCAAATCAACCATGCTTGGACGAGCACTACCTCCATATCTTGAGACTCAATTCGTTCCAATAAATATTCCATTAACTGAAGCATGTCAGCCATACCCAACCCTCCCTACTGTAGAATTTTTAAGCTACCCGCCACACATCTCTAGCCGTATCACATTCCCAAAGAGCATGGACAACTAATTCCGGAAACCTCAAACAAATTTGGCACATCACATCTTCAATAAGTCTTCTCTTTGACAGGTTCAACTTTGTTGGCAAGGTTTCATTACAAGCTTTCCACCCAAACACCTTAATTTTATTAGGAATTCGAAGCTTCCAAAGTGCAGACCAAACTCCCTTTCCAACACAGCCCCTAGAACTCTCGGCTACCCTACCTCATCCCAACACTTCTTTAGCCACCTCATATGCGGATTCAACAGTAAAAATCCCTTTCCTTTGATGCATCCAGATCAGAAAGTCCTCCACATGTCTTCGGCTGAGTTGTATGCTACATATAGCTTCGGCATCTTCTTTCTCAAACATATCCATGATAAAATTAGAACTCCATGCATGCAAGTCTTGATCAATTAATTCAACAACAGTCACCTCTCGAACTTCATCCTTAACTATATGTAAAGGTGCATTTGTTGGATAATTCGGTATCCATTTATCCCTAAGAATCCGAATTGAATGGCCATTCCCAACTCGCTAACAACACCTAAACTTCAAGATAGGAAAAGCAGCCACAATACTCTTCCAAACAAAAGAACAATTTGGGGACTCCTTGGCATCAAAGAGATGAGTTCTTGGGAAATATCTAGCTTTGAGGCATTGAATTACTAAAAAATTATTATCATGCAATAACCTCTACCCTTGTTTAGCTAACATTGCTAAATTAAAAGCCCTTGAATCCCTAAAACCCATACCTTCCTCCCTCTTTGATAACGTCAATTTTCCTCACCTTTGCCAATGTATTTTCCTTTCATTCCCCACCTGCCCCCACCAAAATTTAGCACACATTGCATCTAGCTCATCACAAAGTTTCAAAGGGAGTTGGAAAACACTCATGGTGTAAGTAGGAAGTAGGAATAGACTGAGCAACTGCTTTAATAAGAATTTCCTTACTGGCCTTAGCCAACATCTTCCCTTTTCACCCCTGTAGTTTTTTCCATATCCTATCCTTCAAGAATGAGAACGTGTGATACTTTGTTCTCCCTACTAAGGTAGGCAGCCCTAGATAAGACTCAAACCGGTTCACTTCTTGCACTTGTGAGAGACCGCGCCCCCGGCCCCCCTTTTTTTTAGGCGGTGTTGGGCCAAACCCACGTGAATGGGTGGAGTCGTGTTATTGTCTCTCAAAATGGAGGTTCGACTAGTTATATTTTTCCCTTTAGATTAAGGGTTTTACAATGGAGTCGCCACTTATTTAATTATTGGAAAAATAAGAAAACCACAATTGAAAAATAATTCTTCATTTTATTAATTTGAAATTGAATTTACATTGATCATAGGAAATTACATGGCTTTGGTCCTAGATACAATCTAAGATAAAGTACATGGCTTTGTTTCCTAGTTACAATCTAAAAATCAAAAATTACAAGGATAAGCATTTGATCTACTAACCCTTGATCTAAGTTCGGAGGCTATGTTACAAGGTGGGAAGGTGTTAGGCACCCACCTTGCCCGGTGAAACCGGTCTTCTAGACTATGGTGGCCAACATTCATATCATATTATCCAATATGCCAATCAATTTACATGTTCAATTTAATGTGTGTGCATGTGATAAACCCTAATTCAATTTATTAAGCGTTGCATATGGATTGAAAAATAGATTCTAGTGAATGTGTGTGTATGGTGATATCCTAGATTCAAGGATTTGAAAGAATTATGAAACAAACATGTTTTTCATATTTTTGATGTAGATTTAAGATTAAAACTAGTGTAATGCATGAACATGTGATGAACAACTAAGAACATGTGAAGAACATATAAGAACATTTAAGAACATTCAAACATATTCAAGAGAATTTAAACAGTTACTCTCATGCTTTAATCCTAAATTCTCATCATGGCAACACAAAAAACAAGTTAGGGAAAGAAATTATACCTTCATGCAAGATCCATATGGTGGAGGAGGAGACTCTTGGTAGAGATCCTAAGGGTGGAGGGAAAGAAGAGTTAGGAGAGGAAGAGTGAGTCTCACTCAATACCTTGAGTCTCAGGAAGACCAAGATATGACAAGACTACTCAACTTTACTAGAACTCAAGAGAGGGGAAGAGAGGGGGTTTTTGTGTGTCTTGGAATGAAGGAGAGGGGGGGTTTATATAGTAGTGGTGGAGGAAATATGAATGGAAGGCCATTTAATGAGGGTTGACAAGGAATCATGAACCTAGACCTCATTTTAGCTTTTGGGGAAATTTGGTACATTAAATGGAAAGATTGTAGGAGTGAGGAGCAAGCCAAAATTCGGTTTTCCCGTAGCTGCTGCAACAGCTTCTGGAGCCAACTTCGAAACATCATATCTGACTCAATTTTGATCGGAATTGTTTCATTCTTGTGCTCAAATTGAAGCCCCGGATGTCTAGTTTCTGGGAAAATTAACCTCATTCACAGATTCAAAATAGTCTGAGAGATATTGATGAAATGGTGAGCAAAGGTCATTTGTTAGAAAATGGTTTCAGCACAATTAATATTAATAGGTCCCAAATTAGCTCCCAATTAACATTAAATGGCTCCAATCACTCCCATTTCAGACTTAATTGGTCCCAAATTTACTCTAATTAAAAGATAATTGCACAAATTACTCATTGAATAATTAATGCTTAACTATCTAATTAATTAGGTGTGTGCAACCTTACCATAAAATGTAGTCCTAACCAATCAAATTATGACACATCCTTGATCTCAAATTGATTATACTTATAACCAATCAAAAACAATTGCTCATAATCACATATAGTCGGACTCAACATGTGATGGTGCATCTCGGCCATTAAAACTTGATTTGATGATAACTTTCAACCTGATAGTCTGATTAGGGCTTATGACCAGTCAATTTGATCGTTACAACATCAAGATCATTTTGGTGAAATGAGATTAAGGATCTAGTGACCAAAATCAATATGCATATTTCCAAGGTGAAATTACCATTTTACCCTCCTGTGGGGTTAAATGCGGGTTGCAAAATGGGGTGTCAACAGCACTCCCAAAATCCTCAGAATGTCTTGCTTCTGACTAGCTGAAGTATTGCTGCTGAAAAAGACCAAAGACTTCCCAAATTTATGCACTGACCCGAAGCATTGGCATGGGTCTGAAGCACCTCAGAAACTACCTCTACTTCATTTTGTGTTGCCCTGTAGAATAAAAGGGAATCATCTGCAAACAATAAGTTAGAAACTTTCAGTGCCCTTTTGCAAATGGAAGCGCCATGAATTTTCCCATTAGACTCTGCTTTTGCCAGCAAAGATGTAAATCCTTCTGCACATAACAGAAATAAGTATAGTGAGAAAGGGTTTCCTTGGGATTCCCCTAGATGGAGTAACATTCCCATAAGGTTTTCCATTAAGTAGAATAGAGGATGATGTGGTGGTGACACATGTCATCACTCTCTCAATCCATTTTTCTAGAAAACCCAACTTTTGCATAATGCCTTGTAGGAATAGCCATTCCACTCAGTCATATGCTTTACTAGCATCCAATTTCAAAGCCAATGAACCTGTCTTACCCTTCTTCCTAGCATGCATAGAATGCAAAGCCTCATATGCCACAATAACATTATATGTAATAAGTCTACCTGGCACAAAAGCATTCTATGTGGGAGAAATAATATCAGGGAGCACTTGTTTCAGTATATTTGCAAGGACTTTAGAAATAACCTTATAAATAACATTACAAAGGCTAATAGGTCTAAATTCAAACATTTTCTCTGGATTCTTCACTTTAGGGATGAGCACAATATTGGTATGATTTAAATCTAGTAACATAACTCCATTATTCAAAAAATCTAACACAGCATTCACTACGTCACCACCCACAATATGCCAGAATTTTTGATAAAATAAGGCATTCATACCATCAGGTTCAGGTGTCTTTGTTGGTCCCATCTAAAATACAGCTTCCTTGATTTCATCACCAGTAAAATCCTTGGAAAGCATCTCCTGCATGTCTGTAGTTACTTTGGTTGAAACTGTGCTTAAACACTCCTCCATTTGATTGCATGACCCTGCACAAAAGAGATTATCAAAATAATCAACTGCAACTCTAGCTATGTCCTTCACCTCCTCCACCCATTGCTCCTGTGGAATCAAGATGCCCTTAACATAATTCTGTCTTCGCCATTGTGATGCTGTGGAATGGAAAAAATTGATATTTCTATCTCCGTGTTTCAACCATGCAATCCTAGATTGTTGTACCCAGTAAATCTCCTGTTTTAACAAAAAATCATCCAACTGTTTACTGATCTCCAAAAACTCCACCTTACTTTCATTACTACAAGCTTCAAAGAGATCAAGATGGAAAAGGATGAGTCATTTGACGAGTTCTATGTCAAGCTTAAGGACATAGTGAAATCAGCTTTTAATCTTAGGGAAAACATTCTTAAACCCAAGATTGTGAGAAAGGTGCTCAGATCTTTACTCGAGAGATTCCATGCCAAGATCACTGCAATTGAGGAATCAAAGGATACTGAAAAAATTCCTTTGACAGAGTTGGTTGGTAATCTATAGACCTATGAGTTAGGTTTGTCTAGGATCGGGAAATCGAGCAAACACAAGAGCATGTCATTGAAGGCCAAGAGCAGTGACACAGATGAGTCTTCAGATGATGAAGATTTTAAGATGAAGTCCTACATCACCAGGCAATTCAAGAAGTTCATGAAGAATGCCAATGCAAAGGGCTTTGACAAGGACCGTAGATAGTCGAGTTCTTCTCAGTCTAAGAGCCAAGACAAAGGGAAGAAGGATGTAGGAATGGCAACGGGTCGGGTTCGAGCAGGGTTTCTTTATGCTTGGACCCGACTTGCAGGCCTAAACCCGTTACCTGAACCCACCCCATTCAATAATCAGGTTTTTTTTCCCACCCAAACCTGCCCGCCGGGCCCTACGGGCTTCACAGGCCCCATCTCGTCCTGCCCAGCCCCAAATCACAACACAAACACAAACACAGATATCAAAAACACAAGTTTCAGATCAATGAATTTCCCTTTCAAAATCACAAACACAAACATAAATCCTAACACAAATACAAATACAGATTTCATAAATACAAAAATTTCACATTTTCCCTTTCAAAATCACAAACACAGATCCTAACACAAACATAAACACAGATTTCACAAACACAAAATTTTTAGATTTTATCTTCCAAAATCACAATCATAAACACAAATCCTATCACAAACACAGATTTCACAAACACAAAATTTTCAATTTTCCCTTTCAAAATCATAAACAAAAAGACGGAAACCCTAACACAAGCACAAAAACAGAAATCACAAACACAAAATTCAGATTAATGATTTTCCTTCTCAAAATCAAAAACACAAACATAAACACAGAAAGAAATCACAAACACAAACAAAGAAAAAAAAACAATGAAAGACGAAACGAACCAAAAAAGAAAGAAGAAAAATCACGAGTGTGGGGCTGAATGAATAGAGCCAACGCTATGAGGTTGAACAAGGCCATGAGGCCGACGCTGTGAGGTTGAGTGAGTCATGAGAGCTTGAGAGAGAAAAAGATGCTGTTGAGATTGAGATTTGAGAGCTTGAGAGAGAGAGAGAGGGGGGGTGACTGAGTGAGGAAAAATGAAAGAGTTAGGTTAGGGTTAGTTTATAAGTATATATATATATATATATATATATATATATATAAATATATAAGGGCATTTAAATAATTTCTTATTTCTTATGTAACCGGGTCGAGTAGGGTCTGGGCCGGGTTTTTGTAAAAATCCAGACTTGACCCAGACCCAGTTCGGGTTTTTAAAAAAAAACCCAAACCCGACCCTATTCTTTATCGGGCCGGGTAAAATCCAGCCCATTAAGGTCGGGTTGGGTCAGGTACCCATGGATCGGGCAGAAATTGCCATCCCTAGAAGGATGCTAGAGATGGCGGTCAGTATACTGTTCCCTCAAGACCCAAGTTTTCGGGTGTTAAGGCTTCGATCACATGAAACAAGAGTGCTTTACCTATCTCAAGTCAATTAGGAAAAGCAAGGCACTTGCTGCATCCTTGAGTGACACCGAACCTGAGGATGATTCCAAAAATGAAGATGATGGAGTCCTGAATGCCTTCACCGCCATTGTTAATCCTACTAAGGGGATTGTAGAAGATGTAGATGAAGAAGAAGACTTGGTGGAGTCAAAGTTTGAGAAGATGGATGAACAAGATGACATCCATATTACCTATGCAAAGTAATACAAGGTCTTGGAAAAGCATGAGAAATTGTATAGGTTGGCCACCAAGAAGCTCAGTGATATGGAGCTCAAATGACAAGAACTCTCCACAAAGTTTGATGAAGCCAATTAGACGATTGGAGCATTGAGGTTTGAGAACAATTTCTTGGCTAAGAGGACTAAGAAGCTTGAAGCGGAGCTGTTTCAAGTCAGAGTTCAGTTGTAGAGGACTTCAAGTGCAAAGCTTGATGAGATGCTCAGCCTTCAGAAATTTGCATCTGATCGAACTGGTTTAGGGTATGATTTCTCTTCTCCTAGTGTTGCTTCTACTTGTACTACTATTTTTGTTTCTCCTACTAATAATGTTATATCTGAGAACAATGATGTTAAATCTAATTTAGTTAGTGAGAACATAGATAAAGGTAAATCTATCTTAGGAGCACCCCCTAAACTTGCTAAGAATGAGACTAAAAACCCTAGGGCTAAGAAGGGAAATAATCAAAAGCCTAAACAGAAGAAGCAGCATTTCTGTCATCACTGCAGAGCAACTGGACATACTCGACCTAATTGCTATAAGTGATTAGCCACTCAACAGAGCAACAGTATGATTGTGTCGAGAAACCAGAATTAGTTTCCATCCACCTTTGCTCCTCTTGGAGATCTTCTCAATGCCTTCATGTTCCTTTCGAACTTGAACGGTTTCAATACTTCCCCCTCACCGCTGGTACAAGGGTTTGCGCAAAGGAAAGGTTCTTCTAAGGTGTGGAAAGAAAAAGACTCGAAGTGATTTAGTCACTTTCTCTCTCCCTTTCTTGTTTTTTTTTTATTGCATTACTTGTGTGTTTTGCTTTATTGTTTTGAGTCAGTCAGTTTTATGCATTGCTTTATTCTGTTTAACATGTTTGATGCGAACCTCAATCGACACGCTTTGAGACCCAACAAATAATATTGGAATACTTGCCCAAGAAAACTAAAATTCAAATTTTGATAGAACCCTAAACCAACGTTTATAAGTGAAACGTGAACCAAAAGTATAAGTAATAGACCTTTGACCCAATGATTATAATTGAATCACGAACTGAAGGTATAAAGTTTGAACGCCACAAGGAAGAATCCCTGATAAGTTCACAGTTCTTGAAGAACTAAAAGAAGAGCAAAGACTCACCTTTTTCTGATTTTATTCAATAATCTATCAAAAACGTTTACAAATTTAGGGGCCTATTTAAGGGATCCATAAAACTTGACAAATAAGAAAATATATTCTAAAATAACTCCTAGTTGATACCTAACCATATCAGGAATCAAATTTGACCTAAAAAGCAATAATGCACCTAAAAACAAGGAAATAAATCACCTAAACCTAAAATAACGTACATAAAAATACCAAAAATAAAAAATTACAATAATTAAATAGTAAATTGTGTCCTACATTAAACCCCTCCACTTGAAATAAACTCATTCTCGAGTTAATCTTTGAAATCTGAAATCTTCCGCTCCAAATAAACAAATACTTCAAATGCTTTAATAACTTGATCCGGTTCTGAAACTTGAACCCTTCATAAAGTGTAGCATAAATTTTCTTCTCATCTACTTTCAATTTATTTGCAATATCAATCAACAAAGGGTTGATAATAAAATTAAAATTTTCTACTCCAAGAAAATCAACATATTGTATTGTCATCTTCAACAAATCAACTGAGACTTGAGGATTGTGAGTTGTGGACTCATCATCATATTTGACCTCAATTGAATCTTCCATAATGTTCTCAATAATTACCATCTCTTTTTTTTTTTCCACTTTTTTTTTTTTTTTGAGCTTGGTGCTTGATTTTAACCTGATTTTAGAACCTATGCTCTAATACCAAATGATGCGAACCTCAATCGACATGCTTTGAGACCTAACAAATAATATTGGAATATTTGCCCAAGAAAACTAAAATTTAGATTTTGATAGAACCTTGACCCAACGTTTATAAGTGAAACGTGAACCAAAAGTATAAGTAACAGATCTTTGACCCAATGATTATAATTGAATCACAAACTGAAGGTATAAAGTTTGAACGCTACAAGGAAGAATCCCTGATAAGTTCACAATTCTTGAAGAACCAAAAGAAGAGCAAAGACTCACCTTTTTCTTATTTTTATTCAATAATCTATCAAAAACGTTTACAGACTTAAGAGCCTATTTAAGGGCTCCATAAAACTTGACAGACAAGAAAATATATTCCAAAATAACTCCTAATTGATACCTAACCATATCAGGAATTAAATTTGACATAAAAAGTATTAAATGCACCTAAAAACAAGAAAATAAATCACCTAAACCTAAAATAACGTTTTTTACATAAAAATACCAAAAATAAAAAATTACAATAATTAAATAGTAAATTGTGTTATACATCAGACCCTTCCACTTGAAACAAACTCGTCCTCGAGTTGATCTTTGAAATCTGAAATCTTCCACTCCAAATAAACAAATACTTCTAATGCTTTAATAACTTGATCCGGTTCTGAAACTTGAATCTTTCATAAAGTGTAGCATAAAATTTCTTCTCATCTATATTCAACTTATTTGCAACATCAATTAACAAAGGGGTGATAATAAAATTAAAATATTATAATCCAAGAAAATCAACATATTGAATTGTCATCTTCAACAAATCAACTGAGACTTGAGGATTGTGAGTTGTGGACTCATCCTCATATTTGACCTCAATTGAATCTTCCACAATGTTCTCAATAATTACCATCTCCTTTTTTTTACTTTTTTTTTTTTTTGGAGCTTGGTGCTTGATTTTAACCTGATTTTAGAACCTGTGCTCTGATACCAAATGATGCAAACCTCAATCGACACGCTTTGAGACCTAACAAATAATATTGGAATATTTGCCCAAGAAAGCTAAAATTCAGATTTTGATAGAACCTTGATCCAACGTTTATAAGTGAAACGTGAACCAAAAGTATAAGTAATAGACCTTTGACCCAATGATTATAATTGAATTATGAACCGAAAGAATAAAGTTTGAACGTCACAAAGAAGAATCCCTGATAAGTTCACAGTTCTTGAAGAACCAAAAGAAGAGCAAAGACTCACCTTTTTCTGATTTTATTTAATAATCTATCAAAAACGTTTACAGACTTAAGGGCCTATTTAAGGGCTCCATACAACTTGACAGACAAGAAAATATATTCTAAAATAACTCCTAATTGATACCTAACCATATCAGGAATCAAATTTGACCTAAAAAGCAATAATGCACCTAAAAACAAGGAAATAAATCACCTAAACCTAAAATAACGTTTTTTTACATAAAAATACCAAAAATAAAAAATTGCAATAATTAAATAGAAAATTGTGTCCTACATCAGACCCCTCCACTTGAAACAAACTCGTCCTCGAGTTGATCTTTGAAATCTGAAATCTTCCGCTCCAAATAAACAAATACTTCGAATGCTTTAATAACTTGATCCGGTTCTAAAACTTGAATCTTTCATAAAGTGTAGCATAAAATTTCTTCTCATCTACTTTCAATTTATTTGCAACATCAATCAACAAAGGGTTGATAATAAAATTAAAATTTTCTACTCCAAGAAAATCAACATATTGTATTGTCATCTTCAACAAATCAACTGAGACTTGAGGATTGTGAGTTGTGGACTCATCCTCATATTTGACCTCAATTGAATCTTCCACAATGTTCTCAATAATTACCATCTCTTTTTTTTCACTTTTTTTTTTTTGGAGCTTGGTGCTTGATTTTAACCTGATTTTAGAACCTATGCTCTGATACCAAATGATGCGAACTTCAATTGACACGCTTTGAGACCTACCAAATAATATTGGAATATTTTCCCAAGAAAGCTAAAATTCAAATTTTGATAGAACCCTGACCCAATGTTTATAAGTGAAATGTAAACCAAACGTATAAGTAACAAACCTTTGACCCAATGATTATAATTGAATCACGAACCGAAGGTATAAAGTTTGAACGCCACAAAGAAGAATCCCTTATCACAGTTCTTGAAGAACCAAAAGAATAGCAAAGCCTCACCTTTTTCTGATATTTATTCAATAATCTATCAAAAACGTTTACAGACTTAGGGGCCTATTTAAGGGCTCCATAAAACTTGATAGACAAGAAAATATATTCTAAAATAACTCCTAATTGATACCTAACCATATCAGGAATCAAATTTGACCTAAAAAGTATTAAATGCACCTAAAAACAAGGAAATAAGTCATCTAAACCTAAAATAACGTTTTTTACATAAAAATACCAAAAATAAAAAATTACAATAATTAAATAGTAAATTGTGTCCTATATCAATGTTTTTGTTTGCTTTTTTAGTTTTGCTTTATTGTGTTTTTATAAAATAAAAAAAAATTGAAAAATTGAAAAATACAAAAACAGTGTGTGTTGTGTACATTAGTACTTGTGCACCTTGGATGGCTATTGAAGCAAAGTTTTCTAAACTTTGTATCTTTTGTAATTTAGATGAACATTTCCATGCACAACTAAGAAAGTGAGCTTTGTGGCTCATGTTTGTGATGAGTAAGATTAAGTAATCGCTTGTACTTAACACTCGTATCACTCTTTTTGACGGGAATGACTAGAAAATCCTAAGAGAAATGCATAAATAACCATCTCACTACTATTACCCGCCAATCATAAAATGACATTTGTATGCTTTGGCATAGAAAAAATGGAATGTCAATTGCTTAACATCATTGGGTATTTCTTTTCTATCTCTTATATGCCCATGCATGGTTTGCTTAAAAGAAAATATGCAAAGAAAGATAAAAAGCAAAAAGAATCAAAATGTTTTATATATGATTGCAAGCATGTATTCTAGGAGATGTGGGAGTTATAGGATGTACCTCGAAAGTGATAGTCTCCATCAAACAGTTATGATTGTGTATGAGTTAAAGTTATTTTCTCATATCTCAAATTGTCATAACATGTAGACATTTATGCAATCTTGGGATGTTTTTCACACACAACACGCAAAATTCTTTGCTACTTTTGATACATGTGCATGTACAATGTAATTTGGCCATCACAAGAAATACATGTGTTAGTGTATGCTCACTAAATTGTCTTAACTTGTTTTTGAAATATAAAATTGGTTAGACGGGTTTAGTGTGAGTGTGTGTGTTTTGGATCTATGTGCTTATAAATTTTTCTTGATTGAGATGATTTTAAGAGCTTAAAATGTTGTTTGGATCCTTGTTTAAGTAGCATGTTTGATTGCATTCATATCTGTGTTTTTCTCTTCTTGAAAAACTGTTTTTAAGTAATCTCGATAGCTATCTCGATACCTGTCAACAGCTATGCTATCTATCGAGACCCTTCAGCTGCTTTTTATCGCATTCTCGATAGCTCTCAATAGCTACTTCGATCCATTGAGAAACTTTCTAGATGCTCGATAGCTCCTTGACAGCTACCTCGATCCATTGAGCTTCTTTGTTGAGGAAACCTCTAGACAGCTCCTCGATAGCTATCTTGATAGCTAAAAGGCGCGTTTTAAACCTCAATAGCTCTCGATCCATTGAGGTTTATGAAGTTTCTATATAAGCGATCCTCGCGATTTTTCACTCACTTTTCTCGATCTCTCTCGATACATTCAGCCTCTTCACCTCCCAAATTACCTCTGAATCCCTCCAAATCTTCTCCCCACTCCTTCTTTGGTTTTGATCTTGCATATTTCACTGGTATGATCCTCTTTTCATCATCTAATCATACATTTCATGCATTTCTGACCTAAATTTTGGGGTTTTTGGAAATCTTTAAGGTTTTTCAAAATCAATGAGGTTTTTGCTAAAATTTTGGGATGGGTTTTTGTTCAAATGTTTTTAAAACATCATGCATTGCATCACATGTGCATTATAACAATGTTTCATGCATTTAGATGTGTGTTTACTTTGTTGCAATGTTGTGTGCTAGTAGGTTTGGAATGGGCTGAGCCTATGATGTATTTATGTTTGCATGTCACATGTTCATGCATTTTTATGCATACGTACCTTCAAGTTTCTATATTCTTATATATATATATATATATATATATATATATATTGTGTCTTGTTGGTATTTTTCTGATTGTCTCTCTTTCTCCCTCTATCTCTCATTCTTGCGTTAGTTGCATCATGGCACCCAAACGCAAATCCACTCCATCCCAGAACCCTCTTCATTCTGGGATATCTTCCTCTTCTGACCCTACTCCATCTCACGTTCGGTTCCATAATGATAAAGCCCGAAAGGACTTTATGAGAAATTTTCTAGACTAGGCATTCATTCGGAACGCCAAGTCATCCTATCGAACTTTTTCGATACTGACCTTCCCACTGTTATCCACAGTAGGGGTTGGGAGTCATTGTGTGACGTCCCAGTCACTTGTCCCTCCGTGATCATACAGGAGTTTTACTCCAATATGCACGAATTCGATACTTCTGTACCTCATTTCTTCTCTTGCGTTAGATGTACGCGCATTGCAATTACTCCGGAGATTGTTGCCAAGGTACTGCACATTCCTAAGGTAGTGCATCCTGACTACCCTGGTTGTGAGCGTCTGAGGACGTGTCCAAAGATGAACTCTCGTCTCTATTTTGTGAGAGACCTTCTTCATCTTGGGGTGACCATCAAAACACCCCTTGCTCGGCCTTTGCTAAAGGTTCGAGATTCCTGAACATGGTGATGACTTTTGTTCTCTATCCATTGTCTCACTATAACACTATCATAGAGCCTTGTGCTTGGTTTTTATTATCCCTCATTGAGGATCTTTCCATTGACTTCTCTTCTCACTTCATCCTATCCCTTGTAGTTGTCTATAGGGATACGGCGACCTGTGATAAGCTCATTTTTCCTTCGGCTATCACGCGGATTCTTCGCCATTTTTTTTTCTGCTTTCCTATTTCCGATCACTTCCCAGTTATGTGTGCCATTGACGCAGCTACCATAAAGCGGAGTGATGCACAGCTTCGCTCGAGGTGGACTTAGACAGGGATGTCCGCTCGTCCAGCTCCTACTGCTCCATCCACCTCCGCTCCTTCGTCTTTTGCGAGTGGAGTAACTCTTGAGGCCATTATGGCACAGCTTGTACGCAAAGATGCTCACCTTGACGCACTCAGTGATGAGTTGTGTCAGGTGAACACCCGTGTTGGTTGTATCGCACGACGACAGGCTGTCATGGGTGGTTTCACCGTTGCTTCATCTCCATCTCCACTGGCCTTCGAGAATGAGACTAACGATGGCTCCAACAGTGATGAGGATGCTGATGCTAGTTCACCCAATGATGATGAGATGTCTACTTGATGTACTTACCCTTTGTCACTCGTGATAAAAAGGGGGAGTAGTTTTGATATGAGAGTAGTCATATATAGGGGGAGGGTTAGCAAAGGAGATTTATGTTAGAGGGAGTGTTCATTTTGTTCGAGGGATGTAGTGAGGACTTTTGTATCTTTTCTTTTTTTTATCTTTTAGATACTTTGTTCATGTACCTTTGGTCTTGTGACCACATTGTGATAGCAAACCTTGTGTTTATGATGTTTATATATATATTATGAGGTTGTTATTGCAGTTCTTTCACCCATCTCTCCATGTGTTGTTTCTTTTCTCTCTTTATACACATGTTTTTTATATTCCTGTATGCAATATTTTATTTCTGTTTCACACTAAAATGCCTTGATGAGTTTGGTTTAAAGTGTTTCAGAAATATAGGTTGTCAAAGTCTTCTTGCCATGAACTCTCTATTCGCAAAGTTTTTCAAAAGTTTATGTTAGGATAGATTTTATTGTATTTAACAAGTGAATATAAGTTGAGTGATTTATGATTTCTCTCATATGTTCATTTGTTTGTTGTGGTTTTCTCACAGATTGCCAAAGGGGGAGATTGTTAGAACATATGTGATTTGATGTTAGGAACATATGTCTATATTTTATGAAATTGGCTAATCCTTTGACAAAACGCATTTTATTTGTAATTTGGTAGATTTAGGATGTGTTTAATACTTCAAGGAACAAGGTTTCAAGTTCAAGTATTAAAGCCATGCAAGTATGTCCAAGAAACAAGTGAGAAAGTGCTGGATTTTAAAGCTCGACAGCTAGCATCTATCGAGATTTAAAAGCTGTTTCAACCCGTGGCTCAATAGCTAGCTCGATAGATGGCTATCTATCGAGGTTTATGAAATTTAGTTTTTTAGAGCCAATTTCACTACAATCCGTGAATATGTGTTTAGGCTTTCTTTTCTCACAACCCTAAACATATATAAGGATTATTTTCAGGGCTATCACAGGTTACACAGTTACCTAAGTTTATGCAAATTGTGATCGGAGACTGAATTTGCCCTAGTTCATTTTTCTCTTGAAAAAGCTGCTGTGTTTGTACACCGTAGGGTTTTATGACCAAGCAACTTCTTGATCTTCATTGTCTGGATGAATTGAAGAGCTTTGCAACCAACATCTTTCTTTAGTTGGTGATCAAGTCACGTACTGGGATCCGTGCAATTGGTTAGTCACGTACTGGGAGCCGTGCATTAAAAGGAGAGATTGTCACTATAGAACAAGTCTAATTGTGTATTGGGGTAACGGTTCAACTGTAGGTTGGTATAAGGTACTGAGATTCCTTTACTTGTAACCACTTGTTTTGATAATAGTGGATTCTCGGGAGTGGTGACTTTAAAATCACCGGGTTGCGTTTTTGCCATTTTGGTTTTTCCCATTTGTAAACAATTCACCGTGTCATTTATTTTCCACTGCATACTTATTTATTTGGTGATTTGTTTGTGTTACCACGCGCTTTGCATGTTAATTTGATTAATTAATTAACTTGGCTAATTAATCAATTAATCAATCATAAGGGGTTAATACATTTTTTTCCTATCACTATTGACAATCCTCCAAGCCCAAAATCCATTCAGTTAAACTTGGTCCAAGTGGATTTGGGCTTTAAACTACTAGGCCCAGCCTTATCCATTCTATGATTTAGTCCCCCAGAATCAACCCCAAGCACCCTTACATCAATCTTACCCGTTACCACCTCAATTAAATCCAATCCAGTTGGCTATACCGTCACCTCCCTTGTCTGCTCCACATCAGCACCCATAAAGTCCGAACTTGATACTATCGTCAAAGAATTTCCTTCCTGGACGCAATCTTTTCTTCCCATGTCCACGTTATCACCTTTCTGGAAAGTAGGCAATTCCCCTAGAATCTCGGAATTAGCTTCAACTCGTTTACTAGGGTTTGTACTCTATAATATCACCGCTGGAGAAGTCTCTTGCATTGGACTGTACTTTGTAGACTCCCCTGATGTTTGCTCTTTCGCATCCCCAGCATTGTCATTTGTATTTCTTGGAGAGAAAGAATGTGGACGCCTTCCCATAGCTCTTAAAGAATCTCCATATTGATAATCCACCTCACCTCCATTCTGAATAACAGCAAAATGTGATGCACAATGCTTAATATCATGCCTTAACAGACCGCAATAATGGCAGAACAAAGGTAAACGTTCATGCTTAAACGATACCCAAGTATAAACCCCATTTGAACTAGCAAGAAAACCTCTTCTCCGCAAGGCTTCGTAATCGGCAAAGCAACTTTAACTTGCATAAAATAATTAAGAACATCTTGCCTTCGCCTCCCTTTTACTTCCTCAACTCTACCAAGTCGATTACCAACTTCCCTTGCTACATGCGGGGAAACCATATCAAACGGTGCACCCCATATTTGAAGCCATAGAGAAGCATGCTCCAATCTAATGTTCCCCATTGTCATCCCTTTCTGCCACCTTTGAAGCAATAACAACTGACTATCAAACGACCAAGGACCATCTTGTAGAATTCGGGCCATATCGAACTTTGATTGAAACTTGAATTGGAAAAGATTCGGACCCACCTTAATAATGTTATTGTTATTGCCACAAGCCTAACATCCTACAGTTGGGAGGTGAATAAATACATACAGCCTTAGCAATTAGTAACCTAATTAGTACGCAGTACACTTCCAAGTTCCAAGTAGTACGTAGTTCCAATTAACACTGCTTTGGTATTTCTTTAATAATTCATTTTAATTATTATTTGATTTTTTTTTTTCAGTTTCTTTTTATCTAAGGCTGTGTTTGGTAAGATGTAAATTATTTTCCGAGTGTAAAATATTTTCAGATGTTTGTTTTGGGTTCTAGAAAATACACTGGAACAGTATTTTCAGTGTTTGGTCGTGCATGTAAAGCATTTTTCCAGAAAATATTTTCCTGCATTTGGGCCCCCAATGTAAAACATTTTCAGGAAAATGCCAAAAAAAAAATACCTATAATACAATTGAGCATCTGAAAATACCTATACACATCATATTTGCACATCCTTAATTCCAATCACAAAAAATATGAACATTATACACATCCAAGTTTTACATAACAATGACAAAGGTACCCACATACAAAAATCACAACCCTAACACAACTTTCATGGTCATTCACCCAAGTTAAGATGTGCCATTTTATTGAGCTTATCATCAGACAGGACTTGAGATGCCACTGCGTTTAGCATTCTTGCATTAAACTTTGCAATCTTCATTGTATGGTTCCACTGCTCAATTGCGATATCTAATTGATATTTCAATAAATCATATTTAACATCTCTTGTACTAGAACTCTCTTTAGTTGAAGGAGTTGAAGGAGTACTGGATGAAGAACCTTGTTGCACATTCCCACCATCAATCTACCAAAACTTCAAAAAAGCAATTTTTGCATCCATTTTATGCTTAAATGCCTTGTGGTCTGCCCCAGAATATTGATGGACTTGGGCAAAGGCTTTTTCCCATGTGCCGTACACCCCAGGCATACGACCAACAAACACGACGTATGTCTTACCTTATAGGTGGTCAATAGGATAAACAATTTAAAAACTAAATTTGCTGTTATGACATACATATTTTTAGCATACCAAATTATTTGACATACCATTCAATCAAATGTGTAAGCAGGAAGATGATATTTACCAAAACACAACCTGCAATAGACCCATTCAACATCATCTCAGCAAAGTATTGTAACAAGCCCAATTCAAGAACAATGCTAATTTCAGTTTACCAAAACACATAGGAGTTGCCATATACCTTCATAAACACTATTGCAGATAAAATTATATGTATATATTTTTTTATATATAAAAATAAAATCTATAAATACCTATAAATATATTTATATATATAAATATCTAAATAAATAAATACAAATATTCATATATATATATATATATATATATTTATCAAAATACCTTTGGAATACCTTTGAGTTTGGGATAGGTTTGGGGGACCAAAGAAGAAAAAGCCTTCAGGTTTGAGGGTGGGTTTGCGCAAGACGTTTGAGGTCACGGTATGGATAAAGGGATAGATCGGCAGTTGGGATGGTGAATTTGGGGTGGGTTTAGCTGGGTTCATCGGGGAAATGCACAACAGAGGAGCTGAGGAGGCGCGATCAGAGATGAAAAGCCAAGAAATACTGAAATAGAGTACTTACCTGCGCGTGGAGGGGAATGAAAGGTGTGATCTAACGGGCGATGGGTTTGGGTGGATTAGAGATTGGATTACTTACCACTGCTCACTCTCTCTCTCTCTCTCTCTCTCTCTCTCTCTCTCTCTCTCTCTCTCTCTCTGTTTTCAGTCCGTAAAATGAAGTTTGAAGGTAATTGGAATGTGTAAATTATTTTACACTTGAAGGGGTCTCATTTTACAATCAAAGGATTTGATTTTCCCTTTGATTGAGTTTTACATGTGCTCCCAAACACACATGACTGTGTAAAATGATTTCCAAAATGTTTTCCAACTTTCATTTTCATCCGAAACAAACACAGCCTAAGACAGAAATCATAATTTTAAAAAATCTAAGTGTATATATGTGTAAAACTTCCTTATGCAGACTTTAACCCTGGCCTTTGTCCTCCCCAACTCCGCGAGAACTTGTACTTATAGTTCTTGTGGAGTGACCATCATACTAAGGATGCGTGATGGTATTCGTTTTTCACTTTCTAATGATGGAAAAAAGTGAACTTCACTTTAAGTTAGTCACATTTTTTTTTCAAATATAAAATGAGTAAATAGGAAAAAGAGTTAAAATTGTATAATCATTGCGATGCAATACTCTAACTAATTCAATTAATCACATAGTTTTTTTTCCTTACATTTAAAATTGATGATGAATAATTAATAACAAAATAATATAATAAGTGTGACAAATTCACTTTTAATTGATGTTATCTTTACTAATTTAATTGATAAAGTAAAATCAGACAAAATAATTTTTCTATCATCTTATTTTTTTCTCAACCAAGAAAAATAAATTCATATTAGACATATATACTAAAAAACTAAAATTTTTTTCACCCTTCAATTTTTCTATCTTCTCTTTTCTTTTCTTTTTTAATCCTGCCATCCATGCAAATCCTAAGCATTTATCTATTAAAGCAATAAATATACGCGTTAAAGAAACTCTTTGTATAGGATTATTCCCATTGGTGCAAAATCCATATAAATGTATTTAAGATGATATTGTTGCAAAAAATCACCAAAAACACACAAACATCCGATGCTTTATTATTGTTCAAATTTATATATGACATTGTAGCAAAATCTAAAAAATAAAAGCTTATATTCTTTTCCATCTTAGGTCTCTCTTTGTGGCAAATGAAGAAATCTCTCTTAATTGTACTTATCGAGACCTGAAATCTCTCTCTCTCTCTCTCTCTCGTTGTAGTTGGAAGAGGACAAAATCAATGGTGCCAATTTTAGGCGCTTTCTGCCTCTGTTGGGTTTGGGTTTGATCACAACAACGTTTATCTCAAATCGTTTAGGGTTTGAGTCTCGAAGACTAGTAGGATGTTGTGGTGTTGACCGGGTTTGTGTCAATGGGTTTGAAAATTAGGATTTCCGTTGATGAATTTTTCGTGTCGCCGATCGGGTTTGATTTTGGCTTTATTTTTTATTTCCATTAATGGATTTTCCATGCTTCCACCTTGTTGACTAGGTTTGATATTAGGTTTGGGTTGCAATTGAAATTGTACAAATTTCATGTTTAAGAATTACTTTAATACATATTGTGTGGGTTCTTTTTTTAGTTTGTTTTTTTTTTTTTTGGTAAAAAAAAAGTACACAAGCCCAAGTGGAGGAACAAGGATCCTGGGCCTGATGCTTTACGCTTTAAGGGATTAGGCTTGGTTCATCGCAGCTAAATTGGGTTGATTTCAAACCAAATGTGTTCTCTAGTGGCATTTTTGAGGATCTCGAACGGTATATTCCCTCTGTTTTCTCTTTTTCTCAATTCTAGCAAAGTTTTCTCAAGGATTTTTACTCTAATTCCCCTATTGCTGAATGCCCTTCACTGTTGGCTGCTTCTCCTTTATAGTGTCATCCTAGGGTTTTTGGGGTACCATTGATATTCTCTATTTGCTCCCCTAGGTACCAGAACCAATTCTGTGTTAGCAACATTGGTGGCTGGTCCTTTCCTCATTCTTCATTATTTCCTTCTTTTGAAGTCCCTCTCCAAAAGACCACCAGCTGACTTTCCCGTTTTGGGAGTTCCTAGAGGGTTGACCTTTGGTCTTTCTTTTCAAGGCTTCTAGATTTCACTTTTTTCAGAACCACCTTTTAGTTGCTTCTCCCTTTGTCATTTTTCCCAAGTAGGCTGGTTCCTTCCTACCATGTTGAAAGATCCCCAGCCACCTCCCTTCATGGTTCCTCTTCTTGGGTTCCCCGAGGTACCAGACCCTTACTCATGAGTTGTTGGTTCCCAAATCTTTTGATTCATTTTCTGCATCATTGGGTGGCTAATAGGGACATATATGTCCTCGTTTTTCGTGTTTCTAGGCATGCTCCCTTGAATTGTCTTAGTCCCAACCTGGCCTTACTGCATATCCTGAGGATCCCGGGCTATTGGAAATCCCCAAGTATCCTGGACCAGTTTTCTCCTCGGGCTCCCCAGCGATTTTCCTAACCCTTAAGGGTTGGGCTGGACTTTTTTCTTTCCTTTGTTTCGTGAGATCCAAAGCTTGCCCATCCATGGATTTGGGTCCTTCCTTATGGACCCTTTGTGTTGTTTTTGGGCCTTGGTACAATATTGTGATTTTTTGAACCTCAACATTTAGCCCCTCGAGCTTGTGGGTTGCTTGCAGCCACGCGTGAGTGGACGAGTGGCACTTTTTTTACATACTTTTTGGGCCTTGGTACAATATTGTGATTTTTATTATTTGCTGCTTCAGTTGGCTTTGGGATCCCTTTTTTCGTTTCTTGGGATCATACTTCCCTACATTATCCTCTGGTATCCTAATTTTCACGCGTTACACTTTTTTTACAACTTCCCCTCTTTCCACGGAACGTGGTAGTTAAGTGTTTGAGTAAAATTTCCCCGTAACTCTCATTAATAACTGTCGATAACTCTTTCTTATAAAATTAAATATTGGCAACTGGCGTGCCTTTCAATACATCGTCTTCTCCAACTGTCCCTTGTGCCATTATTGCAGTTACTTCAAACCATCTTTTCATTTCCAAAGATTTTTCCTTTCAAGCTTAATTTCTTCATTCTTGTTTTTTCTCTATCCTTCACCCCCTTAACTTCTATGCTTCTTGTTGCACTGTTGTTCCATGGCTTCTTTTTCACAGAAAAAGAGGGAGCACTCTCCCACTCCTTTTGAAGGCGAAGTTTCTTCTAGGTCGGCATAGGGCGAGGTGCAAGAGGTTGTGGATCACCTAGCCTTCCCTTTATGGGACCCCTAGCACACCCCCATCCTATTCTTCCCTTAAGTGTCCCACGGCGAGGCTTTTTCTTCCCCTCACACCTGGGTATTTTCTGGTTAGTCTAGGTTTGCTAGTTCCACCCAGATTCTAGATCCAAGGGAGATTTTGGATTTGCAGATCAGACGAGGATCCTGCGAGGCAGTCCCCATCTTCTTCGACTTTGTCCTGGGGAAGATTACTGGTTGGTCTAGTTGGGTGAACAAGGAGCTTTTTGATGGTGAGTTTATCAGTTGTTTGGAGCACGGTGAGATCCTTAAATCAGTAGCAGTTTCTTGGAATCTTGAAGGTTTTAGGGACGCTAAGGGCCTTAGACACTTGGTGCGCCGTTGGTGCCCTTCTCTCCACACATTCTTCTTTTCTTTTGGTGAGCTCACTATCACTTTGGAGGATATGGTTAATAATTTCCTCCCCCAGTGTTTGGTGATGAGAATCCTTTTAACATTAGCCTTTCCATCAAGGATCTCGAAATTGAAGACAAGCTTTTTAGTCACTTTGGCGGGCGTACTGCTTCTTCTAGGGGGAAATTGGCCAGAATGGGCAAGTGGGTAATGACCTGTTCTCAAGAGAAAGACAAGGCGGTTAGGAAAGCCGGGTTCTTGACACTGTGGCTCAGTAAGTTTTTATTCAGCGAGTTCCTTAGGTATGGGATTAAGTCTATTTTCTTTCCTTTTACAATTAGATTGGCCCGGGGTGCTCAGTATCCTTTTGTGCCCATGTTTTTAGGCCATGTTTATTCTCAGTGGACTTGCTTCACAAAGATGAGTTTGAAGGCAACTCTGGCTATACTATTACTTCGTCCCTCCACTGTGCTATTCTTCAAGTGTTCTCTTCTGTCACTTTGGCGAAGTGTCGAAGCTTGAAGTATGTGAAGGATAAGTTCCAGGGGTCCCCAGACGTGATTAAAGGTCCGTGTGACCGTTCTATTGACAATCACCCCATCATCTTTCGTTGGTCTAACTTGAAGGGTAGCAGCCTTAATCTGGTGGAATTGTTTGATCAGGCAGGGCACTTGAGTTGGCGTTCTCCCTGAGAGTTTAGTCCTGGGTTTTCATGCGATTCTGTGTTGGTCTATTTCCTTAACTCCCCAGGAAACCCCTTTGATCTTCGCTGGGGAGATGAAGGTAGCTTGGCATACTTGGCCTGTACCACCCCTCATGGCTTCCAGCGCCTTCATCAAGTGGTCCCAGGTACACTCACTACTTAGCACACTGAGAGCTCAAATAATTTGGTTTTGATCAGGACATCCCACTGGTGTTTAAAGAGGTAGTGCCTTCTCTCCCTTCCTTGGATCCGTTTCTGAGGCTTCAGGCCTTTTTCTTATTAGTCATGGATAAGCCCCCAGTTCGTGGTGCCAAACTTCTAGCGGGGAGTCTTTGCTTCTAGTGGCTTTGTCGGTCACTAGAGAAGAGTTCAAAAGTCCTTCTTGGACTTTGTTGGTTCTGGTAAGATTGGGAGGGTTTCTGATCCTAGTCTTCTCTCTATTCCTACCTTCAATAAGCGTTTGGTCCTCCCCATTGCTGGCATTGTGTTTGCTGCAATAAGTAGTAAAACAGGATTTGCGAAGTGGCATGCTTGCAAGGGAGGCTGGGTATGCTATGCCAATCACTTTCGTGGTGCTTGGTCAGGGTGTGATCTTATTGTAGGCTTTTCCTCGAGTGTGCCTATTAAGAAAGGAGTGGTAGAGGCAATTGGTGTTGTAACCCCTGTAGAAAAAGGCAAGGAAAAAAGGATCAAACAGGAGGCTATCAAGAAGGTTAAGGTTGAAGGTAGTGTTGAGGGTACTGAGGCTGGTCGTGAAACCAAGAAGAGGAAAACTACTAAGTCTCACAAGCAGCTTGTTGTTTCTGAGGAACCCGAGGAAGTGGACCCTTTTGCAGTTGGAAAGAAGGTCAGCCATCCTCTCATACCAAAGATTCGAGTGAAGACTAAGGTAGAGTCTTCTGTCCTTCAGGTTCTTGTGGGTACCCTTATTAGAACATCTCCAGTAGTTGTTACTTCATCAGCCCATGGTTCTTCGGGGTCCCTTGACACCATACCCCAATCTCCCCTAGGACCCTCTGGGTATACCCGTAGTAAGCAAAAGACTGTTGAAGAACCTGTAGAGAGAGAGAGAGAGAGAGAGAGAGAGAGAGAGAGAGAGAGAGAGAAGAGAAGGGCAATGCCTCATTCCTTCTTCTTACTTTTTTTCTTAACATCTCCCCACCTTTGTTTTGTTGTTTTGTTGTGTCTCTCTCATTCCTCTTTTTTTTTTTTTTACTGATGAATGATCTTTCCCCTTTTTGTAGTCTAAACGCAAGTCAGACCCCAAGGGAGCAAAGAGTCAATCCTCTAGTGATGATGTGGTATGGCCCTTATTCATTTATTCCCTTTCACTTCTTGCTTTCTTTCTCTCTTTGGCATTGTGTATATATTCTGTTTTTTTTTTCTTTTGATATTCTGTCCATTGTTTCTTCCTACTTCTCCTCTCTTTTGTAGGTTGAGGTGCCTCCTCCTATGACTTGTGGTCCCTTGGCGAAAGAAGCAGTGGTAGCTCAGCCCTTTGTTGCCTTAGACGTGGAGAAAGAGCCCTCTAGTGGTGGTGTGGCTGAGGAAACCAGGTAAGCAGTCAAGGATACCCAGCCTATTCCGTCTTTTGCTTCCTTGGCCACTCAGGATCCTAAAGCTCCCTAGCCTCCTGCTTCCCAAGATCCCAAACTTGCGCAGACTCTCAGCCCAACTAAAACTGTAACAGTTGAGCTCACAACCAAACTTGCGTTGGGTAAGGAGTCTCTAAGGGGTACATCTCCATCTACACGAGCAAGTAAGCCTTATCCCATCCTTTATTAATGCCTATTTTCTTGTTTCTCTTATCCTTTCTTCCTGAGGGATTTTGTTCCTTTTCTCCTTTTTTTTTTTTTTTTAGATCAAGTCAGCCCCCAGTCAGCCCCTAAAGCTGCCCCTTCCTTGGAGTCAGAGGCTTCTGAAGGTGTGTACTGCCCGCTATTGTTGCCTTTCCCCCTTTTTTTTAGTTCACATCTTCCCTTTCTCTCTTTTCACCTTTCTTCCTTGTCTTTTTGTTTTATGGGGAAGCCTGTGGCATCCCTTCCTTCCTTTAGCAACTTTGCCAAGATTTCTTCGCCCTTTTTTCAACATGCCTCATGCCCTTTCACAGGGTCTTCTGAGAGGTCAGAGGGACAGGAGGATGAGCCTTCCATGATGACTGAAGTGGCTGCCCAGGCTCAGAAGGAAGCTCTCCCACAAGGGGCAGGTACTGGTTCTTTGCCTTTCCCTCTCTCCCCTCTCTTTATCTTTTTCCATTTCCTTTCCTTTTGACTTTGTCTGTTCTTGTAGGCGTTGGTGCAGGTACCAAGGATCCTGAGCTTGCGGTTACTGAAGAAGCTAAGGGACCTGTTCCCAGTGTCCAGGCTACTACAGCTCAGACAGTGACCCCCCAGACCATCTAAGGACTTGAAAGCCCTCTAGCTTTTGAAGGCGGAGACACAACAATGGAGGAAGCCCCAGAGACGGTTGTCTCAGATCCTGGCTCAGGGCTTCTTGTTTCCCTGGCACGCTTTGATTCCTTGGAGTTGAACAGCCTTCCTACTAGCCATTTTCACCATTTTTGGGTCTCCCTTTGGTAGCTTCTTATGATTCTCTATGCCTGATGAGGGTTTACCACTCTTGGAGGGATTGTTCAAAGCTCATGGAGACTTCACCAGTGGATTTAGTGGAGGCGTGTTTCTAGGCAACATTTGATAGAGCTCCTATGTGCTGTTCTGATATCTCTGAGGGATTCTTCTCTTAACTCCTTATCCAAGGAGAGGCTTTTGGAGTGGAGGGGAGTGGTGTAAGATCTCATAGAAGCCAAGTGCAATCTATCATTTTTGCTAGAGTACCTGCGGTCCTTAGCCCACACATTATTCTAGAGGAAAGCTTCCAAGGATCTTGGTACTGAAATTGCTGCTGCTGAGGAGGCTTTGGCTTGTGCTCACAAGGCATTGCAAGATTTGAAGTTAAGAAGCTAGTTCTCTCCTCAACTGTTCCTGCAATTCCCCCAGAAGGCTCTCTATTGACTGGCCTTATATCTTAGCCCCTTTCTTTTTCTTTCTTTAGGCAGTTCAAGATGCATGAGTTTATTCCCCTCTTTTTTTTTTTTTTTTAAACAATTCAAGGTGTATAAGTTTTTTGGAACTACTTCTGGCTACTTTTTATGATATATGGATCTATGTTTAATGTTTTTTTTTTTTTCGAACTGAGTCCTGGACCATGGTCCCTACAAATTCTTATAGTAGGTCCTAGACCAAGTACCCCAGCAGTTGTATTCCTACGCAGGTTCTAAGTTCAATACATTGGATGTTGTTTTCTCTCTTTTTTTTTTTTCCAAGTCCTAGGTCATGAACCAGGCAGACCTATTTTGGGGCAAGTACTGGGCTGGGTACCCCGGGCACTTATTCCTACCCACAGTCCCAAACCATGTACTTAGACTAATAGCGGTGTAAGTCCTGGGTCATGCATTAAGATTCCATCTTCCTTCTTCTTCTTCTTCTTCTTCTTCTTCTTCTTCTTCTTCTCTCTCTCTCTCTCTCTCTCTCTCTCTCTCTCTCTCTCTCTCTCTCTCTCTCTCTCTTTTAGCACTGGCCTACGTACCCCACCTAGATTTGGTCACATTTGGGTTGTGTCATGTAATACTATGCAATTATACATCTTACTTGAAGCTCTATTTTTTTTAAAGAATATTCCATTGAAATACATCATAACTACCAAACCAAGGAACATAGCATGATTGACAAAAGATAATAAGGATCGTAGAATGTCCTTCTACCATTGGAAAAGACAACATGGCAAAATAAAAAGACATAAAGAGTGACAAAACACTTAGCAGATTGGAGAATGACAACAAAAAGGGTTCTCAGTGTACTAGAACCTCCCCTTTTCAAGCATAGTACTACTTTAGCCATTCTCCATTTATAGGGTCCGTCAGGGCAGTCCCATCTTCCTTTATGAGGTAGTAATATCCACTATCGTGGGCTTCCCTAATGATGTAGGGCCCTTCCCATTTCGGATTAAATTTGGAGGGTCCTGGGACATTCTTCCTTACATGCTCTGTTGCTCTTAACACCAGCTACCCTTCTAGGAAGGCTCTCAGGTGTACTATCTGCCCATATGCCTTACCCATCCTCTACTAGTACCTTTGGATTCCTTCAAGTACTACTCTAGCCCTTCCAGGTCTGCCAATCTCCCCCGTTATTTGTGTTATTTGTGCCTTCTTGGATTCCTTCAAGTACTACTCTTGGTGTGGGGATGACTAGCTCCACTAGGCTGATGGCTTCTGTCCTATAAACAAGGGAAAATTGTGAAAATCATGTGGCTGTTTTTAGGGAGCTCCTGCATGCCTAGAGTACATCTGTCATGTGGACACTTCATTTTCCCCCCATACTCATGCTTCATTTTCTTGAGGATTTTTAGAATCACCCTATTGGTGGCCTCGGCTGGCCATTTCCTTGTGGGTAGTATGGTGTGGACCTCCCATGCTTGATGTGGTATGCCTCGGTTAGATTTTTCATATCCTTATTTATGAATGGGATACCATTGTCGCTGATCAGTCTCCTGGGGATTCTAAACCGTGTAATGATGTGTTCTCGAATGAAATTTGTCACAGCTGCTACAGTGATCTTCTTCAAGGGAATGGCCTCTACCCATTTTGTAAAATACTTGGTGGCTACTAGGTTTCATATATGGTCGTTGGAAGGGGGTTTATAGGTCCTATTAGGTCAAGCCCCTAAGTGTGGAAAGGCCATGGTGTGGTCATATCTTGTAGTATATTTGGATGAGTATGGATTGCATCTCCGAGTACTTGGCATGCATGACACATTTTGACCAACTCCTTGGAGTCCCTTTTCATTGTAGGCCAATAGTACCCCAGCTGCAATAGCTGCCCGTAGAGCCTCTTTTTCCCTGGGTGACTCCCACAGTCATCGAAATGGACTTCCCTTACTACTTCTCTGGCTTCCTTGGGTCCCAGGCATCGTAAGAGATCCCCACTGTACCCCTTTTTGAACAAGATTCCGTTCTGTAAGAAGTACCTAATAGCAAGCTTTTTGAGCTGATGGGTAAGTGTCCTGTTAGCTGATAGGATCCCTTAAGCCAAGTATTCCATGAATGGAGTCCTCCGATATTCTGTTATAAACACAACATAACTCTCTTCTTTATCTACCGAAAGCTGACACTTTTCACATTCTTCCTATACAGTCGCAACATCTTTGTTCATATTTGGCCAGTAGTATCCCATGCGGCGCATTCTTCTGTATAAGTTGATTTTTTCTGCTATCCCATAAGCCTGGATGTATAATTCTTCTAACCTCAACTTCCTTTCTTTCTCACTGATACATCTGGACAGGATCCCCTTCGAGTAGCCTCCTGTACAGCTCTCTTTCTATCAAGGTGTTGTCTTTCAGTTCTTTGATACTTCCTCCGTGCTCCAGCCTTCCTATCTTCCCTTTTATTTGATCCCTCCAATATTTTTGTTCTAATTTTCCAGGGAACATCCTTCTGAGGATCCCTATGATGGAATTTTCCTGCTTGATTACTCTTATCAAAGTGCTCTTTCCTTTAAAGGGTATCTAGGTTCCTAGGCTGTCTAGTGCTTCAGCAAACCTGTTTTCACTCCTTTGGGCGTACTCTACACTAAAGGTCTGGAATTTTTGTTCCACCTTTTGTGCCCAAGTTCTATAAGATGCCAAACTCTGCTCCCTTCCCGCGAAGTTTCCCTTTACTTGGGACACCACAAGATTGGAGTCTCCCAAGACCTTCATATGCTTTACTCCTATGCTGAGTGCTATGGCCAATCCAGTAAGGTACGCCTCATACTTAGCAGCATTATTTGAGTAGGGAAACTCGAGCTTGAAAGATAGTGGCATGGTATCCCCATCTTTGTAACTTAACACAATTCCTAGGCTATTTGAAGTTGTCGTTGCTAACCCATCAAACCTCATGGTCCACTTCTTTCCTGGGAGCTCTACCATTGCTACTTCTCTCGGGATCTCCTCGCTTAGTGAACACTCTTCTTCCCCTGGGAATTGTGCCAGCAGATCTGTTATGGCTTGGCTTTTGACTGCCTTAGGGGTCCTCAAGCCGATGTCATATTGAGATAGCAAGACCAGCCACTTTGCTATTCTTCCCATTAGGAGAGGCTGATGAAGGAGTGCCTTCATGGGATGAGACCTGGTCACTAAAAGGATCTGATGGGATGAGAAGTACCGTTTTAGCCTTTGGCATGCGTAGATAACTACTAGACATGCTTTTTCTATTTTAGGGTACCTGGTTTCTGTATTTTTTAGTGTCCTACTCACATAATAAATGGGTTGGTTCTTCCCTTCATCATTTTCCTACGCTAGTAGGGCTCCTATAGTCTGGGAATTTGATGCTAAGTATAGTAATAAAAGTCGTCCATGTACTAGTGCTTGCAGGGTAGGCAGATGATTCATGATTTGTCGGATTCTCTGAAAGGCTTCCTATTGCTCAGTTCCCCAAGTGAACTCAGCTTCCCTTTTCAACAGTTTGGATAGCTCACTTGTGACCGAAGCTAATCCTATTACAAACCTTCTGATGTAGGAGAATCTCCCCAAGAAACTTTTGAGCTCTTTAACTATTGTAGGTCTTTTCATTGTTGCGATGGCTGTGGTTTTAGCTGGATCCACACTTATGCCTCTGTTATGTACTAGGAACCCAAGGAATTTCCCAGCAAACACTCCAAAAGCGCACTTCATGGGGTTCACGTGCAATTTGTACACCCTGCTTCTCTCAAAAACTTTCAAGTACCTGGAAGTGTCTTGCCCAGGTTTTTGATTTTACCATGATGTCATCTACATAATATTTCATTTCCCTATGCATCATATCATGGACGATGGCCGTCATGGTTCGTTGGTATGTGGCCTCTGCATTTTTAAGACCAAAGGGCATCACATTGTAATAAAAATTTCCAATCGGGGGCTTGAATGCTGTCTTTTCTGCAACTTTGGCAACCATTCGAATTTTGTTATGCCCACTATATCCATCCATGAATGAAAACATGGAACTTCCCATAGCTGAATCCACGATGAGATCAATATTAGGCAAGGGAAATTCATCCTTTGGACATGCCTTATCTAGATTGCGAAAATCCACACAGCACCTAATTTGGCCATTCTTTTTCTTCACAGGTACTATGTTGGAGAGCCATTTGGGGTGCTAGATTGGCTTGATGAATCCTTCTACCAGCAGTTCCCTAACTTCCTGAGTTATTTGATCGTCTACTTCAGTATGAAAGATCTAGGCTGGTTGAATTGTTGGTTTGACTCCTGGGTCCACATTAAGAGATTGGACTACTAGTCCTGGATTCAAGCCAGGCATCTCATTGTATGTCTATGCGAATACAACCACATACCCCTTGAGTAGTGCTATTAATTGTTCTTTTTTCTGCGCTGTTAACTTACTATTAATAAAAACAGGCTTTAGGGATCCCAAACCAGCCTCCAAGTTTACTTCTTCCAATTCTTTTTCGGGTTAGATTTGTGCTTGCTTGTCTGAGTCCTTCAAGATCTCTTCTTGAGCCATCATACAGTCTGGTGGTCTGGGACCTTCCTGCACAACGCATTTGGGCCCCGCCAACTTCATAAATGATATATTAACCTTCCTCCCAGTTCTCGTACTACCATGCACTCCCAAGATTCTAAAGAGCTGGTCTCCTTCTTTTAGCTTTTTCTGTCTAGGAGGTTCCTTAGATCATGGGTCCCCCTCCTCCTCCTCCTCCTCCTTCTTCTTCTTCTTCTTCTTCTTTTAAGACAGGTGCTCTTGGTGTCCCTGGTGTGGGACTCTCGTCATCTGGCCCCAACTCGCCATAGAACATTATTTCTACAAAGTTTACTTCTCCTTGGCTGAAAGAGATTGGGTTGGCAAGGATTCTTGTGGGCCTCCCATTCAACCTCCCTTTGACACATTAATGGTATGTGGAAAGGATGAGGCGATGCTTATGAAGCCAAGGGCGCCCCAACAGAACATGGTGGGAAACCTCTGAATTGATTACATGGAATTTGGTTAGGACTACTGTTGGACCTAGCCTTAAGGCCAGCTTCACATATCCTTCGGTTGATTCTACTATTTCTCCAAATCCTGTTATCTCCACAGGAGCCCCCAGGATCCTTCTGCCAGTCATGCCTACAGCCTCTAGGGTACTCAGGGTAATGAGGTTGAGTGATGCCCCTGTGTCTATTAGTGCTCTCCGGATCTGGACACCGTTTATGGTGGCCATTAAATAAAGGGGTCTACGATGGTCTGGATGTTCAACTTCCATATCTTCGTCTATGAAGGTTATTGCATTAATTGTCTCCAAGTAAGCTTGGCTGGCATGGGCTTCTGCTGTGAAACATTCCACCCTTGAATCTGCTGCTATACTCATGAGGGATTTTGTGGAAATCTTTCTAGCTTTTAGCCCAAATCCCAGTTGGTTGAATAATGATATGAACTTCGGACTCTTCTGAAAGGTTCTAACTGTAAATGGATGAAAGGATCCTTCAGGTTCTTCTACTTCTGCCAGGTTTCCATGGATCACTACAGCACTACTCCTTTCCCTTTGTGGTTGGGTAAAGGGTTCCTCTGCACCTCAGGCTCCTTTTGGGTGAGCTCCAGGGTTCCCTTTCTAAAATTTTTGTGAAAAGGCCTCCGAAGGGTCTAACAATCCTTGGTAAAATGCTTGACGTAGTTATGAATCCTGCAAAACAAAGGATTCTTTCTTTCTTTCTTCCTCAGTAGGTGGCCTGGATATAGTAAATGGTCTAACAATTCTGTCTCCAGTCCATTTATTTAAAACATGATTCAATTCTTCTACAGTACATAGGATCACAGGTGGTTCCTAGGCCACTTTTCCTCAGGTCTCTTCCTCTTTTCTCCTACCAAAGCTGTCATGGTCTAGGATTCGTAGCAGGTCAGCAAACTGGGTTATGCATAAATTTTTGAGATAAAGTCTGTAATCAAAGAGCATGTTGGATATGCAGGTCTCCACGAGCTCCTTTTCTTCATGATCTCCATAACAGTCAAGAGAAACGTCCTCGAATCTTTTGATAAACTGGACAGGATCCTCTCCAAGCCTTTGCTTTACCATCTGAAGGCTTTGGAGATTGACCTTATCTTCACCTGGGTAATACTTTGCACAAAATCTTTCCATCATGTCATCCCAGGTCTTGATGGACCTAGGCCTTAAGGTGGTGTTCCATATGTATGCTCTGTCCACTAGGGACTTTGCAAAATTTCTTAGACATAACTCTATGTCCCCTGCATAAGGACCCATGGTGTGAATGAATTTGCTCACATGTTCCACAACACTTCCATTCCTTCCATCAAAAAGGTGGAACTTTGGGGGTTCATACCCTTGGGCTAGGGCTTTCCAAGGAGTTCTGGTGGGAATGAGGCATCCTGAAAGAATTGCTTAAGGATCCCCAAGATTTTCTTCCTTTCTTGTTCCAAAAAGGCATTGACATCTACCAACGTAAGCTACTGGGAGTTTGCTCCCTCTCCTACTACTGACCCTCCCTCTGGTTGGGCCCTCTCTTAGTTAACCACAAAAGGAGTGTTATCCCTGATTTCTTGGATCCTTCCTTCTTTAAGGAGACGGATCTCCTGCTGTAGATTTTTCATCATTTCTACCATCTGAGCCATGGGGTCTAGCTTTTGCACCCCATGCCTCTGTCTTGAGATGACCTCCTGCCCTACCAAAGGTACTTCATTCACCTGCCTAAAAGCTACTTCATTTTCTCCCACGGGCTTAGATGCCATGGGTGGCACGTTGGTACCCTTACTGTTCCTTTGGCTTAGAGCCATGCTCTGCGTAAGGGACTTCTTCTGCCCTCTCCTTTGCCTAGTCCCCAGTGGAGTCGCCTTAATGCGTGGGTTCATTTTTTTCTTTTTTTGTAAAAATAACACATAGGCCCAAGTAGAGGAACAAGGATCTCCGAAATGCGTAATTAAGGCCAAGGACCAGCGCCTACACTAGATAAACGTCACCATTCCGAGCTTCCTTAATTTAGGCCCTGTCCCAGAAGGTGTGCAGCAAATAGAGCTACCCTTCCATCTCATAACCAAGGAGGAAGCAACTCCCTCCCAACTAGTAATCAAAGAGCAAGAGGAATTGGTTGAAGTTTCAGACTTCGAAGACAACTTCGACGTCTTCAACCAACCCTAGTCCCCAAAAGCTCCAATTGGTGATTTTAGCCACCTTCTTCCAGCGCAAGTAAGTCACACCCAGGAAGATCCCACCATCCCAAACGCCATGGTGCTGCAACGCAAGATGAGATCAAGACTTCGGGACATGCTAGAGTCTCAAGCAAGAGGCAACGTGCCAGAGAAGGCAATCCAGGCCAAGCCTCCCACCCCCCATCTACCAAAGCCCTTCGACCTGATCCTACCTATAACAAGAGGAAGAGAGATCAGAGGGGCAAAGAGGTGGTGGAAGGAGGAAAAAGCCAGCTCTCCAAAGAGGCCGAGCCCCAAAAGGGAGCCAAATAAGCCAAGGCAATGCAGATAAGGTTCTCTAGTGAAGGGGCCATTGCAGACAAGAGGGATGACTCCTAAACTGAAGTTCCTGCTTGACTCCTTCCATAGTGCTGGATAGAGCTCTCTTGCCCGTTAATGCTTCTATCGGGGACTTTTAGCAGGGGAGGGTTGGATACGTGGCCAACGCTGTGGAACAGGCTCTACTGCTCCTCGGGATATGGCCGACCTAAGGTCAATAAGGAAACACGAGGTGTTCCTCAACTTGAAGAGGGACTTTGCTTTGGTAAGTATGTAAATTAGCTTTCTCATATTCAAAATTATAACTTTCTTTTTATTTTTTTATTTTTTTTTAATTGTTGCACTTCTTTTCTTGAAAGGCTGTCCAAGCTGCACACAGAGCCGAGGAGTTGGTGAACAACTCCCACAGGCAGATGAAGGATGAAGAAGCCAGGCATATTGCTGCAGTGGAATCCTTCAAGGTGGCAGATAAGAAGATCCAAGAGCTGAATACCCAACTAGCCGAAGCTGATAGGTAAAGGAAGAGTGCTGAGGCTGCCCTGTAAGGAGTAAAGAAGCAGGTAGAGACTTAACGCAAGCAACTTTTCCAGACCAAGGATAAGCTGGCTACAGCTAAGTATCATATAAAGGTCTTAAAAGAAAAGTTGGAGGAGGCAGAGAAGGCCGTAGATAAAGCCGAACAAGACGGCTACGAGGTGGGGGTGGCAGAGACTGAGGAGGCCCTCAAGGCTAAGGTCTCAAAAGTATGTAGGATCTACTGCCTCCAAGTTTGGAATGAGTCCCTCAACCAAGCTGGGGTTGAGGCCTCCTCTATCCTTAGGAGAACAAAGAGTGTATACTATCCCTCCGCCATCTGTGTATCAAGTTCCTTGGACTCCAATGCTGAAACTGCCTCCAAAAAGACAAATACTGGCGAGGATAGTCCTGCTAAGGCCCTCCGCTCTTTTGGAAGTCTTCCTAAAGAGACAGAACAACTCGGGGGTTGCTGAAAATGAAAAAGACACAATTAAAGGAGCAGTCTCTGATGCCCTCAAGCCTGCACCCCAGGACTCCTCTAAGGAGAAAGAGACTTCTCAGAACCTAGAGATTGTCCTGGCTACTCTTCTTGTGCTTGCCAAGGAGGATCTCAAGGGTAAAGGTCCAACCTCCACCACAGCCGAAGCTGTCAAATCTGCCAAGGCTACAAGAAAAACCAACCCTCCGCTGAAGATTAATTACGGCCTAGACTAGAATTTGTAAACCTTTTGTTTTTTTTTTTTTTTTTTTTCTGTATGTAACTGTTGTTTTTGTTTTCAAAGTTTGTAATCAATTTGCCTTTTCTAAGGCTTAACTTAATGACAATTATGAGCTTTTTTTTTATGCTTGTGGTATTTATGCAAATCCTAACATAGCTTCTGCTTTACTTCATACTTAATCAATATGAAAATGAGATATAGCTTCATTTAGTTATTTGCATAAGTGATAGTATAGTTACTACACTTCACATAATCAGCAACAGAACAAGCTAAACCTTCCAAGTTTACAATCTATAACCAAATGTACCCTTAACTTCAAAAACATACCTCAAGTATAGTTAACTCAAAGGACTTTGCATATTGTGGGACTTTCTTTTGATTTCAGAAAATGGTGGAGCGTCAATCCACCCAAGGTTCCACACAACCTTTTACTTGATAGTAGATCTAAGAAGTTGTAGATGACCACTAGTTCATGAAAAAATCATGGATATACTTGCAAATGCTTTAAGTGATGCTCAAGTATGCCCTTTCAATTAAGTTACCACAATAAGGGTCTTGGTTATCCACCCTGACTAGGTTGGTTACTAATTTACCCAAGGTCTCGGTTCAAGGAACCTAGCATGGCTGAGGTTCTGTTTAGTATTCTCATAATCAAAGAAACGTCAATTTACCCAAGGCAGGTGGTCTGGGGAGCCAAATATAGCCAAGGTTTTGTTTACTACTAAGTTAGATGTTTAGCAATACTAATTTACCCAAGGTAGGTGTTCTAAGAAACCAGGTATAACCAAGGTTCTGTTTAACACTTGAACAAATAATGAAGAGTATTAATTTACCCAAGCATGTCGTCTGAGGAACCAGACATATCCAAGGTTCTGTTTAACACTTAAACAAATAACTAAGAATATTAATTTACCCAAGATATGTGGTCCGAGGAGCCAGGCATGACCAATGTTCTGTTTAATATTAAATCAAGTAGTGAGAAGTATTAATGTACCTAATGTATGTGATCCAAGAAGCTAGACATGACTAAGGTTCTGTTTAATACTTAGGCAGATAATAAGAAGTATTAATTTACCTAAGGTATGTGGTCCGAGGAGCCAGGCATGACCAATGTTATGTTTAATACTTAGACAGATAATAAGAGATATTAATTTACCTAAGGTATGTGATCCGAGGATCCAGGTATGACCAAGGTTCTGTTTAATACTTAGGCAAGTAATAAGAAGTATTAATTTACCCAAGGTATGTGGTCCGAGGAGCCAAGCATGACCAAGGTTCTGTGTAATACTTAGGCAAGTAATAAGAAGTATTAATTTAACCAAGGAATGTGGTCCGAGGAGCCAGACATGACCAAGGTTCTATTTAATACTTAAGCAAATAATCAATGTAACACATAATGTCATAAATAAAAACATGGCAAAAATGCCCTTCATTAATAATAATACCTTTGAAGGTTATTTACATTCTAGGAGCATGGTACAACATTTTCATCTAGATCTTCCAAGAAATATGCACCTATTCCAGCCACCAAGGCGATACGGTATGGCCCTTCCCAATTGGGCCCTAACTTTTCCCATATTGGGTTCATTACAGTACCCAAAACCTTTCTTAATACCAAGTCTCCAGGTGCTAATGGTCTTAACCTCACATTTGAGTCGTACCCCTGCTTGAGCTTCTGCTGATAATACGCCAATTGAACCGTGGTATTTTCTCTTCGCTCTTCAATCAAATCCAAGCTCCTCTCTAATAATCCGCCATTGCTGTTCGGAGTGAACAAGCTCGTCCTCAGTGTTGAGAATCCAATCTCTAGAAGAATTACAGTCTCGGCCCCATTAGTCATTGAAAATAGGGTTTCTCCTATTGACCTACGAAGGGTAATCTGATATGTCCAAAGAACATGTGGCAGCTCTTCCACCCATTTACCCTTGGTATCGTCCACCCTCTTTTTGAGTCCATTTACTGTGACTTTATTGACAATCTCAACTTGTCTATTCCCTTGTGGGTAAGCTAGAGTTGAATACCTATTCTTAATACCCAATTCATAACAGTACCTCCTGAAAGCCTTGCTATCAAACTAAAGTCCGTTGTCTGAGATGAGGGTATAAGGAATCCTAAATCGAGTGATAATATTCTTTCACACAAATCTCTTGGCATCCACATCCCTGATATTTGCTAGTAGCTCAACTTCAACCCACTTGGTGAAGTAATCAGTGCCAACTAAAAGCCATTTCCTGTTTCCTGCTTCTTTAGGGAAGGGTCCTACAATGTCCAAGCCCCATTGAGCAAAAGGTCAGGGACTAGACAGAGGATTAAGAACGCCCCCTGGTTGGTGAATGTTTGCGGCAAACCTTTGGCATTGGTCATAGTTCTTCACGTATTCTTATACTTCCTTTTACATATTCGGCCACCAATATCCCTGAGTAAGGGCCCTGTGAGACAAGGATCTGCCTCCAGTATGAATTCCAAAAATGCCTTCGTGTAACTCCTCTAGAAGTGGCTCTACTGCTTCAGGATGGATGCATTGCAAATATGGCTTAGAAAAAAAGCTCTTGTACAACTTCTAATCCTCAGACAGCCAAAATCGGCCTTTCTTCGCACTTTGTCAGCCTCGGCCTTCTCCTTGGGCAAGATTTTCTCCTTAAGAAATAGCACAATAGAATCCATCTAGCTAGGTCCCACCCGAATTTGATGAATTTGGACCTTCTCCCTCTTTATCTCGGTAGGTTTACATAAGTCCTCAACAGGAATAACCCAAGGTAAGCTCTGCGCCGAGGAGGTTGCGAGAGTGGCAAGAGAATCAGCATGTGTATTTCTACTCCTAGGGATTTGCAGTAAGGTGAAAGACTCAAACCCTGATTGCAAGTGTCTAACTTGATTCAAATAATCTTGCATTCTCACATCCCTGGCCTCCAACTTTCCCTTTACCTGGCCTACAGCCAACCTTGAATCTGAAAATATCTCTACTATTTTTCCTCACATTTTCTGAACCATAGTCATTCCTACCAATAAAGCCTTATATTCAGCCTTATTGTTTGTGGCCAAGAAATCCAACCATAGGGATTTCTCAATAATGATCTTTTCGAGAGATACTACAACTAGCTCCACTTTAGATCCTTTTTGATTTACGACACCATCAACATATACCCTCCAAGATAAAGGCTCTTGCAGGGAGACCACACCAACTGATTTTCCATCCATGTTTTGCTTTTCTCCTTCCTCTTCCAATGGGGATTCAGCAAACTCGACCATCAAATCTGTGAGGACCTGGCCCTTAATAGAAGTGCGAGGCATGTACTTAATATCAAAAGCCCCTAGGATCGTACCCATTTGGCAATCCTTCCTATGTAAGCAGTTATCCGAAGTAGTGATTGAAGCGGAAGTCAGGTTAAAACTACAATTGTGTGAGCTTGGAAGTAGTGAGAGAGCTTATACGTAGCATGCACCATTGCCAAAATGGCCTTCTCTAGTGGTAGGTAATGAAACTCTGCTTCATGCAATGACTTGCTTACATAATAAACTGGTCTCTGTACTCTATTGTCAACTCGTATCAGTACTAAGCTCACCGTATGAGAGGCTATAGCAATATAAGCAAACGGGACCTCCTCTTCCTCGAGCTAGGACATAATAGGTGGCAAAGAAAGGTATTCCTTCAGTTACTGGAAGGCCAAGGCACACTCCTCGATCCAATAAAATCCCTTCCACTTATGCAACAATTGAAAGAAAGGCCTACACCTATCTGCTGGCTGAAAGATGAATCAGTTTGGAGCAACAGTCATCCCTGTCAACTTCTAGACCTCTTTGGGTTTCTGAGAAGGTTGCAAATCGCTAATTGCTTTAATTTGATCAGGGTTGACTTCAATTCTATGATGAGTGACCATGTAGCCTAGAAATTTATCCGAGCCAACGCTAAAAGAACACTTGAAAGCATTGAGGCACAGTTTGTGCCTCCTTAGTATTTTAAAAATACACCCGAGGCCACCCACGTGCTCAAACACCACCTTACTTTTCACCATCATATCATCTATATAAACCTCAACGTTCTTGCCTATTTGTAGCTCGAACATCCTGGCCATCATCATTTGGTAGGTAGACCCTGCATTCTTTAATCCAAAGGGCATTACCTTGTAGTGTTAATTTCCAATAGGAGTAACAAAAGCTGTCTTCTCCTGATCATCCAAAGCTAGTGGTATTTGATGGGACCCTTGCAAGGCATCTAAAAAGCTCATCTAAGGATGGCCTACAGTTGCATCCACTAATTGATCTATTCGAGGTATGGGGAAAGGGTCCTTTGGGCAAGCTTTATTTAAATCTGTGAAGTCTACACATACTCACCACTTTCAATTTTTCTTCTTCACCACCATTGTATTGGCCAACCATTCAGGGTAAAACACCTCTTTAATGGCCCCGGCCTGCTTAAGCTTGACCACCTCTTCCTTGACTGCATTAGAATGGTCCTTAGATGAGCGTCGAGGTGGTTGCCTTTTGGGATGACAGATGGATTGACGTTTAAATGATGGCAAATGAAATTTGGATCCAACCTCGGAGCTTCATAAGCGCTCCATGCAAACACATCAATATTCTTCCTAAGAAACTCTATTAGCTCTTCTTTCTCCCGATGAGCCAACTAATCTCCGACTTGGAAAAACTTCTCCTCATCATCACCAATAATAACTTTTTCTAACTCCTCACATTTGCCCCTTCTGTCACCACGTCTGTAGACAACACTGCCATCCTTGATTGCTATAGAACTTGCTCAATAGAGGCTGAAGACTCAACGTCACTCTGATGTTTAATCGTAGCTACCAAGCACTACCAAGCCATAGACTGGCGTCTAACCAGTTCTTCAACCTGGTCCTCGGATGGATACTTCAATTTCAATCGCAGGGTGGAAGAGATGGCCTCTAGGGCATGAAGCCAGGGTCTTGCCAAAATAGTAGTGTAGGGGGAGTAAGCATCCACTACAATGAAGTCCACCTCCACCACTTCTAAACTTGCTTGTACCGATAGTCTAATCAGGCCCCTTGGAATAACAACTTTCCTGTCAAAACCTACCAAAGGTGAATCATAACATGCCAAATCCTCATGTTTCAATTTTAGCCCTTTATACAAATCAGGGTACATGATCTCTGCCTCACTGCCCTGATCTACCAACACCCTCTTCACATCATACTCCCCTATCCTAAAGGTGACCACTAGGGCATCATCATGTGGTTGCAAGATTCCAACCTTGTCTTCATCGTAGAAACTCAAAGCTGGTCGAACCTCCATCCTAGTCCTTCTTCGGCTCAGGAGAGGAGTTCTCTGCAAGTGGCCAAGCTAAGGACATCACCCTGAAGGGACGAGAACGTGTTCTACTCGAAGCAAATAGAATAACATTGATTGTGCCTAGAGGTTGCCTTAAAGAAGCATCTCTCTGAGCTCCCGGCCCTGCTTGGCCTCCTTGCCCATTGAGCTGAAATAGAAATTGCTTTAACTTTCCACTTCTAACCAGTTGCTCCAGATGACTCCACAAAGTCTGGCAATCTTCTGTGGTGTGTCCTCACTTTTGGTGTTATTGGCAATGAAGACTTTGACTGCTCTTCGTAGGTTCTCCCCCCATCTTATTTGGCCATTTAAAGTATGGCTCATTCTTAATTTTTTTTAGGATTTGATGCACTAGTTCTCGGAACACCATATTAACCACTTGAGTAGCAGTAGGTCTAGACTGCCTAGCAAAATCCCTCCGAGGATAGTTATTGTTGTATCTGTCCGATCTAAAATCCCTTCTATCATGATGGACCACCTTAGCCTTCCCTTTCCCTTATTGTTGGTCCTTCTCGGCCCGTTTATACTTGTCAATATAGTCCATGAGCTAGTGCACACTCTTAACAAGTTTCCCAGTCAAAGATTTCCTCAAACCATGCTTGGCAGGTAGGCCGACATTGAATGTCCTTATAGCCACATCATCAAAATTCTCATCTATCTCATTAAACATCTCCCAATATTTGTCAGAATACGTCCTCAGGGTCTCCCCTTCTCGCATAGTCATAAACAACAGGGAGTCTAAAGGCCGAGGAACTCTGCTACAAGTTACAAACCGAGAACCAAAGACTCTTGTAAGCTCCTTAAAGGAGTTAATAAAACCCTCCCTCAGAACCATCAAACTATCTCATCGCCATAAGCCCTAAACTAGATAGGATCACCTTGCACATCAAGGTCTCATTCTTTAAGTGAACAACCATTCTCTGGTTAAAGTGGCGAACATGCTCCACAGGGTCTGTTTTGCTATATACATGGTGAATATTGGCTGGGTAAACCGCCGAGGAAGCTTTTCTCCTGCAATCCTACAGGTAAAAGGTGACTTAGAAATTTAATTCAGAGCCCTATTCATAACATTGTTACCCAAACCTTTGTGAGACAGACTCTTCCCCCTCCACCTATCACGGTGCTCTTTATCACACGAAAAAGACTCACTAGGAGGAGACCTTGACCTAAGCCGGTAGCTATTATCACCATCATCACTAGAATAATGGTCAAAACTTGAAGGAGTTCATCTACGTTGCATGCGGCGTAACCCCCTTCGCAAACAATCAATCTCCAGTTGCATGCTCCTAGTATTTTCCTCATGAGAGATGTGACTCTCACTCTGGGATTGGATCCTACTAGTGTGTGTGGTGTGCACAATAATCTCCCGGTCCCTTTTTCATTAAGAAAATGATCTTGATGTTAGGACCCAACAGATTCTTCTCAGTTTAGCCCTGAGCCTACCATGGCTGAACGTTGATCTCATTAAAACTCAAGTAATCCCACAGACGGCACCAATTGTAAGGGCACAGTTCGGATTCTAAGCCCAAAAGGTTATAGGATTAAGACCCAAAGAGCCCAATACAATGAATTTGTAGAGAGCGGGCTAAAAACTAGGTTTCAATGAATTAAACAATGCTCACAGTGGACTAAAGATGATAAGAAGACAAAGAAAGTTAAGTTGTATGCAAAGAAAATCCTTCCTCGGCAAAGTCCGAGGTGAACAGTTCTTGAATATATGTCTTTTAGACTTTATTACAATTTTAGTTCTTGTTGCTACCATGTTTTTCTCTAGATTCTCAGATGCCCCTCTATCAAGGGCCTCTTTCTCCCTTATATTCTCCTATTTTTCTTCATCTCCACCCTCCACGTGTAGGTCAAGTTGCTACCCTTGATCCTTGTCCCATTAGCACCTTCCTGAAATCTCTAGGAGTAGCTGTAAGGCTAAATATCACTGTTCAAATATCACCTCCACATTGATGCGGCCAGAGAGTTAGCTGCAGAGCATTCAATGCGGTGGTAGAAGCTTTCTCTTAGATATTTCTCAGCTTCCCTTTGTCCTATTCCCTTCCAAAATTTATCTTTTTCAGTAGAATCGTCTGGAGTGTTGCTCTGGATGGCCGATCACACCTTCTGACCACTGCTTTGCTTAGTTGAGAAGGCATTCCTCCTCGAACTACCTTCCCAAACCTTTGTGGTCATAATCCTTCCGTAACTCGCTAATTCGTACTCCTTTACTTTTTCCTCAGACTACCAAAGGTCTTCGGACGAGGCTTACGACTCAATATACATTTCTGGCCTTCTATCCCTACAATATTCATAAGTTTTTTTTCCTCTCTTTCTCCTACAAAATTTGGACTGCACTGTACACACTTACACTTCACTTTAATATTTACAAATTTATTTTCTATACTATGAATAAGATACTAATTGAGGACAAAATAATTTTTTTTTTTTTTTTGTCATTATTGTTATAAGTCCAAGAAACTAGCTAGAATGCCAAGAAGAAATTTTTTTTATAAAAAAATTATTAAAATAAAATGAACAAGAAGAGATAGTAAATGTTAAGGAGGATGAAGAAAATTTTAATGAAGAAATAAGTTTGCAAAATGAAAAATATGATGATAGCATTGACTTAAATGCAATTAATTAGGCAATATGATGAAAATAAATTATTATTTTCAGGTCATTTGTAATATATTATCACTTTTGAATTTAAACAATTTGAATTTGTATGTTATAAACTCATGTTAATTTGATTTATTTAGCTAGTTTGTTAAATATTATTACATAAGGGTGTGTTTGTTTGGAGGTGAAATAGGGTGGATGGAAAACTTTGGAGAGAAAATGGAAAAAAAAAAAAAAAAAAAAACTTTTTGGAGTGTGTTTGGTTGGGTGGGAAGGAAGGAAAATAAATGGTGGGGCCCAATGTTTTCTCCCCATGCCCACCAAAAAGTTTTCTCCACAAATTGGAGAGAAAACTAAAAGAAGAAAATGAGGCTACTTAATGAAAAAAAATACCCATGTGCACTTGCACATGGGAAATTCGTCCAATTCCTTCCTTTTTTTTTTTTTTTTTTGGTGCTATCTTTGGGACGTTGCCTCCCTTTTTTTTCTTTTTCTTTTCTTTTCCTGGGCTGGACATTGCTTTCTTCTTCTTCTTCTTCTTCCTTTTTTTTTTTTCCTTCTTTTTGGATTTCCTAGGTGTTGCCTTCTTCTTCTTCTTCTTCTTCTTCTTCTTCTTTGTATAACTAGACATGATTTTTTTGACATGATTTTTATTTTTAAATAAATTGGGTGATTTTTTTTTTTGGTTGTTTATCATTTTTTGTTTTAATTAACTATCATTTTTTAATAAGGGTATATGAGTAAATTTATATAAACTCACTTTTTCCGTCCCTCCACTTTTCCACTCCCAACCAAACAAAAAGGAGAGAAATTAAAATCTTTTCTATCCTCCCACTTTTCTATCCTTTCACCATTTTCAATCCTCCTACTTTTCTACCCCTCCAATCAAACGAACCCTAAGTGATGAATAAATTAGTCATTAGTTAAATATATTCAAAATTTATAATAAATATACCCTTTATATATGTATATTTATAATGTTTTTATAAATTTTATTAAATGTTTGTATATCTTACGATAGACGATGCGGAAAAATCAAAAATCGATTCGCGATATAATTCACGTTTTGACAACCATAATAGTTATTGGGAAATACTAACGAATGCTTTTAGGGTATTAGTTAACAATTCATTTAAAGAAAATTTTTATGGGAAAAAAAAAATTATTGTTTTCATAATTTTTTTCATTTTTCATAAAAGTGGTGTCAAAACTTTTCTAAAATAGATTGTTAACCAATGCTCTAAGGACACTTATTAGCATGACCCATAATTATTTATAGTTAGTATTGTAACGGCACGGTTCAGATTCTAAGCCCAAGAGGTGATAGGATTAAGGCCTAAAGAGCCCAATACAATGAATTTGTAGAGAGTGGGCTAAAAACTAGGCTTCAATGAACTAAACAATGCTCACAGTGGACTAAAGATGATAAGAAGACAAAGAAAGTTAAGCTGTATGCAAAGAAAATCCTTCCTCGAGAAAGTCCAAGGTAAACAGTTCTTGAATATATTTCTTTTAGACTTTGTTACAATTTCAGTTTTTGTTGTTACCATGTTTTTTCTCCAGATTCTCAGATGCCCCTCTGTCAAGGGCCTCTTTCTTCCTTATATTCTCCTATTTTTCTTTATCTCCACCCTCCACGTGTAGGTCAAGTTGATGCCCTTAATCCTTGTCCCATCAACACCTTCCTAAAGTCTCTAAGAATAGCTGTAAGGCTGAATATCACTGTTCAAGTATCACCTCCACATTAAAGCAGCCAGAGAGTTAACTGCAGAGCATTCAATGTGGTAGTAACAACTTTCTTTTAGATATTTCTCAGCTTCCCTTTGTCCTATTCCCTCCCAATATTTATCCTTTTCAATAGAATCGTCTGAAGTGTTGCTCTGGATGGCAGATCAAACCTTCTGACCTCTGCTTTGATTAGCCGAGAAGACATTATTCCTTAGATTACCTTCCCAAACCTTTCTGGTCATAATCCTTCCGTAACTCACTAATTCGTACTCCTTCACTAACATTTACTTGTCCTCGAACTACCAAATGTCCTCGGACGAGGCCACGGTCCAATATGCATTTCTAGGCCTTCTATCCTTACAAGTATTAAAATGTTTAGAGGTAAAATCTTTACTCACTATGTTTACTATAGATGCGGAAAATAATCATGCTTTAACATGTAATATGACTTGGTGATAAATCTTTAGTCCAACTCGAGTTAATTTGTAATAAAAATGAATGAACAAATTCAAAAAAAAGATAATATTAAGCTCGACTCGACTTATTTGTATCTCTCTCATTTATGTTGAGAGCGTCGACCTCAAAGATCCAATGGTGGTTCAATTTTTGTTGATAGTATGTGTTTTTCAAAGACAACATGTGGAGGAGGTTAGAAGAGAGAGTAACTAACTATTGGATATCTGAGGTTCTACTCAAATGTTAATATTAAAAAGAATAGATATAACTATTCAATTCTATAATCTTATATTCTCAGTAATAGATTCATGGGTCCGGATTAGGTCCAGTGCATTGGATTTAGTCAGATTGTGACACATGTCCAAAAATTAACACGTGTCACCATCTCAACAGGTCTAATATCACTGGACACTGGACCTAAATTGCTCCCTAGATTCATATTCATCAATCAAAACATAATCACCATAGATTCTTATGTTGTTTTTGAATTTACTATTTACATTATTGTGATATTATCAATTTGTAAACATTGTGTAATAAAAATTTATAATAGTTTTAACGTTTTTAAAAACTGTAACCAAATAGGTCTTTAAATCCTAGACTAACCTAATAATTACTAGACTAATCTATCAACGTTTGACGTAGGAAACATTTAATTTTCATATTCTAATTAATAAATAACTGCTGATTCTTAAATGGCCTTATTTGCTATCCATTCCTCTTTTGACTTCTTTTCTTGGGATTGGAATCTGGTGCAATTGCTAGATACAATTGCATCGTGCAATTCACCTAATCCTCTCACAATTTTTTTTTTTTACTTTTTTTTTTTTACTTATTTTCTATATTGAATGGTTGAGATTTAAAGTTACTTTTTGCAACTTTAAATCTCAACTATCTATACCAATGGTATCAGATGCAGCAAATCTTAATCCTTTTCTTGACTTCTAAAAGTAATGTTAGTACAAAGTTCTACCAGAAATACGTGTACTTTCCATTTTTTTAATATAATCAAAGAAATAAATGTACCTTGAAACCAAACCAGAAACCTAACTAACCTATTGTCGACAGTGAAAAAATAACTAAATATACACTGCTCTCCACCTTTTTCCTTTGCTCTCAAAACGAGGCCTCCTAAGCCTCGTTTGGTCACTTCCAAAACGAGGCCTTCTATCATGTTCATTGCCAACGAAATTTTGCTGTTTATTATAATCTTACTAGATATGCTAAATATATCTCAGGTTTTTTGGTATAGATAGAGAATGTTTCATCACATCTTAATATTGTTGATGATTCTCAAAATATCGCCAATAAGCTACAAGGTTCTTTCACGTGCTCGAAACAACCTGCATAACACAAAACGAGAAGACCTCAAGAGGATACCGGTGTGGTACCGGTCAAAGACCCTCCGAAAGTTAAGTCAGATAATGCTCGCAACCCTAGAGTGCCAGAGTTGGGGAAGAAATTATGCGTACCTTAACTTGTGAGAGCCTTTGGGATTTTATAGTAGTGTAGAACCAACCTTCTTTTCTTGTATAAGAAGTCTTTTCCTTACAGGATTGTCATTAATGGGCGTATATCCCGGAATCCTCCTCACATTCGGATTCTATTTCCATTGGGATTCTACAAACCAAAGTTATGCGTGAGACGCAAGTTATATACATTTATAAAATGATGGCACGTGTACTTTGATCCATCCACCTTCTTGCCGTGCACTTTTGACCCGTCCACAAAAGATATACCCGTCATGTCAAAATTTACCCTCTTCAGCTGCCCCCTCACTCCTTGGGTTCGTGACCCTCTAAGGGGACGGACTCATGGAGTGACGATTTGATTTACCCTCTGAGAGTTAAACCTAGCTTGACATGCTGGCATAGGGCAATTAATATTGGGTTATTAATGTTGTAGGGCACGTGTCATCTACTTAGTGGCTGTTTTCTAGGAACGAAGCATCCCTTCATCTTCTGTGCCGTTCCTTCTATATAAGCTTGCTTTTTCCTTCCTCATTTCTCACTTTCTCATTTCTCACTTTCCACAGAAATCATACGATCAGAGCGCATCCGTCATCCTTGTCAGACGACCAATCCGTCCTATTAATTCATCCGTTACTTGCATCTCGTAGCTACACATCCACAACTAGTAAGCACTCTTGTTCTTCTCTTTAATGAACTGTTATTTAATTTTGTACCACCGTCATCCATTTTATATCCGTCAGCGTCTTAGGATTTACCGTCACGTGTAGGTGACAGATGTCTAGTGCGTCGAGTAACCAGTCATTTGTCCGCAACGGGGTGGGCTACGATGAAGTGTACCCGTCAAGTCAAAAAAACCGTGACGCTTCAAGTGAAGACAGTTGTTCGTCTACCACTTCTCCTTCTTCAAGGGATGAGGGTTTGGAAATGGATAGGCAAGAGAGTGACCTTAGTGACGATATAGATGGAAACAAGCCCTCAATCCAATCCGCCGTTGGTCTTGACGGATTGAGGAAGTTCATAATGCTACCTATATGGACGGTCAATAATTTTACATCTACAATTAAAGACTCTCACTTCAAAACTCTTAGGGATAAGTACCAAATAGCCGTCAATATACCCCTCCATCTACCCTTCAAGTCGGAGAAATGTTACTACGATGGGGCTGAAGGTGTCGGGGTCTATGAGCAGATACTCAAAGCAGGGCTTAGATTTCCCTTGAGCTCTCTCCACCGTCGTCTACTCCAGTATTTGGGTTTGTCCGTCACCCAAATTTCCCCAAACACCTGAAGGGTCTTCCTCAGCGTAGAAGTTTTATACTGGGTGATGTCCGGTGGGGCAAGGAGGTTAATGGTGGAAGAGTTTTTTCATTGTTACCGTCTGGTGGAGATCACAAAGTCCAAGGGTATGTACAGCTTTGTACCCAGGAGCCCATTGCTAAGGCTTGTGTGTGATACTTTAGACTCCAACGAAAACTGGAAGTCTAGGTATTTTTTTATGGATGATGATGAATGGATGTGTCACCCTGGTGATACTAAATATATTCATGTCGATACGACGTGGGGCATATTACCTCCATCTGGTATGTATCCGTCTTGTTTCTAGGTATGGTTTGTGGTTTTCACCCGTTGTTATCTCACCGTCTATGTTTCTTTGTGCAGCTCGGGACCGTCCACAGGTTTCACTTGAGGAGTGGAGTTTCTTGGAAAAGATTTTTCAAAAGACAAAATTGGCAGAAAGGACTTGGGCCAAACTGGTTAACCTAGATACCTTACACTGGTATTGTGACAGACCAGAACCAACAAAAGCTACTCGTCGTTATGAGAAACAAGTTCGTAAACATAAGTCCGTCGTCCAACGCTTTTATTTTTTATTATTTTTATTTATCTTATCTTGTTTACATGTATATCCGTCTGTCCTAGCAGCAATGGAGGCCAGCAGAAGAAGGGCATTTATTAAGCAACAAGCTGCTTTGAAAAAGAAAGAAGGTCAAACAGGTGCTGGGACGGTACTTCCCAGCCATCTGGTACCAAAAGGAAACCATTCTTGGAGAAGGCTGACCGTCAGCCCAAGAAACCAAAAGTTGTTACTGAGACCATTGTGGGCCTACAAGCTGAGGCGAAGAAGACAGTTCCTCCTGCTAGCCACGGGAAAGGAAAAGGCCTCATGACGGGTGGTCAAATGCCCCTAATAGAGAAACCACCCGTCCTTCTCCATGAAGACTCTAGATATGCGCTAGAAAAGCTCTCGTCCATCATGACACTGGACAATTATGAGGATTTGGGCAACCACGCTACTGAGGCCATGGGGGAGACGGGCCTCTTCAGCATTGTTCAGGTAACTTTATGTCCGTCGTCTTATCATTTCCTTCCCTTCACCTTTACTTGTATTTTAACTCCTCTGTTTCAGGTAATGGTGATGATAAAGGGGCTCATGGGCCGTTGCGTAAACCATGAGACGTCATTAGACCATATCAGGGCGAAGGCAACCTCGAAGGAGGAAGAACTGAACGAGTTGAACGCCTGGAAAGCCGTCTAGGAGAAGAAGCTTGCCATGTCAGAGGAGGCAAGGAAGGAGTTGGAGAAGCAGACGGAGCTGCTGAAGATGGTCTTAGAGGACAAGGAGAAAGAAATACTAGATACCAAGAATCAGCTCCGTCTGGCAAAGGAGGAGGCAGTCCGTGAATATCGTGACTCCGACGCGCTCCTAGCTGAACTCGGTAGCTCTTTTGCTGATGGGTTTAATGATGCTCTCCGTCAGGTGAAGGCTTATTATCCTAAATTGGATTTGTCTCACGTCAATATTGATGAGGCTCAGGCTCAAACCTCAGTTCTTCCCGTTGCCTTAGAGAGCACTGAAGACTTATTCGCTGAGGCCCATGATGCTCAAGGTGACAGAGCCCTTGGGGACGATGGTGACAGCGAGTCTGCCCTTCAAGTCTAGGCTCCGGTGGTTGATCCCCGTCAATATGAAAATGTTCCAGCTGAGGAGAAGGCCCATGATCCCCCCGTCCCATAGTTTGATTTTCACTTTTACTTGTAAAAATTTGTTAAGAACTATTATTGTACCGTCATGAACAATTACCCTTTGTGGGTTTTTTTTTTTTTTTAGTTACCTTCTTCACTTCTTGAATCCTTCTAGATTATGGACTTTGTAATTTCCATTCAATCACTGAGTTTTGATTATTTGAATACTTTGTTGAATTCGTCCTTTTTTGTGATGTTATATCTGTCCAGACACGGCCCCAATTTGGGTCCGTCCCTTATAAAGATCCCTAAATTTTGATTGGTTCGTCCACTTATGGGATGTATTCATCCACTTGTTGGACTGTAACTTTTGCCCTTATATGTTCACTTGTATGTACTAATTTTTACATCCTTATAGGATGTATCCGTCCATTGTAGGTTTCACATTCTTATAGGATGTATCCGTCCAATTGTATGGACATTGTAGTTTTCACATCCTCATAAGATGTATCCATCCACTTGTATGGACTTGATAACTTTCACACCCTCATAGGGTGTATCCATCCACTTGTATGGACTTGATAATTTCACACCCTCGTAGGATGTATCCGTCCACTTGTATGGACTTGATAATTTTCACACCCTCATAAGATGTATTCGTCCACTTGTGGACTTGATAACCTTCATAGGGTGTCTCCGTCCACTTATATGGACTTGATAATTTCACACCCTCATAGGATGTATTCGTCCACTTGTGGACATTGTAGTCTACACATCCTCATAGGGTGTATCCGTCCACTTGTATGAACTTGATAACTTTCACATCCTCATTGGGTGTATCCGTCCACTTGTATGGACTTGATAATTTCACACCCTCATAGAATATATCCATCCACATATATGGACTTGATAATTTTTACACCGTCATAGAATGTATCCGTCCACATGTATGGACTTGATAATTTTCATAACCTCATAGGATGTATCCGTCCACTTGTGGACTTTGTAGATGAGTAGCCCAACAAAAGTAGAAAGAGTGCACAAATTATATATCTGAATAAACTTTTATCATACCAAGATTGAAAATTGCCCTTTAGGCTTAAAAAACATTGTAGCAAAAATCTAATAAACCTCAAATGAATGTTGAATTTAAAACTAAGGGAAAAAGTAGGCTATGGAGCATTGCTCTATATCTGCTGCCATCTACTGATAGTATTTTTTGAAATGCTCGGTGTTCCATAAATGGTGCAACTTCCGTCCGTCTAGGGTCTCCAGGTGGTAGGTGCCCTTTCTTACCCATGACGTGATTCTATAGGGGTCTTCCTAGATGGGTTCGAGCTTCCCTTGGGCGGGATCTCTAGTACTACCCATCACTTTCCTTAAAACAAGGTCTCCCACTTTGAAGTCTCTGTGCCTGATCTTGAAGTTGAAATGCTTGGCCATGAGGTCCTGGTATCGTGCAAGCCTTTGCTTAGCTGTCGCTCTGATCTCATCTATTAGATCGAGCTGTATACGTATAGCCTCATCATTCTTCCTTTCATTGTGATTGTTCACCCTGTAGCTTGCGAGTCTGACTTCAGCTAGGATAACCACTTCACTTCCATACGCTAATCTGAATAGTGTCTCTCCTGTGGGTGTCCTAGCTGTCGTCCTGTACGCCCACAGTACGCTTGGAAGTTCTTCTAGCCATATACCCTTTGCCCCCTCGAGCCGAGTCTTGATAATCTTAGCAAGGATCGATTCGGGACTTCAACCTTTCCGTTGGCTTGAGGGTGTACAGGGGATGAGTAATGGTTCTTGATCCCAAGCTCTGAACAAAAGTTCCTAAAGGAATCGCTGTCGAACTGCTTCCTATTGTCTGAGACCAAAACTCTTGGTATACTGTACCTGCAAATAATGTTCTTCCACACAAAGCTGCGCACATTCTTCTCTGTGATGGTAGCTAGTGCTTCTGCCTCCACCCATTTGGTGAAGTAGTCGATGCCGACTACCAGGAACCTCAATTGTCTGGCTGCTGTTGGGAAGGGACCCATAATATCCAAACCCCATTAAGCAAATGGCCACGGGGCTGTCATCGGTGTGAGTTCCTTTGTCAGTTGTCTTATGAAATTGCCAAATCTCTGGCACTTGTCGCAAGCTCTGACATATACTTGGGCGTCCTTTTACATAGTAAGCCAATGGTACCCAGCTCGGATTAGCTTGTGAACTAACAACCGCAACCCCGAATGATTACCGCAAACCCCTTCATGTACTTCTCTCATGACGTAGTCTGCTTCCTCAGGACCTAGGCACCTTAAATACGGGCGAGAGAAGCCTCTCTTGTATAGGTTATCCTTTATCAGGATGAACCGTGCTGCTTGGACCTTCAGCTTCCTAGCGGCTTCTTTGGTGTCTGGTACCATGCCATCCTTCAAGTAGGCGACTATTGGCGTGGTCCAATTGCTTTCGGAACCTATCTCCTGCATGTCGATGGCATTAATTGAGGATGAAAGTTGAACAAAGGAAAGTACCTTATTGGGGATAATCATGTGATCTGCTGATACAGCCTTTGCAAGGCCATCGGCTTGTTCATTTTCTCCTCTCGGGATCTGCACAATCTTCGCTTGCAAGTCGTCCATCTTTCTTTTAGCCTGCTCTAGGTACTTCCTCATTCTCGCACCCCTACATTTGTACTCACCGTTCACTTGATTGGTGACGATCTGAGAGTCACAGTGAACAACTGCTCTTGTGGCCCCTACTGCTTTAGCGAGGTCCAATCCTGCCACCAGAGCTTTATACTCCGCCTCATTGTTGGTTGTAGGAAAGTCGAGGCGAACCATGCATTCAACCTCGTCGCCCTCCGAAGAACATAGTACGATGCCTGTTCCACCTGCTTGTTTGTTGGATAATCCGTCCATGTATATATTCCACAGAGGACATTCATTTTCCCCTTGGTCCTCTAAACTAGTAAACTCCGCAATGAAATCAGTGACCATTTGTCCCTTGATTGTCGTACGCGGGCGATACTGTATGTCAAATTCGCTTAACTCTATCGCCCATAGCGCCATTCGTCCGGCAGCTACAGGATTGTTCAATGCTCGCCTTAGGGGCTTGTCAGTTAGGACGACTATCATGTGGGCTTGAAAATAAGGCTTGAGCTTGGGAGTTGCCGTGATCAAAGAAAAAACGAGTTTTTCCATCAGTGGATATCTTTCTTTTGCGCCACGAAGTGCTCGGCTGGTGAAGTATACGGGCTTCTACACTTTATCTTCTTCTCGAATTAATGCCGCGCTTACGGCGGCCGGGGATACGGCCAAGTAAAGAAACAGTTCTTCCCTAACTTTTGAGGGACTCAAGAATGGCGGGGAAGAAAGATATGCCTTCAAGTTGTTGAACGCCTACTGACACTCGACCGTCCATTCAAAAGATTTCTTCAACGTGTGGAAGAATAGTAGGCATTTATCTGTTGCTCTTGCTATGAACCTATTTAACGCAGCAATCTTGCCATTTAGGCTCTGTACTTCTTTCGCACTCTTTGGGGGTGCCATTTCCACTATGGCACGGATTTCATCTAGGTTGGCCTCGTTACCCCTTAGGACACCATGAAACCTAGGAATTTTCTTGCCGTCACCCCAAATGCACACTTGCCTGGGTTGAGCTTCATGTTGTAAGAGCGAAGGGTGTTAAAGGTTTCCTTGAGATCCTTCAAATGGTCGTCCTCCCTTTGGCTTTTCACTAGCATATCATCTACATATACTTAGATGTTTCTTCTAATCTGATACGCGAACATCTTATTCATGAGCCTCTGATATGTCGCGCCAGCGTTCTTGAGGCCGAACGGTATTACCTTGTAATAGAAGAGGCCTTGGCTAGTGACGAACGAGGTCTTCTCCTGGTCAACTTCGTCCATCTTGATCTAGTTATAACCTGAAAAGGCATCCATGAATCTACTAGGATGTCAATTCTCGGGAATGGGTAGCTATCCTTAGGGCACGCTTTATTCAAGTCCGTGAAGTCTACACACATCCTCCATTTCCCGTTGGCCTTCCTGACCATTACTATGTTTGCCAGCCAATCGGGGTAGTAGACCTCCCTAATGAAGTTTGCTTCTTGTAACTTGCGGACTTCTTCCACTATGGCTTGGTCTCTTTTGTGCGCGAACACTTGCTTCTTTTGGTGGATTGGTGGGAATGTGGGAGACACATTCAACTTATAAACTATGACTGAAGGGTCAATGTCACGTCCCAAACCCCAAAGGGTCTAAGGCATGAGAAAGACGTCTCAAGTACCTGTAAATTTTTCCTTTTTGACAATCCAATCCACATAAATCATATCAATTACCAACATCAAGAATTACCACAATAATTCCATTGGAAATACTCTCAAAGTAAGTCAGAGCTCTAAGCAATAATTATAGGGACCATTGGCCACAAAAGAATAGAGGTCAGAATATATAGTTACATATCATCAGCTTGTCCCATCAGTGGGAATAACATCACAACCACTAATATACAAAAAAATGAGTCAAGCCTATTCTAAGATATACATCATCTAATATCTCCATTACAAAAGTTTAGCCTCCATCAGTAGTTAGTCTAACTACTGTTAGCCACCAAAAAGCTATCTCAAAAGATTGTTGCCTACTTTGAAAAGTTTATAAAATAATAAATTGAGACAAAGCCTAGTAAGTAGCATAATTAATGGGAGTGGGGGAAATATAAATTTCATGATGATAAACCATTTGCAAAACATGTTTTAGTTTGGGAAATTGCTAACTGAATACTACAAGATCATTTTCAAAAATAATATAACAAGAATGATCAAATGATGAAGCACAAAGTTTCTCAAAATAATACCATGAAACTATATATCATAATCTGTGAGTACTAACAATATAATTTCCAAAGCTATAATATCTAACACACGGTAATTTATCACAAATATATCACACTACCACATAGACCAGTCAGGGGATCCACTCATTTACAACTGGCATGATATTGTCCTCTCTAGTATGCAGACTCTTGGCCCCATGGACAATAACCTCACCCATACCCTCAAGGTTTTTCTCTCCCCCCATGGGCAGCAGAGAAAGCGCGTCAAATAGGACCTCTCTTGCATGTGGTCTCTTAGCCCCATGGACAGCAGCCTCACCCACACACAATCAAGGAACCTCTTCCCCCCATAGGCAGCAGGGAAGAACGCGTCATCCAAAGTGAAAGAGCACTGACCTAGATTTGATTCCGTTACCACAAAGACTAAGACTACGGCAACCAAATCGGGTAATCACTGGGAAATCACACATGGCATGTTATTAAAACCATATAAAGCTCACAGGTATACATTTCCTTGAAACACATAGTTCATATCCAGATAGTTTCAGAAAAACCTTAAATAGTCTAACTTCCACAAGGTTTGTAAGGTTTTCAACTTCATTCTTGTCAAAAGATTTATATCAATTTCCCACATAACAAGACAAGATAAGCATCTTTAAATTTTCTAATATACCATAAAATCAATGACTTTCTTATCAAAGATTAAATAAAAGATGCTCATTTTTCCATATCAACAATTCATGCATTTCTCCAAATGCAATACCAAATATGATGCATTTTCATATATATAATAATATATAATAGGGTCACAACACAATACTTTTAAGAAAACATATATCCATATATAATTTTCCAAAATGTGTTTGACCTAAAAAGAACATTTATAAAACATGGTTATTTTCCAAAAATCCCATTAAGAAGCTACTTATCTTGCAACTACAAAAGCCTAATTCTCCAAGCTCCGAGGAGATTAGCTAGAACCTAAACAATATCAAGTAAACCTATCACAATAAGCATAGAGCTTGAAATTGTATCTAGCTAAAATTTAGGAATTGCCAAAAGAGCACTTAATTAGGCAAGCCTATTATCTAACCTCATCAATAATAATATATCCCACTTCCAAAGTTTCTCAACAAATTGATTCATAAGGCATAAACTCCAATTTATAAAGTTAACACATTTAATATCATCTCCAACATCATGACTAGCTTCCATAAAATTTACACTACATCATTAAGAGACCCATGAAAGCAAAATCAAAATATCCTCCAAGACAAGAAATTTAGAACTTCAACTAACTCCAAATAAACCCAATGGCAATAGAAAAATTAATATTAGCAACCATCACATGTTATAACTCAAAACCCCTAAATTTTCCACCATAAATAAACCTTAGGTAGTCATCATTAGCACAAACCATATACCCACTCATCAAATAATTTCATCAATACAAAACCCATACATAAAACACAAAAATACCACTTCCAATGCTCATAAATCACAAGGGTATCATTATTAAAGCTTAGATAACAATAACCTCAAGTAAAAGGGTAAAACCCACCAAAAAGATTAGAAATTTTTACCTCAAATAAAGGATGTAAAGGTGTTTATTGGTTCACAAAAATTTTTCGGTGATCTCGCCGGAAAAATAATGTTGAGATGGTGTGGTTTGGAGTGAAGTCCAGCGGGTGAGTTTGAAGAAGTGCAGAGGAGTGTTCTACCAAAAATGAAAAAGAAGAAAATAAAGAAAAGAGAGGTAAGGAGAAGTGAGGAGCCGGTCAAAAAGCAAAGAGATAAGGGAAAAAGGAGTGGTGGGGAAGGGGGTCGTCCAACAATGGCATTATACGCAGATGAGCAATCGACCACAAGGAACGTAACATCTTTTATGACTTGCTGAGGATAATTGCCAATTGTGACGGGTAGGGTGACTGCACCGAGAGGATATACTTTAGTTCCACCGAAACCAACGAATGGAGCGTTGGTTGGGATCAGTTGTTCCCTATCGATCCTCATCTGCTGAAACGTCAGGTAGTAAAGAATGTCAGCGGAGCTTCTGTTGTCGGCCAGGATTTAATGCATGTTGTAGTCTCCCACCTGTATGCTAACGACGAGGGCGTCATCGTGTGGGTGGTGAAGGCGTCGAGCTTCATCTTCCAAGAATTAGATGATGGGGGTATCGACCCGCGTCATCTTTGGAATGAATCCTGTGAATTGGACATTCTGAATCGTTCTGAGGTAAGTTTTTAGGCCTTTTTGGACGAACCGGCGACTGCAGTGCCTCCCACAATCATCCTTATATCTCCTACCGGCGGCCTTAGTCGCTCATTTTCCCGTCGGGGAATCTTTTCCGGTGTTGGGTCCGCTCTTTCTTTGTTAACGAACCTTTGCAACTTCCCTTGCCTAATGAGAGCTTCTATTTGTTGCTTTAAGTCGTAGCAGTTGGCCGTGTCGTGACCTTGGTCTCTATGGAAACGACAGTACTTGTCCCTAGACCTTTTATTGGGGTCTCCTTTCAGTTTGCTTGGAAAAGTAAGTGCTCCTTCATCTTTGATCTGCATCAAGACTTGGTCTATTGGGGCCGTAAGCGGGGTGAAGTTTGTGAACCTCCCAGCGGGGGGCTTAGAGCATCTCTCTTGTCTCCCGTCCTAGCGATCGTTCACCCCCTATCTTGATGTACGTCTTCCTACCTTTCCCTCTTCTTGGAGGGCTTTTCTTCTCAGGCCAATAGCGTATACTCCGCATTCATGTACTTGGTCTCCCTGTAAAGCATATCGGACATGGTCTTCGAGTCATTCTTATATAAAGAAAATAGAAACTTACCTTTCCGTTGTCCATTCGTGAACGCAGCTACGAGTATTTTATCGTCTGCTTCGTCGATTAAAAGTTCCTCCTTGTTAAAACGGGCGATGTATGACCTCAGCATCTCGTCCTCCCGTTGTTTAATGTTCATTAGGCACACGATGGACTTCTTAAAGGTACTGATGCAGCCTGGTGTCAACCTGCTAAACCAGACCCTTGCAAAACCCCTCAATGTTGTAGGGAAGGCCCTACACATTATCTCGTCCGCTACTTCTTGTAGATGCATCAGCATCTTAAAGGTCTCCAGATAATCCAACGGATCCTTAGATCTGTCATAGCTTTCAACCTGTGGCATACGGAATTTCGGCAGAAGGGGGTATGAATTGACGGACACGGTGAATGCCAAGTCCGTTCGATGAACCAGGTCATCAAGGTCGTTGGACACTCATCCTTTAAGAGTGTTCATCATAAAGTCCATGCGCTCCTTCATCATCTACATCTCCGCAACTACCTGAGATGGGATTTGGTCTGCAGTAGATGGACGGTTCTTGTCCTGCCATTCAGGCTTGCTTTTGGTGTTGCTCCCTTCCGACCCCTCTTGGTTTCTCTTCTCTGCGCTGCTAGCCTTTTGCTCTTCCTCTTGGGTGTTGAGTATTGCATCCTTCTGGCGCAATTGCTCCTCTAAGTCGTGGTTACGCTTCGTGAGGCATTCTACTACAGCTGCAAGGGTTTGAACTTGCCTCTCGAAAGCCATGGTGTGTGGTTCGTCACCCTAATTGTTCATCATGGTTGCCATCGAGCGTGTAAGTACCATGTAACTTTTCGTCTAGAAAGCTCAAAGTATGGCTTTTCCTTGCACTTCCCACAGACGACGCCAACTGATAATTCTCAAAATATCGCCAATAAGCTACAAAGTTCTTTCACGTGCTCGAAACAACCTGCACAACACAAAACGAGAAGACCTCAAGAGGATACTAGTGTGGTACCAGCCAAAGACCCTCCGAAGTTAAGTCAAATAATGCTCGCAACTCTAGAGTGCTAGAGTTGGGGAAGAAATTATGCGTACCTTAACTTGTGAGAGCCTTTGGATTTTTATAATAGTGTAGAACTGACCTTCTTTTCTTGTGTAAGAAGTCTTTTCCTTATAAGATTGTCATTAATGGGCGTATATCGCGGAATCCTCTTCACATTCAGATTCTATTTCAATTAGGATTGTACAAACCAAAGTTATGCGTGAGACGCAAGTTATTTTCATTTATAAAATGATGGCACGTGTACTTTGATCCGTCCACCTTCTTACCGTGCACTTTTGACCCGTCTACAAAAGATATACCCGCCATGTCAAAATTCACTCTCTTCAAGTGTAATCCAAGCCTATATGACATTTCTTTAATTAAATTTTCAGCCTTCTTATAAATAAAAAATAAAAAACAAAAAAAAATAAATTTAATTAAATACACAATGAAAAATTAAAATCTTTTTCTTCCTAGCCCCCCATTTTTCTATCATTCTCTAATTTACCAATTTTCTCATATTTTTATTCAATTGAATACACTTAATGAAACAAACCCTTTGTGGAAAATTCTTTTATTATTTTTTTAAGGACTTGATTTAGGTCCAGTGCATTTAGTGCATTGAACTTGGTCAGATGATGACACGTGTTTTAAAGTGGACACATATTATCATCTCAATAGACTTAGTACTGCTGAACAATGGACCTAAACCTAACCCCTTTTTTAAAAAAAAATAAGAAAATCAATTCATAAATGTGAAACAAAATTTCTTTTACCTATGTACTATCCTATAGCTATAAGTGCGTCACACTTAAGAAAAGTCTTCTTGAAATAAATGACAACATTATGGTAGTGCACTTCAAAGTAGTATATATGGTACATATGGTATAGGTAGCACGTGCCGTAGAGGGGTAGCCCATTAAGTCCATTGTGATGTGGGACTTAAACTAATTTAGTTAATCACATTATTATTTTTTCCCCTTACATTTAAAGTGGATAATAAATAAAAATAAAATAATGTAATAGTATATATGGTACATATGGTACTAGTAGAACGTGCGATAGAGGGGTAGCCCATTAAGTCCATTGTGATGTGTGACTTAAACTAATTTAGTTAATCACATTATTATTTTTTTCCCTTACATTTAAAGTGGATAATAAATAAAAATAAAATAATGTAATACTTGTTATGTGCTCACTTTTATATGATGTTATCTTTATTAATTTATTTTATGAATTTGTATTTTCTTATATAATAATAAAAAAATTACTTCTAATATGCTATTGAAAAATTAGTTCTTATGAAATAATGGCATTACAGTAAAGTTATCATATCTATCTTTTCTATTATCTTATTTTTCTTCTAAAAAAATAATTTTATATTATAGACATGTAATGAAAAATTAAAATCTTCTTGAAGCACACATTTTTCTATCATTTCCTAATTTTCTATATTTTTTTTTTCCTTCCATTCAAATGATCCTTAAACATTTATCAATAAATGTATGTGTGGAACAAACTCTTTGTATAAGTTTAAGAAGAGTTAATTGGCAAAATCTTTAATGGTTGAATAAGAGATTTTGGGTTCAATCTTTACCTACACCAAAAACCGATTAGTATCTTGATCTAATGATAAGAGCATAATCATCAAATGGAGATACCATAAGGTCAAAACTTTATATAAAAATAAAAATTAAAAGCCAGTTTTTTTCATTTTCTTTTTTTTAAAAATAAGAAAATCAATTCATAAATCTAGAACAATTCGAAAATTGGCGTGGTTGAAATGAGAATGTTAAAATGGATAAGTGCAAATACATAAAAATATTTGATTTAAAATGAGAAAATTCCCTTAAAAATAGGAGTATTCCTTATTGATAAAAGTATGAGGGAGATCGAGTCCTTTGAGATAGTTCAATCATGTTTAGATGAGAGTGATGAATCCATCGATGAGAAAAAATGAGTTGATTCACATTGAGAGAAGAAAAAAATGTAAAGGAAGATAATAATAAAAAAATTACATTTGTAAGGTAATTAAAAAAGACTTGCAAATTGAGGAAGTAATAGAGAGTATGATTTCAAATAAATTAAAATAAAATAACTTACAGTAATAAATGGGGCTGACCTATATATAGAGAGTATATACTACTATGTTGAGGATCGATGGCCAACTCAAAAAATTGAGACTAAGGCTAGGTGGTGGTGGTTGTTGTTGTTATTGTTGTTGTATGTATACATGCATAAAAATATACTTATATAGATTTAAAATTAGATTGTGAAAATTTGTAATCAAGTTCATAATCAAGAAATCAAATTATTATTTGTATATTATTTTTATAATTTATTAAACCAAAATTATTATTTTTAATTAACTCAAATAATATAATTTCAATTATAATAGAGTTATTAACAGTTAACATCGATATGTTTACAGGTAAAATCTTTAGTCATTATGTCTACTATAGATGAGGAAAATAATCATACTTTAACATGTAATATAACTTGGTGGTAGATCTTTAGTCCAGCTCGATTTAATTTATAATAAAAATGAATGAACAAGTTCAAAAAATTTAATATTAAGCTCGGCTCAACTCATTTTTATCTCTTGTATTTATGGTGAGAGTGTGGACCTCAGATATCCAACGGTGATACAGTTGTTGTTGACAGTAAAATAAAAAATTGAAATGTGTTTTTCAAAAACAACATGTGGAAGAGATTAGAAGGGAGAGAAACTACGCGCGTACTGGATATTTAAGGTTCTATTCAAATGTTAATATTAAAAGAAATAAATTAATAGATATAATTATTCAACTCTATCATCTTATATTCTCGGTAATAGATTCATATTCATCATTCACAGCATAATTACCATAGATACTTTTTTTTGAGAAACAATTACCATAGATTCTTATTGTGTTTTTGAATTTACTATTCGCATTTATTGTGATATTATCCATTTGTAAACATTGTGTAATAAAAATTTGTAATAGTTTTAACCTTTGTAAAATCTCTAACTAAACAGGCTCTTGATATTCTAGACTAACCTAATAATTTCTAGACTAATTTTATCAACATTTAACGTAGGCAAACCTTTTCTTATTCTAATTAAAGAACTGCTGATGATCTTAAATGGCCTTAATTGCTTTCCATTCCTCTTTCGCCTTCATTGCTTGACTTCTAAAAGTTCTACCAGAAATACGCGTAATTTGAAACCAAACCACAAGACTAACTAACCTACGATCGGCAGTGAATAAATACACCCAGCCTTAGCAAGCTTATTATAAAACCCATGCACCTCTACGACTTTATGAAACCACATTTAAAGCTTCTATCAACTCCAATGGCCACACTACTTCTGTACCCAGAGATACTTGTAGCAATATTTCTATGCTTCCTTTTTCTTTGTCATTTGAGATGGAACGAATGCCGAGCCACTACAAATTGGCCTGTTGTCGGAATGCTCCCAGGCCTTCTTCAAAATGCATCCAATGTGCACGAGTATCTTACCTGGATCCTAAAACAAAATGGGGGCACTTTCAAGTTTAAGGGTCCTTGGTTCACTAACATGAGCTTCATGGTCACGAGTGATCCCATGAACATCCACCACATGTTGAGCAAAAACTTTTATAACTACACAAAAGGGCAGAAGTTCCAGGAAATTTTTGATGTTCTGGGAGATGGGATTTTCAATTCTGATTCTGACTCGTGGACATATCAGAGGAAGCTACTTCACACAGTGTTAAAAGACAACAAGTTTAAGTTGTTCTTTGAGCAATTTGTGAAGGAAAAAGTGGAAAAGAGCCTCATTCCAGTTCTTGATCATGTCTCAAGTTTTGGAATTGAGGTGGATTTACAAGACATTTTTCAACGGCTCACATTCGATAGTGCTTGCTTAGTGGTTTTGGGTTTTGATCCAAACAGTCTCTCCATTGAATTCCCAGATCTTTCCTATGCAAAATCGTTTGATCAAATAGAGGAATGTTTGTTATACCGACACATTGTGCCAGAAAGATGGTGGAAGTTACAAAGAAGGCTCCAAATTGGATCGGAGAAGAAGCTATCACATGCTTGGAAAATTTTTGATGAATTTTTATACGAATGCATCTCAACCAAGCGAGAGGAAGTGACCCTGAAGAAAGAGGAAGTAAAATTCAACTTGTTGACAGCTGTAGTTATGGAGGAACAAGAAGGAGAAATGAGTAGTAATATTACAAAATCCGACAAGTTTCTAAGGGACACCGCAATCAATCTCTTGGCAGCAGGGAGAGACACCATAAGTGCCGGACTCGCATGGCTTTTTTGGCTTCTTGCAACACACCCATCAGTGGAAGCCAAGATTTTAGAAGAAATCAAGGAGCATTTGTTGGACAACGGAAAGTCAAAGGATTTGAACATAGATAAGCTAAGTAAGCTAGTTTATCTTCATGGAGCGGTATGTGAATCTTTACGCCTTTTTCCACCTGTACCTTTCGAGCACAAATGTTCAGTTCAATCTGATATTCTTCCTAGTGGTCACTCTATGAGGCCAGATACAACAATATTATACTCTTTATACTCAATGGGAAGGATGGAAAGCATATGGGGTGAAGATTGCTTGGACTTCAAGCCAGAGAGATGGATAACAGAGTTTGGAGAAATAGTGCATGTACCATCTTTCAAGTTCATAGCATTTAATGCGGGAGCAAGGACTTGTTTAGGTAAGGATATAGCTTTCATTCAATTGAAAATAATTGCAAGTGCTATCATTTGGAAATACCATGTTCATGTGGTTGAAGATCATCCTGTTTCACCAAGTATTTCCGTTGTTCTTCATATGAAACATGGTTTGAAGGTGAGGATCAGCAAAAGATATACTAGCTAAAGTAGCTTTTAGAGAAATAATCACTCATGACCCTTCAAACCAACTTCAGCTATATATGTATTTCCTTATTTAGTTTTGTGTTTCATTGTAATTTTTATAAGTCGAGGTGATGTATTAGTTCTATATAAATGCCAATGCTCATGAGTCATGACCCTTTCACAACAATAAATAATTTTCCAAAAAATTGAATTGAAAAATTGAGATGGAAAAAGGGATTAAATTTATTAAGAATCTGGTGCTCAAGTCCTTATTTTTACATTATTCATTCGGTACTAGTGTTCAATATTAGAGTTTTACACAGCCTTTCAAATTGTCCATTTGAGAGAGAGAGAGAGAGAGTCATACCCATTGAGATAGTCATACACAGCCTTTCTCTCTTCTCTTTCCCTCTCCCCATTTCCATGTCAACCAGAGGAGATATTATTTTCATCATTATCTTCACCATACTTGAGTGTTGAGAGTTTTTTGAAGCTGGGAATCATTGTAGCAAAACCACAAATCCAAGGAGACTAGGTTGCTTGCGGTTGGTGGCTCAACTTGCAAATCTCGCAATTGGATGTAGAAATGACCCTGCATAATAGGTTGTTAGCTAGAACTTGGAGAGTTCGAGTACAAGGATAGCATTAGGTTTGGAGGGTTTATTGTGTATCTTGTACTACAACTATTAATCTAGTTTATGGTTTCAGTGTCAGTGCCGCAAAGAGGTTTTTTCGTCTATGTTAGGTTATAGTAGATTGACCCAAGTTTATTAATTCAATTACCCAAGTTGATTTATTAGATCAAACTAGTATGTAATCTCGTGCATATGCACGGGTACATTTAAAAACAATCACAATTACATATTATATATATTATTATGTTTTTTTATGGTTTATTATATTGGACTCCTCGTTTTCTACATTAAATTAACTAATTTGACACAAAAATTTAAAAATTTAAATTAGATGAGACACGTGGCACAAAATTAAATTTTAATTGAAATTCAATTTTTACCTAAATTAACTCACTTGGTACAAAATTCTGAAATTTAGATTAGATGAAACACGTGGCGTAAAATTAGACACTAATTGAATTCCAATTGAAAATTTAATTGAATTTTCTCTCTGCTTTACCTATTATTATTATTATTATTATTATATATATATATATATATTACATACAAATCGTGGAGGCACCAACAAATCACTAAATAAACTAAGTGTAGTGGAAATAAAATAGACATGGTGATTTGTTGACGAATAGAGAAAACCTCTCGCAAGACCAAAACTCCACCGGGTGAATTTAAAGTCACCACTCTCAAGAATCCACTAAGCAAGAAAAAACGAATACAAGTATAAAGAATCTTAATACTACCAGGCCTATCCCCAAATACCAACCTACAATTTGACCTGCTCCAATCTCCATTTGGACTTGATCTTGCAGAAAATTTCTTTCTTAAACCGATAGCTTTATTAAATACGGGTAAACTGTAAAATTGAAATTTTAGGTCTAAATAATTACCTAGGTTTTTAGGGAAATTTTTAGTAGCTTGTGGATTAACTCCACAAGCATAAGGATTAAAATAAGACAAGATCAAAACTTGAGAACCAAATAATCAAATATACAATTTCAAATATATATATATATATATATATATATATATAAAACCTAAGTTCAAAGAAAATCTAATAAGATTTTACAATTGAAATCTAATTTTTTACCATATATCTCAAATTTCTTTTAATTTTTTGTGTGAAATGTGGGACCACAATATTAATATCCATCCAAATATTCATTGTATTTACAACAATGCAGAAACTGAGTCCAATTAAAAAGCTTTTTAAAAAGTGAAACACCATTTCATATCTCACAGATTACGGAAAAACAAAAACAAAAAACTCAAATCTATAGAGAGAAAAACTTGACTACCACCACCACCACCACCATAAGGGCCACCACCCACTGTTACGCCGACCTCTGCCCACCCAGACGACGACTCGGCTAAGGTTTGACACGGCTTACAGGTTTTATCCTCTAAAAATGTTTGGTTCATTTTTAATTTAAATTTTGTATATATCTAGTTTGGTCGGATTTGATTAGTACTAGTGGGTTTTGATTGTTTGGTGGGTCAAAAAAAAAAAAATCCTAAGCTGAGTGGAGTTGAAACCATAAATCCAGAGCAGAGAAAAGGAGATAGAGAGTTGGAGTTCCATAGCAAAAAGTCATTAATATTATTCAAAAAAGATGGCAGGAAGGAAGAGAGGTTCGGGAATACGCCAACCTTACTGACTCTAACATTATTCAATAAAAGGTTCTTTTTCCATTTCAGCCTCTCATTTTTTTTTAGTAGTGTAATATTATGTCGGTTGTGTGATTTTTACAAAAAGGCTATGCTTCTTTAGATGTGAACACTTCATCCTTTACAGGTTTTATACGTTGTGCCATTTAGAATGATGCGTTGACTAACAATTTTGCATTTCTTGCAATTGTAGATAACTTTTAGTTGTCACTAGAAAATTCATTGGTTAACTCAGAACTGGTAAATAATTTTGTAGTAGAGCAGCCTTTTGGTCCTCTACCTGTAGCAGCCTGCTCAATGGTTTGTGTACATGTTTGGAGATATAAAATAAAACGTAATGCTGTGTGTAAAGAAAGGGAAGGGTGGAAAGTGGGATGTAACCAAAAACTTTTTCGTTCTTTTATTCATCGCACTTCAAAGAAAAAAAGAAATAAAAAATTAATTAAAGGTTGGAGCTTTATTATTTTGATGTGGATCAAAGCAACCATTGCTGACTTTAGTCTTCAGTGGTCCATTTTGAGCACATGCAGATCTGAAATTGAGATTTAGCGAACCTGCGCGCCCTCAAACTATCCCCTTAAAACTTTCTTTGAAGGATAGTAAAAAGATGAGGAAGACATAAGTAAATAAAAATGCAAGCATTTTAACTAAGGATGGCAAAATAAGCCCAAACTCATTTGCCTACCCAAATTCATCCACTCTAATTGAACTCAAACTCAACCAAGTATTAGTTGGGTTAAATGGGCATCAACCCAATTAGACTTATTGATTATTGGGTTTTAACTAAAAACCCATTGAAGTCCATTTAACCCAAAAACAATATATCAAAATTCAACTCAGCTCTTCCAATAAAAATAAATAAAATTTAATATCTCAATTTTAAAATCCATTCATTTTCTTGTCATTTCTTGCCTTTTCTAGGAAACCACAAAGAAAACTTTTGTCATTTCCTTTTCTCTCGCTTTCTTGGCAACCAAACAACAGCACTCAAATACTCTCTCTGAAAATCTAGAAAAATTCCCAGTAAAACAAAGTAAGTGTCTCAGAAAATCTCAATACATCTTTTTATCTTCAACCTCAAGCTAAAATCTAAAACTCCTTTGTAAACCCATACCCACATCAAGCACTCTCTGAAATATTGTCAAAGAATTCATCGCTTGCATCATCATCAAACGTACCCACCTTCCCAACACCAATCAGTTCAGCCCAAAGGTCTCCCCTCTCTCTCGATTTCTTAATTTCTTCTTTATTTCAATTAATCTCTATCTCTTTGTCCTGTTTCAATGGCAATGGTAGACAGATCAATGATAGACACGATGTTTTGGGCTCTTGGGGATTTGGAAGGATGTGGGTCTTAGGTTTTTGAGTTTATTGGGCATTGGATGAGCTGAGATGTAGGCAACAGTGGGTGGGTTTGTTCACCTTGAACATGTTGTTTGTTTCCAATTTTTTTGAGGCATATATAGCATAAAAGCTCTCTCTTTCATAGGCATAGAGAGTGATTTTTGAGAAAGAGAGAGAGGGAGCGACAATGCTTGCATTGGACGCTTTCGATTCGTTCCTTTTCTCTCTAAGCAAAGCCTTTTGCAACCCTCTCGGAGTCTTCGTTCAAATCCAGGTTTTTTCTTTTTTCTTTTTTCTTTTTTCTTTTACCCTTCTTCGCTTTGCACTCTCAGTTTCTTTTTTTAGATCCAAAATCCATTTGGTTGCTGAGAAAGTTGAGGAATTGATAGTCTTTATTCTTCACTGTCTTCTTTTTTTGAATTTGGTGTATGTAATAGAGCCATTTGGCTATATTTGGTTTGATTGAGTCGAAGTTGCTTCATTTGGCTTCTTTTCTTCTTCTTCTCTTTTGTGTTGGTTTTCGGTTCGTTAATAATTGGAATCCAATTTGCAAATTTCATTTCCTTATTTTTCTAAATTTTCTCACCAACCAAACGGTGGACCACTTAGTTTCTTATCTTATTCCTCTATTTTCCTGTAATTGGGTGGGTTGAGGTTTACCTATTATAATTGGGTTGGGTTGGGTTTGGGTTAGAAGCAATTAGTTAAATGAGTTTTAATGGGTGAATGGGTTTTATATACCCAACCCAATTATGTCCACCCCAAACCCACCCATTTGACACCCCTAAATTTAACGGTACAAGTAGTTACACCCAAAAAAAAAAAAAAAAAAAGAGGACCCTTATTTAGTGAAAATGGTGATCAATTTTGTTGTGAACTAGTTTCTTGATCACCTAATGATTGCATATTCACCAATCTCTATCAATATAGATTTACAATTCTTGGTTGAATTTTCTGTTGTAGGTCTCGTCACAGACCTAAGTACTTCCATGATTAGAAAATGCATAAATCTCAAAGACAAATGTATAAAACCCCAAATTGGAACAAATGAAAAGTATTGACATTTAAAAAATTTAAGGCAAAAACGCTTGTTGAGACTGATGCAAGCAGTAAACGGCAAAAGGAAACAGAGGCTAAACGACATTCAAGATCAAAACAGAAGAAGGAAAACGACATAGCACAAGTTAATGCCTCAGCACGTGTGAAGGAAAAAGGGCACGTGACTTAGTAGTTTACAACTCCAGCTGTCATGTATGCATTGGTGCAGTTATAAGTGGTGGTAGTTATACTGTTTAGATAGTTGTTAGAAATGTTAGTTAGAGTTGTAAGTTTTGGCGCTTCTTTTGCATCTGTGATTCTGTGTGTACAAGTATATATAGCAATCCTAGCTTGTAAAAGGAGACCCCGAGTATCCTAAATCCAAGAACCCACAGGCATCCAGCGCCTCCCTGAATTTTTGCATTTGAGCGTGGTAATTCTGCCGCTCATCATTTAGCTAGACATGCTAGCTCTCAGTTGGTGTGGATGGAAGATGTTCCTCCCCAATTTTTAGCTGTAACTTTAGCCGACATGGTTAACATTCCTTAATATTACAGCTCCTTTTCTCAAAAAAAAAAAGCTTGTAAATTAACATTACCTAATTTCAATGAATTAGAATCAATTCAGAAATTCTCTCTAGAAACTTCTTTTCTTTACAACACTGTTTTAGTCTCTTCATTTCGAGGTCATAGTCAATTTAGTCTCTACATTTTAATAGCAGTCAATTTGGTCCCTACATTTTGATTGCAGTCAATTTAGTACCTATTATTTTCAACTTGCAATTAAATTGTTTCCTACTATTAACTCACTAACGAAAAATTTCTACATGGCAAACGATGTGCATGATTGCCGCATATGTTACTAATAAAATATTAAAAAATTATTTAATTGCTACTTAAAAAAAAACCTCATCAGCAACTTTAATAATAATAAAAATCCACGACAGAAAGGAAAAAAAATTGTAGGATGAGTAATTTCTCTTTTCTTTTTAAAGCCATCAAACTTTTCTTTCACTTTCTTGTTAGCCAAACGCAACAACCCATAAACAACAACAACAACAACAACAAAAAATCAATCTTAACCAAGAAAATTCACCATAACCAAATTTCGTAAACCAAGCTAGACTCAAATACCTTAAAATCATTACTACTAGAACCTAAAAGTAAAACCCACAACATAAAAGAAATTCATAATCTGGCTTAGGCACTTACACCAACCCAAAACCCAAAATCACTTTCCTTTTCCGCACAAACTTCGATCTCTCTTTCGCAACCTTATGGGAATCCCACATAGCTGACTCCTTCAAGTTAGATTCGAAGGCGTGTGAGGTTGAAGGCTTTACGGTGATGAGATCACCCAGTGGTAGCGATGATTGGGAGGTCTGTGACTGTGAGAGGGCTATGATGGGACCTTGGTCCATGGGAGCACACGGCAGCACATAGATTGCAGAGGTGGCGAGGTTGATTGGTTGTCAAATAGAAATTTAGGATTTCAAAATTTTGAGGGTTTCAATCTTTTTTTAAAATAATTTAATTTGAGATAGTTATTGTTGGTATAAGTAAGGAAAATTTTTTTAATAATAATCTTCTGTTTATGAATTGTGAATTAATCAATTGATTTTGTTAGTGTAAAATGAGGAGCAATTGTTGAGTACTGATGGGTCATCTAGAAGACGCCGTCTGCTTCACGAGGCTAACGGTGTGTTGATGGATGACGACGCCTTCACTCCCGTCACCCAAGGCCAACTCCCCAACACGCCCCGACGGTGTAGTCTACACATCAACGAGATGAATAGGTGACGGGGGAAAGCTAAAGGGATCAATACATGTCTTGTGATGTACGCTTCCACAAAAAGAAGAATCTTGCCGTGTACGCTACTATTTGGACAGGTGTCTTGCGCAGCACGATCGCCCCCTAAGGGATGACTTGCCCAACACACTTGATTGCCCAAGAAGTATCTTACGCTCCACGCTACTCAGGGGCAGTTCCGGTAAAGTGGTATCTTCTCCAGCACGCCTTGGCCAAAGGCCCCCCGCTACTTCTATAAATACTCCCACGCCCTCCAAAATTGAGGTACGCATAATTTAACCCGACTCTGGCACTCTAGAGTTGCGAGCAATACTAACTTAACCATCGGAGGGTCGTTGGCCGATACCACGCCGGTACTCCCCCTTTGAGGTTCTTTCTACTTGTGCAGGTTTACCCAGACCGTGCGAAGACCCTGCAGCTTACTGAGTTGATTCTAAACATCATCAGTTGGCGCCGTCTGTGGGAAAGCATCGCAACGTAGACTGTGCTCCGTGCTTTTCGGACAAAAAGTTGCATGGTACTCACGCGTTAAAGGGCTACCACCATGAACGATCAAGGCAACGAACAACGCACCACGACCCTCGAGAGACAAGTCCAGACTCTGGCGGCCGCAGTGAAGCGCCTCACCAAACGTAACAATGATTTGGAAGAACAGCTGCTGCGGAGGAACGCGACGGTTGATAACCAGGGATCAGGAGGAAAACAGCGTCGAGGAGAGGGATCATGGAGGCCCAGAAGGAAGCCACGCATTGAGCCAACCTGAAGGGCAGGGGACGAGCCGTCCGTCGGCCGCTGACAACGTTCCGCCCAGCGTTGCCGAAGAGATGCGGTTGATGAGGGAGCATATAGACTTTATGATGAACGCCCTCAAGGGACGAGTGTCCAGTGACCTCGACGACCTCGTCCACTGTACAGACTCTCCCTTCACCACACCCGTCATCTTATTCCCCACACCGCCAAAGTTCCGCATGCCCCAGATAGAAAGCTACGATGGTTCCAAGGATCCACTAGACCACTTGGAATCCTTTAAGACATTGATGCACTTGCATGGCGTACCGGACAAAATTATGTGCCGGGCCTTCCCGGCGACGCTAAAAGGATCCGCAAGGACCTGGTTCGGCAGGCTGACACCCGGCTCTATCAGTAACTTCAGAGAGCTGAGTGCTCAATTCGTTACGCATTTCATTGGGGGACACAGGTACAAAAAATCCACCGCGTGCTTGATGAACATAAGGCAGCAGGAGGATGAGACGCTCAGATCCTACATAGCCCGCTTCGACAAAGAGGCACTTTCGATCGACGAAGCGGATGATAAGATACAGGTCGCCGCGTTCACCAACGGGCTAAGGAAGGGGCAACAAAGTACATGAATGCGGAAAACACGTTACTGGCCTGGGAAGAGAAGCCTCCCAAAAAAAGGGAAAGACAAGAGGACGCACGGCAAGACAAGGGGCGAAAGGTGCCCCGAATAGGAGAAGGCCGAAACAATAGACGCCCAAAACCCCCTGCCGGGAAGTTCACAAGCTTCACCCCGTTGACAGCTCCGATCGATCAAGTCCTGATGCAGATCAAGGACGACGGGTCCCTGACCTTTCCAGGAAAGCTAAAAGGGAACCTAGACAGACGCCCCAAAGACAAATATTGCCGCTTCCATCGAGACCACGGTCACGACACCGCCGACTGTTATGATTTGAAGCAGCATATTGAAGCCCTGATTAGGCAAAGGAAGTTACAGAGGTTCGTCAGCCGAGAAAAAATAGAAGCACCCAGACAGGAGCAAGTTCCCCGCCGAGACAACGAGCGTCCCAGACCCCCTATAAGGGACATAAGGATGATCGTTGGGAATACGGCAACCGTCGGCTCAACAAAGAAGGCCCTGAAAACCTACCTCAGAACGGTTCATAATGTCAAGAATACGAACCCTGCCCAAAAGAAACAGCGAGTCAACGGCCCCACTATGGAGTACACAGAAGAGGATGCCCAACGTCTTCATCATCCGCATAACGACGCCCTTGTCGTCAACATCCGGATAGGAGACTATAACACCTACCGGATCTTAATCCACAACGGAAGCTCCGCAGACATCCTCTACTACCCGGCGTTCCAGCAAATGCGGATCGACAAAGAACACTTGGTCCCCACCAAAGCCCCGCTCACCGGTTTCAGAGGAACGAGAGTTTACCCCCTCGGCTCGATCACGTTGCCTGTCACTGTCGGGGAGTACCCTCGGCAAGTCATTAGGGACGTTACCTTCCTCGTCGTTGATTGCTCCTCTGCCTACAACGCAATCATAGGATGACCCACCCTCAACGCCTAGAAGGCTGTAACCTCGACCTATGCCTTAAAGGTCAAGTTCCCTACCGAGCACGGCGTAGGGGAGCTTTGGGGAGACCAGGTGGCCGCACGAGAATGCTACGTCGCGATGCTAGAAATGACTATGCCAACTACAAACAATGAGCATAGAGTAGAGAGCGGGGGCAGAACCCGCGGAAAAGCTCGAAGAAATAATGCTCGACGAGTCCAAGCCTGACAAAACCACTAGGATAGGCGCTCTCAGCAGCCCCGCAACTCGCCAGGCGCTCGTGGCCTTCCTCAAGAAGAATCAAGATGTATTTGCCTGGAGTCATGAGGACATGCCGGGCATCAACCCGTCCATCATGGTGCACAGGCTGAATGTGTCGCCCATCTACAGGCCCGTACAACAGAAGAAGAGGGTGTTCGCCCCAGAGTGTGACCGAGCGGTGGCAGAGGAAGTCGGCAAGTTACGAGAAGCAGGATTCATCCGGGAAGTATACTACCCTGACTGGCTGGCCAATGTAGTGATGGTCAAGAAAGCTAGCGGGAAGTGGCGGATGTGTGTAGACTTCACAGACCTGAATAAGGCGTGCCCCAAGGACAGCTACCCCCTCCCTCGAGTCGACACACTGGTAGACTCTACGACCCGGCACTAGCTGCTAAGCTTCATGGACGCATTCTCGGGGTACAATCAGATCCGGATGGATGTGGCAGATCAGGAGAAGACCTCATTTGTTACTAGCCAGGGCCTTTTCTGTTACAAGGTGATGCCGTTCGGACTAAAGAATGCGGGTGCCACATATCAAAGGCTTATGAACAAGATGTTCGCCGACCAGATAGGAAGGAATGTTCAAGTATATGTCGATGACATGTTAGTAAAAAGCAGAAGGAAGGAAGACCACCTGAAGGACCTCGAAGAAACGTTCGACACCCTACGTTCCTACAGCATGAAGCTCAACCTGGCAAAGTGCGTGTTTGGAGTAGCGGCGGGAAAATTCCTAGGCTTTATGGTGTCTCAAAGAGGCATCGAGGCCAACCCAAACAAGATCCAAGCCATAATAGAGATGGCCCCCCCGAAAAACACAAAGGAGGTACAAAGCTTGAATGGAAAAGTGGCCGCCCTGAACCGATTCGTGTCGAGGGCGACGGACATGTGCCTTTCCTTCTTCCATACGCTGAAGAAAGCCTTCAAGTGGACGAACGAATGCCAAAAAGCGTTCGAAGAACTGAAGGCGTATCTCTCTTCGCCTCCGTTGCTCAGTCCTGCGCAGCCGGGAGAGGCGTTTTTCCTATACCTGGCTGTTTCCCAAGCAGCAATCAGCGCGGCCTTGACCAGAGAGGAAGACAAGGTCCAGAAGCCCGTGTATTACGCCAGCCGGGCGTTCCGCGGAGCAGAAGGGAGATACCCACCTATGGAGAAACTCGCCTTCGCCTTAATCACTGCGGCCCGCAAGCTTAAGCCGTACTTCCAAGCTCATACGATAGTTGTCTTGACTGACAAACCCTTGCAACGGGCAATGCACAACCCCGAAGCGACCGGTCGCCTGGCCTTATGGGCGATCGAATTGACTGAGTTCGACATCAGGTACAGCCCGTGCACTGCCATCAAGGGACAGGCTGTCGCTGATTTTATCGCAGAATTCACCAGTGGAGAAGACCAGGGGGCAGACGAGCACCCTTCATGGACCTTACATTCAGACGGATCGTCGACCCGGCGGGCCGAGGGGGTAGGTGTCGTACTTCGCTCCCCCGAGGGAGATCAGATCGAATGCATGATTCGCCTAGATTTTCCCACCACCAATAATGAGGCGGAATACGAAGCGTTGATAGCTGGGATCGACCTCGCCAAAGCAGCAGGGGCCACAAAAGTAGTAGCCTACTGCGACTCCCAAGTCGTCGTCAACCAAGTTAGCGGAGACTACGAGTGTAGAGGCGACAGAATGAGGAGGTACCTCGATCAGGCGAAGAAAAGAGTGGATGAGCTAAGGGCAGAAGTAGTCCAAATACCCAGAGAAGAAAATGAGCAAGCCGACCGCCTTGCCAAAGCCGCCTCTTCAGAACACATGACCACCCTCGACAATGTACTTTCTTTTGTGCAAGTGTCACCACTAATAGACCTTGTCAATGTGTAGGAAATAGGCTCCGAGGGTGATTGGACCACGCCACTAGTCTCCTACCTAAAGGATGGCGCCTTGCCAGACGAAAAAAAAGCCGCCAGAAGGCTGAAAGTCCGAGCCGCAAGGTTCGTATTAATGAAGGACGTCCTATACAAAAGGGATTTCTCCCGCCCGTACCTGAGGTGTTTGGGCCCCGAGGAAGCAAACTATGTCATGAGGGAAGTCCACGAGGGAGTTTGCGGAAACCACTCAGGATCACGATCATTGGCACATAAACTGATTCGGGCGGGGTATTACTGGTCCACCATGCAAAAAGACACCCAAGCCTACGTCAAAGCCTGCGACAAATGCCAAAGGTTCAGTAACATCGTCAGACAGCCGCCTGAAGAGCTGACACCCATGACAGCCCCATGGTCGTTTGCTCAATGGGGACTAGACATTATGGGACCATTCCCAACGGCTATGTGACAGTTGAAGTTCCTGGTAGTAGGCATAAACTACTTTACAAAGTGGGTAGAAGCTGAAGCTCTGGCCACCATTACGGAGAAAAATGTACGGAGCTTTGTCTGGAAATCCATCATATGCAGGTTCGGGATCCCTAGGGTCCTAGTCTCGGACAATGGCAAGCAATTCGACAACGGCCCCTTCCGAGAGTTCTGCTCACAGCTGGGGATAAAAAATCACTACTCCTCCCCCGCCCACCCCCAAGCCAACGGACAGGTAGAAGTCACGAACCAATCCTTGCTTAAGATTATCAAGACTCGGCTCGAGGGGGCAAAGGGGATATGGCCTAAGGAACTACCCAGCGTACTTTGGGCGTACAGGACGACAGCAAGGACCCCAACAGGAGAAACCCCATTCCGGCTAACTTACAGAAGCGAAGCAGTCATCCTGGCCGAAGTAGGACTCACAACCTACAGGGTGAACACCCACGATGAAGGCAAGAATGATGAGGCATTGCGCCTACGGCTGGACCTAATTGACGAAAACAGAGCAGTGGCTGAACAAAGGCTCGCGCGGTACCAAGATCGCATGGCCAAGCACTACAACTCTTGAGTCAAGCGCAGGGACTTCCGGGTCGGAGACCTTGTTCTAAGAAGAGTCATGGGCGCCACCAAAGACCCTGCCCAAGGAAAGCTCGGCCCCAATTGGGAAGGACCCTACCGAGTCACGACGTGACATCGAAGAGGCACCTACCACTTGGAAACACTAGAAGGGCAGACACTACCCCATCCATGGAACGCCGAGCACCTACGAAAGTACTACCAATAAGAAAAGAGTAGCAGCTCCTACTTGTAGTTTGCTTAAATGTATTTTGGGAACCCAAAGGGCATGCTTTTCCCTTCTTAAAATTTATGCAAATTTCAGAAGTTCATTCAGTCTTCTATACTTTGATGGACCTTAAAACAGGTGAGGTACCAAAAGTCGATGGAATAAGAACCGACGGCCCAAAGCAACGATGGCCCAAAAATCTACAAGGCATAAAAGCGTCAAGCATCAAAGCTGACGGCTTAGAAGCCAACATCCTAAAAATCTACAAGGCATAAAAGCGTCAAGCATCAAAACTGACGGCTTAGAAGCCAACACCCTAAAATCTACAAGGCATAAAAGTGTCAAGCATCAAAGCTGACGGCTTAGAAGCCAACATCCTAAAATCTACGAGGCATAAAAGCATCAAGCATCAAAGCTGACGGCTTAGAAGCCAACATCCTAAAATCTACAAGGACGCCTATCTGACGCCTATCTACAAGGAAGCTAACATCCTAAAATCTAGAAGCCTTGTGTATGTTTTTCTTTTGTTGCTTCACGGCAGTCCAATTTTGGACTTTTGATGCTTTTTGTACTAAGTCATGACCTTCCAATGTGTTAAACGTGAAGGCTGACGACCCCATTGGAAGGTCATGACTTAGTACAAAAAGCATCAAAAGTCCAAAATTGGACTGCCGTGAAGCAACAAAAGAAAAGCATACACAAGGCTTGGAATGAAGATAACACATTGCAAATAATGAAGATAAATTATCATATTACAAGAATATTGTTCTTACAAAAGCCCTCAAAACGACGGGGCGCCTTTTACAAAAAAAAAAAAAAAAAGAAGGAAAATGTTACAAAAAATCAGACGACTGGAGCGTCCGGCACGACCTCGTCGCCTTTGGTGGGGTCTTGAGCAACGGGGAAGCCTTCGAAACTGGAAGGGTCAGTTGACGGGACCTTCTGAGCGCCGGACGGATCAAGAGCAGGCTAGGCAAGGACAAAACCGTCATCCTTCTGATGCAGCCCAGACTCACTAAGACTGTCATCATCCACCATGACGGTATCGCCCACAGGTGTTAACGGCAACGGGTCGTCCATCGACACCTTCGACAAGTCCAAGTGAGGGTAAAGAGACTTTATCTGTTTGAGACAGTCCTCAAACCCTTCACCATAGTACTCGGCGCAGGCATCGACGAAAGTCTGGGATGTCTTAAACTCGGCCACGGCATCGGCCTTTGCCGTCTCCACCTGGCCCAACAGAGACGTCAGCTCCTTCTCCGCCGTCGTCTTTGCCTCCGTCTCCTTTTCCAACTAACGGGCCCCTTCTTCAAGTTTTTCCTTCAACGCCTTGACTTCCCCGTTCAAGGTACGGCAGGCGTCCTTGTACTGGTCCAACCTGTCAGATAGGTTCGTGATGCGCTTCTTCTGACTTCTTCGCCCCTTTGACTTGCATGGCCCTCATGCAAACCATAGCCTGCGGAGTCAAACTCCCGTCACCCCATTAACACGGAAGCAGACGAAGCAAATTGGAAGTACTAGAAATAAATGCATACTTACTCGGGCAAGATCGAAGAGGCCGGAATCCCCCAGCTCCTGGACGGACTGGCTGGCGCAGACGTCGGTATCCTCCTTCCCAAGGATGGAATCCAGCCGCTCGAGGGCGTACCCCTTGTGGGTAAGGAGGCAGCGCCCGTCCCCTTGGGAGACGAGACCTTAGGTCGTCATCAGCCCTTTCCCGGCCCCGTGCTTGGAAGACGAGGGCTTCGCAGGGGCGTCCCTGAGGGTGACGGTTTGCTTCTTGGCTGGACGGTCTTCAGTACCGTCACCCTTCCTTTTGGGCGCACCCTTATTGGCGACCTTTGGGAGGGACGTGGACGCCCCCTCCTTCCCCTTCTCTTCCTTCTTTCACGCAGCAGCAGCCCTGATCTGCGCCTTCAGCTTTCCAGACTCCATTTCTGCAAAAAAATGTGTCAGCTAAATCACAAGTCAAGGTGAAGGAACGAAGGGTGAGCCGACGGAGCTTACGCTGACGGGAGAGGTTATGTAAGCGACGAGCTTCTTCCGATGGCACGGGTCCTCCACAGTATGCGTGAAGAGCGTCGGGCGTGATAAGGTCACGGCACTTCTGCTTCTCCAAAGGAATGTTCATCACCTTTAGAATGAAGGCTTCTTGCTCCTCTGTAACCTCTGGGCGAATGCTAGCTGAAAAAGAAGAAAAGGAGATGGGTTAGAACTTTGGAATAAAGCAACCACAGAAAGAGGCTGACGGCGACGACCTGACTCCCTGACGAATGCCCAAGTATTGTCAAAACCCTCGGGCATCGTCCCCCATTCTTCCTGACGACAAACCCAGTTCGTCCCTTCTACGAAGAAGTACCGTCCCTTCCAATTCCGGTTGGAGTCGGGCATGTCAGACACCAACCTTAACTCCTTCTTCCTCGCCGAGAAGTGGTAGATCCCTTGGGAGGAGGCTATATGATGCGGACGGTAACACCAGAAGAACTCCTCAAGGATCAGCTGATGGTTCCCCCCGCTCAAACTGCCCCACAAGATTTCGAACCCTATGAACACCCTCCAGGCGTTGGGAGCAATTTGGCTGACAGACAGACCTAAGTAATTTGCCAGCTGACGGTGGAGTGCCGTCAGGGGCAACCTCAAGCCGGCCGCGAACATGGCATCATACATGCCCACGTCCGCGGTCCTTCCCGAATAACACTTTTCCCTCTCCAAGGGGAGACGGATCGGGACGTCGTCAGGTATCTGGTAAGGCGCGCACAGGGAGTTGAAACTTTTTCTGTCATACTTGGCATGAAGTGGTTGACCGTCCACTCTTTGGGGAGAATGAACGGGCGGTCGTCCCCGGAGCCCCCAGACGTACTCTCCGAGGTACCATCATCTGAGCTACCGTCACTTCCGCTGTCGTCCACTTGGACCACATCAGCCCTACCCCCACCTACACCGTAATCCTTCACCTTCCCGTCAGAAGACTGGACCAACGACCCGTCCCCTGACGACCAAGAAGAGCCCTCCCCGGGCTCATGGCCTGTTTGGAAGACCTCGTCATAGCCCGCTCCGTCGCGGACCGACGACTACTCACTCATCGTCTCCCTAGACATTTGACTACCTACAAGCGACGGGGGCGGTCTGAGAACCCAAGTGACGACCTCTCCAGTAGAACCTCCCAAGTTCAGTACATAAATAAACAAAAAACAATAAAAGCAAAGATAACTCACCAAGTTAGGGAATGGCTTCAAGGAAGTTGACGGTCCCACTGAACAGACGGTGACAGGATCGCGCTCGACAGTCTTGGTTCTTTGAACTGACGGTTTCGCTCTGGTCAGCAAGAATGGAATAAAAGAGAAAAATGAGGGAAAGCGGAGCTTATATATATAGGGTTTTTGGGCGCGAAAGACGAAGCAACCTTCCCATCCAGGTACAGGCCATTCGGCCAAGGACACGTGTTCCGACACTAGGGCTGCTCGAGGGGACTAGCCATTAATGTCTTGTCTGCCACACGATATACTCCCCAATCCGTCAACTAAGGCTAACGGGACTGAGGAGTAGGGGGCAACTGATGGGTCATCTAGAAGACACCGTCTGCTTCACGAGGCTGACGGTGTGTTGATGGACGACGACGCCTTCACTCCCGTCACCCAAGGCCAACTCCCCAGCACACCCCGACGGTGTAGTCTACACATCGACGAGATGAATAGGTGACGGGGGAAAGCTGAAGGGATCAATACATGTCTTGTGATGTACGCTTCCACAAAAAGAAGAATCTTGCCGTGTACGCTATTATTTTGACAGGTGTCTTGCGCAGCACGATCGCCCCCTTAGGGATGACTTGCCCAACACACTTGATTGCCCAAGAAGTATCTTACGCTCCACGCTACTCAGGGGCAGTTCCGGTAAAGTGGTATCTTCTCCAGCACGCCATGGCCAAAGGCCCCCGCTACTACTATAAATACTCCCACACCCTCCAAAATTGAGGTACGCGTAATTTAACCCAACTCTGGCACTCTAGAGTTGCGAGCAATACTAACTTAACCATCGGAGGGTCGTTGGCCGGTACCACGCCGGTACTCCCCCTTTGAGGTTCTTTCTACTTGTGCAGGTTTACCCGGACCGCGCGAAGACCCTACAGCTTACTAAGTTGATTCTAGACATCATCAAGTACTGTATGATTGTTCGTGTTCATGTGGCATGGGATTTGCTACTTTTGTGTTGCTAAATACATATTCGAAGGGTCAGTAAGTGATAATGATAAATCTTATTGCGAGATAATGAATGCATTTTTTGGGTATAGCTTGATTTTTGTGTTTTCAGTTCCACTGTTTGGCTAACAAGAAAGTGCAAGAAAAGCTTGATAATTTGTTTTTAAAAGATAATCCTTTCAAAAAAAAAAATTTGATGTGGATTTTTTTTATTCTTAGAAACTGCTGATGTGGTCTTTAAGTAGCAATTAAATGTTATTTTAATATTTATTAGTCATGTGTGAGCCAACGATGGACATCATTTGTCACGTAGGCATTTTCCGATAGTAAGTTAACGGTAAGGACTAATTTGATTACAAATTAAAAATAACAAGAAACAAATTAATTGTTATCAAAATGTAGGAACCAAAATGGTATTTTCGCTAAAAGAAAAAATAAAAAAGCAAGTGTCACTCATTTATTAGGTAGGAAATACCAAAACAGATGTTGAGTTGATATTACCGAAACATGGTATACTTTTTCCTTGAATATACTATGCGCATTCAATGAAATGAAAGTTTTTGCATTTATTCAACATGACCCACACATATGATACTTAACACGAATTCCGAAATAATGTTAACAATCATAGGATCAGATAGGGTATTGCACCACCTTGTGCAATTGTAATCCATGGTTGAGATTGAAAATTAAAAAAGTAACTTTCAATCTCAACTATTAAATATAATATATTAAAAAAGAGTTAAAAAGTTAAAGTTAAAAAGTAAAAAAAAATATAAAAATATAAAAAATTGTGAGAGGAAGGGGGTGAATTGCACCAGGTCCAAATCCACAATTATATGGGTAAGACCACTTCGTCATTATTACTGTTAATTACTCTCATGCATAGGAACGGTTACGACTTAGTTTAAACTTTAAAGTAACTAATAACTATCCCCTCAAGCAAATTTCTTGTGTGTGCAACAATAATTTCCTACTCACCAATAAACGTGTACCAATTAAGCATCTACAGATAAAATGTGGGATGAAGTTTTCACTTTTCCGTTCTCCACACAGAATTATTGCCCCGGACAGATAGATTATCCTGAGATCACCATGGATGCTCACCGGTACTCTGACAACGTAATGTCTTCTAGCTAATTATTATCTGACACTAACCTATCGCCAACCTTATCTAAAACCTGATAATGGACGTCAAATTAATGGTACACCATTCTTCCTGGTCGTGCCTTGAGATCAAAAATTCATATAACTTTGGGGAACTAATTAAGAAAACTTCATACAACTCCGATGGCCATACTTTTGTACCGAGAGATACTTGTAGCAATATTTCCATGCTTCCTTTTTCTTTGTCATTTGAGATGGAACAAAAGCCTAACCATTACAAATTGGCCTATTGTCGGAATGCTCCCAGGCCTTCTTCAAAATGCATCCAATGTGCACGAGTATGTTACCTGGCACCTAAAACAAAATGGGGGCACTTTCAAGTTTAAGGGTCCTTGGTTCACTAACATGACCTTCATGGTCACGAGCGATCCCATGAACATCCACCACATGTTGAGCAAAAACTTTTGTAACTACACAAAAGGGCAGAAGTTCCAGGAAATTTTTGATGTTCTGGGAAACGGGATTTTCAATTCTGATTTTGACTCGTGGACATATCAGAGGAAGCTACTTCACACAGTATTAAAAGACAACAAGTTTAAGTTGTTCTTTGAGCAATTTGTCAAGGGAAAAGTGGAAAAGAGCCTCATTCCTGTTCTTGATCATGTCTCAAGTTTTGGAATTGAGGTGGATTTACAAGACATTTTTCAACGTTTCACATTCGATAGTGCTTGCTTAGTGGTTTTGGGTTTTGATCCAAACTGTCTCTCCATTGAATTCCCAGATGTTTCCCAGGCAAAAGCGTTTGATCAATTAGAGGAATGTTTGTTATACCGACACATTGTGCCAGAAAGATGGTGGAAGTTACAAAGAAGGCTTCAAATTGGATCGGAGAAGAAGCTATCGCATGCTTGGAAAGTTAATGATGAATTTGTATACGAATGCATCTCAACCAAGCGAGAGGAAGTGACACTGAAGAAGGAGGAACTAAAATTCAACTTGTTAACAGCTATAGTTATGGAAGAACAAGAAGGAGAAATGAGTAGCAATATTACAAAATCCGACAAGTTTCTAAGGGACACTGTAACTAATCTCTTGGCAGCGGGGAGAGACACCATAAGTGCCGGACTCACGTGGCTTTTTTGGCTTCTTGCAACACACCCATCAGTGGAAGCCAAGATTTTAAAAGAAATCAAGGAGCATTTGTTGGACAACGGAAAGTCAAAGGATTTGAACATAGATAAGCTAAGTAAGCTAGTTTATCTTCATGGAGCGGTATGCGAATCCTTAAGCCTTTTTCCACCTGTACCCTTCGAGCACAAATGTTCAGTTTAATCTGATATTCTTCCTAGTGGTCACTCTATGAGGCCAAATACAACAATGTTATACTCTTTATACTCAACTAGCCAATATCCCGCGCAATGCGCGGTGCATTTTGAAATATTTTGTTAAAAAAATATCTTTTAACCCCTTGCGTTCATTAATACAATTATTGTTAGTCATGTTTAATTTATAGAGTTTTAATAGTAGAACTAAATTGAAACCAAACCCCAGTTCCTAACCATAATCAAATCCTATTAAAGCTCAATATTAAAATTAAAAATTCTATTGAGTGTAGTTAGTGCCAAATCTGCGAAATTTATATTTGGCAACATTCTTTGCTATTTTTTGTAAGTATCCCAAACTAATATCAACATGACAATTTGCAATTTGCAGTCATTTGAAAGTCACAAACAACAATGGTTAAAAAGTAATTCCAAGAACATTTATATTTGGTTGCCCCTTTAAAACTTTCAAATATGAAATTCCTCAATTTCTTATAGCTGGAAAACATGAACGGGGTTTACATTCTTTAATGTGTTATTGTGTCATTATCTGCATGGTCCACTTTCTATAGAAGATTATATAAAGTTCATCTCCTGCACATGTAAACTTAGACCTTTTAATTCATCTTCTTGCACAAAGTACATTAAGAAACACATAAACTAACATGAGGTCTACTACATTGATGCTTAACTACATCCAAATAACACTCAAAATTGATTAAGAATGAAAACATTAATATCCAAATGTTTTATGGAATCAAAAGCATATCATTAATTAACAACAAAGAATGAACATTGACAAAGAGCAAGTAAAATTCAAAAGAGAAAGAAGACTAAATTAAAATGCACACGAAAGACGAAATTTGTGCTGTGTTGATATTTAGCAATAATATATAGTTAAACCAAAAAATTTCCTATAGGGCCTTTGAGCACTATAGCATCAATAGGTGGCTGCACCAATAGGTGACTAATGCCTAACAGTAGTTGAAATGAGATTTTAATTGAGGATAGTCATTATTCAGCCCCATATAGTTTCAGTTACGTGAATGGAAGTTGGAAAGTAAGAAAAGGACGTATACTAATAGTTATGATAAGATGCTCTAGATTTTAACCTTTGCATATGATGATTATTGTCCCCGAAAAATAAAAATAAACCCAGTTGATTACTGAAATTAAAAATAACATTCCAAAGAAAATAATGGGAAAAATAAAATTGACCTCAAAGGAACATTCCAATTATGATGATATGTTTGTGGTATTTGCAAAGGTGTGGAGAGAGAGCAATTGGATACAATTGGATTCCTTGCCATTGCCCTTGTCATAGGATTTCATAAACCACTTCTTTTTATTTGTCTATAATAATTCCAACAAAACACCCAACAGGTCAAAGTTGCAAACTCTAATATTGAATTGATAACAACACAATTAAAACCTAACCCTCAGTTGCAAACTCTAATATTAGATTGATAACAACAACAAAAATTAATTTAGTTTATATTAGTTAAAGCACAGTATTTGTGTTTCCTCTTACTTAGTCAAGAACACAATCACTTTTCTAGAATAAAATTTTAAAAGGAGAAAAAGAATAAAATTTCAAACCCTTACTCACCATGTTTTAACTTTACAGATTTCAGAATGCAAAACCGCGTTTTTGCCGTAGAATATACTCATTTCAAGCACAATCTGTCCAACAATACATCAAGAATTTGAGTTATAAAAATGTGATTGCAAATAAACATGTAGCTAAAGATTTTAGAAATATATATTAAAAAAAAAAAAAAAGGAAGAGAAGCAATTGTAAAAGGAGACTCATGGCTAGAAGGAAGTGTACTAATTAATATACAACTTAGATAATTGAAAGAGGTGGGCAACTGAAGGGTTAGATGTAGAAGAGCTATACAACTTAGATAATTGCAAGAGGCGGGCAACTAAAGGGTTAGACGTAGAAGAACTGAATTAATGGTTTTTTTTTTCTTTCTTTATTAAACAATTAATGGTATACTTGAAAGTTTAAAAGTTATTTTAGTCAATTGAGACTTGAGAGAGAGGAGTGATGAGGAGTAATAAGAAATAGATAAGGTGTAACTTGAATAAAAAAAAAAAAAAATGGATGGCTATCAAAGAAGGCGCCACATGGCAGAACCTCATGCTTTCCCACATGAGGTCTCTGCTTTTATATATATATTGATTGATGGGAAGGGTGGACAGCATATGGGGTGAAGATTGCTTGGACTTCAAGCCAGAGAGATGGATTACAGAGTTTGGAGGAATAGTGCATGTACCATCGTTCAAGTTTATAGCATTTAATGCGGGAGCGAGGACTGGTTTAGGTAAGGATATAGCTTTCATTCAAATGAAAATAATTGCAACTGCCATCATTTGGAAATACCATGTTCGTGTGGTTGAAGATCATCCTGTTTCACCAAGTATTTCCGTTATTCTTCATATGAAACATGGTTTGAAGGCGAGGATCAGCAAGAGATATGTTTGACTAAGAAATTTAGTACTAGCTACAGTTGCATTTAGGGAAATAATCACTCGTGACCCTTCAAACCAACTTCGGCTATATATGTATTTCCTTATTTAGTTTTGTTTTTCATTGTAATTTTTATAAGTCAAGGAGATGTATTAGTCCTATATAAATGCCAATGCTCATGAGTCATGACCCTTCACAACAGTAAGAAATTTTCCAAGAAATTGAATCGAAAAATTGAGATGAAAAAAGGGATTAAATTTAATAAGAATCTGGTGCTCAAGTCCTTATTTTTACATTATTCATTCGGTACTAGTGTTCAATATTAGAGTTTTACACAGCCTTTCAAATTGCCCATTTGTGAGAGTGTCATACCCATTGAGATAGTCATACACAACCTTTCTCTCTTCTCTTTCCCTCTTCCCATTTCCATATCAACGAAAGGAGATATTATTTTCATCACTATCTTCACCATACTTGAGTGTTGAGAGTTATTTGAAGCTAGGAATCATTGTAGCAATACCACAAATCCAAGGGGACTTGGCTGCTTGCGGTAGGTGGCTCAACTTGCAAATCTTGCAATTGGATGAAGAAATGACCCAGCGTAATAGGTTATTAGCTAGAACTTGGAGAGTTCAAGTACGAGGATAGCATTAGGCTTGAAGGGTTTATTGTGTATCTTGTACTGCAACTATTAATCTAGTTTATGGTTTTAGTGTCGGTGCCGCAAAGAGGTTTTTTCATCTCTGTTAGGTTATAGTAGATTGACCCCAGTTAATTAATTCAATTATCCAAGTTGATTAATTAGATCAAATTACATGCAAATCGTAGAGGCACCAACAAATCACCAAATAAACTAAGTGCAATGGAAATAAAATAGACACGGTAATTTGTTGACGAATAGAAAAAACCTCTCGAAAACCCTACCGGGTGAATTTCAAGTCACCACTCCTAAGAATCCACTAAGCAAGAACAAGCGGTTACAAGTATAAAGAATCTTTATACTACCAGGCCTATCCCTAGATACCAACCTACAGTTTAACCTGCTCCAATCCTTATTTGGACTTGATCTTGCAGAAGATTTCTTCCTTTGCACGGATCCCAGTACTTGACTAACTCCTAGCAACTAAATGATTGTTGTGGGTTGTAAAGTTCTTCATTCCAAAGCATGTTGAAGATTTGGAAGCACTTAGTTATAAAACCCTAAGGCGCACCAAATGCAGTAGCTTCTCACAGAGTATATGAGTTCTCTAATTGAGTCTCTGTGTGCTCTCTAATTGAGTCTCTAGGTCATTGATGACTTTAAAATAAGTCTTTTATATGATCTAGGGTCCTTTGTTCACTTTCAATAAATTTTCACGTTTAAAATAATAACCATCCCTTGAAAGTTGAAACTGTTGGAAGTATAGTTTGGAAAATTGTCCAAATTGATTAACAAAGTTACAAAGCAATATCAATAATATATCAATAAAACAAGATATGCTCAAATTAACTTATAAGCAAAATAGACAAGTACAAAAGCGTATAAAATTAAGGATTAAGGATTAAGTAAAACTTAACGCCGAGGCACGGAACTAAATCCGATGTCCTTAAGAAGCGATTTCGCCCCCACTAGAATGAATCCGTCGGTGCAAATGGCTCAGGCGGTCGCTCTACAAGATACAACGGCAACTCTGTTAATATGCACTCACAAACAGAGTTTCGAACTCATCACAAATGCCCAAGAGAAAATTTTCAGCAGAAGCAAAGTAGCTAGAGTATTAAAAGTAATATATGTTTTATTTTTTTTAACTAATATCATATATATGCGGAATTTTTTTTTTTTTTGATAGTCTTAGAGCTCTAAAAAAAAAGATGTAGCTAAAGATGATTAGAGTGAAAAAGGGAAAGGCAAAACAAAGGAATTTTCTTTCCCATTGATGTCACAAGCCGCTATGTATTTTTTGCAAAACATGGGAAGGTGCGGCTAACTATTTTACAAGGAAATATGAGAAGATTGAGGGTTTTGTTTGCTGCCAAAAATTCCCACGCCAGCCAGGGAAAATTCTGGAGCATGGGCTTGGGCTTTACAACAAAATATCATGGCTTAAATTTTGAAACATACCCAACAATCCCCCACATGTTTTAAAATTTTGATTTTAAAAAAATTGGGCAATCACAAGATAAAATTAGTGTTGATATCTTGTGGACTTGAATCAACACTTGGCATTTGTATTCTAGAATTCACAAAATCTTGGTGATACTAGATCTTGAACCAGTTTCATGAACCACAAGAATACGAACACCTTTGCTTGTGAATTCTTGGACGAGTTCTCGATTTGGCACATTTCGGCCATGCGTCCCACCTGGATTTTCATGAGTGCTCTAGAGAGTTTGCCCTCACTCTCATAGGAGGCGACCCCACCTCCACACCCACGTATTGAATTCATCAAGTGTGTACTACCACACACCGCCTATAAAGGCTATGAATTCATTAAGAGACTTAAACTCAACCTCACTAGTTTGGTAGTAAGCACTATCTACACCATAGGGAGGGACAATAAGATCTCATTCTCACTAGTAGAGCTATCTTGAATCTCTCCATGATGCCCATTGAACCTTTGTTGACATAGCTTGGGTTGTCATCATGGTTGATTCATTCAATGGGCTTAAGTCACATCCCCCTCAATGTATCATAGACCAATTGTCTAGTTAGCCCTTTGGTCAGACGATCCATGAGATTCTTTTCTGACCGTACAAACTCCATGGCAATTACACTATTGCTTATGAGTTGCCTCACTATATTGTGTCTTAGGCATATATGCCTCTTCTTCCCATTATAAATTTTATTTCTTGCACATGCAATTGTAGCTTGGGAATCACAATGCAATGATATTGATGGTAATGGCTTATCCCATTTTGGTATATCAACAAGTAAATTTCTAAGCCACTCAGCTTCAATACCTGCCTTTTCTAAAGCAACAAAGTCGAGCTCCATAGTTGATCTAGCATTACAGGTTTGTTTAGAAGATTTCCAAGATATAGCTCCTCCACCTAGGGTGAAAACATAACCACTAGTGGAGTTGGTCTCGTCATTATCTGATATCCAGTTTGCATCACAATAGCCTTCTAATACTGTTGGACGACCTATATATGTAAGACCCAAATTCATGGTGCCTTTCAAATATCTTAAGAGATGAGTTAGTGCATTCCAATGTTCATAGGTAGGATTATGTGTATATCTACTAAGTCTACTAACAGCATATGCAATATCAGGGCATGTACAATTCATTAGAAATATCACACTACCAATAATTTCAGCATACTCAGATTGTGCAACAAGAGACCCTTTATTTTTCTTTAAATGTATGCTTGGGTCATATGGAGTTCTCACAGGGTCACAATCAAAATGATTGAATTTTTTAAGTACTTTCTCAACATATAGTGTGATTGGGAGAGTGTATTCCCTTCGCTATTCCTTATGTTTTTTATTCCCAAAATTACATTAGCCTCTCTAAGGTCTTTCATATCAAAGTTTGAAGATAAGAGATCTTTAGTAGTTTTTACAACATCCATGTCAGTTCCTAAAATTAACATGTTATCCATATATACGCATATGATAACACCACTATCACTAGAGAATTTATTATACACACATCTATCAGATTCGTTCACAACAAATTCATTAGAAATTAAAGTGTTATCAAATTTTTCATGCCATTGTTTAGGAGCTTGTTTCAAACCATATAATGATTTTCTAAGTTTACACACTTTACCTTCTTGTCCTTGAACCACAAAACCCTCTGGTTGGTCCATGTAAATTTCTTCATCTAAATCACCATTCAAAAATGTTGTTTTGACATCCATTTGATGAACAATCAATTTATGTATTAAGGCCATTGCAATTAAAATCCTAATTGTAGTTAATCTTGTCACCGGTGAATAAGTGTCAAAGTAATCTATCCCTTCTTTTTTAGTATACCCTTTTGCCACTAGTCTAGCTTTGAACTTGTCTATGGACCCATCTGCTTTTAATTTCTTTTTAAACACCCATTTGCAACCAATTGTTAGGATTAGTGCCCTTAAATCCTATTGTATTATACTATGTATGATATTATGTATGACATTATGTATAACTTAATATTGTGATTAATAAAGTTGTTTTATTATTATCTAAAATAATGGTAACATGAATATTTGGACATTATCATATAGTCCATGAGATGCATAGTATGTTATTTATGTGATTTAGTCACAAAAGATATAAGTCACAAGTTCTTTGTAAACTCAAAATTTTAGTTTGTAGTCGGTAATGAAATTGGGCATTTCATTTGCAAAGACTATAACATATCAACTAAAATTATTTGTCTTAATCATAGAAGTGGAGACTTCTAGTTGATGTGTTGATATGTTTTAAGAGTTAAGACATATTGAACTGAACCGCTGTGAGATTTATTATTTTCCTAACAACTGTCAAATGAATAATAAATCTCACGACTTCTATTTGCATGAACTCTTAATCCTAAGAGAATAATGGACCTAATCATGAAGTGTATGTTGCTTTGATATATCAGAAGTAAGATCTAAAGTAACGGTCAAAATCTCAGTATGTTGGGCAGCCACATTTAGTGTTGATGGAATATATATTCTCAAGATAGAATTCATAGTCTCTTAACAGAAATACAAAATATTCCTTTGAAATAAGTTTAATGGGTTCAGTTATTCACAGAGTTATGCCTAACCACTTTGGTAAGAAATTACTAAAGTATATATTTATGAAATTGAATTTCAGAAATATATGATGAATAACTTTAAAGGATTAAATCGGCTATTCAAGGATTAAGATGTAGTAATTCACAAAATAGCAGTCTACATTTATGACTTTGTATTACTACGAATATTTTATGAAGGAGTTGCATGTACAATAAAGTCTTGAGATATAATTTATTAATGAGTGCAATTATATTTATATAGTGGTATTAAATATAATTAATAGTAACTTTGGACTTGTCAAAAGTTAACAGAAAAGCCCAAGGCCGATTGGAGCTAGTGTCTTATTTGTTCCCTTTTGGTCTCACTCCAAGCCATATACTAAAACCCAATTGGAAAGACCCAAAAGGCTAGCTCAATTAGATAATCAATTATAAGGAGAGAAATATACAGAATTTTGTAAGAACATGAAATGGTGTGTATGTGAGTGTTGGACATTCTCTCATTCTCTTTTGAACAAACACATATAACTGATTGAGAGACCACACTTCTTGGGCGTTAGTAGAATTAGAGTGAAGATTAAAATTTTCCCGAGTACTTCTAATCTTTGGTTTTGAAATTTACCACACCAATGTACACTCTCTTATTCTTGTATTCGGAAATTTACATAGTGCATGTTATCAATTGCGAATGAAGTAGATCCTTTAATTTTCTGCTGCGTATGTTTTGTATGCGAAACAAATATGTATTTTTCCAACACCAATGGTCTTGCATCCTCTAGGGAGTTCAACTAATTCCCATGTATGGTTAGCCATAATTGATTCTAACTCACTATGGATTGCATCCTTCCAAAAGGTTGCATCTACTGATTTCATGGCCTCTTGATAAGTTTTTGGGTCATCTCAATGAGAAGAGCAGTGATAAAGTCAGGCCCAAAGTTGGTTCCGTTCTTAAGTCTTTTACTACGTCTTAACTCTTGTGTTGAGTGGTTTTCATCTAAGTTTGAACTTGATCTCACTTGGGGTATGACTAATGAGGACTCACTAGTGAGTCTTGTTCTCTTCATAAGAAAAATATGCTCAAAGAAATCAGCATCCCTAGTCTCCACTATGGTGTTAGTCTCCAAAACTAAGCACCTATAGGCAGGACTATTTTGTGCATATCCTATGAAGACACTATCATTGGTTTTAGGACCTATCTTTTCTTTATGTGGTTCAAGAATTCCAACCTTTGCCAAACAACCCCACACCTTCAATTACCCTAAGTTTGGTGCACGTCCTTCCCATAGTTCATATGGAATTTTTCTAATCTTTTTATGTGGGACCCTGTTTAATACATGACATGCAAAAAGGATAGCCTCCCCCCACATGTTGGAAGGAAGACCAGAGTTAATGAGCATGGCATTCATCATATCCTTTAGGGTTCCATTTTTCCTCTCAGCTATTCCATTTTGTTCAGGTGTACGAGGTGCAATAACTTCATGAATAATACCATTTTCTTCACAAAATTTTTTAAACAAAGCTAAACCATATTCTCCTCCTCTATCAGACCTAAGCCTTTTAATTGTCTTATTTTTTTTTATTTTCAACTTCTGTCTTAAATTTTATGAACATGTTTTCAGCTTCATCTTTATTACCTAAGAGGTATACTCTTATATATCTAGAGTAGTCATCTATAAATGTCATATAATTTTTTTTACCTCCTCTACTCGTATAATTTTTGAAGTCTCCTAAGTCACTATGAATGAGTTCTAAAAGTTCAAAGCTCCTTTCAACAATTTTGAAAGGTCTTTTGCAATGTTTTGCTTCTACACATATTTTACACTTTGAATGCTCTGAATTAGTTAATTTTAGAATTAGGCTCATTTGTTTCATTCTTTTGATGGCTGCAACATTCACATGCCCTAGCCTACCATGCCAAAGATCCAAAGATTCAACAATATAAGCATAAGAGTTAATAGATATATTCATGTTCTCACAATTAGTTTCAAGCACAAATAAGCCTCTATGACAAAATCCCTTGCCCACAAAATCACCATTTTGACTAAGAACAATCTTATTAGATTCAAAAACAATTTTTAGGCTTATCTTATTGAGCAAGAACCCAAATACTAAATTTCTACACATGTTAGGAACATGAAGAACAGAGTGCAAGGCTAAAGACTTACCTAAAGTACATTTCAAAAGTACCTTTCCTCTTCCAGCAGCTCTTGCAGTACTAGAGTCTCCCAAATAAACATTCTCTTCATCTATTACTCCTTATAATTAAGAAATAACTCCTTGCTGAAGCAAATGTGTCTAGTAGCCCCAATGTCCACTACCCAATCAGTTATGTTATTGACTAACTTCATTTCTGAAACAAGTACTGCCTCAGATTCTAAGACAATATTAGGAACATCATACATTTTGTTAATCAATAAGAACATAAATCGTTTCTAAAGATCGTTGGAAGTATAGTTTGGAAAATTTTCCAAATTGATTAACAAAGTTACAAAACAATATCAATAATATATCAATAAAACAAGATATGCTCAAATTAACTTATAAGCAAAATAGACAAGTACAAAAGCATATAAAATTAAGGATTAAGTAAAACTTATTGCCGAGGCACAGAACTAAATCCGTTGTTCTTAAGAAGCGATTTCGCCCCCACTAGAATGAATCCGTCAATGCAAATGGCTCAAGCAGTCGCTCTCCAGGATACAACGGCAACTCTGTTAATGTGCACTCACAAACAGAGTTTCGAACTCGTTGCAAATGCCCAAGAGAAATTTTCAGCAGAAACAAAGTGGCTAGAGTATCAAAAGTAATATTTTTTTTTTTTTATATAACTAATATCATATATATGCAAATTTTTTTTTTTTTTTGATAGTCTTAGAGTTAAAAAAAAAAAAAAAAAAAAAAAAAGAAGTAGCTAAAGATGATTAGAGTGAAAAAGGGAAAGGAAAAAACAAAGAAATTTTCTTTCCCATTGATGGCACAAGCCGCTATGTACTTTATGCAAAACATGGAAAAGTGCGGCTGACTATTTTATAAGGAAACATGAGAAGATGGAGGGTTTTGTTTGCTGCCAAAAATTCCCACGCCAGCCTGGAAAAATTCTAGAGCATGGGCTTGGGCTTGGGCTTGGGCTTGGGCTTTACAACAAAATATCATGGGCTTAAATTTTAAAACATACCCAACAGAAACAAACTTCTTGTAGATATAATTTAAAAAGGTAATTTACAAATAAACGTGAACCAATTAAGGATCTGCAGATAAATATCGGGATGAAGTTTTCATTATTCCATTCTCCAAACAGATGGTAATTTGTCACCGACAACAAATCATAAAAGACAAAAGAACGTAATCTCTTCGGCATATCACCCATCTGCAACCTTATCCTAAACTAGATAACAAACAAGTGGACTTATTTCTTTATATCCTAACTGATATTTTACTTCAATAGAAGGGTAGGCAAAGACTCTTTTATGCAAGCCTACAAAACTTCATACAACTCCGATGGCCATACTTTTGTACCCAGAGATACTTGTAGCAATATTTCTATTCTTCCTTTTTCTTTGTCATTTGAGATGGAACAAAAGCCGAACCATTACAAATTGGCCTGTTGTCGGAATGCTCCCGAGCCTTCTTCAAAATGCATCCAATGTGCACGAGTATGTTACCTGGCACCTAAAACAAAATGGGGGCACTTTCAATTTTAAGGGTCCTTGGTTCACCAACATGACCTTCATGATCACGAGTGATCCCATGATCATCCACCACATGTTCAGCAAAAACTTTTCTAACTACACAAAAGGGCAGAAGTTCCAGGAAATTTTTGATGTTCTGGGAGATGGGATTTTCAATTCTGATTCTGACTCGTGGACATATCAAAGGAAGCTACTTCACACAGTGTTAAAGGACAACAAGTTTAAGTTGTTCTTTGAGCAATTTGTCAAGGGAAAAGTGGAAAAGAGCCTCATTCCTGTTCTTGATCATGTCTCAAGTTTTGGAATTGAGGTGGATTTACAAGACATTTTTCAACGGTTCACATTTGATACTGCTTGCTTAGTGGTTTTGGGTTTTGATCCAAACTGTCTCTCCATTGAATTCCCAGATGTTTCCCATGCAAAAGCGTTCGATCAATTAGAGGAATGTTTGTTATACCGACACATTGTGCCAGAAAGCTGTTGGAAGCTACAAAGATGGCTTCAAATAGGAATTGAGAAGAAGTTAAGCAGTGCTTGGGAAATTTTTGATCAATTTATATACAAATGCATCTCATCCAGGCAAGAAGAACTAAGCCAAAGTAAAGCCCCAAATACCGAGGAAGAAAAATTTGACTTGTTGACAGCTTTAGGGGAACAAGTAGAAGAAATTGGTGGTATGATAAAATCCGACAAGTTTCTAAGGGACACGGCATTTAATCTCATGTTAGCCGGGAGAGATACCATAAGTGCAGGCCTCACTTGGCTTTTTTGGATTGTTGCAACACACCCACATGTGGAAGCAAAAATTCTAGAAGAGATCAAGGAGCATTTGCTGGACAACGGAAAGTCGAAGGATTTTAACGTAGATGAAATAAGTAAGCTAGTTTATCTCCATGGAGTGATATGCGAATCCTTACGCCTTTATCCACCTGTACCTTTCGAGCACAAATGTTCAGTTCAATTCGATATTCTTCCTAGTGGTCACTCTATCAGGCCAAATACAACAATGTTATGCTCTTTATACTCAATGGGGAGGATGGAGAGCATATGGGGTCAAGATTATATGGACGTCAAGCCAGAGAGATGGATTTCAGAGCGTGGAAGAATATTGCATATACCATCTTTCAAGTTCATAGCATTTAATGCAGGACCAAGGACTTGTATAGGTAAGGATATAGCTTTCATTCAAATGAAAATAATTGCAAGCGCCGTCATTTGGAATTACCATGTTCATGTGGTTGAAGGTCATCCTGTTTCACCGAGTATTTCCATTCTGCTTCATATGAAACATGGTTTGAAGGTAAGGATCAGCAAGAGAAATGTTTGACGAAGAAATTTCAGTACCGGCTAAAGTTGTAGTGTTGACAAGTTGTTTTTCAATAAAAATCTTTATGTGGGTAAATCATCACTCATACCCTTCAAATCATCTTCCACTATTTGTAGTCCTTAATAGAAGTCATTTCTTGTTTAATGTGGTTGGCATCGACGCATTGTTCATTCTCATATGCTTGCTCTTCATACTTATTTTGAGTAATGGCAGAGCCAGGAATTTCCGTTGGAGGAAGGGAATTAATTCACATTCTTCCAGCCCCCAAGTTTCAATGTGCATGACTGCATGACTCCACCACTGATTGTGAGTCACGTTCATTAAGCTATTCATGTTTAGGGATCGCATTTAGGCATCCTCATATTTATATTTTGTGTCTCACATTGCCTCATGAACTAATTTATTTCTCCCTTTGTAAATTTGTGACAAAAAGGGGAAGTGAATTTAAGGGAAGCAGAATTAGCTGTTAAGGGGGACTAGGTTTAGAGAACTCTTATTTAGATAACCCTGGATATATATTGTACTTTATTGTTACATGTATGTTTTTGCTTCAGGGGGAGTTTTTTTTTTTTTTTTTTTAATGTTTGCTGTCATCTATGAACTCACTAGCTGTTGACATTCAGTATAATATAAAATTAAATTCATTACTTGATGCCTAATATCTTGTGACTAAAAGCTGTTGCTTATACCTGTTTATGTCTCATATATTTAATGTGTTCACTTAAGGTTTCGGGAAAAGACAGATTTCTTTCACTTCTAAGTTGTGATGGAGTCTCCATTAAGACATAGTAATCTTAGTTTGTGAAGTAATTTCTCAAGCCTTACTTTATTACTTGAGTTTGTATTGTAATATGGGATTTTGTTTTTAAATCTGTAATGGGATTTTGTCATGAAATTGCTAAATAGAGATTTTTAGGATTTAGATTGGAAATATTCAAATTGACATTATAATCTAAACAAAGAAAGAGCCAAGTCTGAAACTGCTTGAGGAAGTGTCATCTGAAAAAGTTTGCTTAAGTGAAGGTGAAGCTGACTCAACCGATAATATAAACCAGCTCAAGAGAATCACTTAAATTAACCCAAAAATTCGCCTTTACCTCACTCGAGCAAAATAGTAAAGCTGCTTTCCAATGAGGTTCATTGTTGCAAATCTTTAGAAAGGTTTCCCTTGTGTCAAAATGCTGTTTTATTTGGATGTGGAGTTCGCGGAGAAAATCATAATTGCATACCCTGTATTTTGATTATGTTGTTACAAAAAGTGGGAGAGGGAGATTTAAACATTCTTCTCATATCCAGCGAACTACAAGACTATTGGCTATTTTGATTGATTTAGTTTATGCGTATCTATGTTGTATATTTGTGAATATACATGCAAGTTATAATTTGTGTGAGTAATATTAAAAGTTGTAAAAGCAAAGAGAATTTTTAGGAATACAACATTATGATCTTTTCTTTGTTGGCTTTATAAGTGTTGATCGGAAAAGTGAGAGCAAAAAATGACACATGACTAGAGTCTGCTAGAGTGAAGGTTTGAGCTCGCTAGAGCCGAACCTCCTTCAGCGAGGCTTGAGCTCACTTAAGTGGAGGTCTCTCAAGCAGAAGAAAAAAAAAAAATCTTGTATGTGCCAGTCTCGTAAGACCTATGTCTCACTGACATGTGAGTCCCACTCGAGCGAGACAATTGTAGTAACAATGTTTTCAAAAAAAATTTTATCATAAAAAGGGAAACTGCCGGTAAAATCCAAGGTAACAATCTAGAGGGCTTACATAAACAAAAGTGGTCTTTCAAGTGTGCCTTTTCAATGGAAAACTCTTCATTATCTATTGATATTGTTTCATATGCATTAAATGGAATAATAATTACATTTTTGGGTGCTATCTAAAGCACAAATAGTTTATGCGAGTGAGACACGCCATAAAGAGAAATTCAGTAGATTCCTTCAAGATGGCTACTTATAGGACCCAGTTTTAGTTATATCTTGCAGTTGGTTTTTTCTGAAACCCTATAGCAAACTCAATCGAGTGGGGGTTCATATCATCTTAAAGACTGAATTTATTCGTACCTCTAAGCCTACTTCAAGTTTTTGTTTTCCATCGGATTTTCCCTGAAATTCCCCAACAATGTGTGGGTTGTTTTAATAGGGGTATGATTGATGAGTAAATCCAATAATTCCACAATGTTCATCACATGGTGGTCTAACCATCTTTTTTTCATTATGTTTCAAGGAATTTATGCAGCTCACAATTTATATTTATTTGGAGACAACTACTCTACTAGCACTGAAATTTCTTCATCAAACATTTCTCTTGCTGAGCCTGACCTTCAAACCATGTTTCATATGTAGTACAACAGAGATACTTGGTGAAATAGGATGACCTTCAACCACATGAATATGGTAATTCCAAATGATAGCGATTGCAATCATTTTCATTTGCGTGAAACTTATATCCTTACCTAAACAGGTCCTTGCTCCTGCATTAAATGCTATGAACTTGAAAGAGGGTACATGCACTATTCCTCCTTGCTTCGAAATCCATCTCTCTGGCTTGAACTCTTGGCAATCTTCGCCCCATATGCTCTCCATCCTCCCCATTGAGTATAAAGAGTACATCAATCTCATATTTGAACGGATATGGTGGCCACTGGGAAGAATGTCAGCTTGAACTGCACATTCATGATTGAAAGGTATGGGCGGAAAAAGGCGCAAGGACTCACATATGGCTCCGTGGAGATAAACTAGCTTACTTAGCTCATCTATGCCTAAAACCCTCCACGCCTCGTCCAACAAATGGGCTTTGATCTCTTCTAGAATTTTCGCTTCCACGGATGGGTGTGTTGCAACAAGCCATAAAAACCAAGTGAGTCCTGCATTGATGGTGTCTCTCCCTGCCGCAATGAGATTAAATGCAGTGTCCCTTAGAAACTTGTTGGATGATGCAATACCATTCATTTCTCTTTCTTGTTGCTCTATGGCTGTCAATAAGTCAAATTCTGCTTACTCCATCTTCAAGGCTCTCCCTCGGCTAAGTTTTTCTCGCTTGGATGAGATGCATCCGTATACAAATTGATCGGAAGTCTTCCAAGCATTACTAAGCTTCTTCTCTCTTCCGATTTGAACCCATCTCTGAAACTTCCAACAACTTATTGGCAGAATGTGTCGATACAACAGACTTTCCTCCATTTGATCAAACGCTTTTGCGTGTGCAACTTCTGGGAATTCAATGGTGATTGGTGAGGCAATTTGAATCGAATTCAAAACCATTAAGCAAACATTATCAAAGGAGAACCGTTGAAAAACGTCTTGTAAATCAACCTCAATTCCCAGACTTGAGACATGATCAAGAACAGGAATGAGGCCCTTTTCCACCTTTCCCTTGACAACTTTCTCTAAGAACAACATTAACTTGCTTTGCTTTATCAATGACTGAATCAACTTCCTCTGATATCTCCACGTTTCAGAATCAGTGCTAAAAATACCATCCCCCATAAGCTCAAAAATCTCTCGGAAAGTCAGCCCTTTGTCATAGTTAGAAAAGTTTTTCCACAAAATGTGTTGAATGTTAATGGGGTCACTGGTGAGAATAGCGTCCATGCGAGCTAACCAAGGGCCCTTAAACTCGAAAGTGCCCCCATAATGTTTTAGAAGGCTCGTTGCGTAGTCATGCACATGGGACACGTTGGAAAAAAGGTCTGGGAGCATTCCCAAGATAGGCTAGTTTGTGATGGGTGAGGTTTTGCTCCAATGGCAAAGAAAAAGGAAGCATAGAAATGATAATATAGCCACAACCATCTCAGGGTACAAAAGTGTGACCATTGCGGTTGTATGATGCCTTTTGCTTTTGCAAGGTGTCCCCAAGGAGTTAATGGGTTTTATAGGTGTTCCTACGTCCAATCGCATAACAAATTTCACAATATGTTGAATGGTGAGAATGTGATTAATGGTAGGCACTTTTTATAAACTATTCATTATATGAATCAATCATTTTTTCTCAACTATTCACAATCATACAAGTTAACATGTCACGCAATTGTGTGTGACAATAGATCTCATACTTCTGTAATAAATGTAAAACCTTGGCCATTTGGGATTTTGATAATGGAATGGGAGCATTTTTGTAAAATCCTCTCTTAGTTTGTGTAACTTGTGGTCTAATTTTTTGAGAATTTTTTAGATACTTCTTTTACACTTTCACCTAAGTTTCAGTTTAGTCTTATGAAATTTTTTAATTTGAATGATAGAGTTATTGGATTATTTATTGTTTTTTTTCCTATAAAATTTAAAATTTATGGTATCGGCATCATGATAATTATATTTTATCACCAGGTCAAAAAACCAATAGGTTTTTTGTTGTTTAGACTTGACTTTAAATCTATATTTTGATAATTTGATAGTTGAGAGTAAGGGAATTTAAACTAAGTTATAAAGTTCTTAACATTCTAAGTCTTTTATTAGACGACAACATACTTTATTCAAGAAGCTTTGTTTGAAAAAAACAAAACAAAACCAAAAATAAAAAATAAAAAATAAAAACAAAAAAACAAAACAAGACAAGACAAGACAACAAAAAAGAAAGAAAGAAGTTGGAAACGTGGATTGCATTTCCGAAGAAGCTGGTGCTGGTAGAACTTGTGTCATGAAGGTAACGTGGATTGAAATACTGTGGATGGCTAACTTCTTGTATTTTTAGTGCACCACCAGAAAAGAAAACAAACCCAAAAAGAAAAAAAAATTCTCAAATATCCTCTTCTAAGGAGGAGAAATAAGAAGATTGTAGAGCCTTTACATCAATCAGTATATAATAAAAAAATGTGTAGAATTTATATAATTTTGTCTTAAAATGATCAACATCAGTCTGTATATAATTGTATAAATTTACAAGTTTGCTATAATAACCTCTTAAATTTATGTTGCACTATTCATTTTGCATGGATAGTGGTTGTTATGTGTGAAAAAAGAAAAAATTTAAAAAAAACTAAGGAAATTAATATTTTAATGAAATATAGTGTAAAATAAATAATTTGATATGGATTTTTTTTTAAGTGAATATGTAAAATAGAAAAATGGGTTCTTTTACTAAAATAGACAAAAAAAAACTTTGCACAAACTGATGCAAATGCTCTAAGTTGAGCAAGTCGGCTTTAACATAAAGGCCACTAGTTATTGTGAGTACAATATTATCTTTTTACGTGGCATGAACAAGGTTACAATTGTTAGAATTAATGCCCTTAAATCCCATTGTAAGTGTCATGTATGATATTATATATGACATTATGTATGACATGATGTTTGACTTATTATTGTAATTAATAAAGTTGCTTTATTCTTATCTAAAATAATGGAAATATGAATATTTGGACATTATCATATAGTCCATGAGATGCATAGTATGTGATTTATGTGATTTAGTTACAGAAGATATAGATCACAAGTTCTTTGTAAACTCAGAACTTTGATTCATAGTCGGTGATGAAATTGGGCATTTTATTTGCGAAGACTATAACATATCAATTAAGATGATTTGTCTTGATCATGGAAGTGGAGACTTCTAATTGATGTGTTGATATGTTTTAAGAGTTAAGACATATTGAACTGGACCGCTGTGAGATTTATTATTCTCCTAACGACTATTAAATGAATAATAAATCTCATGATTTATATTTACATGAACTCCTAATCCTGAGAGAATAATGGACCTGATCATGAAGTGTAGGTTGCTTTGATATATCAGGAGTGAGATTTAAAGTGTCGGTCAAAACCTCAATATGTTGGGCAGCCACATTCAGTGTTGATGGAACATATATTCTCAAGATGGAATTCATAGTCTCTTAACGGAGATATAAAATATTCCCTTGAGATAAGTTTAATGGGTTCAGTTATTCAGAGAGTTAGGCCTAACCACTTTAGCAAGACTAAAGTATATATTTATGAAATTAAATTTCATAAATATATGATGAATAACTTTAAAAGGATTAAACCGGGTACTCAAGGATTAAGATGTAATAATTTACAAAGTGGCAGTCTATATTTATGACTTTGTATTACTACGAATATTTTATAAAGGGGTTGCATGTATAATAAAGTCTTGGGATATAATTTATTAATAAGGCCTAGAGCGCAATTATATTTATATAGTAGTATTAAATATAATTAATGGTAACTTTGAACTTGTCAAGAGTCGACAGAAAAGTCTAAGGCCCATTAGAGCTAGTGTCTTATTTGTTCCATTTTGGTCCCACTCCAAGCCACACACTAAAGCCCAATTGGGAAGGCCCAAAAAGCTAGCCCGATTAGATAATCAGTTATGTGGAAAGAAACATACAGAATTTTATAAGGATGAAATGGTTTGTATGTTGTAGTAAGAGATACTCTTTCATATTCTCTCTAGAACATACACACATAATTGATTGAGAGACCACACATCTTGGGCATTAAGTGGAATTTGAGTGAAGATTAAAAGGTTTCCCAAGTGCTTTTCATCTTCGATTTTGAAATTCACCACACCAAGGTACACTCTCTTGATTCTATATTCTAAAACTTACATAGTGCATGTTATCAATTGCGAATGAAGTAGATCCGTTAATTTTTCGCTGCGTATGTTTTGTATACAATACAAACATGTATTTTTCCATCAACAACTTTAGTGTGAGTATAATATTATATTTTTATAACTATACAAAATTTTAAATAAAAAATTATTACTATTTAAAAACTAATATATCTCATATTCATTGTCTCTCTTTTTTTTACTTGAAAAAAGTTATCAATGTTTGGCTAAAAGTGATTGCTCAGATGATGAAGTTGTAGGCAAGAAGGATCTCCAAACAACCTACAATGAATTGTTGGAAGATCGTGCATACGGCCAAAATGGGCTTTTGCCCATTTCACACAAAAAATCTTGCATTTTACCCTCTTTCTCAAACTAATTAGGGAAATGCCCCTGTTTTGAAACTCGATTTTCTAAAAATCGAGTTTCAATTTTAAACTCGATTTTTGGACAATCGAGTTATAGCAAACTAAAAAATTAAAAAATTTGGAACTCGAGTTCCATGTTAAGTACTCAAGTTCCATGAACTCGAGTACCATGAACTCGAGTACCATGTGAAGTACTCGAGTTCATGGAACTCGAGTTCCACTTGAATTTTTTCAAGGAACTCGAGTTACATGGACTCAAGTACTTCACATGGTACTCAAGTTCATGGAACTCAAGTTCCAAAAAAAAAAAATTTTCTAAGTCCACGTTTACTATAACTCGATATTCTAAAAATCGATTTTACATTTGGAACTCGATTTTTAGAAAATCAAGTTTCAAAACAGGGACATTTTCCTAATTAGTTTGAAAAATAGGGCAAAATGCTGGATTTTTTGTGTGAAATGGGCATTTGCCCATTTTGGCCTCGTGCATACATCAAGATTGATGCAAGGGGAATGACATCTTTGGTTTTAGGAAAAACAATATAGCTTTTTATTATAAAAACATTTTGAAAATCCATAAACTAACATAGAGTTAATGTAATGATACAATCGAAATCTTGACATAGTTGAGTACAAACACGTTTTGAGAGTTGTTGTGTGATTGTATGTGATGATTGAATGATGAGTGGAAGTATGAAAAAGATAGTGCATACAAAAGGTTACGTGGTTAAACCTAACGGAAGCTTATGTCCACAGTAAAAAGACCCTTGATGGTTATATATTATATTAAGCACTTGTGTTATAATAAACTTAGGGCATGTTTGGTAGACTGTAATAGACGCTGTAATGTAATTGTTATTCCTATGGTTTAGTTATTCTTTAGTTTGGTTATGTTTTTATTACAAGGAATAATCATTCCTTATGAATAGCTATTCTTCAAAATGAGGAATAACTATTTCTTTTTAAAAGGTTGTATTAGCTATTCCTTAGTAAGTATAATAATTTCAAAACTTAATTTATTACCAAATAAACAAACTTTCCATATACATCTAACAATTATAAAAATAAAAAATCATAAAAAATAACACATATCTCTCTTAAATTTAAAAATAACAATTTTTAAGGAGATATAATTGTATGAGTAAGATATTTCCTAAAATAAATGTTAAGTTTTATTCTAATATTATAACTCACAACCAAACTAATGAATAGGTTTAGTTATTACAATACAACAAACTTTATTACTAGTAATAAAAATTACAATTCCTGTCGTAATCCTCATTCAGTATACCAAACGTACCCTTAATGTACAGTTTATATGCTAGAAAAATACTTGATTAACTCTAGGCTAATCATAGACTAATTTAAAGTTAATATGCTTGTTTTACAAGTACACGGGCCTACAATTGGTATAGATTACTTAGGCCATAATATGTCTAACAATATAATATATTAAATACTAAAAGATAATGTGGTCCATTTGTTGATGATATTGATGGTTAAACCCAACCCTCAAAAATTTCGGGTTTAGGATCATAAGTTATGTAACCCGTTTAAGATGACATGTTTCTAACCGAATCTAATTAACCCGTCCTGTATGCTAGGTCTGCCAATAACCTAGAGAAGAACTCCGATTAAAAAAAAAATTTATTAATGGAAACACCCTATTTTCTCTTTTAAGCCAAGTATGTTATTTAGCGGACAACGTGCTTAATTTTTTTAATCGTGAATTGCACTAAAGTTGTTAACATTATTGCAGGTAATAGTTTGACCATAGTTTCATCATCCATTGGCAATACCCCGCGTAAAGTTTGACCAAACTTAAAGTAGTTTGTTTGTCTTTTTGGTGGAATTTTTGTTAAGTTTGAATATACAAATATAAAAATCTGATCATAAACTCGGTGTTGCTGTGTTGACCCCAAAAAAAAATTCTTGATAAATTGTAAACAGGTTTGGAATTATAAATTCTAAACTTCGTACTGTTTTTATTTTCTCTTTTTTTGTTTCAATGTGGACTCTACAATTACGCTACACAACAACACCCAGGGTCTCAACCCCTGAAATAAAATGAAACTAAGGCTGCATTTGTTTTAGCTGAAAATGGATTCGGGAAAACAATTTACACTCTGTCATGTGTTTGGTTGTGCATGAAAAATTGGGTCAAACGGAAAATCATTTCCGTTGACCGTAAAATATGCCCTCTCACCCGTAAAACCATTTCAGGTTTTATTTTACCTTCAAATGATTTCCACCCCAAGAAAATAGAAGAGAGAGAGAAACAGCAAGAAGAGATCGCACCAGAAGCACCAGTCTCATCGCACCCTAGCACTGGCCCCAACCCCCGATCGCATCGGTCTCGTCGTACCCCAGAACCAGCGAGATCACGCCACCTGAAGCACCACCGAGACGCACCCTAGCACCGGCGAGATCGCACCCATAGACGCTACTGGAAGCTCATCGGTGCTGCCATCTAGATCGTCGCCACCCAAGACCGATCCACCCAAAACCGATCTCGTTCTCGACTTACCCAAGACCGAACTCATTCTCGACACACCGATCTTATTCTCCCTCTTACTCAACATCACCGATCTGGTCGCCACCAACCCACTCCACTCCACCCCCAAAGCCACCCGATCTGGCCGCCGCCGTCCTCCATCCACTCTAATCTCTCTCTTTCCCGATCTATCTCTCTTTCCCTCAATCTGTCACTCTTTCTCCCTCCGATCTCACTCTTTCTTCCTCTTGCTCAGTGTTTTTATTTTAATTTTTGGTTGTGTTAAGTGTATATTTTGAAATTTTCTATAATAAAATTTGTTTGGATGCTAAGAAAATGTGAAAAATTTGAAGGAAAATAGCATTTTTAGAATGTTACCAAACACCAAAAATCGTTTTTCAGACTATTTTCTATTACAGAATCAAACACCCAAATTTCATTTTCCTTACGGGAATTCATTTTCCTTACGGGAATTCACTTTCCCCTGCATTTATTTTACACTCGAAATTCGATTTACATTTAACCAAACGCACCTAAAAGAATTTTTTAGAGAAAATGTATAAATCACCAGAATAGTTCATGCTATGATTCATGACTAAACTTCATACTTTATGCTGGGTTAAAATAAAAATTTACAATATTATAATCATTAATTTTCAATAAAAATGTACAATATTACTTTATGCTATAATCATAAATTTTAGAAAGTTTTATATGAATAAACTGAATGAGACCCTTTAATTCATTTTCAAGATGTTAGATATACAATATTATAATCATAAATTTCAACAAACTTTGAAGGAAATATATTTGATCTTAATAATAATAAAGTGTGAGACCCCAACTTTTCCTGACGAAAGCAAATGAAGAAAAAAAAAAGTTGTGGAGCATTCAACTCACCTACTACCAACATGAATCATCATGAAAATTTGGGAAGCATTTTCGTAAAGACAATGCCGCCGTATAGCGGCGAAAGCAAAGCAGAGGGATTCCGTTTTAAAGGGTCCCATCATTATTATTATCTTTTTAAACTATAGTTTTTTTTGGCCAAAAGAACAAGTGAATATAAAGTATGTCCCATGACATTATTGATGAATTAATCTTTACTACAAAATATTCTGTGCTGTTTGTCAAGTCCTATACTTTGAAAAATGAAAAATGAGATATACATTATCCACGCTTTTAGTTTTTTATACACAATTGTCAGCTTTGGATCACGAGTTTTAGCCCAACGTCATGCCATTTGGCAGAGCCCACATTCTCTATCATGTTACTATGGATATCACTGTTATTGGATGCTTTTTCTGTAAAGAGTCCTATGTCCTTGCTTGAGCTTGAATCTTCTCTACTGTAATCTTTATATGTACCAAAAATTGGGATTATTAATTTATATTAACCCATATAGTAAAAAAATGATATAGTAATGGATTTTTGTAAGAGTAACGTTGTTTCAATCAACACTTACCACCTTAGAATGGATGTGATTAATATCACTTCATTGTTTCCTTAGTATTTGCTATTAACTGCATGTGGCATTCTTATATAAAAATTGATCAATTAGGTGTCAAAGTTAAGCCCTTAGTAGAAGATAGGAATGTATATTTATTGGGAATTTAGGAGAGGAGATGAGTCTGAAGTCAATGTTACTAAGAAAATATCTTTCAAAATCCCTTTCATGTTAAAATCATACCTTGAAAAGGAAGTTTAGAAATCAATGTTCAATGTTACTGCCATTATGTTTTATTATATTAACTTGGTGATCTTATAAAAGTCATATGGGTGGCTAGGATCTAGCAAGATATTTATCTATACATTAGGGGAAAACAATTTAAAATCATAATTGATCCATTATATCTTCACTGCTAATGTGGAAAAATATATATGTATATGACACAAGTTAAAAAAAGAAGCTAACCGTTTCATCTTTCAAGGGTTTGAAAGGTCATACACAATAATTTCTAAACACTGTCCAGTGTTGAAAGGCTAAGCAATAAGAGAATTCAGTGAATCGTAAAAAAAAAAAAAAAAAAAAGTGTTACTCCTTGAAACTCTTGTAAACACCCATTGGAGCAGTCAACTAATTGATGCTCTATTCACAACTACTAATGGCTTTGGTTTCTTTTTGAGTGATTGCCCAATATGAACTCCAAAAGAAAAAAGAAATGTGAACTTCTTAGTGATGATACATGTAACACATGCCTATTAATGTATAGTGTATTAGTGTATTGATCACATACTTATTTTGACTATCCAAAAAACAAATCACATAATTATGGGTCTTAATAATAAACAATTAACTCCATGAGGATCCCAAAAATTATATCATTTGTAAAGAAAATTTAAAAAACTGCCATAAAACTGAAAAACAAAATCCCAAGAAAATCCCAAAATAAAAAATATTTCTTAAGTTTAAGGCGCTTGCTTCTATAAAAGGAAAGCAAAAGATTCATTCTTAGGAATCGTTATTGTATTTCCAAATCAGACATTCACAAAAAAGCTGACCAAAGAATAGGTAAGTTGCTTCAAACTGAAACAATGAATTTTCAAACCAACAAAAGCCAAAGATTACATGTTGAAGCAACCAATCCCGATACCAACATCATCAACATTAGTACCACTGCCTAACAAAAAAATACAAAGTAGTTAGAGAAGGCTCAAAGAGAGAGAGACAGAGAGAGCTTGGCTTTCATGGAAGAAATGGTGGTAGGAAATCTATTTAATGGTGAGAGAGATGCACGGATTCAAGCGGCTAGAGAACTCAGTAAACTCAGTAGTAAGCAGAGGCACAAGTTGGCTGAAAGAGGTGTTATGTCACCTTTGATTTTGATGCTACACTCACAAGATTATGAGGCCATTGAAGCTGCTCTGTTTGCTCTGCTCAGTCTTGCCTTTGGCAGTGAGCGGTTAGTTTATTCATCCTCAATATCTCAAAACTAAATGCATAGATATAATTCAAATTCATTTGTCATTAATTGTTCAGTTTGTTTACAATCTGGGGTGGCTTTGAACTTTCATCATTGTAACAAATAGAAAGGAAATTAATGGTACTAATACACAATGTACCTTCTATTACAAGTAGTGTGTGGCAAAATTTTGGTATAGAAAGTTTTACTTTTTATACACCCGTGCTCTTTGCTTGATTAGTGGGACTATGGAATGTGTTCTTGTAATAGTGTGTGCCATTCAGTAGTGGCCCCCAATTACAATGATGATTCTGTACCAACATTTATGTATAAAACACATTGAGAATTTATTTTTCTTGTGTGTTACGAAAGCATTCTATAAAGTTTTTCAATAGTACACTTGAAATTCTAAAATGAAATTATATTAATTTTACAGAAACAAGATCCGCATTGTGAAATCTGGGGCTATACCAGTTTTGCTGAACCTCCTTCAATGCCAAAATAAAGCACTGATTGAGCTCACATTAGCAGCTATGTTGATCCTCTCTTCCTGCACAGCAAACAAGCTAAAAATCGCATCTTCTGGCACCATACAACACTTGGTAGAGTTTCTCAATGGAGATTATAGTGGTGATAACAACATGAATAGCATTAGCATGCAAGCCAAGCTTGACAGCATAGCGACTCTCCACAATCTCTCAACTTGTCAACAGATTATTCCATCAATTGCCTCTTCTGGTTTACTATATTCCTTGCTTCAGTTAATCCACAACTCGGAAAAGTCATCTGAATTGGTTGAAAAGACAATAGGGCTGCTTGAGAATATTGTTTCCTTCTCAGAGAATGCACTTTGTGAAACTGCTAGTGCAGATGGTGTAATTCACGCATTGGTTGAAACTATTGAGGATGGTTCCCCACAATGCAAAGAGCATGCAGTGGGAATCCTCCTGCTTATATGTCAAAGCAGCAGAGAAAGATATAGAGGATTGATTTTAAGGGAAGGAGTGATGCCGGGGCTACTTCAGTTGAGTGTAGATGGGACAAGGAGGGCTAAAAATGTGTCTAGAGAATTGTTGTTGCTTCTAAGGGATTGCTCAAGTTACGGTTCAAGAAACAAACAATCAAAACATGAGCTTGTAGAGCAGATTATGCAAGAAATTGATGCAGGAGATAACATTGAGGGTACGACACTAAGGCTGGTAGAGGAGATGATTGCAAAGCTTAGTACATGACCTGCCATTGTTTTAAATCAAAATTATACTAGTTTTGGTCCAGGTGATGGGCTCACTCATTGCAACATTTTGAGAAATGTGTCTCTCTTTGTATATAGTACTGGTTTGGGATTCTGTTGCTAATATGGGAGCCTGATCTTTATTGTGACGATTAGAACTCTGATATATAACATAAAGATATTGACAATCACAAACAGTAGGAGTGTGATTTGACCAGCTTATGATTCTGAGAAATTTGTCCTAATTTTGACATTCTTAGGATCCAATTCTCCCAAGTTCCTTAATGTACCCTACTATTTTCAATCAATGCAGCATTCATTCTATCATCCTTGTTCTTTTACTAAAAATATTTCTTTGTACCCCATGTTTCTGCTTCTCATTGCTACAGCAGGGGAACATATGACAATGCATGAATTACAGTACAGTTGTTAATCGTCCCATTAGTTTGTAGTCAATTTTCAAAAATGAAGGGTAAAGATGACATATTTTTTTTATAAGCAGTAGAGATGACACATTGGGAATAAAGCATTGTTGAGGAAGCAATTTTAGCTCTTCAAGGGAACGGAAAGGAATAACAAAACAAAACAAATTTGCTTGGGTTTTGACCAATTCTCATGGTGTATGAAATTATTTTGCTTGTACAACCGTTAAGATAGAATTTATAAGTAGTTGAGCTATGTTTGGTTTAAAGTTCATATTTTTACTAGCTCTTACGTTTTTTCAATGTAGGTGTAACCTTTTACAAGCCTTCTTAAGAAATGCACAAGAGTATCCGTTAACAAAAGCCAATTATTTATTACACGTAGTATATCACATCTTTCTCTCAAAAAAATGAAAGCCTCATATAGTCACATGTCTGTCTTGCCCATAAGACCCACTCTTATGTGAAAATAAGACATTATACCTAGTGCACATATGGGCCTATGTGTTACTTAAGCACATGTAAACTTGGCTTCTCTATCTCAAAATACATATTAAATTATTTTTTTGAGAAGAATGCATATTAAATTATAGTTACTAAACTTTTATGGTTATATTGGCCCAAATGGTTAGACTAGTGAACCAATGACTGATGAGTATCTAGACCGATTCAAGTTTTTTATTAGAGATCGTTAGCCCTGTAAAATGAAGTCAAATTCAATTTGTTCTTTGTAGCTTGTTCAACTCGGAGATGTTTTTGGAAACCCTCCGGCTTTTTTCATGTACTTTACATCACTGTCTATCTAATTTTTATATTTTTTTTTTTTTTTTTTGGAATTTTGGCTTTTTGAAAAAAGAAAAATGCTATAAGTATAAAGAAAGAAATCACTAAATACAATATATCTTACATAGTATATCTTTATTAATACGAATTTATTTTGATAAATAAATTATAAATTTTCAAAATGGTTTAAATTACTTTCCTTTCAAAATTTTGAAGTAACAATATATTTAAGCCTTCTCAAAAGTAAATAATTAATGAACTTCTTATTTTATATAAACAAATAGTGGGGGAGGAGGAAGAGGAGGAGGAGGTGGGGTTCGAATAACATACATGAGACATCACAAAAGATATCATTACCATTATATTATCCCTTGAATCTCATGAATCTACGTACATGAGAGATGAAACACCACAAAAGATATCATTACCACTATACTATCTCTTAAATCTCATGAATAGACTCATTTGGCACATAAGAGATGGAAAGATTGTTTGTTTTCTAGATGAATTCAAGGCTACCTTGTGGACTACTATTGGAACATATTTATGGGCTTTTTAAAGAGCATGATGAATAATTCAATGTTTCAGACATAATTTCTCCCTCGGGTAGTTTGGAATTTCATCATTATCTTTGCTTTCAAATTTTTCAAAAAAAAATAATAATCTCTTAGATATGGAACTCCTATAGTATTTTGATTGTAATATTTTTAGATTAGATAAGATATTTTGAGATTATACCGAATTTTTTTTTTTTTTTTTGAGAAGAAGATTATACCGAATTAAATGTTGTTATTGTTGATTTTGTATATTGTGAATTTGTGATAATATTTAAGGAAAAAAATTATTTTCCATACAAGCCAAATGTCTAAAGATGTCTTTTGGAGCATTTTCAAAAATGGAATCAAGCACTAGAAAATAAATTGCTTCTTGAAAGAATTTTCAGCTGAAAATATTTACTGTTGGAACATTTTTCACGTAGAAACAAAAGCAATCAAAGTAAATTTTTCCTATCCCCTATTGGAGCGATTAAAAAAACTGTCCTGTTTTTATCTTGTTGTAGCACACTTTATATTTTGTTTTTTATCTATTAAATGCATACCCTATTTCACTTTAAAAACTATATAACTCAATAGACATTTTCTGGTATTTCCAACCAAAATATCCAACTTTTAAATATCTCGTCCCTTAACTATTGAATTATTGAAGAAAAAAAAAACCAAAGAATTATTGAAAAAATACACACATCTTTCATGAAAAATATAAAATATATAATAATAACAATTAAAATAAATAAATGCTGACAGCCCTATTTAGAATTGGACCATATACGTTAACAAACAAACAAAATCATCAAAGGACTAAACCCAATATATATGGGTCTCTAGGAGGGATGGTCTTGTTCATCATGGCCCAATTAAACATATATAATGTTCCTTTTCACTATTTATGGCCCAAGTCACCGCCCAACTAAGAAGTAGGCAGCAAAAGCAAAACCTCTCGACGTTTGGAAATCTCAATAGATTTAAAACACATAAATCCTACTTTTTTTTTTTTTTTTTTAGAGAAAGTTTCAACCTATAGCGTCCACTCCTGATGATAGCTCTTTTTCATCAAACCAAGACACCAATCAATTTTTGGTGTAGGCGAGGATTGAATCTCAGATCTCTTATACAACCATCAGAGACTTTACCAGTTGAGTTAATTGTAACCCACAACACATAAATCCTACTTATGTTTGGATTTCTTGCCAATTCCATTGCCTTCCATATAATATAAGTGCCACTACCCCTGAATCTCTCTCTCTCTCTTTAGTCCCCAAAAAAAAACCACAAACACTCTCATATTATTGGGTTTATTTTGTGAACCAAAAAAATGGATTTTCAAACCAAAAAACCCAAACTTTACATCTTGAAGCAACCAATCCCATTATCCAAATATCAACATCAACATTAGCATCACTTCCTCACAAGAAAACATAGTTAGAGAAGTTGTGAGAGACACAGAGGAAGCTTGCTTTCATGGAGGAAGTGGTGGTAGAAAATCTTTTTAATGGTGCTATAAAAGCAATGATTGAAGCGGCTAGAGAACTCAGTAAACTTAGTAGTAAGCAGAGGCACAATTTGGCTGAAAGAGGTGTTATAGAACCTTTGATTATGATGCTTCATTCGCAAGATTATGAGGCCATTGAAGCTGCTCTGTTTGCTCTCCTCTGTCTTACCTTTGGCAGTGAACGGTTAGTTTATTCTTCCACAATAATATCAAATTTCACTTCTTCAGTTCACAAAACTAAATTCTTAAATATAATTCAAATACATTCATCGCTAGTCGTTGAATTTGTTTGCAATCTGGGCTGTCTTTGAACTTTCATCATTATGACAAATAGAAAAGAAATTCAGGATATTAATCCACCATGCATCTTCTATTGAAAAAAGTGCGCTGCAAAATTAGTATAAAAACTAAAAAGTTTTACTTTTCCATCCCCCAAGCCCTTTGCTTGACTATTGGGACCATGAAATAGGTACTAGGAATAGTTGTTGCCATTATATAGTGTCCTCCAATCACAATGATGATTATGTGCTAACATTTATGCATAAAACACAGAATTTATTTTTCCAGTATACAAGTTTAGTGTTGTATATTTTTCAATACTAAACTTGGGAATTCTGAAAATTTTTTTTTTTTTTTTTTTTTTCAGAAACAAGATCCGCATTGTGAAATCTGGGGCTATACCAGTCATGCTAAGCATCCTTCAATGTCAAAATGAAGAACTAATTGAGCTCACATTGGCAGCAATGTTCACCCTCTCTTCTTGCACAGTAAACAAGCTAGAAATCGCTTCATCTGAGACCATCCAGCACTTAATACAGTTTCTCAATGGAGATTAAGGAGGTGTCAACAACTCGAATAGCATTAGCACGCAAACCAAGCTCGACACCATAGCCACACTCCATAATCTCTCAACTTGCGACCAAATTATTTCATCAATTGCCTCTTCTGGTTTATTATCTTCCACCCTTCAATTAATCCACAACCTAGAAAGCACGGACGCAGCTGGGAGGGTGCCGCACCGAAGTCCGACACGGCCCGACGCGGGGTGCGGCGTCCGACGCGGCTGCTCGCACGTCGGTGCCGCATCTGAGTTTTTTTTTTTTTTTTTTTCACGGACTTGCGCCGACTCGGCTCGATTCGCGCCGAATCGGCTTAGATTCGCGCCGATAGAAAAGGGCCGTATCGGTCCGTATCGGCCGGCGACCGAAACGGCCGAAACAGGCCAAAATTTTCACCTAAAATTGCCGGAACAGCCGAAATCTACTTATAATGAGGCCCAAACATCCTAAATCTGTCCTTCCTCAATTTTTTAAGAATATTTTAGTAGTAAAAATATATAGAAAATATAAATAAAAATATTTTTAATAATTTTTTAATCGCCGAGTCCCGCCGCACCCGCACCCACCTTTTTCAAAAATTGCCGAGTCCCGCACCCACTCCCGCACCCGCACCCGCACCCGAGTCCCGAAACGCACCCGTGCTTCATAGTCCACAACTTGGAAAAGTCAACAAAGTTGGTTGAAAAGATAATAGGGCTACTTGAGAATATTGTTTCCTTATCAGAGAAGGCACTTTGTGAAATTGCTAGCACACATGGTGTCATTTGTGCAATGGTTGAAGCTATGGAGGATGGTTCTCCACAATGCAAAGAGCACGCAGTGGGAATCCTCTTTCTTATATGCCAGAGCAATAAAGAAAGATATAGAGGGCTACTTCAATTGAGTGTACATGGGACATGGAGGGCTAAAGATATGGCTAGAGAATTGTTGTTGCTTGTGAGGGATTGCTCAAGTTATAGTCTAAGAAATGAACAACCAAAGAGGTTGAGCTTATAGAGGCAATCATGCAAGAAATTGATGCAAGAGAGAACATGGATATGACAACACTAATAGAGATGATGGAGAAGTGGAATAATGGAAAATATAAAAAGAATTGAAAAGTTGGAGTTAGGAAAAGATTTTTGTTTAGATTTTTATAATCCTTCTTGTGTATTTAGTAAGATGGATAGAAAAGTATAATGATAAAAATGAATACACATTTATTTTGTTTGGTTGAAATAAAGATTTTTGTTATCCTTCTTGTGTTTTAGTAAGATGAATAGAAAAGTAGAATGATAAAATGAATATACATTTATTTTTTTTGGTTGAAAAAAAGATTTTTGCTATCATCCTTGTATGTTTAGTAAAATGAATAGAAAAGTAAAATGATGAAAATGAATATACATTTTTTTTTTTTTTTGGTTGAAAGAAAAAATTAAAGGAAAGAAATAAGAATTTCTATTGATTATTATTATTATTACTACTATTATTATTATTATTATTATTATTATTATTATTATTAATTTAGAAATTACCTATAATATAAACAAATAGAATGAATAGTCAAGTAACAATGTTCAATACAAATAACTTCAAATTTGTAGATAGTTTCGAGCGCAATTTCGCTGACAACATATTTAAAAATAATAAAATATAAACAAATGAATTATAATTAATTTTTTAAGAACAAGCATAATTTCATATGCAAAAATAATAGTTCCAAGTTTCATATTGTAAATTGTAATATCAGAAAATTAATTAAACACTCAACTAAAATTAATATTTAAAAATAATAATAAATCTATTAATAAGCAAAGCTCAGAAAAAATTCAATTAGATTTTAACTGAATTCTCAATTTTGCGCCACGTGTCTTATTTAATTTTTAATTTTGTGCCAAGTAAATTATTGAGTGTAAAAATAAAAGATTCCAAATCCAATTAGATTCTAAATTGGATTTCAATTGGAGTTCAATTTTTCATTACATGTCTATCTAAATTTTCAATATTTGTGGTAAATGAATTATTGGATGCAAAAACCAAAAAAAAAAAAAATCTAAAACTAATTAAATTCTAAATTATATATGTGGGGGCAGAGGGCCCAACATCAGATCCTGGGCCGTGGGCTTGTCCGAGGAGACCTGGACGTCCGAGGACAACATCTCGTGGAGTACTTGTCCAACCCGATTCGATGCTGAAGTGTGAATCTCATAAAAGAAGGCCTTGTCCGAGGAGACCTCCTGCTCGGATGGCTGGAAGAGTGTCCCGAATGAGAGTCCCAGTCTCAATCTTATCTCTCCCAAAGAATCCCCTAATTTGTGTTGACCGCGAAGACTAATGATGAAAATCAGATATTAAGTGAAAGGCTGCTGCCACCGCATTTATGGCTCTGCAACTAACATCATGGCCGCATTAATGTGAAAAGACTCCTGAACAGTGATCCCCTCCTTTACAGCTGCCTCAGGAAGGCTCAGGAAGAAAGGGATGGGACAAGAATGAACAGAGAGGGCCCATGCAAGGGAGAGGGCATATAAAGAGAAGGAAAAGGAACTAGAAGGGGGATCCAAAAAAAAGAAAAAAAAAAAAAAAGAGAAAGGAAAGAGGGAGAGAAAAGTTCCTTAACAACACTTGTACTGATATTCTCCTCGGACAGTGTTGAAGAGAGTATTGTAATTCTCGATCATCTTATTAATACACATCTGAATACCACCATATTTGGGCTTTCAACCCATATGTGTCCAATCCAATAATCTTTAATCCACTCTCTTTACAAATACATTGTTGGGGTATTAAATATATGCTGGGCCTCCAGCTATTCTGTTAGCCCGCCCAAAAGACCAGATATTTGTGTCCTTACAATTGGCGCCGTCTGTGGGAAGATTATTGTGATACCTGTGTGTTACAGCTTGAACTATGGTTAGAGCAGACAGAGCGGAGTCAGCTGATTCTCAGCACATCGACCACTTTTTGCACCTCGAGCGCCAGAGGGATCGCGAAGGAAGCGTGCATACGAACCATACTGCAAGGAGTCAACGCCGGAACGCTGGTGGCCAGACTCAGATGGCCATGCAACGTAAAATTGATCATCTCGAGAGGAAGTTGCGCCGCACACGGAGGAGACGTAGTCCGTCAAGCAGCCCATCTGACACGGATGACTCTTATGGAGATGAGGAAGGTGATAGTTATAGACCCCGCTCCAGGACACCACCAAGCGAGTCTTTCTCCTACGAGGAAGAACATCACCATGACCGCAGGAGCAGAAATACGTACTCAAGGGGCACAGGGAGTGATACCATGACAAGGGCACTCAATCAAATTTCCAGGTCGCCCTTTACGCGCGGTATCGAGGGAGGGAGCCTTCCTCGACGTTTCACACAACCTACCTTCACCGCATACAACGGAAGGACTGACCCCGTGGAGCATGTGAGTCATTTTAATCAAAAAATGGCTGTCCATTCTCGGAACGAGACCCTCATGTGCAAGGTGTTCCCTTCCAGCCTGGGGCCTGCGGCCATGAGGTGGTTCGATGGTCTCGCAGCAAATTCTATCGGATCCTACCAGGCGCTCACTAGAGCCTTCTGCTCTCGGTTCATGACAAACACCAGGGTACCCCGGCCTTTAGACTCCTTGCTATCCATGTCCATGCGCGAAGGAGAGACGCTAAAGACCTACTCAGACAGGTACTGGGAGATGTTTAATGAGATCGAAGGAAGTTTCGATGATGTCGCTGTAAGGACATTCAAGGTCGGCTTGCCAGCCGAGCACGACCTAAGGAAGTCTCTGACCAAGAAGCCTGTGAGGAGCGTGCGCCGACTGATGGATCGCATAGACGAATACAAGCGGGTCGAAGAGGACCAATTACTTGGAAAGGGAAAAGCAAAGGCTGTCCCTCAAGAGAGGAGGGACTTCAGGTCGGACCGATACAGCAATAGCAAGCCGCAGAGAGATTATAGTGGGCGGTCCGGATCCGCTGTATCGCAAGCTGTTCATACCGTATTCCGAGAGCCCATTCATCAGATTCTAGAGAAAATTCAGAATGAGCCATACTTCAAATGGCCGAACAAGATGGGAGGAGATCCCCTGAGGCGCAACCAGAGCCTTCATTGCCAGTATCATCAAGAGCGTGGGCACACCACCGAGGACTGCAGAACGTTGAAATTCTTTTTGGAGCAACTGGCGAGAGAGGGGAAGTTGCAGCGGTTCGTTTACCGGCCAGACAGCCAAGGAGATCATGTTAGGCCAGGGGCTTCGGCGACTGCCTCATCAAGGCCCCCTTTGGGCACGATTAACGTTATCTTCGTGGCCCCCGGGAGAACTGGATCCTGCCCCTCAGGAGTGATGTCTATCTTGGGGACGCCTGCTGAGGCAGATAATCAAGAGGCGAAACGTGCAAGAATGGAGGCCCGACCAGCATTGAGCTTCTCGGATGAGGACAAGGTGGGGACAATACAACCCCACGACGACACCTTGGTCATTACCCTCAGAATAGGAGGGTACGATGTGAAGAGAGTGATGGTCGATCAGGGGAGTGGAGCCGAGATTATGTATCCAGACCTGTACAGGGGGTTGGGCCTACGGCTTGAAGATCTGACTGCGTACGAATCGCCCCTAGTCAGTTTTGACAGGAAGACCGTCATCCCAAAGGGTCAAATTAGGCTGCCTGTGCAAGCAGGGTCCGAGATAGTTGAAGTTGACTTCATCGTCGTGGATGCTTATTCCCCCTACACGGCCATCGTGGCCAGACCTTGGCTCAATGCCTTGGGGGCAGTTTCTTCGACGTTGCACTTAAAGGTCAAGTTCCCGTCTAGAGGACGAGTAGAGGAGATAATAGGAAGCCAGCCTATGGCAAGGCAGTGCCTCATAGCTGCCATTTCGCATCAGCAGGATGCCGAGCTGATGACCACCTCAGTCGGGCATTCATAGCAATCAACGTTCCCGGATCCCCATGGAGCCGAGGATCCGCCCGAGGAGCAATGTGAAAAATTGGAGAGAATCGTTATCGGAGAAGATCCAGACAAGTTTTTCCAGATTGGGGATCAGCTACCCCCTCGGGAGAAGGAAGAGTTGTTGTCTTTCCTTAGGGGTAATGTGGATGTGTTTGCCTGGAATTCCTACGAAGCCCCGGGGGTAGATCCCGGGTTCATCTGTCATCATCTCAATGTGAGCCCGGCTGCACTACCTAAAAGGCAGCCACCTCGGCGCTCATCCCGAGAATATTCTGACGCTGTCAAGGATGAGGTGAATAAACTCAAGCAGGCTGGGGCTATCAGGGAAGTGTTCTACCCCGAGTGGCTGGCTAATACAGTGGTGGTGAAGAAGAAAAATGGGAAATGGCGCGTATGCGTGGACTTCACCGATCTGAACCGAGCCTGTCCAAAGGACCCTTTCCCTATGCCGCGGATCGATCAATTGGTGGATGCAACCGTAGGGCATTCACGAATGAGCTTCTTGGACGCCTTCCAGGGATACCACCAGATCCCCCTGGCCCTGGACGATCAGGAGAAAACGGCCTTTGTGACTCCCATTGGGAACTACCATTACAAGGTGATGCCGTTTGGCCTGAAGAACGCAGGCTCCACTTACCAGCGAATGATGACAAAAATGTTTGAACCACTGCTAGGGAGGAGCATTGAGATATACATTGATGACATGGTGGTCAAAAGTAAGCTTGAGCCCGACCACATCGGGGACCTGGAGAGTATCTTTGAGATCTTAAGGAAACACAAATTACGCCTCAACGCTTCGAAGTGTTCTTTCGGCGTTGGATCAGGGAAATTCCTGGGATATATGGTCACTCATCGGGGAATCGAGGTGAACCCCGATCAAATAAAGGCAATTAACAATCTGCAACCTCCTCGGAACCCAAAGGAAGTGCAGAAGTTGACTGGGATGACTGCCGCTCTCAACCGGTTCATCTCCAGATCCGCAGAGAGATGTAGACCTTTCTTCCAACTACTTAATAAGTGGAAGGGATTCGAATGGAATGAGGAGTGTATTCTAGCTTTTCAACAGCTGAAAGAATACCTAGCTCGACCACCCATCATGTCTAGCCCTTCAACGGACGAGATCCTATTCGCCTACATTGCGGTAGCCACACATGCGGTGAGTCTGGTACTTGTCCGAGTCGACAATGGTGTCCAGAAGCCTGTTTACTATGTGAGTAAATCTCTTCATGAGGCCGAGGTCCGCTACCTGCCACTCGAGAAGGCTATCTTTGCGATAATTCATGCCACTCGTAAGCTCCCTCATTATTTCCAATCACATACGGTTGTGGTCCTTACCCAGCTCCCGCTCAGGTCGCTGCTCAGGAGTGCAGACTATACGGGAAGGATTGCTAAATGGGGTACCATACTGGGGGCTTTCGACATAAAGTACATGCCTCGCACCTCGATCAAGGGGCAGGTACTAGCCGACCTGTTGGCCGAGTTTGCTGAGCCCGTGTTAGATGAGATTACTGGAGTAATTCCCACGGATGAAAATTCAGTTGGTCTCATCGCCGTGCAAGACTCTGAATCCTGGAAATTGTATGTGGACGGTGCAGCCAACCAACGAGGTTCAGCAGTGGGGCTAGTTTTAATATCCCCCGAGAACGTTGTCATCGAAAAATCTTTAAGACTAAACTTCTCGGCAACTAATAATGAGGCTGAGTACGAAGCGTTGCTGATCGGTTTGTCTATGGTCAGAAGAATGGGGGGTAGCGTCCTTGAGGTGTTCTCGGACTCAGCTTTGGTCGTTGGCCAAGTCCGAGGAGAGTTGGAAGCACGTGATGAAAGAATGCAGAAATATCTGAAGCAGGTCAAACAGCTGCAGTCGCGGTTCAAGTCATTCGATTTGCAACATGTTCCTCGGAGTGGTAACACGCACGCGGATTCTCTGGCGACTCTTGCAACCACCTCAGCTCAGGGGCTGCCCCGGCTTATCCTGGTGGAAGACGTACAGAGGCATTCGGAAGAAGTTGAAGGGCCTAGCATCTGTCAGGCCAGGGAAGGGACGAGTTGGATAGACTCTATGATATCTTATCTCCGAGAGGATGTCTTGCCAGCTGACAAGGCCGAAGCCGACAAGGTGAGAAGGAAGGCCCCTCGGTTCTGGCTATCAGAGGACAATAGGCTATACAAGCGTTCTTTCTCCGGACCCTATCTGCTATGTGTACACCCTGATGCTACCGAGTTGCTCCTTGAGGAGCTGCATGAGGGAATTTGTGGCAGTCACATTGGGGGAAGGTCCCTAGCACACAGGGCCTTAACTCAGGGGTACTGGTGGCCGAACATGCAAAGAGAATCACAGGCGTACGCGAAGAAGTGCGATCAGTGCCAGAGATTTGCCCCTAATATACATCAGCCGGGAGGAGTCCTGAATCCTCTGTCAAGTCCTTGGCCTTTCGCTCAGTGGGGCCTAGACATTGTTGGGCCTTTCCCTAAAGCAATCGGAAGTAAGAAATACTTGGTCGTTGCAACAGATTATTTCACCAAATGGGTTGAAGCCGAGCCGTTAGCCAATATCAGGGATGTTGACGTCCAGAAGTTTGTGTGGAAGAGTATCGTTATACGGTTCGGGGTGCCTCATACCCTCATCTCGGACAATGGGCTCCAATTCGACAGCAAAGCGTTCAGAAAGTTCTGCAGTGGACTGGGCATTACAAACAGATACTCCACCCCTGCATATCCCCAAGGAAATGGCCAAGCTGAGGCAGTTAATAAAGTCATAGTGAGAGGTCTCAAGAAGAGGTTGGACAACACCAAAGGAAAATGGGTGGAAGAGTTACCGCATGTGCTCTGGACATACAGGACCACTCCTCGGCGATCTACCGGAGAAACCCCATTTGCCTTGACGTATGGTGCAGAGGCGGTCATTCCCATAGAGACTGAGTTTCCCACACTCAGGACCAGTTCATTCACCTCGGCCAACAATGACGAACAGCTGAGGAGCAATCTGGACCTAATCGCCGAGCGCAGAGAAAGCGCTGCAGTTCAACTAGCCTATTACCAACACAAGCTCAAGCAAAGTTATGATACCAACGTCAAACTAAGACCACTAGCACCAGGAGATTTGGTTTTACGAAAAGTCGTTGGTACGGCGAAGAATCCGGCCTGGGAGAAGTTGGGACCTAACTGGGAAGGCCCTTACCGTATTCTATCAGTGGCTGGGATAGGAGCCTTTTATTTAGAAGATTTAGATGAAAGGGCTGTGCCACATCCCTGGAATGTAAATAACCTGAAAAGGTACTACTACTAAATGAAATTTTCAATTCTCTTATTAAAGTTTCTGATACTGCTCATCACTAAGTGTTAAACAAAACCTTGGTCAGGCCTGGCTCCTCGGACCACCTACCTTGGGTAAATTAACATTACTAGATATTAAACAGAACCTTGGTCGTGCCTGGTCCCTCGGACCACACACCTTGGGTAAATTAATATCACTACTAAGTGTTAAACAGAACCTTGGTCAGGCCTGGCTCCTCGGACCACCTACCTTGGGTAAATTAACACTACTGGATATTAAACAGAACCTTGGTCGTGCCTGGTCCCTCGGACCACACACCTTGGGTAAATTAATATCACTACTAAGTGTTAAACAGAACCTTGGTCAGGCCTGGCTCCTCGGACCACCTACCTTGGGTAAATTAACATTACTAGATATTAAACAGAATCTTGGTCGTGCCTGGTCCCTCGGACCACACACCTTGGGTAAATTAATATCACTACTAAGTGTTAAACAGAACCTTGGTCAGGCCTGGCTCCTTGGACCACCTACCTTGGGTAAATTAACATTACTAGATATTAAACAGAACCTTGGTCGTGCCTGGTCCCTCGGACCACACACCTTGGGTAAATTAATATCACTACTAAGTGTTAAACAGAACCTTGGTCAGGCCTGGATCCTCGGACCACCTACCTTGGGTAAATTAACACTACTAGATATTAAACAGAACCTTGGTCGTGCCTGGTCCCTTGGACCACACACCTTGGGTAAATTAATATCACTACTAAGTGTTAAACAGAACCTTGGTCAGGCCTGGCTCCTCGGACCACCTACCTTGGGTAAATTAACATTACTAGATATTAAACAGAATCTTGGTCGTGCCTGGTCCCTCGGACCACACACCTTGGGTAAATTAATATCACTACTAAGTGTTAAACAGAACCTTGGTCAGGCCTGGCTCCTCGGACCACCTACCTTGGGTAAATTAACATTACTAGATATTAAACAGAACCTTGGTCGTGCCTGGTCCCTCGGACCACACACCTTGGGTAAATTAATATCACTACTAAGTGTTAAACAGAACCTTGGTCAGGCCTGGCTCCTCGGACCACCTACCTTGGGTAAATTAACATTACTAGATATTAAACAGAACCTTGGTCGTGCCTGGTCCCTCGGACCACACACCTTGGGTAAATTAATACTACTGTGTTAAGCAGAACCTTGGTCGTGCCAGGCCCTTCCGACCACAAACCTTGGGCAAATTAACGCTCGTAAATGTTGAACGTAATCCCTGTCAGGTTCAATCTCTCGGATCAACCATCTCGGATGAGCTGTCACTCTCCACTCATTCCTTTAAAGGTGACATGAAGTCTCAGACGAGTCTATCCTTTCAAATCGTGTTCTTAGAATTATTCAAAGAGTTAATTCTACACAATCACTCAGGCTGCACACTCTAAGCATTTATTCTTATTTAATTTAACGAGTCAATGTTATGACAACAAATTATACTCAGCACTTATTAAGTCAAAACCAGGGTTTTGGGTTTCTGTCCATAAACATAAACCTTGCGCAAAGAAATAAACAGAAATTGGAAACAGATGAAGTCTGACAAAATGCTTTCATTGATTTACAAATTTAAAATACAATAGTTGAATATATGATCTGCTCGTTAAGTACAAATTTGGAACTATTCTCAAAAGCAATTAAAGTACCCTAGCAGCCTAACTCTAAGCTTGCCCGACCTAGGAAAGGGGGTGGCCATCATCGCTTGGCAGGGTCGCTGAGGGAGCCGCGTCCTCAACTCGATCAGGGTCCGCGGACACCGGTGCCTCACCCGGAGCATCTATCTGTTTCTGAGTTTCCTGAGCCGCTCCGGGTGGAATCACCGCTTGGCTCGCTTGCTCCAAGGCACGAGGAGACGAGGAGGAGGGGCCGGCCGGCATCAAGGCGAGATCCGAGTGGAAATACGTCTTCCCTGGCAGCCTAAGTTCCGAGTCAGCAGGGACTCCAGCCATGTTCAAAGCCTCCTCCCATGTGGATTGGCAGTAGTCCCTGCAAACTTCAGTTACCTCCTCTGCAAGCCTCCGCTCAGTTTCCTCAATGCCTCGGAGGTATGCAGCCTCCTTCTCGGCCTCTGCCGCCCTCAGCGCCCCTTTGGCCTCTTTTTCAGCTTTCTCGGCCTTTTCGGCTCGGGTGCGAAGGTCTAAAACCAGTTGCCTCGCAGTGGCCAGCTCTATCTCGGTCATGTGTAGCTTCTTCCGCTGGTCCTTGGCCTGGTCTTGGGCGTTCTGCAGCCCAGCCTGAGCACTCCTCCTTTCCCTTTCTTCTTTTATTAGCTTGTTGGACAGCTCGAGCTTTTGATGCTTAAGCTCCCCCAGGGTCTTCTCCACTTCTTTGCGGGATTGGGTCTCGGCCCTGGCCAGATTGCGGGCGTCCCTGACCCAATCCTCCGCGACATAAACCTGCTGAGTTAGCTGCAAGATAAGAAACACCAAATTATATGAAGGTAATGAAAATGTGTAACTTAGACGCAATTGAACCTTATATATGTGTACAAAGAATACCATGGACTTACCATGGCTAAGTCCCTCTTCATGGACATAAAGAGGTCGGCCTGCCTCCAGGCCCTCACTGTGTCCATATCCCGAGGGAGAAGCAACGGGCGCTCCAGGGCCTCGGCGACATATCCCGAGTGGCCATTTTGGAACTCGCGTATGGACGCGTTCACAGTGATTGGAGCCCCATCCAGTTCCAGCCGAGGAGCCCAAACTTGTGGCTGCTGAACCTCTCGGGAATGGGGTTCACTTCGGGCCCTTGGCGGAGAGGCCCTCTTATCTTCCTTCCTCTGCTGCTTCCCTCCTATTTGCTGCCGAGGAGACACTTCGCCCTCCTCGGCGTCTAATTCCACAACTTTCTTCTTCCTCTTTAAATCTGGGATAGGAAGGAGACCGGTTGTGGTGGTTGGTGGAGGCGGAGGAGGGAGCTTGCTGGTCTCCTTCTCTTTAGGGGCCTCTTTTGAGGATGTCCCCTCGTTCCGCCCTGCTATCAAGGCTTTCAACCCCTTCCTCGGCTGTAAAGGCATCTCTTCTGTGTCTTCCGGGATCTCGGAACGTTGAGAGTCGAGAGGTTGGTTTTGTACTTCTTCCTCCCCTTCGAAGTGGAATTGGTCTATTTCTGCCTCCAATGATGGTAGAGTTGAGGCAGAGCTTTCCCTTTGTGAAACTTCTTGAGGGGCAACTTGTTGAAGCGGCCAAGGGACTGGGGGAAGGTCTTTGCTTGCCAAGAATCCTTGCCGAGAAACGTCTATCCGGTGAATCCTCTTGTCCCCTGATCGGATAGAGTCCCCGACGTCTTGGAAGTTATCGGATATTGGAGTGAAGTCCAATATCAAATGAGCGGCACGCAGCTGGCCGTCCGTATGGGGGAATACCTCCGAGCGCAACAGGTAATTCAACCCTTGCACGTTCACGAAATTGATGTTGGGGGAGACGAACCGTCTATCTGTAACGACAATCAAGAGGAAAAAACACGAAGTTAGTCATCACGATTCCGAGGCTAAACGTATGTACAGTAAAATAAAGGCAAATCTAAACTGCAAACCCTATAATCGTCTTAATCTAATCCCAGAGTACCCCACCTGGCTCCCCCTCAGTGGTCGGACAGTGGTGGCCGTCATGCCATGCCCCCGAGACGATGACGTAATCGTCCTTCATGCCTTTGTTGGATTTTGGGAGGCACGAGATCATTTTTACGACCGGAGAGCGGGACTTCAAGTAGTATCCCCCCTCCTTCAGGGAATGACATTCGTACATGTGTACGACGTCATGCCAGGTAAGTCTTAGGCCCATCATTTCGTTAAGGGCATCTACACACCCCAGAATCCTAAACACATTGGCAGCACATTGGTGTGGACACAATCTGTGATTCCCAAGGTACTCCCTAGTGACGTCACCCATGGGAATGGACATTCCCCCTTCTAAAAAGGCAATCACAGGGATGACCACTTCCCCGGTCCTCCGGGAAACTAAAATGTCCTCCGGTGAACAGTAACGGAGGCTAACCCCCTCAGGAATATTATACTTCGCCTTAAAACGCTCTATGGCTGCGGGGGTATCAACTAAGTTCTTGAATCTACCCATATCGATATCTAAGGGTAAAGGCTTGCTAAGAAACTCCCCTAAAGGCAAAGATGGAAAGGAGGACGAAGATGGCCGAGGTACTTAACCAAGATGGAATGACTAAGGAAGAGAATACTTACGAAGGAGGACGATATTGTAAGTTCGAAAATCTCTTAGAAACCTAGGAATCTTTATAAAGGTCTCCTCGGAATGTCTAAGACGATGTAACGAATGCTGGTAGTATGTATTGGAGTACTGGATGCTTGAACGTAGGTAAAGTGAGGAAACCCACCTTCTCACGGCCTTTTTATACCTAGCATGCGAAAGTGGTGGGCTCTATCCCGCTCAAAATTTCATAGGAAAATCCCAACCGCACGATCTACCTCCAGCCGTTGATCAAGGGGACAGAGCGCCACCCAGAGTAATAAAGGATGCACTACAACTTCCAAAGCGTCTTTGGAAAGTGGAAGTCTCGCGAAACGTCACATCCACGTGGAGTTGTTGGAGCGCTTGATGGGATTCAGCCTTGTAGAAATCAAAGTCCCACCTTTCTCCTCGGATAAAAGGAGAACACTGGAACTTTGAGGGGCTATTGTGGGGGCAGAGGGCCCAACATCAGATCCTGGGCCGTGGGCTTGTCCGAGGAGACCTGGACGTCCGAGGACAACATCTCGTGGAGTACTTGTCTAACCCGATTCGATGCTGAAGTGTGAATCTCGTAAAAGAAGGCCTTGTCCGAGGAGACCTCCTGCTCGGATGGCTGGAAGAGTGTCCCGAATAAGCGTCCCAGTCTCAATCTTATCTCTCCCAAAGAATCCCCTAATTTGTGTTGACCGCGAAGACTGATGATGAAAATCAGATATTAAGTGAAAGGCTGCTGCCACCGCATTTATGGCTCTGCAACTAACATCATGGCCGCATTAATGTGAAAAGACTCCTGAACAGTGATCCCCTCCTTTACAGCTGCCTCAGGAAGGCTCAGGAAGAAAGGGATGGGACAAGAATGAACAGAGAGGGCCCATGCAAAGGAGAGGGCATATAAAGAGAAGGAAAAGGAACTAGAAGGGGGATCCAAAAAAAAGAAAAAAAAAAGAGAAAGGAAAGAGGGAGAGAAAAGTTCCTTAACAACACTTGTACTGATATTCTCCTCGGACAGTGTTGAAGAGAGTATTGTAATTCTCGATCATCTTATTAATACACATCTGAATACCACCATATTTGGGCTTTCAACCCATATGTGTCCAATCCAATAATCTTTAATCCACTCTCTTTACAGATACATTGTTGAGGTATTAAATATATGCTGGGCCTCCAGCTATTCTGTTAGCCCGCCCAAAAGACCAGATATTTGTGTCCTTACAATATAAATATATATATATATATATATATATAATGAGAAACCATTACACATTTTAGAAATATAAGATGTTAAAAAAATGTAAACTAATACCATGTATAATTTGAACATCTTCTAAAAAAAGTATAATTTGAATGTATAATTGTGATTATTTTTAATTGTATTGTGCATAAAAGAAATAAAATTATAGCACTTTCCTTTATTTGCCACCAAGTGTGTAACACTCTACACACGTGCATATGTGGAAAAGATCCACATCCTCAACCTTCATTTTTATTATGGTCTTATCTTTCTCGATTTTCATCTTAGGGATTTTGGCATTTGATTTGGGGAAGATTCGTTATGAAATGGGTCAACTATTGGGGCTTCAAATATCTTAATATGTCATAGGTTTTCTCAAAAGTAAAAATAAATTGTAATTTCTGAATAATAAAATGTTGCCACACAACAATTAACAGAGAGATAAGGTTCATTTTTTAAATTTCAAGAATTAATAGCATTCACTTGAAACTTCTTCTTTTCTTTCTTTTTTTCTTTTTTTTTTCTTTTTTTTTTTTTTTTTTTTTTTTTGGAGAAGAGACTCACTTAAAACTTAAGAAACTAAAAACACTAACGTAGCATTAATGTATTTTGGCCTTCCTTAAAATTATATTTAGTTTACTTCTATTCTTGTTATCCTCCTTAATCCTTAATATATGTATATTCAACACCTCAACTCCATATTTATGGATTCTTGACCATATGTGATGCCCCTTTTCATCTTTCTTTTCTTTTCTTTTTCTATTTTTTTTTTTTTTTTATCAGGATGTCCCTTTTCATCTATTTGTTGTGCAATTGAAAAGGGAAAAACAAAAATAAATAATAAAATAAAACCAGCCTTTATATATTCGACCACAACATAAAAAGACCTCACTGGTACAACATAGGCGGCAAAAATTCGAAGGATTTCTGATATTACTCCTCACAGCAATCGGAAATTCCAATCAGATTTGAAACCTAAATCCTACGTAGTTTTGGATTTCTTGCCCCGAAAGCCTCAAACTGATATATAATATAAGTGCCATTACCATACATATATCACCTCCTTTCATTCCAAGAAACACAAACCCTCTTCTGTTTACTCATTGCTCTTCATTCCAAGAAACACAAACCCTCTGTAACCCTTTCTTTCTTTCTTTATTTCTCAACATAATGAAGGGTCTTCTAACTCTAAGCCTAAGGCCCTGCACTTCAATCACTGAAGACCTGAAGCCTAGGAGTGTGCTACAAACCAAGAAAACCCAAGAAGGAAAAGATGGCCAAAACAGAGAACTTGCATTGGAAATATTTGAGGCCAAGAAAGAAAATTTCGCAACTGATGAGGTTATTATTTCCTCTGCTTCTGAAAGTACAGGGAAAGAACCTATCTTTTATACTTTTTTACCCATTCCTGAGAATGATCAACTCCAAGTCAGTCAAGGAAACGTGTTTGTAACCAAAACCCATCATGAATATGCAGAGGTTTCAACAGAATTGAAGTTGGGTTATGGTTCTTGCATAACTAATAAGAGGAAAGCAAGTGAAAACTTGGCCAATTTCTCTCTGTCATCTACAGCTTGTGGAATCAAAAGAATGAGACTAAATAGCCATAAAGTTGAAAAAGGAAAAGGGCCTAATGGTGTGTCATTGGAGTTGAAGCTTGGCCTTGACCCTTGGGTTATCAAGAAGAGGATTCAGTTAAGTGATATTGGTCATTTGGCTAGGCTCTTGTTAGCGGCAGATCTGGTGAAGGGGCATATTTTGCCACAATGGGATGCAAGGCGCATTGAAGGCATCAAGAATGGGGTACGAGTTGCTGTTTGGGATTGTGATACCAGGTCTGAACATCAGTTGATCTTCAAACAGTGGCCAAGTAATGGGTGTTATGTCCTCAACGAAAAATGGACTACGGATTTTGTGTGGAGGAGGGGTCTGAAGAAAGGTGATGAGGTTGGACTTTATTGGGATCAAAGCAATTCAAGATTCAATTTTAGCATTCTCAAGCGGGCTTCCAGCGATTAATCCTCTCTCCACTAGTTTTCTCTTTGCAATTCATCTGTGTTATAATAGAATTCTTTGCTAAGTGTCTAACATCTCGGGTGTGGAACCTTGAAACGTTGAAACTTTTAAGATAGTTTGTCTTCTTATTTTTTTCCTATGATATAGCTTGTGTATCTTGGGGTATTACAGTTTAGGACAAATAGAGAATGGTGAATTACCTGCTCCTTTCTTTATTTTTTATTTTTTTTTCTAATTCAGTTTAGGCTCCTTTGTTCTTATCCTGTTGCCTGTTGGTCAGCTTTGGAAGCTGTGGTAGTGTCTGCTTAATTTCTGAACAATAGAATTAGCCTAGTGTGAAGCTTTTGTTTACCTTTGATTGAGTAAATTCCTATTTTTGTTTAAACATACCTGAGATGGTTTGGAATGAAAATTTTAAAAAATGATGGTTTGGTTATTAATTAGTTTTTACATCATGTTATTCCTTATAATTGTAGTCAATCTAAACATTCATTCTATCATCCTTGTTCTTTTACTAAAAATATTTCTTAGTACCCCATGTTTCTGCTTCTCATTGCTACAGCAGGGGAACATATGACAATGCATGAATTACAGTACAGTTGTTAATCGTCTCATTAGTTTGTAGTCAATTTTCAAAAATGAAGGGTAAAGATGACAGATTTTTTTTATAAGCAGTAGAGATGACACTTTGGGAAGAAAGCATTGTTGAGGAAGCAATTTTAGCTCTTCAAGGGAACGGAAAGGAATAACAAAACAAAACAAATTTGCTTGGGTTTTGACCAATTCTCATGGTGTATGAAATTATTTTGCTTGTACAACCATTAAAGATAGAATTTATAAATGTGGTCAAGCCACTTTTGGTTTAGAGTCCATATTTTTACTAGCACTTACTATTTTCCAATGTAGATGTAACCTTTTATAAGCCTCCTTAATGTGTGCACAAGAGTACCCATTAACAAAAGCCAATTATTTATTATACGTAGTGTATTACATCTTCCTCTCAAACGATTGAGAGCGTAGTCACATAATTGTCTTGTCCATAAGACGCACTCTCATATAAAAATAAGACATTATACCTCGTGCACATAATAATTTCTCATGGGCCTGTATTACTTGAGCACATGTAAAGTGTAAACTTGGCTTCTTTATCCCAAAATACATATTAAGTTTTTTTTTTTTTTTTTTTTTTGAGAAGAATACGTATCAAAGTATAGTAATTAAACTTATATAGTTATGTTGGCCCAAATGGTCAGATCAATGAACCGATGACTGATGAGTATCTAGAGTTCTAGCCCGATTCAAGTTTTTATTGCAGATCGAAAGCCCTATAAAATGAAGTCAAATTCAATTTGTTCTTTGTAGCTTGTTCAACTCGGAGATGTTTTTGGAAATCGTCCTGCTTTTTTCATGTACTTCACATCACTGTCTATCAAATTTTTATATTTTTTTTTGGAATTTCAGCTTTTTGATTAAAGAAAAATGCTATAAGTATAAGGAAAGAAATCACTAAATACAATATATCTTACGTAGTATATCTTTATTAATACGAATTTATTTTGAAAAAAAAAAAGCAAATTTTCAAAATGGTATAAGTTACTTTCCTTTCAAAATTTTGAAGTACTAATGTATTTAAGCCTTCTCAAGAGTAAATGATTAATGGATTTGTTGTTTGGATTTGGCATACCTCCAGTATTTTTAATAAAAAAAATCTATTTTTATTTTAATGAGAGACTACCAAATCATCTACTAACTAAATAAAATGTGGAAATTAAAATCTACTATCACTTGTCATTATATATTTAAAACAAAAGGACATGTTCAGTAAAAAAAGTATCATAGATAAGTTAAACCTTTTTTGTTTTATATAGACAAATAGTAGGGGAGGAGATGCGGTTCGAAGTTCGAACCACATACATAAGACACCACAAAAGATACAATTACCATTATACTATCTCTTGAATCCCATGAATCCACATACAAGAGAAATAAGACACTACAAAAGATACCATTATCACTATACTATCTCTTGAATCTCATGGATAGACTCATTTGACACAAAAGAGATGGACAAATTGTTTGTTTTCTAGATGAATTCAAGGCTACCTTGTGGACCGCTGTTGGAACAAATTTATGGACCTTTTAAAGAGCTTGAGGAATAACTCAAGGTTTCAGACGTAATTTCTCCCTTGGGTAATTTGGAATTTCATCATTATCTTTGTTTTCCAATTTTTCAAAAAAAAAATAATCTCTTAGATATGGAACTCCTATAGTATTTTGATTGTAATATTTTTAGATTGGTTAAGATATTTTGAGATTATACCGAATTAAATGTTGTTATTGTTTTTTTTTTTTTTTTGAGGAAGTTGTTATTGTTGATTTTGTATATTGTGATATTATTTAAGGAAAAAAATTGTTTTCCATACGAGCCAAATGCCTAAAGATGTCTTTTGGAGCATTTTCAGAAATGGAATCAAGCACTAGAAAATAAATTGCTTCTTGAAAGAATTTTCAGCTGAAATATTTAGAGTTGGAACATTTTTCACATAGAAACAAAAGCAATCTAAGTAAATTTTTCCTATCCCCTATTGGAGCGATTAAAAAAAATGTTCTGTTTTTATTTTGTTGTAAAACACTCTATATTTTATAAAAAATTTTATCTATTAAATACATATTTTATTTCACCAAAAAAAAAAAGTTTTATAACTCAATAGACACTTTATGGTATTTCCAACCAAAATATCCAACTTCCAAACCTCTCTTCCCTTAACTATTGAATTATTGAAAAAAAAAATTATTGAATTATTGAAAAAATATGCACCTCTTCATGAAAAATATAAAATAAATAACAATAACAATTAAAATAAATAAATACTTACAACCCTATTTAGCATTGGACCATATACTTTACAAACAAACAAAATCATCAAAGGCCTAAACCCAATATATATGGGTCTCTAGGAGGGATGGTCTTAACCATCATGGCCCAATTAAACATATGTAATGATCCTTTTCACTATTTATGGCCCAACCCAACTAAGAAGTAGGCGGCAAAAGCAAAACCTCTCGACGATAAAACACATAAATCCTACTTATGTTCGGATTTCTGGCCAAATTCCATTGCCTTCCATATAATATAAGTGCCACTACCCCTAAATATCTCTCTCTCTCTCTCTCTCTCTCTTTAGTCCCAAAAAAACACAAACACTCTCAATTGGGTTTACTTTGTGAACCAAAAACAATGGATTTTCAAACCAAAAAAACCCAGACTTTCCATCTTGAAGCAACCAATCCCATTATCCCAATACCAACATCAACATTAGCATCACTTCCTCACAAAAAAAACATAGTTAGAGAAGTTCTGAGAGACACAGAGAGGAAGCTTGCTGTCATGGAGGAAGTGGTGGTACAAAATCTTTTTAATGGTGCTAGAAAAGCAATGATTGAAGCGGCTAGAGAACTCAGTAAACTTAGTAGTAAGCAGAGGCACAATTTGGCTGAAAGAGGTGTTATCTCTCCTTTAAATTATGATGCTTCATTCGCAAGATTATAAGGCCATTGAAGCTGCTCTGTTTGCTCTCCTCCGTCTTACTTTTGGCAGTGAACGGTTAGTTCTTCATCCACAATAACATCAAGTTTCACTTCTTAAGTTCTCAAAACTAGACATAATTCATATTCATTCATCGCTTATCATTGAATTTGTTTGCAACCTGGGATGTCTTTGAACTTTCATCATTATGACAAATAGAAAAGAAGTTCAGCATACTAATCCACAACAAATCTTTTATAGAAAATAACGTGCTGAAAAATTAGTACAAAAACTAAAAAGTTTTACTTTTTCAACCCCCAAGCCCTTTGCTTGATTATTGGGACCATGGAATTTGTATTAGTAATACTGTAATAGTTGCTGCTATTCAGTAGTGGCCCCCTATCATAAGGATGATTATGTGCTAGCATTTATGTATAAAACACATGAGAATTTATTTTTTATTTTTTAGTATAGAAGTTACATGTTCTGTATTTTCCAATAGTTGACTTGGGAATTCTGAATTTTTTTTTTTTTATAGAAACAAGATTCGCATTGTGAAATCTGGGGCTATACCAGTCTTGCTAAGCCTCCTTCAATGTCAAAATGAAGCACTGATTGAGCTCACATTAGCAGCAATGTTCATCCTCTCTTCGTGCACAGCAAACAAGCTAGCAATCGCTTCATCTGGGACCATCCAGCACTTAATACAGTTTCTCAATGAAGGTGTTAACAACATGAATAGGCTATACCAGTCTTGCTAAGCCTCCTTCAATGTCAAAATGAAGCACTGATTGAGCTCACATTAGCAGCAATGTTCATCCTCTCTTCGTGCACAGCAAACAAGCTAGCAATCGCTTCATCTGGGACCATCCAGCACTTAATACAGTTTCTCAATGAAGGTGTTAACAACATGAATAGCATTAGCATGAAAGCCAAGCTCGATGCCATAGCCATACTTCACAATCTCTCAACTTGTGACTAGATTTTTCCATCAATTGCCTCTTCTGGTTTATTATCTTCCATCCTTCAATTAATCTACAACTCAGAAAAGTCATCAGAGTTGGTTGAAAAGATAATGGGGCTACTTCAGCATATCGTTTCCTCATCAGAGAGTGCACTTTGTGAAATTGCTAGCACACATGGTGTCATTTGTGCTATGGTTGAAACTATGGAGGATGGTTCTCCACAATGCAAAGAGCATGCAGTGGGAATCCTCTTGCTTATATACCAGAGCAATAAAGAAAGATATAGAGGTTTGATTTTAAGGGAAGGAGTGATGCCGGGGCTACTTCAGTTGAGTGTACATGGGACATGGAGGGCTAAAGATAGGACTAGAGAATTGTTGTTGCTTCTGAGGGATTGCTCAAGTTATGGTTTAAGAAATGAACAACCAAAGGTTGAGCTTATGGAGTCAATCATGCAAGAAATTGATGCAAGAGAGAACATGGATATGACAACACTAATAGAGATGATGGAAAAGTGAAATAATGGAAAATATAAGAAGAATAGAAAAGTTGGAGTTAGGAATAGATTTTTGTTAAGATTTTTATTATCCTTCTTGTGTATTTAGTAAGATGGATAGAAAATTATAATGATAAAAATTAATATACATTTATTTCGTTTGGTTGAAAGAAAGATTTTTGCTAAGATTTTTGTTATCTTTCTTGTATGTTTAGTAAGATGAATTAAAAAGTAGAATGATAAAAATAAATATACATTTATTTTGTTTGGTAGAAAGAAAAAATTAAAGGAAAGAAATAAGAATTTCTATTGATTTATTAAAATAATTATTTGAATATAATTATAATTTATTTGTTTATGTTTTATTATTTTTATTTTTATTTTTTTTATATATGTTGTGAAATTGAACTTGAAACTATCTAAAAATTGAGGTTATCTTTATTCAACATTGTTACTTTTTACTATTCACTCAATTAATTGTTTATATTATAAGTAATTTATAAATTAATTTATAATTAATTTTTTAAGAACAAACATAATTTCAAAAGCATAGATAATAGTTCCAAGTTTCATATTATAATATCAAAAAATTAATTAGAAACTCAACTAAAATTAATATTTAAAAAAAGAATAAATAATGAATAATAAGTAGATAAAAGAAAAAGAAGCTATTCCTTTATTTGCTTCCAAATGTATAATACTATACACACGTGCACATGTGGAAAAGATCTACATCCTCAACCTTCATTTTTTATAATTGCCTCTATCTTTCTCAATTCTTATATTAGGGATTTTGCATTTAATTTGTGGAAGATTCATTATGAAATGGATCAATACTATTGGGGCTTCAAATATCTTAATGGGTCATGAGTTTTTTAAATGTAAAATAAATTTAATTTCTTAATAAAAAATGGTGACACATTACTTTAAAAATGTCATATCATATCTCTGTTAGTCATATAGAAAATGAAATTTAATAGTGTTCATTTTTTAAATTTCAAATATCAATAACGCTCACTTAAATTTGAGGAACTAAAAACATTGACTTAGCAATAATGTATTTTGGCCTTCTTTAAATGATTTTTTTTCTCTTTTTTTTTTTTTTTTTTTTTACTTCCATTTGTGGAGGATATTTGCAAACTAACACAGTGGGAGGAAAATATATGATAAGTTAACATACATTAGTAAGGATGCTGGAAACTAGCATCTCGAGTTTTAAAAACTCGAGATCGATGACGAAAATCAAGGCTTTCAAACTCGAGTTCTACTGCTGCCGTGTACCAATTTTGCCACATAGATCTCAAGTTTATAAGACTCGAGTTCTATTTTTGTCGAACTTAAAGAAAAACAAAACCTGAAGAATGCAGCGCCGAAGAAGTCGATTTGGTGCGCCGAAGAAGACGATCTGCAGTGCCGAAGAAGACGATCTGGTGCTGGATGGGCGATCTGGTTGGAGAAGAACAAAGCGAGTAAGAAGAACAAAGCGGTCTGGGTGGGAGATTTGGTGCTAGCTGGTGGACGATCTAATCTTCAGCGACTGGGTGGACGAAGAGACAAAGAACAGAGCAAGAACGCTGGAGCTCCGATTGGACGCGAGGAAGAAGAAGAACGCTAGGTCATCTACACGAAGAAGAACGCTAGGTACTCAAAAGAACGCGAGGAAGAAGAAGTGAAACTCGAGTCTTATAAACTCGAGTTCCACGTGAATTTTCCTTCCTCATCATCTCCTACCACCTACAAATCGAGACTTAAAAACTCGAGTTTTAACTTGAAACTCGAGTTTTAGACACTCAAGATGCTAGTTTTCAGTATTGTTTTGAAACGTAACAACTAACTAAATTTTTTAATATTTAATGTTATTTGGAAAAAAAATTCTCCATTTGTGCTATCCTCCCTGATACTTAATATATGTCTATTCAACAGCCCCGGGGTCTTGACCATATGTGATGTACCCTTTCATCTATTTGTTTCGCAAGTGAAAAGGGAAAAACAAAAATAAATAATAAAATAAAATAAAACCAGCCATTATATATTCGTCCACAACATAGGAAGATCTCACTGTCACTGGTACAACATATATAGGCGGCAAAAATTCAAAAGATTTGTGATATTACTCCTCGCAGCAATCGGAAATTCCAATCAGATTTGAAACCTTAATCCAACATAGTTTTGGGTTTCTTGCCCCAAAAGCCTCAAACTGATATATAATTGAAGTGCCATTACCATACATATATCACTTCCTTTCATTCCAATAAACTCAAATCCTCTTCTGTAAACCTTCTTTCTTTCTGCCATTACCGTTCATTGCTCTTCATTCCAAGAAACACAAACCCTCTGTAACCCTTTCAATCTTTCTTTATTTCTCAACATAATGAAGGGTCTTCTAACTCTAAGCCTAAGGCCCTGCACTTCAATCACTGAAGCCCTGAAGCCTAGGAGTGTGCTACAAACCAAGAAAACCCAAGAAGGAAAAGATGGCCAAAACAGAGAACTTGCATTGGAAATATTTGAGGCCAAGAAAGAAAATTTCGCAACTGATGAGGTTATTATTTCCTCTGCTTCTGAAAGTACAGGGAAAGAACCTATCTTTTATACTTTTTTACCCATTCCTGAGAATGATCAACTCCAAGTCAGTCAAGGAAACGTGTTTGTAACCAAAACCCATCATGAATATGCAGAGGTTTCAACAGAATTGAAGTTGGGTTATGGTTCTTGCATAACTAATAAGAGGAAAGCAAGTGAAAACTTGGCCAATTTCTCTCTGTCATCTACAGCTTGTGGAATCAAAAGAATGAGACTAAATAGCCATAAAGTTGAAAAAGGAAAAGGGCCTAATGGTGTGTCATTGGAGTTGAAGCTTGGCCTTGACCCTTGGGTTATCAAGAAGAGGATTCAGTTAAGTGATATTGGTCATTTGGCTAGGCTCTTGTTAGCGGCAGATCTGGTGAAGGGGCATATTTTGCCACAATGGGATGCAAGGCGCATTGAAGGCATCAAGAATGGGGTACGAGTTGCTGTTTGGGATTGTGATACCAAGTCTGAACATCAGTTGATCTTCAAACAGTGGCCAAGTAATGGGTGTTATGTCCTCAACGAAAAATGGACTACGGATTTTGTGTGGAGGAGGGGTCTGAAGAAAGGTGATGAGGTTGGACTTTATTGGGATCAAAGCAATTCAAGATTCAACTTTAGCATTCTCAAGCGGGCTTCCAGCGATTAATCCTCTCTCCACTAGTTTTCTCTTTGCAATTCATCTTTGTTATAATAGAATTCTTTGCTAAGTGTCTAATATCTCGGGTGTGGAACCTTGAAACGTTGAAACTTTTAAGATAGTTTGTCTTTTTATTTTATTTTTCCCTATGATATAGCTTGTACATCTTGGGGTGTAACAGTTTAGGACAAATGAAGAATGGTGAATTACCTGTTCCGTTCTTTTTATTTTTTACTTTTTTAATTCAGTTTCGGCTCCTTTGTTCTTATCCTGTTGCCTGTTGGTCAGCTTTGGAGGCTGTGGTAGTGTTTGCTTAATTTCTGAACAATAGAATTAGCCTAGTGTGAAGCTTTTGTTTTGCTTTGATTGAGTAAATTCCTATTTTTGTTTAAACATACCTTAGATGATTTGGAATTAAAATTTAAAACAAAAAAAAAAAAAAAGGATGGTTGGGGTCATTAATTAGTTTTTACATCATGTTATTCCTTACAAATGCAGTCAATCTAAATATTTTTCTATCACGGTAACCGAGTTGATGTCCATTGTATCGCTTGCTTTTTTTGCTTTTCTCATGTATCTCTCTCCTTATTTCTCATATGATCCTTTTCCGTTATAAGCTTCTTAAAGAGTGCTGGATTTGAACTGTTATGCAACTGATTTAAGATTTATAGTTTAGACATTATCTGCAAAATGGAGAAGAGAAGATGCATGCATTCATCTCTAAATAAGATTTTTACTATAGTGAGGCATGTGGAATTTATTTCTTCCTGCATGTTTAGTGAATTGAAATATTTAAAGCATATTCTTAAGTTGAAGATCTTCTCCTTGAAAGTTCCATTATAGATTATTCTAAAAGATGCCAAGGGTTGCTGCTTGCATGCAATCTGGCATCATGGGCTTGATTGTGAAACTTTTACTGTTCATTAAATTCTGTCCAAGCCTTTAGCAAATCACCAAGTTTGACTCGTGTGTGTGTGTGTGTGTGCAATTCTGATATGTTAATTACTATAATCATAGTTGTCAGGATACGTATCGTATCATGCGTAAAAAGTTTCATATCGTATAAACGTATCGTAAGTGCTCATGAATCATACGATACAGTGTGCATATCGTATGAATCGTATCGTATCGTAAAATCGTACATATCGTACGATACATAGACAAATACTTTAAAATGAGATTTTTTGTTAAAATTTGTACTTTTATTTGAATCTAATAAGTTATTAGACTTGTTTTTAACACAAAATTATCATATTACTTAATTTAGCCTAATAAAATAACATATTCATAAGTTTTTTTTCCCCTTTTCTCCTATAAAATTTGGACTACACTGTAGACATTTACACTTCACTTTAATATTTGCAAATTTATTTTCTATACTATGGATAAGATATTAATTGACAATATAATTATTTTTTATTTTTGTCGTTATTGTTATAAGTCCAAGAAACTAGAATGCCAAGAAGAAAAATAATTTTTTTAATTATTAAAATAAAAAGAACAAGAAGGGATAGTAAATGTCAATGACAATGAAGAAAATTTTAATGAAGAAATAAGTTTACAAAATAATAAACATGATGATAGCAATGACTTAGAGAGGGTTTATTAAGCAATATGATGAAAATAAATTATTATTTTTGGGTAATTTGTAATATATTTCCCACTTTTGAATTTAAGCAATTTGAATATGTATGTTATAAACACATGCTAGTTTGATTTATTTAGTTAGCTTGTTAAATATTATTATATAAGTAATGAATAAATTAGTGATTAGTTAAATATATTTAAAATTTATATTGAATATATCATTTATATATGTATATCTATAATTTTTTATAAATTTTATTAAGTGTTTGTGTATCGTAAGATACACAATACGATACGATTTACGATACGAAAAAATAAAAAATTAACTCACAATACGATTCACGTTTTAACAATTATGACTATAACCAACACACACACACTTTTGGCTGTGTTAAATGAGCTTGGGGCCTATGTCTGCACATTCATTGGACACAGTCTATGGCTGCATACATGGTACACGGATCTTGTCAATCGAAGGCCGGAACACAGCAATATCTTGATCTTGTCTTATGTTAGTTTCTGGTCAACCAAAAAAACTCCAAATATATGTGCATGTCATCAATTTGTGCAAATCCCGATCTCCAACTAGACCCGCAATGACATGGAAACATTTTTATGGTCGTAATTTCAGTAACAGCAAGTGCATTCAAGCTTCATGATATAATCCATAATGTTTCATAAAATCAGGTCTAGATTTGCTCTCCTGAAGCACATGTGCAAAGAAGATTTTGGAAATGAAGTTTATAGTCATGGCAACTGAGAATTTCTGGATCTTATCATATGAAAGAAGACCTAATGCGGATTGCCTCTCCTATGACAATTTACCTTTTCGTTTGTTTAAAACTCAAGTTGATTGCATAAGCTTCAATTACTCCATCAGTCATAGTGATCCGTTTTAGTAATCATGAAAAACAGGCTACTCCAAACTCGGTTTCCACATTAGCAATAAGTAGATAGCAGAGCTCCAAGTCTTGTGTCCATTTGATTTGAGAATTGCTTATTTCCGGTAGGGCTAAAAGCTAGCTTATTTTCAAAAAGAAAAAGCTTTAACTAGCATATGATCATTCCCCAAACACATTAGTTGAAAGTTAACTATGTAATTATGGAGCAACAGTTTGATTGTTACAGGTTGTTATCAACAGCTAGATCAGTTACAAGTTGTTGCAATTCTCTCCCTCACTATATCTCACAATTTTAGAACACTAACTACAGACCATAACATAGCCTAGAAAGTACCGACTCCCAGTACTTTTAACCATATGGGCGCTAAAGAGACTATTTTTCCCTTCTGCATCTGAAGGTTTGTACTCCACTGTCAAAGGATCAACACAATTTCATTGTAGATACATTTAACAAGCAAGTAATAACAGATTCCATTACTAAATTAAGCAAGCAACTAAACAAATCCCAGTAGTAAGATGACCAGTCACCAAGTGTGTTGAAACAAACAATTTCAGTTGAGAAGAATCAACTACAAAAGAAAGGGGGCAAACAAATTAACATTTTTAGTAATTCTTCCCATTTGCTATGACATATACCTATATTTTTTTTCTTCCATAGACACGCGGTTCAGAGGATTATTTCATAGATGTTATCACATCTTTCTACAAAAAACCCAGGGTTTCTACAGACCCACAAACAAACTCGAACTCGTGGAAATAGAGCATATTTCAGCCTGACCTCCTATAAAAACTATAGGCCACAGCAACTGTTGCCACTGCTCCAACTACAGCAACAGCAGTGAGAACATCACTTTGTTCCCACGATCCCATCCAGCTTGATAGTTTGCCCTGCTCCTTTTCATGTGCTACAGTTTCATTCAGATTCTTTTCAATTACACCATTCTGATCCAAACTTCCATCTTTGCAACAAGAAAACCCATTAACACCCTGGCAACAGCCAGAAACTTCCTCCTTCTTGCTCTGTGAACCATTTTCTTCATGCTTCTTCTTCTTGTTTTTCTTCACATCCCCATTAGGAAGCTTATGTTCATCCTCTTTGCCACCTTCCTCAGCAGCCGCCCCCATTTGCCCTCTGCATATAATTATTGTTACTTTATGCTCATCTACTTTTCACAATAACACTAATGATTGAAAGAGCAATCATCAATTAGCAACTAAAACATCAGATGATTCTCATTACAAGAAAATGTGAGAAAGCTTCCTTCTTAAGAAAAAAAATAAAAATTTAAGAAAACCCACCAAAAGCTTTTTCCTTCCCCAGGTCTTTCAACATTTTTTTTATATAGGTCCTATTTCAACACTTAAAAGACTGATAATAGAACTCATCTTAAAACACGTGGAAGCAAGGAACCAAAATGTAGGCTATGTTTAAACAGTCAGAATGAGTGTCAAAGCACGGAATTTCAACAGATTTAATGGACTACTAACCACATTGCATCACCTGTCTCAACTATCTATCAATTATTCTGATCTGGAATATAATTTAGACTGGTAAGTTATTGTTTCTTATAACTATTGGATTATAGTTGTGATATCAAAATAACATTAGTATAGAAATTATGTTACACATTGCCTTTGGAATTACCCCTTTTAATATAGAATTGAAATGCTCATATTTTCAATGAATTTTTAGTACATTTCAGGTAAAATAATGAAATATTGTCTGGTAAACAACAGTCTGCTAAGTAATAGCATGTCGCCGTTTAAAGCTTTGTTCTTATTGTTCTTGTTGTTGCTCTTCAAAACTTAATAGGCCAAATAGGGAAATTAAGTAATGCAACTTGATATATTAAATAATGTATGTTGACACCCAGAATTAGAAATTGGATCAGTCCTTGAATTTCATATAGTGATAAAACCAATAAGGTCCTTCTTGATCAATAATTCATAAATCTTGAATCTGCCACTAGTATTAAATTGCAATTTGTAGAATCGCCAACAAAATCGTTAAACAAACATTTCATGATAAAAGAATGTGCAAAACGACAAAAGAACAAACCTCCAAAGATGTGTTATGATCTCTCCCTTCTCAATATGCTGATCAAGCAATGCAGGCACATCATCGGGAGTAACGTAACCATACCTGACATCATTAACGTATTTGACATTACCTAAACTAGAGTGATAACATCAAATATCTTTCGAATTTGTAGAATGACAGAGTAGCTACGACTTGTAACTTACCAATGACCTGTAATCTTCCCATCTGGGGCCGGACTGTAGATTATCACATTCCCAGCATACTTGTGCCCTCCAATGTGCGAACATGCATTAACAAACACCTGATTCTTCAATCCTCGAGACTCAATCTCCTCTTTAAGCTTTTCAATGAGAACCGGCCCGCAAACACCACACCTCCGGTCACGACTCCCATGAGCACATACAAACACATGCGAACCAGTAAACACCTCCTGCACTCCAGAAGCCCACGGTTTACCATTCACAAGAACATCCTCAACAAAGCTATCCACATCCGATTCCTTCAGACCCCTTCAATAGAGAAAGCAAAAAAAGCCTCAGCCCCAAGAACCCAACCATGTCCATTTGAAAATGGCAGTCTCAAACCATACCAAAACTCATTCAATTATAAAATAGCAAAACCACAACCAAAAAATAGATGAAGAAAAATACATATCAGATCATGTAACAAACTTGTTAGAAATGAACCCTAGAACAAAGCAACCGAGTTATATTTATCATTTCGACGAAAGTTAGCAAAACCACAACCGAAAAATAGATATAGACAAATACGTATCCAATATAATCATCGCGATCTACCTGTACTTAATCATTTCAGGGAAAATCAACACGTCGCCGTCAGAAAACTCAGTCCCCTCGCTTCCTTCATATACTGTCACGTTCGTCTGCCATATCCAAAACAACCAAGTCAACAAAACTCTTACCAAAATCCGAGTCTCAAAACTCACGGAATAAAAGAATCTCACAATTATTGGTATTTTCAAACCGATTAATCTGAGTTTTAACATTCCGCACCGAGCTAATCAAATTTTGCAGAGAATATATGAAAATTCCGAGTCTCTGAAATCTCGAATGAAACTCACAATCACTCCGATCATTCGTCCTAAACCGTAGCCTATACGATTAATCTAAGTTTCAGAGGAAAAAAAAAAAAAAACCGAGTCTCTCAAAACTCGGAGCAAATTCAAAACTAAGCACAAATCATAATATACCGCACTGATTAACCAACTAATCCAAATTTTGTTTTGAGCTGACCTTGAGCGCGATGTCATTCTTGCGAGCCTTGACAGCAGACGAGAGGAGCTTCGGGAGCGGATCGGATTCGGAGCCTTCGACCTTCGATGGCCAGGCCACAGGGCTCTTGTAGCAGAGGAACACGTGGCGGTCGTAGGCGCCGACTGTTCCGGCGAGGTTCTCCGTGAACATCTCGGGGCGTCGGAAGCCGAATTTCTCGTCTTCGACGACGTTGCCGTTGGCGGCGGGGAGAGTAGAGAGGTTGTCGGACTCGGAAGCCATGGTGGTAGGAGCTGAAGGTGGAGCTCGGGTTAGGGTTTGAGTTGTAGTTGAAGGGCGAGAGAAAGAGAGAGGAAACGAGAGAAGAGAGACGGTGCGGTGAGAGTGGGCGTTAGCTGCAGATATGAGAGAGCGAGAAGAGTGCGCAATGCGCATATCATATATGGAAAATGGGAAAATGGAGAAATTGGGACTCTTTTGTATTCGGTGCTTTTTCGGCTTTTCGGTGGTTTGGGCCGTGAGAAATGGTGACAGGTATTTCGCTGCTTGGGGGAAAAGAAAGAATCGCGGCTGGCGCGTGGGTAAGACGCGGTTATTGGGGTGGAACTGGGACTAGGAGAAAATGTTAATGTAATACTCCTTTTTCTTCCAATCTATATATTTCTTTTAATGGGAATCTTCTTTGAAGACTAGATTTTTCAAATTATTATATGCATGTAATTAATTAGACTTAAATACAAGTAGGGGATTTAATGAATCATTATTCTTTAATCTAGCTTTTTTTTTATGATAGATTTTTTGCCTTAGTTTAAGAAAATTAAGTTTGTCTTAAAATATGAGAGAGGGAGATGCAATTTTTCTTCAATTGAATTATAAGAGATTAGATATTTCAATAGATCACCTTCACCACCTTTTAAGTTTCTGATCAGTTTAATAATAAATTAATAATGGCTAAAATGCAAATTTTACCCTTTAAATTTGACTGAAATTCATAACGAAATTTTAAAGAATGCTTGAATTGAATAAATTTAAAACTTAAATAACTCAATTTCATGAAAGTAAAATTAGAAAACTAAAATAGTGTCGTTTGCATTTTAGCCTAAACTAAACAACACAGACAACTATCCATTCTTGATTAAATATGTCATATAATTGTAAAATAAATCGGATGATTATGTATCAAAATATATACAAATAATTTTATAATTTGGTCTACAAAAATTATAGTATCATGTGCCATGTCCGAACCCAAAGAGATTTTTCTTTTCTTTCTTTTTTTTTTTTTTCCCCTAATAAAGTGTTCAAAAATTTTCAAGTACCTAATCATTTTGAAATACGAACGGTGGGAGGAGGGATCTAAAGGGTTGCAATATTATTGTGAGGATGTCACGATCCATGGGCCCTAGGAGGAAAGACACCCGAGGAAGAAAAAAGATGAACCAAAGTATTCTAAGGGGTACCAAGTGGGTACGAGGTTCTAGAGAGAGAGAGAAAGAAAATCAGTGGCTATAAGAGAAGTTTCTAGCTTGGGGTAGCCTGTCTCTTCCACATTAAATGGTGGGCAACATCTTTAGCAGTTACATTGATGAGGAAGTGACTTGAATAGTACAAGTCACAGCTAAGCAAGTTCCTTCCACCACCTTCTTTAAATGTAGAAAAAGACAAGTATCAGGGGGGGAAGCTAATTAGGTAAGGATGAATGGTTGAGATGGAAGAGAGGGAGACATATATAAAGAAAATGGGTGTTGACAAAAAAGGAAGAAAAAAAGGAGGACAATACAAATATCATAACAAGGGAAAAGAAACGAAAGAAGAGAGAGAGAAGAGTGTGAACAATACCATTTTTTCTGTACACTATTGACTTCCTTGGGCTAATTCAGAGGAGGAGATTAGTTGATCCATTTGATAATATAAACACTTTCCCCCTTTATTTTGATCCTCGAACCAAGTCCCTTATTGTTGTTTGTTTCTCTCTCTTACAAATTCATTGATTTGGGCCAAAGTTGAACTGCTGGACACACTGTTTTAAATGGGCTTGGGCTGTTGGATCTTTTGGTCCTTACACGAACCATTCTTTTATCTTACACACATTAAGTATTAATTAAGATAAATGAGAGATCCTTTTCACCTTGTTAGAAAATGATTAGTAAAGCACAAAATCTTACAAAAATAGTGGATGAAAATGAGATCTATAATCTTAATTTCGCAATGCCTTTCTTATCATATGTTTGCACTTTACATCTATAGGATAAAAATTCCAATTTTAGTCCCAAAAAATCAAGAACCTCTTAGTATTCACCCTCTCTTAAAAGTTACCATAGCTTTTGAGTGGAGTTGTGGTGTGTCTTTATATTAGAACTCATTTTCCTCTCCCTTGTGTGTGTGGTGTTTCTCAAAAAAAAAAAAAAAAACCTCTTAATATTTCTAATGAAACATCTAAGATTTTGATCCCTAAATACCGAGAAAAACAAATCAAGTCAAAATAAATACTCATCCACTTCAAAAATCCCCTTAATAAGGAAGAATGTTATTTCCATTATTTTAAGCCTGTCATTGTGAGGATATGCAACCAAATGAATAACAACGTTTTTAAGACTTTTGTTAGTCAATGCAATCAAGCACTTGCAACATAGTTAAATTTCTTTAGCATAAAAACTAGGTAGTTTTATTTTGGCAAGGACTAACAAATGTGTCATATTTTTTCTTACATTATTGGAAATTACTTCATAGCATACTATGACATTAATATATTATATTATTGTCTTGTCTTTTATTTTCTTAGGGCTTTAACATCTCTATTTAACTTTTTATTTTATTTTTTGTTTAAGGACAACTACAAATATTCGATCATCCGAACTATATTTTAAGAATTTGATAAATACAAGTAAATCATAAGGCGAATGAACAATTCTAAGTTGCCTTGTTATTTTGTAAGTGTAAGTGGGAATTGAAGCATCCCAATTAAATCCCACAAAAAAAGAGCAAATGCCACTAGACAAGTAGACATAGTATTATTATCCCACTCTTCAATTAAATCCCACAAAATAAAAAAGAGAGAAAATAATTTTTATAATGAAAAAATAATCTAAGTGTATAAGGAAAATAAAGAGAAGGGTGTATGATGTATTTGAAAAGTGGATAAATTTTTACACAAAAAAAAAAAAAAGTGTATAACTAAAGTAGAAGTTATAACCTTTTTAATTTAAAACTTGACCAAAATTTTATGATATTTATGAAATTCTGAGTTCAAAACCTCTTTTTAGTATCTTGGGGTCGCTCTCAAGGAATTCTTCTTTATAATAATCTAGTGTGTGTGGAATGGAGGAATTACATACGTTTAAGGAAGTAGTCAAATACTCGGAGTAATATGGATATCCTTGTTTGTCAAAAACTAATAATAACAATTGACCAAAATGTTTTAAAATTACATAATTTTTTTTTTTTTTGTGAAAAAAAATAATATAGAATTTGAATGTCCTAAAACTCCCTAAAAATAAACAAGAATTCCCATTACATCTAGGACCATGTTATCATTTTTAGTCTAGGGTGTGCTTGATGAAAAATTCTTAGGTAGTCTCGGAGTATAGTAAAATAGTATTCCCTCCTCTCACATTCATGGTAAATTCCACCATAAATTTAATGAGTAAACCTTACCATAAATGTGAGAGGAGAAAATATCATTCTTTATACTTTGGAAGTACTTAAGAATTATTTGTAACTAATAACAACTCTTCAAGGCGGTTGCACCCTCTCTCATCAAATTGGGTCAAGAAGACTGGAAGATTGATCTTCCGTGTACGCGACCACGGGTGTAGTGTGGTCCTACTTCAAAAGCCCAATGAAAGGCGCGTGGAGATGAGAGCGCGCGTGCAGCAACACACTAATAGTGTGAATAGAATCTTTTTTTAGTATCTGAATTTGCTGAAGTGGCCTTTCATGATTGGGCCTTCAATAGCCTTTATGAAACAGACAGTGACTTTGGTTGGTCCACTAGTTTGTTAATCATTGGCTTAGTCAATCCTCCGTTTTTTGGGTAACTTGCGTCATGATTTATGCATTAATAACAATTGTTTAACTAAAATCCTTTCTTTAGATAATCAATTCCAAAATGCAATTTTAATTCCAAGCATACAAGAGATTTTTGTATTGGGTTAAGGGATTGAGGCTTAAAAAGAAACTAAAATTTGAAAATGATGGTTCTTAGGCTGACCCTACTAGCCAATAACATGTTGAAGCACATTCATTCTAAGAGCATATAAATTAGGTTGGGTAAGTGTGTGTTTGGTAAAAATTAAAAAGTAAACTTATTTTACTATTTAGTTTATTTTTGCTATTATTCATAGGTCTTATTGTACTTTTTAGTACTATTCATGGGTCACACTGTACTATTTCAACTAACTTTTACTTTTATTTACAGTACTTTTAGCAAAAAAAATTTAACAAAATAAGCGAATCCTAATCAAACTCTAAATCAATTTTTTTCTTGCCAAATTATAAGTCCAATCACCCCATGAGGACTCAACATCTCACGACCTATGATTTGACATTTATTTGTTTTTGTGCGGTTCACAGGGGTTTTTTTTTTAACCATTAGATTAATTTAATGCCATATTTCTTGTATTTGGTTTAAAATATAAGAGATTTATAAAATATTTATATGGGAGGAGATCCTAAATGCATTAAAACCAAATAAAAATTGTTTCAACACTCATATTTACAAACAGCCATTGTAGCTTTCATGTTTATAGAGAGGGGTGTTGGGGCTGTTTGAAGCATGGGCTAGCAAAGGGGGGTTGTTGGACATAGGATAAAGGGACATAAATAGATCAAAATGAGAGATTGGGAAGGTGGTGTTGTGGGTATGGGTCACTTGGACTGTGGGTGTGATTGTTTTGGATGATGGGTGTGGTGTTTTGAGTGGAGAAAAAAGAATAATAAAAAATAGAATGAATATTTTAATGGAGAGGTGAAATGATAGAGAGAAAAATGTCTGAGTGTATTTTATAATTAAGTAGTTGAAAACTTAAAATAGAAAAAGAAATTATTTTCTTCAAAATTTAGCTAATCTTCAAACAATTATATGTGAATACTTTAGTCCCAAGATAACCCATTAGGCACTTTCTTAGCCTACAAAGTAAGATTAGGCAAGTAAATAAGTTATGAAGAAACATGATTATCAATTAAGGTATATTTAATAGAATATTAGGTGTCAAATACCTTAACATTTTTTTCCCTTATTGTACAATTTCTATCACTTAGAAAATGCATAATTAGCATAACACATAAATCAAGACTCCAAACAAACTAAATTATCCAATCTTGACTCAATAACTAGACTTGATAAACTCAAACTCATGAACTTGAATGTATGTAACTTAAAAAAACATGTCGGGTAAAAGTCAACATGTTTTTACTCAAGGTCAAAAATAAAACAGATAGAGTTAGTTAAATTATTAATTTTTACGTACATATGTTTTACCAAATTTAGGGCACGTTTTGTAGACTGTAATAGGCGCTATAATATAATAGTTATTCCTATGATTTAATTATTCTTTAGTTTGGTTATATTTTTATTACAATGAAAAGTCATTCCTTATGAATAGCTTTTCTTTAAAATGAGGAATAATTATTCCTCTTTAAAAAGTTGTATTAGTTATTCCTTAGTAAGTGGAATAATTTCAAAACTTAATATATTTCCAAATAAACAAACTTTCCATATACATCTAACAATTATAAAAATAAAAAATCATAAATAATAACAAATATCTCTCTTAAATTTAAAAATCACAATTACAACACACTTTATTACTGGTAATAAAGATTACAATTCACGTCGTAATTTCCATTCAGTGTACCAAACATATCCTTAGTTAACAGAAGTGTAGATAGACTCATAGACCAAACATTAAGGAAAAAAAAAAAACCAATTTTATTTTAAACTTTTTTTTTAGGGTTAATTTATAACCAAAGCTATCATCCATCTATAAGGGCACAATTGTTTTTTTTTTTTTTTTTTGGAGAAAATATAAGGGCACTTTTGTATGTTAGATAAACAAAGCCATTTACGCCTACTTGTTCTTTCCAAGGGCACTTTGTATGTGTCATATTTTTGTGGATTTTAGATAAACGAAGCCTAATAAGTATGCCTACCTGCTCCTTCCATTGTGCCCTAAGTATGTGTGATAATTTTGGGGATGCCCAATTGCTGACGCATGCTCTTACGAATTTGAGAATTTCAGGTGGGCCGTGGGTGGACTTTCAGTTAAAGCTGGTCCAAAACAAAAATCTCTTTGCGTCAGAGGCATCAACCATGCCATTCACTCAAAGTGGACCTCATAAGTCAATCACCACCCAACCAAGCTTCTATTGTGCATTTTGTTTTAGCCATCCAAATCCAATTTTTACTTTTTCAACAATGTATACAAAAATGTTCATGAATCATTCAAAACTGTTGCATCTATTAGTAGTAATAAACTAGAGGTTGATGAATGTCGATACGAACAATTTGCTCATTGCGAGCGGACTAAATATTTACTTTTTAATGGGGGATACGGCTTGTATTCAATGCATTTTTTCACTAAATAATGTACAATGCAGACACGTGTCCGAATTATATCATGTCCAATGTAAAAATACATTGGACACAAGCTTCATCCTTTAATGGGTACCTGCAGCTATTTATTTTAAATAATTGAGCCATTTGCAACGTTTACATTACATTTTTAAAAATTTGCCATTAATATATTTTTTTTTTAATAGTTTAATAATTACAGTAATGGAGGAGGAGAAGATCCAAACATTGATGGATCCATGTTAGGCCGATGGCCCCCCAAAATTCTTCTAAAAAAATAGTTGCTGTAAATTAAAATCGTAAGGTTTCTTTTTGAAAATCTTAAATTTGTACAAAGTTTTTAAAAATTATATATATTTGAAATGATAAAGACAAAGTAGTTAAGTTTATAAAACCCTGAATTTCAATTTATATATATATATATATATATATGCATAAAATTCTTTTTTGAAGTATATAATTGTTATAAGAAAATATAAGGTTAGCTATATTCATTGTAATCTGGATGGAAGAAACTCCGGCTTTCCTCCAAACTCAAATAGCATCTGATGTAGCCTCTTAATCAGTTTAATGAAAGTCTGTTATTCTGGTTTAAAGGAAGAATAAAATAGACCTTGTAGATAAGTGGATAAGAGAGGTAGCCTATAGACTCAAGCAATGAGCTTTGGTGGAAACTCACTGTGTTTCTTCATGTGAGTCAGATAGATTTTTATTAGACTTAGATTTTTATTAGACCAGGCCAACCTAAACAGGAACGTGCCCACAAGAATGCAAGTGGGAAAAATGGGAAGAATCTTGCAAAAGTAGGCATTTTCAATCTTAAATACTATATTTCCACCAGGACAAATTTAATTTAACAGAAGCAACAGGTGTAGGAAAGAAAGATCAGCAACTTCATTCCTGATTTTAATGCATTTGCTTTTCCTCATTGTGTTTATCTTGTGCCTACAACTGCAGAGCAGTTACAAGTGCCAATCGAAAGGAACAACCACTTTTTAGCTTTTTTGCAATGGAAGGAAACCATTGAGGCACAATACAATCGAGGAGACGGAAACGGGTACAAAGAAGGAAAATGGATACAAGAATTAAAAGAAATCAATCTCTAAATAATTACCTGAAGGCTTCACATCAACACCAGGCACCTCAGTTGTGGGTGCTTTTGGCTGATCAATGATAGCGGGGAAGTCCATCACAACTGGTTTTGGCACGTCTGGGGGATTTGTACAACGGATGAGTGCCCAATTCACACTTTGAAAGAAAGGATGTTGTTTAACTTCTGTAGCACCACGCCTAAAAGCAAGACGATGCTGTGGCTCTTTTACAAGTAGACCCCTAATCAAGTCTCTGGCAGCAAAGCTCACAGAAGGCGACTCTGGAAATCTCAAGGGCTGGCCAACCACATTAAATAGAGTAGCCCGGTTCCCAGCTCCCTTGAATGGAGTTTTACCAAACAAAAGCTCATAAAGAAATATCCCAAATGTCCACCAATCTACAGCACTACCATGGCCTTCACCTTTAATGATTTCAGGTGCCAAGTACTCATGCGTACCAACAAAAGACATTGACCGAGCACTGGTGGGTTCAGCGATGAGTTCAGGGAGAGGAGTCACTTGATGACATGTTTCATTCCTTGACTTGTTCTTTTTTTCTTTCTTGGGCTTGCCTGATAAGAAACGTGGTGCAAAACAGGCAGGTTGGATGCAATCTGGCTGCATTACACAAGTTGGCTCTATGCAGGTGGGTTGAACACAGTATGCTGAGTTCTTTGTCTCCAAGCTTAAGTTAGAGGATCTCACCAGAGTTGGGCAGACAGCACATCTTAGAGAGAGGTCAAAATCTGAAAGCATTATGTGCCCATCTTCTCTCACCAACACATTTTCTGGTTTTAGGTCTCTGTAAATGATGCCAAGCATGTGCAAATACTCCAGAGCAAGAAGAACTTCAGCCACATAAAACCTGCAGTGACAGTGTAGATCAATGGGCTGAAAATACAATCAAGGATACATTATCATTTTTTCTTTAAAATTAAGTTCAGATAAAAGTAAACCTTTATCAGCATCATCATGAAAAAGAACAGTTACCGAGATAGATCGGTAAGAACAATTGTCCCAGAAATCTTAGTTCAAATATTATGTTTTCTAGTTTCTATAACACGTTGTGCATTCACTAGAATTATATCAACAAAAACAAGGAAAAAGAAAAAAAATATTAGCTTTTGTGAGAACCAGAAGTATCGCTTAATATGATGGAATCCTTTTTTTTTTTTTTTTAATTATTCCAATTGTTTTTCAATTTTAAATAGTTCCCCAAGAGGCTACATACCTAGGAGAAGCAAGTCCTACCAAATATCCTTTTTGGCTCTTCCCCACCCCCACCCTCCTTTGGCTATTAATTGAGTTCATTGTTTTAATGACAACTGATAATACACAAACTTACCTTCTATTTGCTAAGCTTTGGCATAATATTTCAGAACTTCAATATATCTTACATTCATGAAACCTATTCAATAAATTAAATAATGATAACAGCAACAATATAAGCGACTTATATGTGTATAGACAAGCCAAACTTAGCATGATGCCGTAGAGAAAAGGAATAATCAGGAGTTAAGTTAATGGAAGAGACTTCCACGCAAGAATTAAAGAACTTAGGGAAAAATAAGAAAATGAGCACTTGTTATGACTACCCAAATCATCATGATGAAGGGACAGCAAAGGAAAATTAGATAGAGATCATAAATAAGGTTGAAGTAGTACCAAAATATAAGGCATAATGCAGGTGACAACTGTTTGTAGCGTGATTCCACTAGGTTGGTATTTTTAAAAAATTGAGTTGTAAGCAGAATTAGTTCAAAAGGAATGTTTATGGCAAAGAAAATTCATGCTTGTTGTTTAAGAAACCTCCCAGAAAAAAAAAAAAAAAAAAAAAAAAAAAAATTGCATAAGCAGGTGCTATCAACATCAAAGCATTCATAATAGTGGCAAGATCTAAAGATTCACTTGATCCACTAGACAAAATGGACTAGCATATATAATTAAATTTTGCAGTTCTTTAGCTTTCTCCAAGGTTTCTACAGGCAAAGATGACTCCTCTTTCATACCAGCCAAACTATTAGAAAGAGAGAGTCTGTACAAACCACTGAAGCCTGGTGCAAAGTCTACTGAGAAATTTCTGTATTGTTTAAAATAAAAATAAAATAAGAGCGTAGTGAGATCATCAAATGAATCAAATCTAGAGAGACAGGGTTAACTGGAATTGGACTCACAAGTTATTCTCGATTATATTACGAGAACCAACATTTTTATCTTTACCAATAGCAGCAACATAAAATATTTGCCTGAGTGCATGCATTTGTACAAATTCAAATGCTTAAAGCAACAAGAAAAGGAACAGGAGGAGAAAACAATTCCTAACCTGGCAGCATGCTCTGGAAAATACTTTCCCGGTTGTTTTTGCCTGAGCGCATGCAGGTCTCCACCGGGGCAAAACTCCATTACCAAGCAAGAGAACTTCTCTGTTTCAAAATATGAATACAATGTGGGTAGGAATGGATGGTCCAGAGATTGCAGTATCTCTCTTTCTGTCTGAGCCCTCAATAGTTTCTTGCGAGCCGCAAGAGCTGATTTATCCATTACCTTCATGGCAAAATAAGTTTTAGTGCCAGTCAACTCTGATAGATAAACGTTGCCTATATCTCCACATCCCAGTCTCTTTAACAATCTAAAATGTTTCATTTCCAACATCCCATTACGTGATCGAACAGCTTGAATTGCTTCCCATCTTATATCATTTGCCTTGTGGGGCTTGTACATGGCACTGCTTAAACTACTTGAGCTGCTCTCATCACTAAGATCACTGCCAGTGCTGCCTCTGTAGATGCTGGTCTTCCTGCTCTCGACAAGATCACAAGAATTAGTAACTTCACCACTTTCAATAGACTTCTCAATGCTGCTTGTGCATTCACTAACTTCCGTGTTTGTGAAACTTTGTTTGGCTTCTGAATACAGGGTGGCAGCATAGAGGCTATTTGGAGGACTTGGACAATAGGTTACCGCTGATTGAGAAGTACAGTGGCCATTCATTTGTTCAGCACCTCCTTTACTTGGAAATAAAACCGAATTTTCAGATTCCGACAAGCCACTTGAATTACAATTCTTTGAATCAAAAATGGGATTATTGATGTAAGATTTCATTGCCACCGCAGAAACCTTCTCCTCATAAGAGGTTCCACCCACTTTACTATCAACATAATTGGGGGGCCCATATTCAGATTTTCCTTTATGTGAATTGTAATAGTGTTTTGCTGTCTTCAGTGATTCTGCATGCTGCACATCATCATGGGCCACCTTGTGGGATGGCTTTTGATTAATCACATAACCATTTGGATAGCTGGCTGTTTTCATGGCATGATTATGAACAGTTGCATAGGAAGTGGAAGAAACCACTTCATGTCTAGTTTGTTTCGAAGATGGAGGCCTAGAGGAGTGAGGAGTTTTAGATCTTGAAGGAGGGTTGTTGCCCATTGCCATATTCTGAGTCTTCGAAACTCCATCAATAAGTGACTCCATTCAGCAATTTCAAACAGGCACTGCCACACCAAAATCTATACTAAGCACAGTGAATTTGTGAGACAAAACTGACAAAATGATAAGCAATATAATCCCCCTCACCATCACCACTACCACCATCTTATGCCAATGCCATTAATAACAAAATCCTAGACTTAAACGTCTATCTATTTTTCAAAAGAAGAAAATCTGTGACAATAACTATGTGGTTGAAACCTAGGCGTGAATTTTAATGACCCTGTATGCAATTTCAAATAAAAATCATAATTAACAGAATTTGCAGAGTTTCATCGCACAAATATTTCGTTCAATTAAAGAAAATCCCAAAGATTACGGATAGAACAAGAAACCTAAAGCCGACCCGAGATACCAAGACAAACATAGCTAACCCCAGAATCAAGTTAGTGAACTTAATTAATACACACACACACACAAAAAAAGAGTCAAAAACTAACAAAGTCAATCATCAACTAAATAAAAATGCATTGCTTTGACATTCCAACATCACCATAAAGAAGTTTCTCAATGACCCAGATGGCATTTTTGCTTGCCAAGTAAAAATGTAGTAAAAGAAAAGGAAGGAACCAGAATTTGAAAAAACAATCAAGCTCGAAGCTTTCATTGTTTGTGACCCAAGAAAACCAACACCTCCATTCATTTGGAGCCAAAAAAGCAAGAAACTTGACCTTCCCCTTCTTTTCTTTTCCCACAATTTCTCAATAACCAAACGAAAAACAAGGCAAGAAACCCCAAAAAAGCAAAGAACCAAAGAATCATAGAGAATGAAAGAAATAAAGGGTACAGTATAGTTTTAGTTTTAGTACAGCATACCTTTTTATCAGAGAAGAAAGAGTACAATGCAGAGCAAGCAATCCTTCATGACAGTTGGAACACAGAGAGAGAGAGAGAGAAAGAGAAACAAAAAACTCACGGAGAAAGTGAAACAACTTTGGGTTGTCTTTGTGTTTCGCTGAAGAAGAGCTTCAGATCTGATCGAAACAAAGAAAAAAAGAGACACACAAAGACAGAGAGAGAAATGGAACAATAATAATTACAGCAGCAACAAATTTTTATTTTATTTTATTTTTTATTATTGAAAAGGTTTTTTCTGTTATTTTTCGTCGTGTAGCTAATGGTGCTTTTGTATAGGAATGGGATTTTTGTTTATAGAGTAAAAACTAAAAACAAACCCAACCACACAAGCAAAGCATAGCCAAGCTAAAATAGCAGCTCAAACAAAAAAAGTCACTTTTGATTTATGGGTCACCCCCTTTCACTTCACTCTGTGTTTTATAATGAACCCCTTTCTAAAAAGGCAACTTCTTCGTCATGCAAATAAAGGAAAAAAAAAATTAACCAAAAATATTTTTAACAATTTTTTATTAAAAAAGGGAAAAAAAATTTTTGATTCTTTTTATAGTTTTTTATATTTTTCAGTAAAAGTTGGATCAAAATTTTTCTAAAATAATATATTAACAAATGTTTTTAAAGCATCCGTTAACTGGACTCATAAATAAATAGTTAAATACTAGAAAATTGAAAAAAAAATTACTTCTTTATTTATTTATATTTTCTCATAAAATTTGTATCAGAACTTTTCTAAAATAGTTTATTAATAAATAGTTAAGCGAACTCATCAATAAATAGTTAAATACTAGTAAATTGAAATTTTTTTTTTCTTATCCTAAATCACAACTTTCTACTCTAGTATTTTTGAGAGGAAGTTTCTACTCTAGTTGAAAAATTAAATCTTACTAAAAAAATATATAATATGATTCTAATCTAACTATTTTTATCCCCTCAACAAATAAAATCGACTTTTTCTCTATCTCATTAAAAAAAAAATGCTGACTCTTTTTTTTTTTTTAGAAGAACTATTTCAGTATGTAGTTAGACACAATTAGGTTATTTGACTATTTTCTTCTTGAAAAAAGGTTATTTGACTATTTCCTCAAAAAATAAGGGTACGTTTAGTACACTAAATGTAGATTACATTAGAAATAATAATCTTTATTACTAGGAATAGAAAACATTGTAATGGAATAACTATTACTATTTATAAGTTTGGATGTTACATATGGAAAGCTTGTAAATGATAATGTATAAGGAAACTTTATATTTTTGGAAATATATTAATTTTAAAATCTATTATATGCACTAAGGAATAGCTATTACATCCATTTTAAAGAGGAATAACTATTCTTCAATTTAAAGAATAGTTATTCCAATGTAATAACTAATCCATGTAATAAAGATGCAAACCAAATAACCGAATTGCTATTACACATGAATAACTATTTTATTACTAGAACTATTACAGCATACCAAACGTACCCTAAGAGTAAAGAAAAGCCGTGATTAGGTTATTAATTAGAGAAGCATTATGAGAAACCTAAAAAGGGTTAAAAGATCTCTCCCATGTTGTGAGCAACATTGATTATTTGTAACAATCTACAAATTTCAATAGACTACGAACATAACTCATTAAATAATAAAGTGAAAAAGTAAAAAACTATGTTTAATTTATTATTTTATTTTATTTTAGATTAGATATTATTTGTAGTTTGAACTTTGAACTACAAAGATTTAAACCACACATTTATGTTTCAATACTTCAAGTAAATTTTTGGAAAATATCCACACCTCTATGGAATATTATTTTTTAAAATAATTAAATTTTCTTTTGTGATTTCATTAAAGTAAATGAAATAGGTGGGCTTTAAGGATCTTTGTAGGGAGCTATATTATCAACTGAAAGATCAACTGTAAAAATGTCACTCATTATTGGTAAACGGTAAATTAGAGAAGCAAATGATTTCTAAAGTCATTTCACCCATCACTTTCACTATCCACCGAATTCACTTAATGTTTTAGATTAAGGCAAAAATACATTACATCCTCTGATTAGTGGGTTGATCTCATTTTAGTCCCTTGACTATCAAAACTTTCATTTTAAACCTTTAACTATTATTGGTTTGCAATCAAAATGATCATTCTGTTGTCGTCTCTGTTAATCATAACAATATCGCTTTGATACATTTATATCAAAAATTGCCTACGATATAACTAAAGAATTAGAAAATCTTATAAAATTTAATATATTATATATAAAAAATTAAAAAAAAAATGCACACACCCAAAATTACTCCCTCATCCCCAACGAATTGCTCGCACCTCCACTGTACACCCCAAGGCCTCTTTGCTTATAATTAAAGATTGTAAAGGTCCTCTTATTTTATCAATATAAAGAAAAAAATCTCTATTATTTTTCAAGAAGTATTACGTCCACAGCATTTTTATAGTACTTTCATCATAGATGATAAGTTGTTATTAGTTTTAATTTGAACCCATCATTAAAATTATTTTTTTTTCTCACTGTAATAATCAATAATAATTTGAAAAATTATTATTGACAAATTAAATTTGTCACTAGAATTTGTTATGAAAATATTATGGATATATTATTTCTCTTATTTTTCTAGTCGAAGAAGAGTGTTATTGCCCTTTAACCAACATCAAAATTCAATCAATTACACAATTCTGTGTGTATGAGAGAGAGAGAGAGAGAGAGAGAGAGAGAGAGAGAATTTTCACAACTGACAAGTTAACAAGTTGTTATTGTAGGTAAAAAAAAAAAAAAATTAAGTTAGTGGTGTGTCAATGTGAAAACCAAATAGATGCAAACCAACTCAATTGTTATGAACAAAAAAATGTTATGAATATTATTGTGTTTATAACTTTATTCTTTTTTTTAATGTTCTTATTTTAAATTTTTTTTTTTATCTTCGTCCATTTTTTTTCCCAAAACAATGTAGGTTTGGATTATTTATAAATGCTAGCAAATAGAGTTGATGGAAGGAATGAATTGATACTAATTTAAAATTTTATGGTGTTAATTATAAGTTTTGATAGTCAAGGGACTAAAATGACAATTGCATGATACTCAAAGGATGTAAAAATAAATAAAAAATAACTTAGGATAAACTATATTACAATAATGCCAATAAACATGAGTTCTTTTATGTCATCATGAGAGTTTAATGAGCCAAACAAAGTTATTTTCCCAACAAAGGTAATTCTCTTTTTGGCTAATATGAAAGAATAGTAGCACAAATCTTTTCATACTTTTTAATATGGTATAAATTGTGATTAAATATAATAAAGATTTATGTAAGAATGATTTTACACCAATCAGATCTATTATTTTTACTAATTATGATAACACTGTTTCTTTAATATTTTTAAGAGTCTTTTAGCTTAATATTATAGTCTGTTATCTTTTATTAGAAGAACCACGTCTTACCGAACTATCGAATCATTAAAAAAAAAAACTCTCTTTTTCAGTTTTTCTTAGACACCTCCTTCTTCAAGTGAAGACAAGTGTTGACAGCCCAAAAAAAAAAAAAAGTGTTTAAGTATGACAGGGACAGTTAAAAAGAGTGATATATTTTATTTTTGTCTTCTTCAATGCTTTGCTTTCTCCTAGTACTTGTTAAGAGAGTAAATTACAAGAATTGGGGTGTCAACTAATACTACTTTTTTTTTTATTGGGTTTTACAGCAATCAAATTCAATGTTTGGACAAAGAGTAGAAAAAAGATTCATTTCTTTCTCAAATCTCAACCAGTTTTGTAATACCCCAAATTTAATTGGACAGCACCATTAACTTGCATGTGGATGCTTCGAATCTCTCTCTCTCTTATCCACATTTTTTTCATTAAGTTTAGGAACCAAATTCACAGAGACCAATTTAGATTTGAGTTTTTTTTCCGTACTTGAATGTAAAATATCAATAAGTAAAAATAATGATAAAAAATTAATCGTAATCACATGGGGATTAAGTCACCGCACCAATACCATTAACTTGATTGGCGGGAACAAGAAGGTGTCACATGTGCGCACGTGAACAGGACCAGTAGCACGTGGACGGCTGTCATTGTTTTGTTCGGTGCATTACATTATCTTGCCCCTACGGTGAGTTAAACCCCATCAATAAAAGTAATAAGTAATTATTGAGGGAACCCATATGATGATAAACAATAATTACTATAACCTTTACCACACTCTTCTCTTTTTACAATTGTTTTACGTAGTTTTTTGAGAGATAGTGTTAACCTGTTGCGGGTCTGCTCCAAATGATTGCTATTTTACTATTAGGTCAAGATGCTATTTAGTTTTTTGTTAAATTTTAGATCTCTTATTTTACTAGTTGAACTAACTGAAACCCATCATTGTTTTATATAATTGAATGTGAACGGTAAAAAAGAGTGGTAAATTTATGTGAAAGCGACAGACAACCAATTACATTTTTTCACATAATAATTGTGAGAAAATTATGTGGTAAAAATTGTGATTTTAGAATTAATTACTTGATGACAAATGGCGGCTTACTTTTTAGTAATTCTTAAGGAAATAAATTTGTTCACGTTAAAATGTTAAGTTATACTATAATTTCATATTCATTTATCACTAACACTATTATATATTAACCATTATAATACTACCAAAAAGCAGTTTTAATATAGATAATAATAATAAATTTTGTGACACTAACTTATTGACGTCATTTTGATCTCAAGACTACAAGGATTAAGTTTTTTTTTTTGGTATAACCTTACAATTCGAAAAGCTCCCCCAATTGGAAGGAAAAAATCATGCTCACAGGTTTACAGTCCCTATCACAAAACAGGCTGGTCTTTCAATCCTTTTTTGTACCAAGGATCATTTTGTGTAAAGTTACTACTCTAGCTGAGCAAGGTACTAGGATGCCAACCAACCACTGTTGGATTAATCCAACATTTTTGTAAAAACTCTTGTATTGTTTCCTGGTTTCTTTCCTATGAATGGTATAAAAAATAAAAATAAAATAAAAAACAAAAACCTTACAATGAAAGAATGAAAATTTTATAATTGATTTAAAAAATATAAGCATCAAGTTTTATCTCGACATCAACTATATATCATATACTATATTACATTCAAGTCAAAGTATAATCATAATCCAAATTTTCTTCTAAGAAAAAATTCAAATTTATTTTTAATAATTATCTAATTTTACACTTCATGTCGAGTGACACATTTATAATACTCAATGTCAAAATCTAGAAAACTACCTCACTTATCTTTAGATAAATAAAAACCACTTCATTATTATTATTGTTAAATATTTTTATACATGAGTACGGCATTACTGATTATAACCCAATATTGAAATAAAATTTAACTATTATTAATTTAATATATATATATATATATATATATATTGATGATAAGGGTTGTAAAAAATGGTTGGACAACATTGTACAAAAAGAAATCAACTCAAAAGTTACCTAAAAAAAAAACTATGGATCATAATGCAGGCCACAATCATCTTTTTTCTGTTAGAGGTGGTGGTGTCCATATCAATGTTCACTTTACAATATTTTTACAATGCCGGCAATGGCATCTCAAGAGACATGAGGGGCCGGGGTGCCACGCTAGTGGGACCCACCACTTGTTCTAATCTAGTCTTGGGGCTTTAATTGGGACCCACCTAGGGACTATTGTATGTAGTGCAGACGGTAGGCACGGAGGGAATACGGTGGTTGAGTAGTCCCTCGTGATGATGACCATGACAAAACCACTCCCCATATGTTTAGTGGTCCTCATTGCGTGGGTTCCATTCCATTAACTAACCTTACTTTGACCTCTAATTTTATTCTAATCCGATGGACATAGTGCATTTTTAACGGTTTGAGACATATAACTGAGTAATAAACTTGGTGGTCATTTCTCTCACATTCATAATTGATTTTACAGGTCTATTTTTAATGTAAAATGAAAGAATATCATGTTTCGTAAAAAAGTCCACCGGATGAATTGTTGAAGTAATCCTTTCTACTAATGAAACAATGCTACCTATATAAATGTGTGAGTTAACTTACTAATATGCTTCTAAACAAAAAAAAAAAAAAAAACACTTAATAATCAACCTAAGAAATAAAATATAAAATATTACTAAGTAATGCTATATTTACAGATGATAGCGTTTTATTCGTTGGAAAGACTACATTAACGGACTTCAAAATTTTTGCATATAGGTGGGGCCATGATAAAGGAGGGGACTTTCCCAACCAATCCTTTGCAAGCGTACAACTTGACACGTTTTTAGATTATGATTAAGTGGCTCTGAGACAAAGATGTCCAGGCTTGTGGTGACTAGTGTCACCAATCAACTAAACATGTTTCAACAATCATTTTCAGTGTGCAATGTACGCTATCATTTTCTCCAGCAAATCCATGACTAACGAAAATTCTCACAAAGCTAGGCACTTACTTTCATGCTTCCTTATTGTCCTCTGGGATCATGTGCAGCAACTACAATCAAAGTCCTCTTGGTCACTTCACCCAGAAGAGTTTAATTCTCAATGAGTACTAGTAATCTCACTAGCTAGGCTCTCACTTCATGAGTCCTTTCCTCCAGGATCAAGTGCTGCAATTGAGAACAAATTTCCAAGTTTTTGCTAAGAAAAAACTTTCTTTCAATCTAATTAAATATTAAAAATCTATATGTATTTATTACGGTTTTATTTAAAATTTTAAATATCATGACATTCTAAATACTATTAGATCAAATAAATAAATCTTAAACATACATCGAATTCCCTTATTTGAAATAGAGAAGATTGAGAATTTGTATTGTTCTTGGTCACTTTAGCATTAAGAGTATACTTGATTTGTAAAATGGAATGTTTGTGAAATTAGCAATTTAGCATTACTTAGGGAACAGATGGGGCAATTGTGATGGGTTGTAGTGTAGCTCAGGCTCAGCATGCAAAAGATCCTTAGCAAATCACAATTCAAGAATGGAATGCGGCCCTATGTATGAATTATTGGCAAACAAATCCTGTTGATAGTTACAAAACAGTGTTAGTGAGCATGGTTTGTACATCCTTTTACAGTTACAGGAACAATAGCTTATTGAATTCAAGTCCATAAAGGGGTTGGGGTCCTGCTGTTTGAATCCCAGAAAGGTCCAAAGGTTAGGTTAGAAACAGGGTTGGTTGGGCTGGTTGGTGGGTGATCTAATAAACTGAACATACTAAATGAATATAGGTAATACCATTATGATTTACAAGTAAAAGTTTTGCATTAAGTAATTAACTTAAAGCTTCATTGCACAGTTTTTTAGCTGTTACAACTAAAGCATTAAGATGCAATTTAAAAGAGTGGTCCTGAACAATCTAGTTATACAAAGCCTAATTTTTATATATAATGGAAGCTATTCATAAAATAGACATCAAGATTGTTCTAGTAAACTTTCTAAATACAAATTCAGGATGTATCTCCCTGTTGACAAAACATCAAGCCTCTTCTCACTTGGTTCATACTTGCCCTTTCGAAGCTGGTATCGATGAGTTACAGCTGAGATAGTATAGGCTTGGCCTTCTATTGTTACACTCTCTCCACATTGCAAGTTCTGCAACAAACAAGGTGCAATTGAGATATACAGCTAAACATGGATACCCTGATTGCAACATTTTGTTCAGCTGTTTATTCATTCACAAGCTATGCTGGGCCTACAGATCCATGAATACATCAATAACAGCAACATCGACAACATGACAGAACAACAAAAATTTTGTTGGCTGTACATAAAATTTAAGGGGAACGTCTTTTGCTAGTTATCTACACTTCCAATTAATATAGAATGGCACTTGAAATTTACAGTTGATTAAGCAAATTCGATGCCACATGGGACCATATGTCTTCTGGCATTGAAGCATTAGTGTTGAAAGAAGGAACCAACATTTATTAGTAAATGCATTCCTCATATCTTTCAAACCATTACAAAATATGCAGACAATAATGTATGTGCTAGAATTTTCTCTATCCTAATCCAACATGTTATGCTGTCTTCAGTTCTTTCACTATCTCTGTCTCTCTGGGATGACCCCAGTCCCAGCCATGAAGCTCACATGGCACAAAAGGAATATTTGCATGATCTTTCTCCCTCATCTTTCTTTCTCTTTACCTTTGGAGATCTATTATAGAGCAAGCAAGGACAAGGTGTGTTATAGACTAGCATCGTTATCTATAATTCAACCTTCAATAGATTTCCTTATCATCCATTAAAAAAAAAAAAAATTAAGTTATTTAAATAGCTAATCTAGCAGCATCTTTTCTTGGGACCATTTTGCTACGTGGAGTACATCCTTCAAACCACATTAAAAGTACTCTATAGTCTATACTTATTTGGACAGCTTTCATTGCCTTTCACTACCAGTGTAAACCTGCAATAATGCAAATTTAAAATCTTTTTTTTAAGCATCAGTCAATCAAAAATACATGTGGCCAATCTTGACTAGTTTTTTGCAGATTCATAGGCAACTCCAAAATTTTGGGACTAAGTTTTGATTGTTCTTCTTGCTATCAGTCAATCAAAAGTGTATTGCATCAATGGAATTGTGGATGAAAATCAAGTACTCTCTCTGTGCCTCTATTTATTTCGCAAATTTGACCAACAACACTTCTATACACTTAGCTGCATGCAATAACAATTCTTTAACCAAGTTTCTTGTAATAATTCCAAATCACATTTCTTTTTATCTGTCATACGTAATTTAATCTGATTCCAATAATGCTTGGCCTATTTTGACATTTGGCATGTGATAGTTGACCAAGTTTCATAATTCATACTGCACATGTGATTATTGATTTTTGTATAACCTAGCTAGTATGCTCCTAAAAAGCCTATTAGAGATGCCCATCTATAGTGTATTTTACAAGTTACTTGCATTTATCTCCTAAATAACATAAAAAAAATTTATTAGAAAAGGGTAATGTCTTGCCTCTAAAATTAACTGATGTACACATCCTTCTTTTGTGAAAGATCATTCATGATCTCGTTGAATTTAAAGAACTTACATTAGCACGCAAACTGATGTAGAAAATTAATAAACATTTCAAAGACATCCATTAGGCCTAACACATCATATACAGGTACTTATCGACATCCAAGACGCCAACAGCAAACGCAATCCTTTTTCTTAGTGGCTAAACTAAAAAGAGTAAAGATGCGACAGCTGACATTGGCGACCTATCTGGGCACAACCATAGTAGCTCTCCACCCGCTAAGGAACCAATGCTTAATGGGGCTATAGCTAGAGTAGAGCTATAGTCTGAACTCAATCCCATATACATGGTTTTAGGTAGTACAAGGCAATTTAGCTAGGGAAATGTTAACAAGCACCGTGTGGTGCTTGTTAACGTTTTCTTTTTCGTGTTTTACTTTAAAAAAAAGAAAAAAGTTGTCAAAAAAATTACCGAAAGAGATAAAAAAAAAAATTACCAAAAACTGAAAAATTTTCAAAAGCTAAAAAAGTTACCCAAAAAGTTATCCAAGAGTGTATTATTAACGGGCACCTTACAGTGCCCGTTAACACAATCCATCCAAAACAATAAGTACAAGAATATAACATTTTTCATAGCTGTTAACATGACATATCGTAGTTGATGCATACAAAAAGTCGTGTAAGTGGTGGCCTAGATAAAAGTCATGTTGCTCCAATCACAATTTGTCAGTTGTAAAAAAAAAATTGGCCCTAGCATTACTGTGTCCAAAATGATGGTAGTAAGTTGTAGTTTTAACTTTTAACACTATAATGTAAATGCTATATATCATGATATCTACTTTACCATTGTAGTTCTTTCATTTTGGATTGTATGTCCCAAATAAAATAATAATAAAAAAAAAATCATTTCCAAATCTGTTAGTCTAAATTAATAGCTTAGAATTATAAAAATGAATGTGACTTTGATTATGGAGATAAAAATAATAAATTATAATAATAATAATAATAATAATAATAATAATAATAATAATAAAAAGGAGTAGAATAGTGGGTAATTACAGAGGGGAAGCAACGAATGCCAAGGTTCTTGGGCGGAGGCGTAATTTCGATGACTTTATAAGGGTGGTTGTTATCTCTGTTTCTCTCTTTCTTTCTGCAAAACACTTGGAGTTGGGGTACCTCTCTCTGCTTTTTAAAATAAATAAATAATTAATTAATTAAAAAAAGAAGGGAAAATTGGGAAGCGGAATGTAAGAATAAAATATTAAGGAAAAAAACCTAAGAATTGAGTTGCGGAATGAATCTACGAACCTTTTGAGATGCACCTAGGCCCAAGTTCCACGACACCATTGCCATTTTCTCGGAGTCCCTCTCTCTCTCTCTCTGAGCATGAAAGCCAGAAAAAATAGGAAGATTTTTCTTTTTGTTATTACACGACAACGTTTACTGAGTTCGAGGAGGTTTATTTGGAATTTTTTTTTCGTATCAGGGGTGGCCCATGGGCTACTGACTTTGCAGCCCAAGTTCAGTTTGTAAACTAAAATGAATTGCCATTTCGGGCTTGGTTTGTGGAGGATTATTATTTTGAAATAAATTCTTTTCCACATTGTATAGTGTAGTTTTTTGAATTGTCCAAAATATTTGTTCAAATTGACCCACCCGCCCAATCCAAACCGATCCATCAGGATTTAACTGGTTTCGATGGCAGGAGGTGGTTGGCGATGTCTTAGGGTGTGTTTAGATATTGTTTATTTGCTAAAAACTGAAAATTTATTGCTGAAATACTGTAGCAAAATATTTTTTAAACGTGTGAATAGTACTGTAGAACTCAAATTTATATTAAAATCTGTGTTTAAATAACTTTTGTGAGTCTATGAACAATGCCATGAGACCCACATTTTTTCAACAAAACGGCACAAACGCAGACACAGAAAGCTTTCAAAATGCACGCTTAAAGTCTCCAACAAATTGATTTTCCCATATTGGAATTTTATACAACAAAAATGATCGATAAATATCTAAAAGGGTTTCTAGATCAAGTGAAGATCTAGAGATCCTTACCCCATCACCCTTCATTGTCCATGGGAGATCAAAGAGTCAAGATTGTGGTTCTTCGCAGTTGATGGCAGTTTCTGCTATTAACCACCGAAGTGATTTGAGTCAAAGTTTTGGCTTGAGCCCTAGACCAACTTGGCTCAGGCCTAATGGAGTATTTGAGGAATTGCTTAAAATAATTTAGTTATATATTGAAGAGAGAGAGAGAGAGAGAGAGAGAGAGAGAGAGAGAATTAATTAATATGTAGGAAATATTATATAAAACATTTATTAAATTTTCATTACAAATTGATGATAATGATCTTTTGTAGATTGTGAATACGGAATGAAGGATATTGAATTCCACATTTCATAATTGTGGTAAAAACATAGAATTTGCAAATACTCCGACAATAAACATTCGCAACAAATATATTGCAAATATGAGAGCAAAGCTATAGTTTTAACCATCACCGGCTGTCTTTGTTGCTGTAGTTCTGAGTATCACATCACATCCCTAGCTTTACATTCAACAAGTTGCAAATGTTTTTGGATGTGGAGACTTTTTAAAGCCGAAGACACCACTTCATGTGCAGCTATGACTTATGTCCTTTCAGTCCACCCTTGTACAATATACTACGGTTTTAAACATCCAACCTAGCCGAGTAGCTGAATGTTATTTCTTATACTTTGTTGATAGCATAAATTTATCAAATCTATACAAGGCTACAATCATGGCATGCCTTTACTAATAAGTCACAATCTTGAAGGATTAAGATGCATTCACTCCCCAATCAGTTCCAAATTCATACTACATCAACTCTAACCAAGATCCAATTCAGTCAGAAGAATGATTCAGTAGGAACATAATAAAGGTTAAACGAACAATGGTTGAGATTTGTTCCATTTCCATCATTAGGAGCTAATGTAGTCAGGGTTGCAATGTAACAATCATGTCAGACAGAATAATTCTCAAGTCATAGCAAGCAGCTAACATATCAGAACATTGCATTTTATGAAACAAGGTCAGCTATCCATGTAAGATATATGTTAAAGAGTTGACATCCGAGGAATTATCACCATGAATGGCAAGGTCTAGCCACTTGTGTCCATGCAAAACTGAAACAATAAGTCTAGATACACAGCCAATTTCACAACTTTTTTCATGAGTGCTGAGGTGACAAGTTGTTATTAGTATACAAAGGAGACAATAATCTGATACCTCATGTTGTGAAAAAAGTTCTGAATTTGTTGTGTCTATGGCATTGTTGGAACTAAAATGATTCGCTAAACATAAAACTGAAACAGTAAGTCTAGATACTAAACCAATTTCACAACTTTTTTCATGAGTGCTGAGGTGACAAGTTGTGATTGGTATACAAAGGAGACAATAATCTGCTACCTCATATGTTGTGAAAAAAGTTCTGAATTTGTTGTGTCTATGGCATTGTTGGAACTAAAATGATTCGCTAAACATAAGAAATAAATTGAGTGCTTCCTTAACTGACAAGAATAGTCTGCTAATGATTAATTGCCACTTATGTCTGCAGGTACCCTTTCAAGAACCAGAGATAATACAATCATCTGCACAATTTGCAGCTCATTAATGTCGACCAAATGAAACGTTAAAATCAGATCTTTTATCTTGCACTACTAGTACAGAAGGGTAAAAACATTCAAAACCACCTCCTCAACAAAATAAAAGAATCCGAAAACATAAGCTAACAAACTTGAAACTCAATGCTACAAACTGAGACAGGTTCGCATTTTTCCGTACACTTATAAATTATAATCCTAATATTCCTCCTCCAATGACTTCTACCTCGAATAAGGATGGTATCGACTACCACTCCCTGCACCACCACCATACCCCCCTCTACTCCCATAGAAGGAGGCACTACCCCCTCCATAGGCACCACCAAGACTGGCATCATAACTACTCCCATAGCCACCAGCAGCAGCACCACTACCACCACTAGCATATCCCCCATAACTCTCACTAGGTCCACCATAACTGCCTCCTAGATCATAACCTCTGCTAAAGCCTCCTCCTCCATAACGACTCGAGTATCCTAGATAGGGCTCTTCCCTGTAAGTTGCCATACCACCACCAACACCATATCCTCCATAACCACCAAATTCACTTCCACCATAGCCACCATAAGCGCTGCTCCTGCCACCACCATAGGGTCCACCTGACCTATATCCACCACCACTGCCACCTCCAAAGCTACTGCCTCCGAATCCACCATAACCACTATCTCTGAACCCACCACTAAATGCGGGCCTAGAATCATTATAACGCCTGGATGGGGCAGGTGGTGGGTTTGGCTTCTTTGGCTCTGCCTTTTTTATTTCCACCTACAAGAAAGAAACGTGAACCTAAATTACAATGCTTCATAATTGATAAAGGGTTGTATTCAGTACGAACAACAGCGTATGTGTTAAATAATTCAAGAATCTTCTTATCTTTTGTATGGTTAGAAGACATAATATTAATTAGTTTAATCACAGAAGAAAACGATATCCTTAGTTTCACTTCCCCCAACCCTCACCCCCCCTCTTTTTTTTTTTTTCTTTCTAAATTCTAAATTCCTTTTTTCCTGTCCTTTCATCTATGAACTAACTTTCTGTATAAAGTCCACATTATGCATCACTTCAACAGTGATAACAACACATCTGGAGCAGTAGAATTTATTAGAATATTTCTAAATCTGAAAGTAGGCGCTAAAGTAAGCCACCAAATAGTGCAAATTTTTTTGGAAATACTTTCATTAACACCATCCATTTACTGAATATTTTTTTAAGGAGTACAAAAACAACAACATTGTTGGCATATAAACTATATAAAAATTTTAAATTATGAACTCTACACCAAGCACCATGCTTGATGGATGCCAAAGAATAGAGTGACAGCTGATATGGATTTAAAAAAAAAAAAAAAAAACCTAAACAAGATATAGCATAAAGTTAACCAATAATGAATAATAAATACACCAAAGTACTTCTTAAGAAACCCACTCAGTTTGGCACATAACTAATAATTAAAACATCCCCACTTAGATGTTAGTTTATGGTTTTTTTTTTTTTTTAATTTATTTTTTATAAATGGATCCTCACCAAGGGAGGGAGGACACTTTGGGCCAATCCCTAAGGAGTAAACCACGAATACACAACTATGAAGCACGGGTGTAGGTGCGGGTACGGGACTTAGCAATTTTTGAAAAAGTAGGGTGCAGGTGCGGGTGCGGGACTTAGCAATTTTTGAAAAAGTAGGGTGCAGTTGCGACGATTAAAAAATTATTAAAATATTTTTATTTATATTTTCTATATATTTTTACTATTAAAATATTCTTAAAAAACACATTAGAATGGCCTTGGTTCACAAAACAAAGAAAGAAGAAGGCAAGAAATACAAAACAAAAAAGAAAACACAAAAGAAGCAACAAATATTCAGAATAAAATTGAGGAATGACAGATTTAGGATGTTTGGGCCTCATTCAAAGCCGATTTCTGCTGTTCCGGCATGATTCAAGGCCGATTTTGGCCTTTTTCGGCCATTTCGGCTGATACAATCCAATTCGGCCAATATGACCCGATTTTGGCCGAATCAACCCGGTTTAGTGTGAGTAGGCGCGAATCCAAAAAAAAAAAAAAAAATCAGACGCAGCACTGACACAAAGGCAGCAGCCGCACCCCGCATCGAACTCCGGTGCAGCACCCTCCCAGCCGCATTGGTGCTTCCTAGATGCACAACCACACCCACCAAAAATTTATGTAATCATTCAAGTAAAAATAGATGCATTTTTTCACTTTTTCAAAAAAAATTTAGAAGTCCTTTGCAAGCTCTATATGAGGCCCATTGGGCAAAAACTTCATTTGAAAAATAATAGTCTTTGTTTTTAATCTAGTAACTAATATGTTTTTTTTATATAAATAATCTAGTAACTAATATGTTATGTGTCCCCTAGCTAGTAATTCCATCATACAAAGGCTGGTTATAGAAATAGGGACATTATCTTTAAGAACATACAAAAAGGAAAAATAAATGTTCATTTTAGTTAGCACTCTGCTAACCTGAGCTCCTGCCAGCTCCAGTCTGTTACCCCTGGACAAGAGATCATCAACTGCTTGCTCTGTGTCAAAGGAAATAAACCCAAACCCACGAGAACGACTGGTGGAATGGTCCCGCATGATCTGGTGTTCCTTGACCTCTCCAAATTGCGCAAAGAAGTCCCTGAACTCATCTGCTCATTTGAAACAAAAAAATAGCTCCCCTTTCAGAATTAATATGCAAACAACCTTTATATTCACAAAAAGACAATTACCACAAAACTATAGAAGAAACAACCTTCATTCACTGTTGCAGGAATCCCACCCACAAAAATCTTCTTAGTCCTGATATCCTTAGACCCAATAGCTCCCTTGGGGATGGTCCGCTTAATTTCCACCTACATGCCCCCCAACATCACATCAAAACACCAATAAAATCAAATCAACAACTAAAGCAAAAACAACTAAATTCAAGCTCAATATTGACACGATTAAACAAAAACCCTACTTGTTTCCCATTAATAATATGGGTATCCTCAATGACTTTATCAACCACAGAGGGTTCTGCATAAGTCACAAACCCAAATCCTCGGGGCTGCCCAGTCTTCCGGTCCTTCATTATCACAGAATCAATAATATCACCATATTTACCGAAGTGCTTGACAAATTGTGCTGCATAATACAATTACAATCAAAAGAAGAACCAAACAAAAACTCATAAATGTCCCACTAAAAATCAACAACACTTGCATATAAAAATATATAAAAAAAGACTAAAACACTATTTACACCTTTTAAGTTTAGGATCGCTTCTAAATCAGTATTACAACAATGTCAATGTCCCCCTTCTGTCAACATCTGCTAAACCTTTTGCTTTGGTAGGTTACACATGCACTCACCCTCCATGGCCCCTACCTTAAATTTACAAGGGGAGGAGGTGCTGGTTGAGCTAGAGCTAGTTGCCAACATCCGTTAAAACTTTTCTTTTAACGAACCCAAAAGGGACCGGCATGATTATTGGTGAAAATGTGATGTAACATAAGAAAAGGGGCACATCAACATGGCGTAAATTGCGAGTTTTGAAAGCCAAGACGACCAATTTAGATGCGAACCCAAACTTAAAAGTGGTGTAAAGTGTAAACTGCATTTGAAACATTACAAAAAAGTAACATCAACTATAAAAATAACTAACCATCAGTTGTCTCTCGCGCTAAGCCCCCTATAAAGATTTTTCTGCAACAAATTACAAACAGGACAAAAATCACAAACAGATCAAAAACACAAACACACAAATTATTATCCACACAAGTAATTAACTTAAACTCAAATACAACCTTCTAACTTAAGTTCTTGAAAATTTTTCATTTTCTTTCACTTTCATCTTAATTGTTCATTAAAACTACTTGATTGGCAAGAGCACAAAACAAACAATTAAAATCAAACACAAATTTCCTCCAGTTCCGAAATTTTTTCTTTCTTTTTCCTTCCATTTTTCCCCTAATATTTTTTCCCAATAATCAACAAAGCATTAGAGAAACAACGAGTAACTGAAACGGTTACTCACTAAGTTTTTTTTTTCTTTCTAAGATTTGGGTGATTTTTGTTGTTGTTGATAGATTTTCTTAGGAACCAAACAGAGCTGTAAAAATTGAAAAGTTTAAGAGAGAGAGAGAGAGAGAGAAACCCGGCGCTAGCTCCGTCGGAAGAGTGAGAGTGAGACTTGTCGTTGATGATGTCGTCGTCTTCTCTGAGGTCAGAAGACTTAACGTCGTTAGGTTCTCCGTCGAGGATAGCTTCGTTGGCTTGAGAGTCCATTTGGAAGCTAGCTAACGACGATTTCACGAATTCGAAGAAGAAGAAGAAGAAGAAGAAGAAAATTTGGATTTGGATTTAGGAGTGCCCTAGCTTAATAGCTTTTAGCTTTAGAAGAGTCAGAGAGAGAGAGAGAGAGAGAGAGAGAGTACAATGAATGAATAGGTAGGTGAAGAAAGAAAGCCCTAAAACTAAAACCCTTTTTAAGCTATTCTTGCTCTCTCATTGGCTGGACACACGGCTATCGTGTTAAGTGTTCTACTACTTCCTTCCTTTTAAACCCATCCTATCACGTTTCTTTTTTCTTTTTCTTTTTTTTTTTTCTTTTTTTTTTTAAAGCTCACTATAATTTATAAGTTAAATTTTAGTTATTCAAATCTTTTATCCTCAACTATTGAAATATAAAAAATTATAGATATATCCAATTAGTTATTTTATAACTTATGTTATAATGGAGCGTTTTGTGGTTTTATTGGATCTTGTCGTGTAAGCAATAATTATAATGAGTAATGACAAAATTACATAATAGTTTACCTGTTGTATTTATATTTCCTTTTTAGCACTAAAAATGAAGTTTTTAAATTTCAAAGACTAAAATATAACCTTACCCAAAAATTAGGAAACAAAAAATATATTTTTTGGTTTTTTTTTTTAGACAAATTACATCAATCTTCTTTGTGTAATGAATATATGCAACATCAATCTTTTAAGTTTTGTAGAAGTAAAAAAATGATAATTACCTTAAACTTTGTGAATAGCGCAACCGATACAATGAAACTTTGATTGTTATTTTTGCCTATTAGTCTATTTTTGTGGATAAACATGTTCTTAGTTAAGCATTAACATTTCTAATTTGACGTAAGCTTATTGATGAAATCCCTATTTTGCCTTGAAGTCGTCAAATTTATGTGATTTACTAAAAAATTTATGAATGCTCAATCATATACTTTAAGGACAAAATAGACATCTCACCCTTCTCACCATATCCAAACTAATTCAAGTCCACACGAGCAAGTTTTCATTTGTTCAATTATCAACGAGTCACACGATTGGGGAAAAAACACACACACACACACACACACACACACAAATGAGTATTCGATAAGATCTTGGGTTTACTAAAATCCACTTAAGTAATCCTGAATTAACCGAACTTAATATATTCATGTCTTAATTTTGTTGGATGCATGTATTCTCACCCCTCACACATGGAGGATTTGTTTAGATAAATATAATGTTATCTTATCTCTCTTTTTTCTTTTTTTGTAAGAAAAAAAAAATCGCTAAAAAATTCTCTCTTAATAAGTTAAATCTCCATCAATTTAGAAAGCATCACATTGTTGTCAAATCTTGTGGGAAAACATTGAATCTCACCGCTTCCGCTAGCCTTTGTTTTAATTGATTGAGCCGAAAATTTTAGGATTTCTGTCGCCATTGATATCCTCATTGACTGTCGCTACGAACAGAGTTACGGTTTAGGTCCAATTGAGAATTTTAACTCTCTTATGGACTATTTTTTTTTTTTTTTTTTTTTTTTGTTTGGTACTCTTGGATCTGATTTGTTGATTACATGTTTTTTCTTACTATTTGTGGATTATTTTTTTTTTTTTAATTTTTAGATCTAATGTAAAGAAATTTATTGGATTTTTTTTTTTTTATAAATTTTTTCCATCTGTGGGTGGATCCGATTTATATATTTAGTTTGAGATACTAGTTGAATTATCGACATGTTTGGGAGAAAGGAAAGTACGGTTAACTCGATACTCTAGACTAATATCGACCAGTCACTAAAAATAAGGGTGCGATTGATTTCGAGTTTTCGAGTTGACATGTAGTCCACAAATGGTTCTTTATTGTGGAGTTCAAAGTTCAAACAAATGGTGGGGAAAGGTCAACAAGCAAAATCCATTTCATTGAAAAAATTATCACCAACTATGAAGTTTGAAAAGTAGATCAGCTTTGCACATGATCGAAGAATCAACGTTTTTTGCTTTTCTTTTTCATACTTGAGTTCCTAACCATTTGTAATAATACAACAAAATTTTGATGGGCACTCTGCCGCGTTGTACATGAATTTACATGAGAGAGAGAGAGAGAGGCCCTTCTAATCTAGACCCTGACAAACCATACATCTACATTGTATTCTGTAGATTAAACCTCCTCCTTCCCTCTTGCCTGTAGTGTGGAGTTTCATCTATTGTTCTTCTTACGTAGTCAACGAAAGGCTGAGGTGTTCGAGGAGACTGTTCATTCAAAACAGCAGGGCTGCCACGAACAGGGGTCATGGGTGCTGGGACAGTGGGAGTAGCAGGAGCAGGAGCAGGAGCAGTGGATGTCTGAGATCTGCCAGGCCTGTCCAAGTAACAGATGAAGATGGCCGCCGTCAATACCAATAGCACAAAGCACCCAACCACACTTGCCCAAAGGGTTTTATTTATCATAGTTCCTGATGCCGCTGCTCTTTCTACAGGTTGGTAGGCAACATCTATTTCCACTCTCTGACCTGTAAAACAGGCAATAGAGACGTCAATTTGGTCCATATTTAAGAAATCCACTGTGTCTCCCTCAGAGACAAACTTTCTTGATCGCTGAAAAAAGCAAAGACGTATCATGATTCAGAACTAGGTAGACTCACCATTAGCTGGGAGCGTGATTATGATTTTGTCTTTGAATCTTTTTGTTCCTAGCACTTTGATCTGGAGAAGGAGAATAGAGATGATTAGTCTAAAAATGAAATCATTTGTTGTATTTTATACAGTTTTAGAGATGAAACCAGTACACTAATTATTATCCTGCAGTCCTGCAAACATAGAGGAGGAACATTAGGACTTTGGACAATGTGCTTCCCAATATTAGAGTTTGTGGTTGTTAGGATGATGTACATATTGTTAGCCTATTTCCTAATAACTTCAGCTTTTGAGATGAAATAACTAACATTGTATTAAAGCCCGGTATGACTCATGAATCTTGTGTTCGATACTAAACCCCATTTCAGTTTCAGTAACATTGTTGCTTCGGTTCTAAATGTCCAAGGCCTGCATTTTTTTTGTTCAATGTTGTTGGGTAGGCCAGCCCGTGAAGGGGGCCTAAAGAGTTAAAACTTAAAAAGTGTTCTTGAGCTTGATATACACGTTGGCCTATTTCCTAACAGATTTAAGCTTTTAAGATTGATGATTACTAATATTTGCATTGATTTCAAATTTAACTTCATCCTTTTTATACTCTCCTAATTAAATTTCATTCTCTGAAAGAACTTCATAACAAAAGCCATGAAACCTTTTTATTTCTACAAGACATTTAAACAATTTCTGTAAAGTTTGACAGTTTAACTTGACTAGTAATAATAACTCATCAACAACACTTGCATTATAAGCAAATGCATTTAATGAAGCATAATGCTCACCTCGTACTGTGCCCGCCCACCAATTCCAGATTCTTCTCTATAGATGGGGCTGATCATGATCTGATCCTGATTGTGCCAATGGATTTCGACATCTAAAATGAGACAACCAAATAAGTCATTGTGGTACTTATATCCAGTTACCAATTCTCTCTCTTTTGGGTTTTTTTTTTTTGTGTGGGGTTGGGGGGGGGGGGGTGTTGGGGTGGGGGGATCATATTACAAGAACCCAAACCCGTTGATACTCTACCAAAGCTTAGCAAAATTAATGTAGATACAAATTTATTATGACTGTATACGGGGTCACTGAAAAATAAAGACATCTTATTTCATCCATTTATAGGCCCCTTGAACAAATAATATGAATGGTGCAAGTAGATATGTATGCTCCAAACATGCAATTAGAAAAATAAAGACATCTTATTTCATCCATTTATAGGCTCCTTGAACAAATAATATGAATAATGCAAGTATATATGTATGCTCCAAACATGCCATTAGGAATCCATGATACTTAATAATGACAAGAATAGGTCTCAACCACTGAAGATGGCTAGCAAGGGAACTCCCCCGAAACCAAAGTAGACAAGTACATTATATTTTTGAACAAACATTATGGAGGATGCACAAAAGGGCATATTCAAAATCCCAGCTCATCAGTTTGTGATGAGTTTAAATGTTGAAAGTTCTGCTGACAATCTGAAAGTCGTAAATTTAAAAATCACCCAGCATGTGCTTCTTCTGGAAACTTATCATAAACATAAATTTTGGTTCATGCAGTAGTATTTCTAAAATTAGCATCCCCTTCCAATGATAATGAAGGAGCCAGCTAGCTTTGTGGTAAAATCTTCATGGGGGGTGGTAGAGAAATGGGGTGAACCACACACCTTCATGGCCCATAGGCCTTGGCTTAGGTAGTGAAAGTCTGTTGCAGGTCTTAAGGTTCAAATCTTACCACGGAAGGAGAGAGAAAGAGAGAACCCCCACCCCCATTAGGGTGTATAGGGCTATGGGTAGAGAAAAGGCTCATGCCCACACACACACACATATACACAGGGAAAAATGTCTGGCACTGTACCTGTATTCCCCAAGATGGTTATGATTGTCTTGTTAGAGCCTGGTGTCAGATTCAACTGCTTTAAATTCTGAAACATTAAAAAATTTGCATCATCATACACTTCTAAAATTGAGTTGGTTTAATATTAATATTGAAACAAATTACTTGCAATATCATATAATCAGATTAGTTCATCGGATCACAGACATTAAACAGGACACCCCAAATTTAATCCAAAAACAATTCAATGAACTATCTACAGAATAAATCTTAAGCCTCCTAGCCAATCGTATACTAAAGTTACATGTTCATGAACTTATTGGGACAGCACCAACGGTCATCTGAACTGATGGGTAGTGATCAAGGTGCCTTGCTCAAGTTTTATTCTTCCCTTCCTGTCCCAACCAAAAAGAAAAGCAAGCTGTATGAAAAAATGTTTACCTTGCCCATTTCTAATACCGAAAACCCTCCAATAAAAAGACCAGATGCAGATCCCGAGGCATATTTAGCTCCTCTCATTGACGCACTCATGGAAACAGATATATCTGGTTTCATGTCCTTTGACTTGGGAATAGAGCGTACCAAGTGCTCTGGTGAGTAAGGGAAAAAGAGGCAATACGAGCTGCCAGTGTTAAGATCCACCCATGGCTTTGCATACCTTCAAGCCCACAGACAGAAAAGAATATAAGCAGACAAGAAAACTTTCTGGTAAATTAGCATACAAAATATACAAAATTTTAAGAAACATACCCAACAAAAGGAGGGTCCACAATACAGTCATATGGGACTTCTGCACTGTTTCCAAGAGGTCCAAAGTTGTTGCTGTAAGCATTACTTTCATAATAAAGAGAAAAAAGAAAGGGATTAACCGAGTGTCATCACTTATATGAATCTATCTACAAAAGTGTGCTAGTAACTGAAAACCAAATCTTCACAACATATATAAAGTATACAACATATCAACAACAAAGATTAAGGGTGATGGAGCCATAACCTTCAAGATAGAACAAAATTTTCATCCAAACGAATTTAAAGGAGTCTTCTCCAAAAAGATGACCATCCACATGAATTTTTTAATCGCATGATATATTAAGTCATTTAAATAGGAACACAATAAATTTCAGATTTTTTTTTTGCTTTGGGGGGGGGTGGGGGGGTGGCAATTCTAGCCATTACAGGTGTGTGTGTTAGATTAAACTCAGACTCTAAAATTTATTTAACTTATTTGCATGAGTTGTCAGGGCAGTATAACTTGCTTTGCAAATGTTCAGAAGTCACAAAGGGTTTATAGAGGTGAGAAAAATGAAAAAATAAAGAAAGAAAGAAAGGAAAAACAGTCGCAATGTGTCCTAATGGCGTGAATGAACTCTTATGGAAGAATTATTTTTCTCCACATGATTGAAACCTATAAATTAAATAATCCGTCTTCAAGTACTTCACAAGTCACTAAAGGGTGCTTATATCTTTGTCAGCACAGGACTGGCTTATTTATGAACCATGACTTGTGTGACACTTTCTCTGGCATGTCAGATACTTGTGGACATGACAATTGAGCACACCATTATCCCACATGCATTCTAAGATTTGTAAAATAACCTTCATTTAATAAAAAAAAAATGAGGAGAATTATTAAACATGTTACTATCAAGTATTAAAAACCTATGAAATTCTTATCATCCTGATGATTTTTATTACGTATAATTTTTCTGCCAGCATACACAAAAATGTATGTATCAATATTGTTAATTTACTAAAACACACATATAGCCATGACTCTGTGTCTCAAGTTTTGGACTTGCCGAGTCCAACACCTATTCATAACAAATTACAAGGGTTTTGTCTGCAATTCATAGTTTACAAACCTGAACTTCACCAAGAAGTTATATCCTTTTGTGGGAAAAGGAACATTTGTCAGCGTCTCTTTTGGAGCATCCACAGAAACAATATCCCCTGTGAGTACCGTAACCAGTGTTTGCAGTTTCAGACCAGAACCCTTGAAAATAACTGTTCACAGGTAACAAGTTCCACATTGAAAAGGGCTACCATCATATTTAGAGGAAATCATAGAAGCACTTAGGGACGATATCTAACATTAAATTTGTGCCAGCGGCTTCAACAAAGTGAAAGGTTTTATTCCAATACCTTGGGTTGAACCTTCCCCAACTGCTTCAGCTATTCCAGACAGCATGTCCACAGATACAACACTTTCGTTGGCAGTAAACCACTTTCCAGAAACTTGATCATTTAAACCTACCATGATAAATTGAACAATGTAACATCCCAAAAAAAAAGTAGGAAAGGAATGGCTATGTTGTACTGATGATAAATCCATGGATATTTGCATATTGATTCTGGAAGAGAATATTTTTTTAGCGGTCAGGTACACAACCAATGGGTCTTGAAGCAATGACCTCACACTCAACCTAGAACTTTTGAGGGGAGGAGGTGCCAATTGAGCTAGAGCTCATTGGTGGAAAAGAAAAGAATACTATGATTAATATATGAGAAACAGGATGGTACAAGAAGACATTAGAACATCCATTATCTGCCACCCTAGGACACAAGTAAGCAGTCCACATGTTGAGATGCAAAGGCATTTGGCAGATAAATATTTTTATGCAGGGAACCTATTTCTATATAAGCAAAATACATCCATCAAAGAAAACGGGAGATACATCTGCTTCAGATAACAATAGGTGAAGAAAGGAAGTAGAGAAAAGGGAGATGTCAAAGGAATTTTCACGGTTGAGAACTATTTATTTTATGAATTTCTTTATGGGAAATGAAAGAATTTCCTGTGTGTGCATGTGTGTGTATGTGGTACACAAGGTTTATGAAAGTTTTCATAGGCCATGGGCCTGAAACTCTCATCATCCGAGTAGACTGAACAGTGTTAAAATGAGAATCATATCAAGTCCAACATTCTATATAGGAATTAGACTTCTTCAACACTTTTAAATAAACTTGACTATTAACAAATGAAGCTTTAGAGTAGTTCAAATATTATCAGATACGATTATGAAGTGCTAGAAAACGAATGCTATCACAGATTTCACATTATAACATGGAGCAAATCTATATATATATATATATATATATATATAAAAGCTGAAGCGTAGCATTTATTGTTGCTACGCTCCTGTTAAGCCACCTCACCCTCCACGTCATTGCCACATCATTATTGTTTTTCATATTTATTTTTTACCTTTAATTTTTTTTGACAATATTAAATATATAATACATTGGTTTTACAAATTCATCTTAGGCAGTTATAACTTTACATATTCACCTACTTTAATTTTGATGTTATAACTAAGTATTGTCTATACATATTCCTCTTGGACGGTTTTAACTTTACATATAATTTTGTCCATTTATCTTCCTTTATTTTAACTTTTCTTATTCTTATCTTCTTACTATAAATTTGTTACTCTCTTCCATTTTATGCATACTTTCCCACACATGCAAAAAGGTTATTTCTCGCCCTCTCTCTCTCTTTCTCTCTCTTTTCATTTTTTGTTGGATGTTTTATGAGGTTTGTACTCCCATTGTCTTATTATTGACTAATTTATGTGTATTACTTGATGCAAGTATTATTTTTTTATCATTTTATTTACAACACAAAATAGTTTTAATGTTGTTGACCAGATTTAGGGAAAAATCATATTATAATATGTCCATATTTTGTGTTGTTGTCAGGTTTTAGTTTATTTGGAAAACAGCAGGATAGTTTCGACAATACAATGAATAACAATTAATGCAGCTGAAGAAGATGGTATTTGTACAGTTTCCTTTCATTATTTGTAGGTATTTTGTTTAACAAATTAGCTGCAAATTGCTGTGTCTTTATTATATGATATTTTTAGATGCTTGAGTAATTGTTTTAAGCATTTACAAATATTTCGTATTGTTCATATTCTTTATCTCATTTGTGTATTCTTTGAGATTTTTAAGAAAAAAAATTCAATTTTGTGTTTAAAATTATTTATTTATCTACTCATTTTTCATATGTTGGATTAAGTGTTAGATTAGATTATGATAGTATTAACAAAATACTTCTTATTTTTACAAAAAAATTTCTCTAAATTTCCCCTTTGTACTCTTGGTTACAATCATTATATATAAAGTTATAACCAACACTTTTTTTCTTGGGAATAATGACATATTTCTATTGCGTCACCTCAAAATTATATTAAAAATTTTGAATTTCATTATGCATTGGATATTTGGCTTGATCACATCCCGTTTGAAATGTTTTACATATTCGGAAGAAGAAGTTTGACTTTGATGTGATTTTTATTTTTCCCTTTCTTTTTTTGAATTGTAATTTTTGTTGATTTTTTTTTTTTATAAGTTTTTTGGTGTTTTTGATTGTACCATAGATACAATTGGATTTGAAAAAGTTTTTGTATAACTAAAAAAAAAAATTTTTCAAATTTTATATACTTTTTAATGATACACAAAATGCTATATATAATTTTTATTAAAAAATTAATATTTTTGCTACCTTTTGAATTCTTGAGAAAAATTGTATTGTTTTCATTTTGGTATGAAAAAATTATATATATTATATTTATGATTGTTCCTATAATAAATGAAAATATGATTATGAAATACATTACTATTTATTAAATTAGCCTAAACTGCAAAAAATAAATATAATGAGATCATCTTAAAAATATAATCACGCGCAACGCGCGAGTCCGCGACTAGTAGTTATAAATAGCAACAAGATGGAGACAGTACTGCACAAACTGAAATTGCATTTAATTAGTAATTTGAGACAGATTTGAAAGAAAACACATAACTATAAATAACTGTAAAGAAAATGTATTGGTAGCATGTTCACTGTAGACCCACCTTCTATTCTGAAGTTCAGATAACTTCCTTCGTGTAAGACTGGATTTTGAGGGTGTACATGAGCACCAACTGAAATCTAAAGAATTAAGGAATTAACTTGTCTTAAACCGTAGTACTAATTAAAAACATAAACATGAAACTCAGAAGGAAACTATGAAAGTAAAACGCATATAGATACTTTTTCATATTATGATGAGAACCAATAACATTTGGTTAACAAATAAGGCTTATTTCAGACATAAGTCTCAGGAAGTCTCCTATGGGGCTAATTAGGAAATTTGCATGACATATCTTACGATGACTGAACAAAACAATGTATCAGGCGTGGGCTGTGTGGCTAGGGCTGCAAACAATCCAGCCCCATGCTGTTCATTGAGCTTTAACTCAAGTGACACTTCTCCCCTTCAAGAATAGGGTTAAAGCCGAGCTCTTAAGTTCAAGACCCACAGGGTATGTGTATAACCTATCAATAAAAGTATAAAAATAGCTTTCAAACTCCCACAAAAACTCAAGCTGAGCTCATTTCAATACTCATGAGTGATAGGCAAAGCACAGGTTTGGCTCTGCTCCGTCTTTTGGTAAATGAGCTCAACAATATCAAGTAATGCCTGATTCCAGCTCAAGTTATGCTTGGATCATTAACAGTATTAAATTATATATATGATTGAGTGGAGGACAATGACCAAAAATATGATTTTTAGGTTTTCTCAAGACCGGGCTTATACAGGTCAAGTATAGACGTAGAGGATTATGAATAAAACCATAAACCAATAGCATGTAATTTGGAATTACATTGAATTTCCTCAATCCAGCATATTTGAGCCAATTAAGCTGAGCTGAAGTACACAGAGCCCTTAGGCTCCAGTTCTTCAATAAGCACACATCAAAACCACCGTACATGGGTTTGTGAAAACAAGCCAAGTCCTAGCAGTACATGAACAACTGAGTTCATTTACCACCCTAGGTGTGGCCCATCTACTGGTAGTCTCAAATCACTATACATGGGTTCATACATCCGGCAATGAATAAATAAAAAACTGAGGTTTATGGTAAAAATGGCAAAAATAAGTAGCAAGAGAAATTTAGAAACTGTAGAGTCAGTTTTTTCCATTTAAGATGCAAAATGAATTAGAATAATAAAAGAAAGCATGCCTTGAGTGTATTGGCATGAAAAAATCAGAGCCTTTCTGCAGTATTTCTATGGAACTTAGCTTTCAAGCTATGTGCAAGAGAAGAAATGCATAATTTATGGCTGGAAGATAGCATCACTTCTTTACCATGCTTTCAAGCATTCTTAAGGGTTGTGAAAACAGGGATTAGTTTGTACCAGAATATAGTCTGACTTCAATGGTGAACTACTCATTGATACCCGTACAAGAGCTCTTCCATGTCGTAATGCCTTCAACAAAAATTAGCAAGCTCATGAGTTACAGTTAGATGAGATGGCCAGGAATAAATAGAATGAATACTGAAATAAGTGTTCTTCATTTGTTTATCCAGATGAGATAAAAGGCATGATCAAATGCAATGTAAAGCAGAACAAATGGAAAAAGGGCCAAGTCGTAATTCCTCTCCAGTAGTTTGCTCTTTGAAGCTGGGACAATTGAAACTCAAAAGTTTATGTAAACAACAAACCTTGAGATGAATATTTCCATCGTCATCATGTGTGTTGTTTATGAGGACAATATCAGGATAGTTAGTTTCAGCATGGAAGAGAACTGCATTGTGTGCTTCATAAAAAGGATTTCCTGGTCAATAGCAAAATAAAAGGTAGACTGATGAGGACTTAAATCCAGAAGCTATGATTCCCCATAAACATTAAAAAACACTGAAACTTTACTACCTAGAGCATCAGAATAGCTTATTGGAAGTTTAAGATCAGCACCAACAACAAGATTGATTACATGAAAAGGGAACTCCTTATTTGTTATCCTTATTTGAGCCACCTGGTCAAAATGCACAGACATCAGCATAGTGAATTCTAAAACTTGTACAGAAAGTGTTAAAGAATGTAGACTCAAATGTCAATAGACTAAGATGAGGCAAAGGCACAAGAAGGAACCCAAGACATTTTACATATTTTCCAAATGCTATGCAGTAACTACATTTTGACTAATATTATGAACTATACCTGCATGTAACCCGTTAAAATTTGCTAACTCATATCAATTGCTTTTCTTATTAAGTCATAAGAAAAAGAAGTGATTTATTAATGCAAATGTATGAAACTGGGCAGGGGGCATCTGCTTGTGTGAAAATTAATTGGAATTCCCATCTTTGACATATTGAATTATACACATTTCAATTTGCACCAAACTATCGAGGAATTTGAGACACTAACAATGTCTCGTTCTAATGAGGTTAGACAAATCTAATGCTAAGATATGAACATGCAACCCACGCTCATAAGAATTACAGAACCTTTTATTTTTCCCTTTTTTGCAGGGCGAGGGTGCCCAAAAGACAACAATATATCTGGAGAACCATATTAGAAATAAGAGCATTCACAACAGCTTATGTAAAATAGCATAAAGCCCAAAAATCACCAATATCAGATTATGAACCGGTTATGCAAAATGGGATTTTGCTACAGAGCTTGTGCAAATATACAAGTTACTGTAGCTTATGCAAAACAATTTTTTATTATTTCTTTGCATTTCCCGAGGGCGAAGGAAGAGTGTGGATGGTGATTGTTGCATGTGAAGAGAGAGAAACGATTAAAAAAAGCAAGAAAATTTCTTATTTTAAAGAAATAAACTAATCAAGCAATACAATTTTACAAAAATTTGTACAAGGAGACAGAGGAGTGGAGGCCTTTTGTGGAGGGCTTGGAATTTGATCGCATTGGGGATATGGAGAGGGTTTGGCTTGAAAGGAAGTTTGAGAGAGAGAGGAGATTCTTCAAGTTGTTAGTGACTTGGAAGGGGATAAAGCTCCAAGTCTGGATGGGTTTACTATGGCGTTTTATCATCATTGTTGGAGAGTAGTGGAGAAAGACGTCTTAGCGGTCTTTGAAGAGTTTTTTCAACATTGTAAGTTTAAAAAATCCCTTAATGCTACCTTCATTGCATTAATTCCTAAAAAGAATGATGCCTCTAATATTAGAGATTTCTGTCCTATTAGCTTGGTGGGGAGTGTGTACAAAATCTTGGCCAAGGTCTTGGCAAATCGCTTGAGAGTGGTTTTAGAACAGTTGATCTTTGAGACTCAGAATAGCTTTGTGGATGGAAGACAAATCCTTGACTCGGTTCTTATTGCGAATGAGTGCATGGATGGCCGAGAGAAGAGTAGGGTTCCTGGAGTCATATGCAAACTTGATATTGAGAAAGCCTACGATCATGTGAATTGGGAGGCTTTGCTGTATTTGTTGAAGAGAATGGGCTTTGGAGTGAAGTGGTATAAGTGGATCCATACTTGTATATCCACAATTCAGTTTTCTGTTTTGATTAATGGGTTTCCAGCTGACTTCTTCGGTAGTTCGAGGGGTTTAAAACAAGGGGATCCGCTATCTCCTATGCTGTTTTTGATCATGATGGAGGTGTTTAGTAGGATGTTGAGAAGAATGGAGGGAGGCGGTTTGATCCATGGCTTTAAAGTTGAGGGTAGGAAGGGTGGTGGGGAATGTGTTTCACATTTGTTGTTTGCAGATGATACTATCCTTTTTTGTGATGCAGAGGTGGAGCAAATTCTTCATATTCGGTTGTTGTTACTTAGTTTTCAGGTGGTTACAGGTTTGAAGGTCAATGTGCATAAGAGTGAAATGGTTCCAATAGGGGAGGTTGTTGATGTGCATGCCTTGGCTGAAATTTTGGGTTGCAGAGTTGGAACTTTGCCTTTGTCTTACCTTGGCATGCCATTGGGGGCTTGACATAACTCCCCTTCTATTTAGAATCCAATTTTGGAAAAAATTGAGCGAAAATTAGCCGGGTAGAAGAAGTTGTATCTGTCTAAGAGGGGTCAATTGATGTTTCTCAAAAGTACACTATCTAGTCTTCCTACTTATTTCCTTTCGTTATTCACCATTCCTACTCATATGGCTAATAAAATTGAAAAGTTGCATAGGAATTTTCTATAGGGTGATAGCAAGATTCATCTGGTAGGTTGGGATAAAGTCTGTGTGCCTATAGCTAATGGTGGCTTGGGGATAAGGAAACTTACTACTTTCAATAAGGCCTTATTGGGGAAATGGTTGTGACGGTTTAGGAAGGAAGAGGAGCGGTTATGGAGGAGGGTGGTTGCCTCAAAATATGGGGAAGAATGGGGGGATGGACCTCAAAGCTGGGGAGGGGAGTTCATGGATGTGGTTTGTGAAGAGGTATTCACATGGGATGGGAGAACTTCAGCAAAAATTGTCAGTTTGTCGTTGGGTTAGGGAATAGAGTGAGGTTTTGACAGGATGGGTGGTATGGGGATCAACCTTTTCATTTGGCTTTCCCAAGGTTGTATGGTATCGCCATTGATAAGGAGGTATCTGTAGAAGCTTCATTGTCAAGGTAGGGGGCTGAGGAGAGTAGAATTTGGGATGTTCGTTTTATTAGAGAATTTAATAATTGGGAGATGGTCGTAGGGTTGCTTTTTCTCCATATATTGGGTGCTAATACTCCTGCGGATGTTGGAGACCAAATGAGATGGAAGCTAAAACCTAATGGGAATTTTGACATCTGGTCATATTATAACAAATTAAGGGATTCTCCCTCAATTGTCTTTCCTTGGAAAGCTATTTGGAGAGCTAAGGCCCCTAAGCGAGTATCTTTTTTTGCTTGGTGTGTTGTTTGGAATAAGATCCTAACGGGTGATAACTTGAGATGGAGGGGTTTGGTTTTAGTGGATTGGTGCATTATGTGCCGTCATTGTGGAGAGACGGTTGACCACTTACTTCTTCATTGTGAGATCGCTTATCAGTTATGGAGCTTCGTCTTTATAACTTTTGGCTGGTCTTGGGCTGTTCCTAGATCGATTCCAGATCTACTTTTTGGCTGGTGGAATTGGTTGGGGAAGCATTCGTCTCAGATCTGGAACTTAGTTTCGTTGTGCATTCTATGGTGTATTTGGAAGGAAAGGAATCGCTAGCCTTTTAAGGACTTGAAGAGCTCTGGTGTTCAGATGCTTGCTTCTTTTAGTGGGACTCTTTTTGATTGGTCTCAAGCATGTGGACTCACGTCTAGTGATTCCCTCTTTTCTTTTCTTAGCTCCCTATCTCTTTTGTAATTTTTCTATAGTTCGGTTTTCTTGTTCCTTTTGTTTTCTCTTTGTTTTCTTCTTCTTGTTTATTCTAGGTTGGCTCTTTGTTTTTCATGCAAAGAGTAGCCTTTTATATATATATCATTCTTACTTATCAAAAAAAAAAAAAAAAAGATAAATAGATGTGCGTGTTTTGAAGAATGGTTAGTTAAAATAGAAAAAGTAGGTTCTTATTCTAAAATAGATAGTAACTTTTGCATAAGTTGATGTGATTGCTCTAATAAAGCTTACCTACATCACTCTACAAGGCATCAACAATATATTTAAAGAACTAAAATAGAAATAATAAAGCTTGCCTACATCTACACCAATTATCAGCCCTACATAAGATCAAATATCCATACCTCAGCAACCCGGACACAAGAGGCAATCTCAATTCTTCCAGTTGTACGGTCTTTTGCCTGAATGCATGCAAGATTGTTGCTGTCTGTTGTCTTTATCCTATCCCTGTGAATGGAAATAGAATCTTTCTGCACAGCTTCATTCTTCTCACCACAACATCTTAATAATGAATATACAATAGTTCCTTTCCGACTTTGACCATCCCACTGGCCATACGATTCTGAAGATGAAGGCAATAGACTTGTTGTAGTATAATGGGGAGGAAGAACCCAGGTTATGGGAAGTCCAAGAGCAAGAGGGAGATCTGCCACCACCAATAATGATACTGATGCACTGTAAAACCTTGACCCTGAGTTAGAACCAGGAGTTATAAAATCACATGAGAATGTGACATTGACATTTGCCCTGCCTGCAGATCTGAAATGGGGTGACAATGGCATATAAGAAAAATAAGCCAACTAAGAGTTGTCAATTAGAATATAGAAAGCGGATGTAGCTCATACCACAATAGGATAAGACAAAGATTTTTAAGATACAGGTAAAAAGTACAAACAATTCATCAGCACATTTTACTTCTAAATACCTCAAAACCATGCTTCATAAGAAATGTTTACAGGTTAAGTGCTGACTGAAAAATAAGAATTACATGCAAGTGCCTAAATTTAGTCATATAAACAGAACAGGCCGAGGAACTTTCAAAGCTTCTGATGAAACAGCATATATCCATAATCTATCAGCCCTCTGTTTTTTGCTCAAGCCATTAAGGCCCCAAAATTTCCTAGATCTTGCAATTCTTTTCATTAAGTCCCAGCCGAAGAAGCACAGACATGGACACAGTTCGACACTACATGGAACACGGTGAAATATCAATTCTTGAAAATCTAGGTCACAACACATCAAGGACATGAAAATTAATTAATTAATATAAATATTTTTAGGCATATTTTATGTAATTATCTTAGATTTTAAAATTAAGTATTAGCCATCGATAAATTTACAAACATAACTAAATTAATTTTTTTGATAAGTAAAACATATCTAAATTAATTTTAAAACAATAATAGATAAGAAGTCCTTCTATTTCTTCAGTTTATGATCTGATGGATGCTTGTAATTTGTGTTTTTGATTGTTTTGGTCCCCGGTTGTATACTTCTGTATACATGGGTGACTCATTTTTATGATCTAAATAAAATTTACATTACTTACAAATAAATTTTAAAAAAGATAGCAAAGAAGTAAATTGATAATTATGAAGTGATGTTTAGAGTACAAAACAAGGGTAAAAACAAACTACAATAAAACATCAAAACTTAATGAAAAAAATTCCAATACCAGTATTATTCACAATTTAATATATTCAAAATAGAAAAACATAAGGAAATAAAAGAAAAAAGAATTGACTATTCAACACTAATCTTGACATATTCAGTAAATAAAACCATAAGCACAATAACATATCAAAGAAAAAAAATAAATAAAAAGGGGAAATTACATAAAATGGTCCACAGTTTAAACCCTATTCAATTAGGTCCCAGGTTTTTAATTTTGTCAATTAAAGTCCCAAACTTATGAAACAATTTCAATTGGGATCACCTGTCCAACTCATTATTAATTTTTATTTTATTCTAGGCATTAATGGAGCAGAATAAATGGGGAAACCGTTATTAAACTTTGTATTTCACTTAGCTAACTACTAACTAGTTTCACTTTTCTGGCAATCAGTCTCTCACTCTACACGAAGCTTTCTCTCTTTACCTTTCTGTCCATAGCTGCCAACTTGATTTATGAACAAGTTCTAGGAGAAATAAAGAGTTTAATTAATAATTTCCCAACTTTATCTGCTCTGTTACTGCCTATAATAATGAAATGAATGACGGAGATAAACAGAGGCTGCAAATTAAAACAATTACATAAATTTGGGACTTTAATTAACAAAATTAGAAAACTGGGACTTAATTTGAAATATTTTATAAAATGTGGGCTTTTATGTATTTTCCCCAATAACAATTAAAACATAGACTTTGACACCAACTTAGCAAAATGGGGAAAAAAAAAAAGCAAAATGCTCAGAGTTTTCAAGAACCATTGAGCAGAAGCAAGAAAAAGAAAAAATATATATATGAAAAGAGAAAAATGAGAGATCAGCAACATAAGGGTCCATTGTAGCTAGCAGAGAGAGCATGACGATAAGGGTCTGTGGAGTTGGGAATAAGTGCTAGAGTCACCGATTGAGAGAGAGAGAGAGAGAGAGAGAGATCAGCAACAAAGAGCTGTGGTGGTAAATAGTAATACTAATACTATAAATCTAATCGGATTCTTTCAACTATGAAATGGAACCATACAGCAAAGAAGAGGTACTAATCAAGGGGTGTGAGGTGAGAGGCATTGGCCACACATTGGCCGGTGCATTTGCTGCCAATAACTGCCTAGTTGTGGCAACGAGCACGTCCAAGGGCTCAATGGCAGACTTGGAGCACGATCCCAGATTTGACAGCCATGATTCTTACCGCCGAACTAGACATTGCAGTTAGTTTTGGGCTTTTTTTTTCTATGTTTGTATGTAAATGTTGGGCCAGGCCAACCACTGTTAGTCAATTTTATCAGCAAACTAAAAAAAGTATCAATTTGACATGTGGAGTTAAGGCAGTAAATTGGCAAAAATATAAGTTTAGGGGGTGTAATGGCCACTACACCAAAGTTCAGGAGGTGTCATGGCATCTTGGACCATTACATTAACATAAATCTAATATCTTCAACACTCCCCCCTCAAGCTAGAGCATATAGCAGATAGGTCCAGCTTGGAACATTAACATTTACACCCTAAACAACTCCTACATAGTACCTTGGTAAATGATGGACAAGCGAGGGTGCAAATTCACCTGGGCAGGCCGAAATTGAAGTTGAACCATCCTAAATGATTTGAAACCAAGCAAAGAACCAAACAGAGACTTTATTCAGCTTAGGTTATCCTTATCCTGGATAAGGGACAAATAAATAACTATACCCAAACAATCAAATATCTACCAAAAATAACTTTTTATCATATTTAGGATTAAGTTATCCTTATCCTGGATAGGGAATAGCCCACATCATGAACCAAACAGGGGTATTCCCAGTCAACTCCAACCAACAACCAACACCAGTGGCTTCAGAACTCAATGATGACCACTGCACTGGCAACCAACAACTCTGGCAACAACGAGCAAGAAATTACCAAGAAAAACACACCTTGGAACCACTGAAAACTCCCGAGAGATCAAGGAAAAGCCACCGCAAGCTCCGGCAAGCAACCTCCATGACCAAAAAACCAATGTGGCAGGCTGAAACCTACTGAGGAGTACCGGATCTTTTGAGACTCACTGGAATACGATGAAAACAACAACCCAACAACAAAAAGCCACTAAGAAACACCAAGAACAACAATCAAGATCAGTGGAGGATGGTCAGAAACCACCACTGATCTTCCATTGATAACAAAAACAGATGCCAACCACCAATATCTACCAAGCTGAATCGGGGTCAGATCTGGATTTCAGGTCGAATCTATGCCTTCAGGTTGGATCCACGACACCAATGACAACAACAACAGCAGCCACCAGCGACGACAACGAGACAACCACCAACAACAGCAAAAACCATCAAGAACAACTAACAACAACGGCATCCACCAAGAACAACCACCAACAACAACTATCAACAGCAACCACTGACAACACAAACTTAGATCTGAAGGTTGCACAAGCAACCAACCACAAACAACCAAGAACAATAGTAACAACGAGATAAAGATGACTTTGATAAGAGAAGCTGAAGCGGAAAAGAGAGAAGAATACAAGTAACGTGGTTCAGCTTCAGCCAAAGTCGTATGTCCATGAGATAAAGCCTTAGTGGCTACATCTTTATTGTATTCTTAGTTGTTGATTACAATGAACCCTAGTAGTGTATATAAAAGAGCAAGGGTTAGCCCTACAATATCCTCAACAATCTTCATCTGATTCCAAATAGTCACAATTGTATGAGAAATACTTAATCCAAAAGAAGAAGACTGCACTCGAATCTACGCAGATGCAATCAATCATAGGATGAAATGTTTGACTGCTCAATGCAAATAATTTCAGTATAAAACCCGATGCATCCCATTGAGAGAACACAAAACCAATGTAACAGTAACTATAGCGTACCTTCCATACAAAACCTTGATAAACCCAAGTTCTTTCTCTTCCAAATAACTAGTGAATTGAACTTCTTTCGAAGTAGCCACCAGGGATTTATACATTTCCACATGCGAATTCTCTGACACAAGGAAACCCAACACCTAAACAAGGGGAAAAAGAAAAGGTCAAGCGCATAATATCCCTGGTAAAAACATGTGATGAGCAGAAATCCCAAGTAGTTCGACGCCAAACTTATCCAACCTTTTCATCTTCTACAATCCACTGATAATTTTTGCAGAGCTCATAAAAAGAAAACAAATGTCCCTGATATTACAAAGAAGTCAATCAGTACTTTAATAAGAGAAAGGTAATTATTGTTGGCTTTCAATTCCTACCTCAGGAAACACAGGATATATTGGCATCTCACGCCCAACGCCAAGTTGATCACTTTGTACATTCAAAGTCATCACAGATGGAACTCCTATTTTGACACTGCCATATGCTTGACAAATTACAGTATCTCCTTTGCCAAAAACCGAGGCAAGAACAGTCTGATCATAATAACAAATGTCAGTATATTCCTAGTAGAAATGTAAATAAGACGTACTCAACGAAAAAGAAAAAAAGTTGTAGAGGCAACGTCTACCGGTCTTGATTAGGTAAATCCAATGGTTCAAGAGGACAGAATTGCCCTGCCTGAAATTGTCATTTGTAACAGAAAGCCTATTTACTTCTAATATAATTTTATAAAGGGAAAATGCAAAAAATACCCCCTGAACTCTTGGTCAAAAACAAACTGGTCCCCTATACTTCTAATTTGAAATTTTAACCCCTGAACTATGATAAATGCCCAAACCGTTCTTACTGTTGCCATTCTATTTATTGAATGGATGGACAATGCTACATGTGCATTGCACTAGCATTTTAATAAAAACTATTTTTAAATTAGAATTTAATAAAAAAATTTCCCTTTAAAACATCTATTTTTTTCTTTTCCTTTTTTTCTCTTCCTTCACCAGTCACACCATGGACTAACTATCACAATCACCACCAAACCACAAACACCCAACCACCACCACAAACAACCACACAACCCCAACAAAATTTTTAGCCACTTCCCCCAATAAAAACCTTCTTTTTTATAAAAGTAATAATGTTCATTGAAAATAAAAATGACTAGGAAACATACACTCAATTCTCACACAGTCACAGAATAGCCTACTCATAACGCTAGACCCAAACAGCACCACCCCACTTCCTCAAGCTCTCCATGTACCACCACACCTAATGTAAGGCCTCTACTTCTTAACCTTTACCTTTACCTTTGATTAAAGGTCATACCCACTACACAAAACTCCCACTTTTGTGAGGTCTGATAGAGATGATTGGAAGAATTTTATTAAATCTTAATTACAAAAATAATATATATTTTTTTTATTAAAATGCTATCATATGAAATGCATGAAATGCTTTTTGTCAATTAGATTAAAAAAATGGTACTGAAAGGAGTGATTTTGGCATTTACCAAGGGTTCAAGGTATCATAATTTCAAATTAGAAATAGTGGGGGGTCAAATTTGATTGGACCCAAAGTTCAAGGGATATTTTTGTATTTTTCCCTTTTAGAGAAGTGTTTTTGCCACAGAATAAAAAAAAAACAGGTAACCATTAACAAGAAGCCAGATGCACACTCTGACTAGGCAGATGACTGCAAGTTATAGGATCTATTATATCCAACATCAAATATCATGTCCCATAGCTCATAAAAGAAAAGAACAACAAAAACTAGCATTACATAATCAATGCATAAAAAAGCTGTAGATAATAGTTAACAGCAAAGCAGCATTAGCCAGTTATCATATCTTACAGTATTGCCAGGTGAATTTGCAGACAATCTTCCTGAAGATTTCTGAATTGTTGCAATCCCCTCATCCATACTAGCATACTCAACATACACTCCGATAGTTGGGCCTCCTTCAACGGTAAGCTAAGCATACAAAAACACAAGGCACCAATAAGTAACAAGACACAAAAAACACACAAGTACACATAAATACGTACAGAAACACGTGTATAATTTTGTGTCTTTGGGGGCTGGGGGGGGGGGGGGGGGGGCATGGACTTCCAGAGTCATTGAATAAGACAGAATGAAATATAACATCCACTGTAGCAACAAAATGAATTTCCCTTTGTCTTAGCACTATCAACTAAAGCTAATGTTTATGATGAGAACAAGGAATAGACGAGCAAATATTTATATCCAGAACATACCACATATGATGCACCTGGTGCCAGGAAAATATTAGGAGGGTGAATTCTTGGTGGTGCATAAACTTCGACCTTTATTGGCTGACTCAAAATTTCATGTCCAGATTGCTGTGAAGCGCTGACCTGATATCAAGTTTTATCTTTAAACTTGCGTCACCCTAAATTCCCAACAGAGAACCTAACCATGGATGCTAATTGGAGACATAAAATATTTGTATTAATCAACAGTGAACTTACATAAAGAGTTGTGATTCCCAGACGTGTCCCCAAAATTTTAAAGTTCGGCCCTTTCACGTGTCCACCATGAGGACTCGAGGTATCATCAATGCCTACGAGTTCAACTATGTGATCCTCAATATGGACATGAATATTCATGTAAGCATACTGCATCACAAGTTCCCAATCACTGAAGTAATTATTTAAAAACAAACAAAATCTTTTTAAAGCATGAAAAGAATAGAGGTCAAGAATATCTATATAAAACAACAGGCTCTATTTTCCACATGCAAACTACTGCAACTTCCTAGTAGATGTGTCACAGTAAAATCAGTTTAAATAATGCTGTACAAAATAAATTGGAATGCATGTCTTCCCAGAGAGAGATAAAAATGACATCAATTCAAACCTGAGAAGAGTCAAAAGTACTTCCATCATTAATCCCAGCCATTAGGTTAATGGTTTGTGAGCTTCCTTCCTAAAAATAGCAAAAAAATATTAGAATAAAGGCCAGCTTAAAAAAAAAAAATATATCACCAAGGGAATACAAACCATAAGGCATAGCTCCTCTTGTGATGTAATCCTAATCCAGTCTATATCTGCAACTTGGACCTGTAAAATATTCTAATCTATGAGAAACTTCACACAAGTGGATCTGGAGATCAAGACATCACAACAAGTATAAAGAATGAAGAAAAGAAAGCAGCCCACAGCTTTATGAATTAGACAACACTAAATATTTTGATTATTTGCTCAAGATTATATTGTCACAGAGACAACCCAAGGTCTAGATTATAATTGTACCCAAAAGTGAGAGACATTGCAAATTAAATTCCCACTTTCCATAGCAACGGATAATTTCTATTTAACTTTACAAGTTATAATCCATTATGCATTACATCAAAACGTAATTTTTCATTTTTGAGAAGAAAAAGATAACATTTATATGAAACTAACAACGGATTCATTTGGATCTGATAATAAACATCTGAATTTACATGTATGTAGGACACTCATTACATCTACTTCAAAGAAGAGTACACCATTAGGTGGCAAGGCCATGCATTATTAGATTAACTTTATAACTAATAAGCATCATTAAGAGAGGGTGCTGCCCAAGTACAGAGGAAGTCCACAACATGATGGAGGAAAAATGGTGAAAAGGAAAGATGTTTTAGAAAGCTAAGTTGCTTAGAGAAAAGAAAGAATGACCTAGCTCTTCATGAGACACACTCTTAGAATAATACCTCATAGATAGATTTCTTGGATTCAAATTCAACTAGTTACAATGAAGGCAGTCTTGCTTATTTATAGTTACATAAGCAAGCTGCTGAGTTAGTTACAGGAACCCACCATGTGGCTGCCATGTGATTTGGTGAAAGCCTAACTAACTTCTCTAACTAAGTAATAGGCTATTGCACTTATCACTAACAACCTATCAGCTAACTAATTTTTTATTACAAGTGATAAAGGCTATTAAAAGTGAAACAAGAAATTACTTATTATACAACAGAAGCTAGTAACAGATAGATTTAAAATTGAACTGCATCACAACATCCAGAATATTGTCATTTACACCCAATCTTGATGAGAAACCACAAAAAAGTAGAAGAAAAAAATTACATCAGGCCTAACAATTGCATGACGAATGATCACCCAAATCAGCTTAAATAAAAATATGATTGTATAAGAGTTTCACATAGACAGGTGGATTACTAGGATTGTTTGTTTAGAAAGAATAAGATCCAAAATTGTTTTCAACAAAAATATTTCCATTTGGGGCTAAATTCTCTTAATTGATAAATTTATATGGACCTTGAGGATTTATTCATGCCTCTTTAAATTAGCTTGGGGAAATATATATTTCCACCAGAATCTATTGTCAAACACTCTCCAAAAAGATTTCTTTCATAAAACAAACAGTTTCAAAGGTAAAAGGAGTGGGTATAAAATTTTGCAAACTTGTTACAATAAGAAAATCTTTCATCAACACTAGAAACAGGATTGAAGTTGGTAAAGGTGAAAGACACAATCAAACAAATTACGCAGAAAGAACAGATGGGAAGAAAAATACCACAGCAGAAGCTGTAATTGGAGGAGCAAGACCAATATCACGAACTGTCACAAGTGCAGTACCCAACCCTTTTGGAGACAACATCAATTGTGAGCATTGTAAACCCAGTGGGGGTGGAACAACTTCTACCACTCGAGAATCATTCACAACTGCTTCCAAGAAACAGCTTCCACCAATAATTGACAGATTTACCTAAAATAAGGAAGTCATTGAATTGTATAAAAGTTAAAGCAGTATAAGGATTATATTTTCTGACACCAACATGTATCATCAAATACATAGCAGCACTGGAGAGGTAAATCTGATGGGCAATTTAGGTTGAAAACCAAGTGTCAAATGAGTTGTCCTACACATGAGCATCCATAAGTATTGTGAAACATATCAGCAATTTTGGTATGTGCCATTTGATAAATATACCAGATAAACATTCATAAACACCTGACCAATTAATTGGCGTCCAGCTCAAAGCATCTCAAGAATTCTGAAAATAATATATTTTTAAATTATAAACAAACAGGATGCTTTAGTTAAATGAAGATCTATAACAATGGCACTGTACAATGACCATCATCTTCAATGGATAAGTAAAAACAGTTTCACATCAGAGTTATACAGGCCTGAAGCCTTCTATCTTTCATCTCACACATCCATGGTGATTAACCGACCCAATGTCTTCTTCTACCTTAGAATGCTAATATATCACCCTTTTTTATTTAATAAGTACCATAACAAAAATGATTAGAAATGAGGGAAAACAAACTTTTCACCATGGAGATAGCTTGGGTTAAGTAGAATCAAATCTTGCTTTTGATTGTATGTGAGAGCAAATGATTTAATGTTGCTCCACAAAACATTTTCCTGAGAGGGTGGTACTCATCAAAGCATTTTCTACTCCTCAAACGGATAGTTACTTTAATCTCTCTTTGAAAAATCAGAAGCCTCTAGATAATACTGATTTACATCAATTGAAATAGCATTATACTAACTCCATATACTTAACCTATGAAACCTACATTTTGGTAATGCAACCAAACCCTAATTTACCAAATATTGTGGCAGTTAATGGGTGTGAAGGTACACTTTTTAGTAAGAGGACACCAATGAAATGAAGACCAATAATATGTGACCACCACTTTTGGTAAGTTCAACAGAAAAATTTGCTCGGTTAAAAAAAAACATTTGTTAGGCCTTGAACCTAGACCAAATTCAAACAGGCAGCTGACAATACATTTTTATTTGAAATCAAACCGAAAAACTCATTAAGTACTGGGATTAGAGTCTACCTTGGCATCAGGATTGAAAAATAGCAAGTTGAACTCTGGGTAAACACTAATAGTAGAAACAAGCTGCATATTTGAACAAATCTGAAGGTAAGAATCAAACTTTGGAAGATAGATTAGCAATATAAACCTGAATGGTTTATAGGTTTATATAAACCGCGGACAACAAACTTCATCACAAATCTTATGAAATTAATGGGGGAGGGAGAACAAGAAAAAACTAAATAAGCATCTCTTCAGGGAAAAAATTACAAACTTAGACCTGTAATTTTATTGCATCTGTAAGAACAGTCTCTGAACTTTCTAGCAGTTGAGCAGAATAATGATCAATGACGGTATCGCTGAAACCAATGACACTAGCACGAACAATGCACTGAAAAGCAGAGTACTTAACATCTTAGAACAGAACTATTACAATTTACTCGCATCATGACAAGAAAAAGAGGTACATTATGAGGCTATAATTTTTAGAGCATAGAATATGACAAAGTGTCATAATTTTAAGATCAATAGAAAATATGGAGGATTGTGTGCTAGAGACAAGGTCAATTGAAAAAATAAAAATAAAGCAAGTGCTTTATCCATAGAACCTAAAAAACCAGATATATGGCTGCAACCTTTTCCTAATTATCCACTAGAGTTCAATCTCAGACCTAAATTCTTTACAAACAACTTCAGGGCATAAGTAGATGACAAAGCAATATGAAAGATGAAGGTATCAAAGTTTTCCAGTACCAGTCCTGATTCATTTTGCAAGACCAAAAACCTCTCCCAACTGCATTTCGACCAAACTGAATCAAAAGCATCATCCCAGTAGGCTAGCCCATCACAACTGCTTAGTTCCCACCTCAAACAAAGAGAAGATGAATTTGCAAAAGGTTCTCCAGTGTTACTTATGCCAACTGCAGCTATTCGAACGGTGCGTCCATTTGCCACAGTCACAGGGGTGACTCGAACTCGTCCTGAGCTGCGGTTAGCTTGAATTGCAGTTTGTATAACATTGAGCTCATTTACTGAACAGCGGCATAAATTTCCCAAAAGCATGAAAAGTTAAATTTATAAAAACTAGCAAATTGTGACTGAATGCAACTTTGATATAAGGAAATAATGTGTACCAGGTTCATCAGCTATTAGTGTAATTGAGGAAGGATAGCCACATGAAAGAGATGACAAAACTTCTACTATTGCAGGCAGAGGATGGTCATCTCCAACCAAATTACCATGTTTGAAAACAAGTTTCTGAGTCATTTTAAACCACCGAAAAAAAAAATCATGACTTCAAGATTTCAAAGAAAAAAAGAACCACATTCAGTATAAAGCAAGAAAGAATGCAGAAACTTACAAAGTTTCCTAGCGTTTGACATAAAACTCTGTACACACTCCTATTGTTGACAGATAGCTGATTCACAAGAACTCTGTTCTGAACAGGACCATGCCCTTCATCCAAAGTTTCCACAGTTTCAATGAAGTGAAAATCTTTATCCCACTTTTCAGGTCCACCAAGAAGCATGATATCTAAATGTGTTCCAGGAACAAGATAAAATTTATCCAAATTTTCCAATAGATTATGAGCTTCAGCTTGAGCCAAATCAAACCGATAACCACCAAACTGGCTTCCATCCCCTAACTGACAAATGATAAGTGGTGGGTATGCTGCGATACGTGTAGATGCTTTTAAGACAATAGGTCCTTGTAAAGAGTTATCAACATGGTGATAATCTTTTGATAGAGTGGCATGCAACATAGCTCGACCAGGACCAGAAGCATATATACAGGTCCAAGAGCATGGAGGACCATTTAATGATGCATGGAGCACAAAATTTTCAACCATGTCCAAGACAGGTTTCTCCCCTGTTGCATTGATAATATTGAAAGACTTGCTTCCAGCTTTCCACTTAATGAAGGAGCAAAAAGCATCACACCTATAAAAATAGGCACCTGCAGTTGACAAATCACCTTTAACAAAGACTTAACAAGCAACAACAAAAGGCAAGTTCATATGGTTCGAGGATATGGCATCACCATTTGATGCTTTCATTGTTACAGCAGCTTGAAGATGTGATCCCACAACAGTCTCTACGGGGAAGCTATGAAGCATAGCCATAGATGAGGGGATGGAAACTTCAATCACCACCTATTAGTAATTATTTAACATTATAAATACAAGTGTTAACAAAAGGGTAAAGGGAATCAAAGAGATAAGTGATGCAGAGATTGCATCATTGTGTACATCTAGAAAAACCAAAAAATAAATCTAAAGGAACACCAGTGATTAAAGTTTGTCCCTTTACTCATCCCAAAAATTAAATACATTAATAAATAAAAGGGAAAGGAAAGGGTTTTTCCTTGTGCTAGTGCACCAGCTTATAAGATTTTCTCAGCATTATTGGACACAAGAACAAGCACAGATATTAGGAAATATGAAAACAGAACAGATCTTAGTAACATAGTGCAATCTCAAATTTTCCGAAAGATAAAAGTAAGCAATAATTAATTAAATCATTTCATGTTTCAATTTTTAAAAATTTCCTTCAAATTGGATCACTTCAGATATAAGATTTATTATTAAACATATGTGCTAAGTGTGTGTGTGTGTGTTTGTCTATATATTTATATGCAATAAGTATACAATCAATATTCATTATGCATTCAACATTTTAATATTCAACTTCTGTTCTAAACTCCGTGGTGAAGTATTTCTTGGATGTATATTGATGTTAAAGTTTATCTAAATTCTAAAAGCAAAATTTGTATACTTATAAATCATCAAAAACAAGGCATACCACTGCAACACTGCAAACACATTACCTCATCATAATTCAATGCATCAAAAACAGATATCACTTTAACAGTAGCTTTACCAGGCTTCTTGGCCTGGACAATCCCTGAAGCAGATACCGATACAGTAGCTGTGTCTGAAGAAAACCATTTGTAGTCGCTAGAAGCTTTCGCACAGCCTACAAAAATTTAATAGCAATCAGAAGCACATCAACAACATTAGCAGCAAGTTAAACACTACATACAAACTCAGCAGGGTAACAACCTCCTGTGGCCTTTAGCTCCACCTCCTGATAAACAGTTGGGGCCCAGGGAAGGAGAATGCTTTGTGTGATACCGCTTCTTTTGTCTAAAATAAATTTCACTTGATTGCAAACCATGACTTCTTGCACAACTTTGAGAACCTAAAAGGGAAAATAACCAACAAAGGCACATAAAAGAAAGGAACCATATATTCCAAAGACAATAGAGGCATGATAATTTAGGGGTGGGGGGAGTGAAGGGGGGGACAAAATAAGAAAGAAGTTCATAAAACAAGCACAAAATTTCAAACTAATACAAGGCAGCACCTCCTTTGTTTCTTGATGCCCGGTAAAATATGTCAAAGAAGCCATCAACTTATCCGGTCCCTGTGAAGTTGCTTTCAGGATTCTAGAAGTCTGCCAACTATGTTTTACTGCAATATCATCAGGCAACAAAAAAGTTCTCCAGTAATCTGACCGGTTATCATACAACTTAACATCATCGCTCTGCAATTCATGGAAGGAATTTCTGAGAAGACAGCCAAGAAAATCATGATAAACTAGCTGGTATAACAGAGTAAAGTGAATAAAAAGAGCAAAACGCCAACAGATAACTGGCATATTGTCAACGCATAGGAGCAAAGAAATTTGCAAAACAAATAGTAAACTAAATTATCATGAACAAGAGAGCAGAAAATGCCATTCCAACATTTCAACACATAAACTAATAAATCTAAATAAAACTGCTTGGAATGAGCTATAGACCCAGGTGAAGGTCAAGACAAACTATGTTGGAAACCGGCAAGGAATAAGAATTTTAAAGTGAGTGAGTACTATCTCTCCCTTTCCTCTACTCCTGACATTTCTTTCCCTTGGAAACCTGTGTGGGGTTCAAAGGTCCCTCCTAGGGTTGCTTTCTTTTCTTGGACTGCCACATTAGGTAAGATTTTGACTATTGAGAATTTATGATATAAGGGTGTCGCAGTTGTAGATTGGTACTCTATGTGTAAAAAGAGTGGGGAATCAGTAAATCATCTTTTTCTTCATTGTCCTATTGCTTATGAATTATGGTCTATGGTGTGGGCTCTATTTGGTCTTTAATGGGTTATGCCACATGGTGTCTCTGATTTATTTTCAAGTTGGCAAGGTTCCTTCAGTGGGCATCGGAGCATTGATTTATGGAGGGCTGTCCCACATTGTGTCCTATGGTGTATTTGGCGAGAACGGAACTCAAGATGTTTCAAAGGGAAGGAACAGTAATCTCTTCTTCTTCACACCTTGCTAGAGTGGAGTTATTCCTTTAATCTTTTCCCTTGTTCTAATTTTTTAGAAATGCTTGATCTTTGTAATTTATGTGTTTGATGTATTGTTTTCCATGTACACCCCCGGTGTACCTGGACTTTTGATTAATACAATTCCATTATTTATCCCAAAAAAAAAAAATGAGCTATAGACCCAGATATCATGGTTCAATCCCCACTAGGAGTTCTCATGAATTACTTGATACACAGTTCTAGCAGGTGGGGTTGTGTATCCATGGTTTATTCCCCAAGGATGGATCTAAAGGGCCATGCCTTGGTGAAGTTCCAGGTCATCCGAAAATAAAAAGCAATCTAAAGAAAACTATAGATAATGTGTAAATGCAAAAATATAAAAGAAATTTTAGAATGAATATAGATCATGAATATAAAGAAAACATGGTAAAAAAAAAAAACATAAAGAGTGCCAAAATTGACAACAATAGCACTTCCTGAAGAAGTTAATTCAGTCTTTATGTTGAAAGAACATATAATTGGAGGTGTTTCCCTATCATAAGATAAGTCATTATTTTGACAAATGAGACCACCTTTCAGATGCAGCTATCAAAATGAAACGATATAAAGGGATAAAATACCCACCAAATAAAATCCCATCTTGGAATGGGAGATGGGGTTTCCATGTCCAGTGTACATGGTTACCTCTTTGAGTCTCATTCATAAATTTTTACAAAAAAAAAGGGTAAAATACTATTTTTGTCCCTAAACTTTATCAAAATTTTATTTTTTGTCCCTGAACTTTAAAAAGTTTGTTTTTCGCCCCTAAACTTTACAAAACATTCTACCTTACATCCTTCCATCTATCTCCATTAGTTTATGTCTACGTGGCCTAAATGAAATGCTAATGTGGTATCTAACTTTGACTAAACCTTTTTATTTAAAAAATTATGTACACATGGCATACATTTATTATTACACGTGTAAACAACACACTCAAACACCCCTTATACCATCATGTCTCCCACCTGCTACTCTTTCATTTACCTTTCTAAGCAACCACACAGAAAATTAAGGATTCTCAAGTTCACAAAAACTTAAAATTTGAATAGCGGTGAAGGCAGAGAATTTTGCCAGATTCCGACGAGTTTCAAGTCAAAAATCTTTTAGTTTCACCGAATTCTGACAAGCTCTGGCTGTACGGACACTGAGGGAGAGAGTGAAGCTCAGAAAAGAATAAAGAAATGGGTTCTAAGCCCTATCAATTCAGGTGGCCTACGATTGGGGATTTTCAATTCTCAAAATGGCATGTGTAATTCAGTTGAGAAATTTATTCACTCGCAACACAAACAAAACCCCATCACCACACCATCTCCACTAGAGCTCTCAGAGCAATCCTTTCGAGATGCTTATCTTTTGAGCTTTCTCTCTACACAACACCCTTATACCCCAGACACATTTTCTAGTTTTTTTTTTTTTTTTGATTTCCTTTTGTTTTTATTTTATTTTACTTTTTCTTTGATTTATGTCCAAGGTTTTTCGGAGTTGGTGTCTTTGTTATCAAAGAATAGATTTTTCTTTGTTATCAAAGAACAGAGTTTTAGTTAGCTTTGCTTATTGAGACAAAGAAAATGGCTATTGGGGATGGAGAGAGAAAATGAGTTGGTGGTGATGTTTATCAAGGAAGAACTGAGTGAGATGAGTGGCGTAGGACCAACAGGTGGGAGACTGGGAGTTGCTGATTATATAGGGGTATTTTTGTTTTAGTGTATTGTTCATTCCACGAGTACCAATAAATGTATGCCACGTGTCTACAATTTTTTTAAATAAAATGGAAATACCATGTCAGCATTCCGTTAGTCCACATAGGACATAAATTAACAAATATAAATATGGGTCTTACATGCACTATAAGTACAATTATTAGCACAGTTTACTCTAAGGGAAATTCTATCACCAATGTTTTAAGAAATTTTAAATACTATTTTTTATTGGTAAGTTACTTATATACCAAACGGGTCTTGAACCCACAGCCTCATCCTCCACCTAGAACTTGTAAGGGGAGGAGGTGACAATTAAGTTATAGCTCATTTGCTTTAACAAATTTAAAATACTACAACAATTAAAACTCAATTACCAAAAGTTTTAAAGAAAACATTTTCTTAATATATGTTAAAATATTTTAATAATCTATTAGTTTTGATAAAAACTCAGTTTTACACGAAGTGTTTTTGCCACGTAACTTAAATTATTTTTGCTCCTATATTTCTATTATCTATTTTATTATTCAATTTCAATTACATTATAAAAAATTTCTTTGAGTTTACATAAGATTTTTGATCAATAGGTGCATCACACAGGCATCATTCTAGAACTTCTAGTAACACTAAAAAATTGAAACCAAAATATGAATAAGTTACCTCTGTAATGTAAATTTCTTGTGCATCAGGTCCTCGTGAGAAGACCTTCATTTGTATGAGATAATGACGGCCAGAAATGACATACCAACGTGCCACAGACGGAATGGTTTTCACTCCTTCTAAAGGATTACCAGAAGTAGAAAATGATGCTATAGATAACGATAAAGAATCTGGTACAACAACATTGAGGGATGAAACTTGTACATGGCCAACAACCCTTGTATCTTCAACCACAACAGTTGCTACCCCTAAGTCTAGTGCTTTTGTTAATCCCATCATAGAGTCCACTTGAGCAACTGAAGAGTTTGAAACAGACCATCGATGATGTGGAGATGGTAAAATGACCGCTGAAAATTCCAGGAAAGTGGCGGTAAGGCCATTGACAATAGGCTCATAATGAAGAAGTATGTAGTCAGTCCATGAAATTCTATAAAAGAGGTAAACACCAGCAGAACCTTAAAGAATTGAATGCATCACAGCTAAAAACATAAAGCCAGGTAGCATAATGGCCAACTTAATTACAATTGCACAGTATTTTTAGCCAACAAAGAGGAAAAAAAAAATTTAAGAGAGAGAGAGAGAGAGAGAGAGAGAGAGAGAGTAATGCATAGTTGAAATGATGGTTAAATCAATAGCATCAAAAGATAATATTACCCAAAAAAAAAAATTATGTCATATATGGCATGTAATTCTGGCACGCAGAATCATCCACATTGAAGGCATACTGAAATAGACAAAAAAATGTAGAACTACTTTGGAGTATTATTAATAGAGAAACCTTGAGGAATATTTCCACGTATAACTTTAAGCCTATAACGAACAGCAGCACCAATGAGGACAAAAACAGGTGAGGGAGGTTCAAGTGACATGGCTTCTGCTACAGTCAGAACAATCCTATCAGCCATATGCTTTAATCCAGGCTCAAGCAAATGCACAGAAACAATCTCCTGCCCAATTTCAACTCCTTTTACAGCATATAAATCTGAAAATACACCCTGCATTACATATCAAAGAAAATAATTAGTTATACATATAGAAGAATTAGTTAACATGCTGCCAACATTCAGTAGCAGCATTCATACACTATCTTCAAGTTGTATTTGGATATCTAAGTCCCCACACAATCCACCACAGTCACTTAGCGGAGAATCCTTCAACGGAACATGGACAAGGTGATGAGGCAATCCATCAGTTTCAGGCATCTGACGCCACATGAATTGTAAGCCCACTAGTGACGAGAAAACATTATCTGCAACAGAAGGATGACAAAAGTGAAATTAAAATTCCAACCAGACCAAATTATATTATTTAAAGTACAAAACAACCAAATTTAGACAACAAAAATCCATTCACCCTGCAAAAAAAAGCTAACAACAGTTGACAAAAGGGTCATCCAAAGACCCTTTTGTTTCAACGGTTTGAAACTGCATTTTTTTCAAAAGTATAGCCTCATGTCCCAGACACAAAAAGTACTAAATACGAATAAATTAATTTCAAAATTGAAACCACCTTCGCTATCAAAGGCGCGGACGCGGAGAGTAGCGAGTCCATCTAAGTCAAGTTTGATAGAATTATGAAATATCTGAACTCTGGAGAAATTGTCAATAAAAACTTTGCAACGAATCACGGTCCCCGTGTGAACATCAGTAGCATAAACAGCAGTCTCCTTTCGACCGCTATAAGTAGCAATCGACCTCAGCCTCGCACTCGTCGAGCAGTGATTGCTCGAATTATACTCAGGTAAAACCGACAGAACATCATGATGATCCCACGACCTATACATACATATATTTCAAACAAAAATGCTTCAACATTATGAGTGCATCAACAAAAGCGATATTACGAAGCACATTTTCTCGGAAGCCAAACAGGGGGGGTTTAGGGTTTATGAATTTGGATTCAAAAAATTTTCACAGAAATTTACCATTTGAAGCAGCCATCGCTTCCTTGAAGCCTGTACTCAACAGGATGAGTCATTTTGGGAGGTAAGAGTAAATTGACATCGGCGATGTGAGGGCCTGAGCCTGAGTACGACGTCGTTGTGTCCAACACTAGAAGAAGAGTGAGTAGTACTGTGAGGTACAACATCTTGGAGCGCATCGAGTCTGCACCACAGCATGGCATAGCAGCAGTGGGAAAAAGTTGAAGTTTGAGACTTTATATTATTTTGAAGCTGAGCAGTGAGTGAGCATTGTGGGGAAGAAGAGCTTGAGCTGAAAATTTTGAACAGAGAAAAAATGGAAACCCTAGCAATCAGGGAGGGTTTTAGTTTCAGGGGTTTTGGGGGGAACGACAGGTGGGAGACGTGGCGAGCTGTGATTGGTGCGGACGTGGAAAGTGGTAGGGATTTGGGATTTCCGTAACCTTTCTATATTGTTGGTGGGTCCCTGATATTTATTAATCTGGAAAAAAAGTGGGTACACGTTGCTCCTGAACAGTGTCTTTTTTAAGAAGCTTTTTTTTTTTCTTTTTTTAACTTTTTAAGATGCTTTTTATTCCTCCAACCAAAAAAAAAAAAAAAAAAAACTTTTTATTTTAATATTATTATGGATTTGGATTTAGATCTAATGCAATTATCATCTAGGTGTGAGAAGTAAGAGTTAAGACAGTAATAGATTTTTTTTTTTTTTTTAGCTTTTTACTCTCGTTTTTTTCTTTAAAAAAAAGGAGCTTTTTTTACTTTTTTTTTTTTTTTTTTTTTTACCATCCTAAGGGGTAATGGCATAGTACAATAACATATAACCCTATTTATTACATTGTATATAAATTCATTTTCTAAGCACAACAACCTTAACCAATTTCCATTGCAATAACTGCATCAAAACTACAAGTAAAATGAACTTAATAGACCAAAATTGATAAAATAGGCCCTAATTGGACAGAATACAATCGAGGGGGACCAAATAGGACTAAAGGTGACCGAAGTCGACTTAACAAAACCAAATAGGACCAAAGTGGACCGAAATAACTAAATTGCCGAATAGGACCAAAGTGGACGAAATAGAACTGACATTTATAAAATGGACCAAATAGGACCAAAATGAATAGAATGGACCGAATATAACCTAAGTGGACAAAATGGACCAAATAAGACCAAATTGAACCGAATAAGACCAAAGTGGACCGAATAAAACTGAATATGACCAAAGTGGACCGAATGGACCCAATAAAACCTAAGTAGACAAAATAGACCAAATTGAACTGAATAAAACCAAATACGATCAAAGTGGACCAAAAAGGACCGAAGTACACAACATAAATATAAGAGAAACATGTTTGTAGTGGTAAAATTTGGTTTTTAATTAAAATAAATAAAATAATGATGCTATGAAGCCTTCAAATTGAGGTAGCAAATATAGATATAGAATATATATGATATTAAGTTTTTTTTTTATTAATTTTTATTTAACCATGAAACTCAAGCATCATAAATAAACATAGGACATTTAATGTTTAGCACTTTGTTGTCAATATGGGTTTTGATGCATTTGGCATCATAAAAAAGGGTGTACACAATTGTTATTGAAGTTGAATTTCTAATTTGATTGCATGGGCTCTACGCATATTCGACATGTGAAAATTAGATGGTCTTCCTGTATTTGGTCATAGTGTGTTTCTTCTTGACAGTTTTCCCATGGCTCAAAAGTTGAAACTACACCTACAATGTTGTTAATTTTTTTATGAGAATTCTTGCATCTTATATAGATGTATGGGTCAAGCTTAATTAGCCTAGTTATATTAGTCATATATGATTTTTAGGAGAGTAACTGTGAAGGAATTTGCACTGTATACAAACATGCTTTGCAAGCAAGTCAAAGACTTGCACGCCACTCTTAAGGAAAATAAATTTTAATGGGAGTCTAAATACAAGCTACGTATTGGGTATTAAAAGGAATGATTGACATTTGATTAGTTTTTGTCAAATAAACAAGGAATTAAAAAAAATTATGTGTCAAATAAATAAGGAATTAAAAAATAAAAATTATGTCTCAAATTAATAAAGAATTGAAAAAATAAACATTTTGTAAAAAATCACGAGATTACCAAAACTTATGTGGCATAATATGAAAGAGTCCAAAAAAGAGTCGAACATCTTCTACTATTAGATATTATATATAGATTAGTCACTTACCTATGCTCTGTGCGTGAAAGTTTCATATAAAGATGATACACACAAAATAAAACAATATCCATCACATCAAAATGAAAAATCAATACAATCTTTTTCCCAATAATTCTCAATAAGTAAGTTAAGAAAAATATTAATTCCTTAATAATAGTTTATAACATTTTGTGCATCAATAAAAAGTATGCTAGAAATTGAAAATTATTCTTTTAGTTTATACCAACTTTCACAAACCCAATTATTTTCCTCCTATAATCCAAAACACTGAAAACGTATCTTAGAAATTAATAAAACTTAAGAAAACTACCGTTCAAAATCAGTGAAAAAAAGAGGAAAAAAAAAAAACCTTACATCAAAGTCAAACTCTTTTTTCCAAATGTGAATGTGATGTGATCGAGTCAAAAATCCAAAGCACAAAGCAATAACGTAATTCAATAATTTATTTATTATGTTTCTTTATTTAAACATGTGGCTTTTTTCAAACGTACCGCTCCTCTATAATCTGCAAATCAAAATGCATAAAATTCTACTTCTAAGTCCTCTTATGTGACATTAAGACCAAAGTTATCAATATAAATCTGTAATAGGAAAATTGATAGTTGGAATAAGAGTTGAGAAGAAAGATTGGATATTTCGGGATCCTTACTCTTTTGATCATTGAGAATATATCCTTTATAAACAAAATATATTGGTTATACATTTTAATTGTTTGCGACAAATGCATATTTGGAAATCACTTCTGCAGAATTTTAAATTCTTTAGAGAGCAAGGAATGATGGGTTAAGCAATACGACAAAACAAATATTCGTTCTGATTCATCAACAGAAAAAAGTGATCTTACATTTCTATATATTGTTCCCTCACAAAACAGAAAAACTAAAAAGGAAAAGAACAAAGGTAAAGGGTTTTTGATATTGAAGATATCAAATTTGCTCAAGGGCTTCGCTGGAGAAATCAACCAAAGGCAGTGGAACTTGTTGGAGTGGAAGGCCTTTAGGTTCTTTTCTTTCTTTCACTACCTTCTTGTCATTTCTCTGCTCTGTATTTTGCACTTTACCCCTATGATCAAGACCTGGTGGCTCGTTAACTTCCTTGGCTACCTAGTACTCTTGGGAATCCATGGCTTTTTTGTTCTTGGTGTCCATGGCTTTTTATTTCACTATGTTGATTAATGTTCTTTGCTTAATTGGTGCACCAAGAGTGCTGTGTAAATATAATAATGCAATGCAAGGAGTGTAAGTGTGTAACACGTAGTGTTCTTAGTTCTTACAATAGTTGGTGCCACGTGCTTGGGGCATGGTGAGACTAATGATCCACCATTCCAGGCCAAGTGACACGTAGTGTATGTTATGACAAAAGCACAACTATTCTTTCATGCAAATGAATAAATATATTATTATTTACACAAACACACGTTAGAGTGTTATATGTATTCTTTCGTGTAAAATAAATTTGTATTATTTACTCAAATGAAAATTACTATAACAAAAGTTTTAAGGAAGATTATAATTGTAAAATATAAATAGAATGGTGCGGACACCACATGATAGCACACTGTAGAGATTATCTTTATTATTTATGTTATCTTTATTTGTGTTTATCTTTAGTATCGAATTAGTATTTGAGATTGTTAAGATTATCGTATTACTATTTGAGATTGTTTAGGATTTGTTTAGGAGAGTTTATTTTTATCATTGTGATTCCTAGAAGTTGTATATAAAACTCCAGATGATTCATTTTGTATTTTACAAACTATTATTATTATTATTATTATTATTATTATTATTATTATTATTATTATTATTATTATTTACAGAGATTGCATAGTATTTATTTGGTGATAATTCCAAACACCTTAGGTGGAAAGCCTAAGTTGTCCTACATCAACTTGGAATCAGAGGCCAACCTAATCTCCCCTTTTAGCAACCTAAAATCATGACTGACAACCCACAACCACACTCACCATCAGAAAACAAATCAACCGCCAAACATGTCATTACTTAAATACTTAGCCCACGAGATTTGCAATCCAAAGCAACCCAATTTCTTACCTCACGAAATCTACAAACCAGAACCTGAACCAATCCAAACGATATACCCCCTTTTGCCACACGAATTCTTCATCCCAAAACCAACAAAAAAGCCCATTACTTCCCAAAACCTGCAACCCCAATTTGTGCTCGACTCTGAGGACTACCACTAGATCAGAAACAGAGAACATAAATTCCACCCAAAAAAAAAAAAAATTCAAATCCACAACTTCAAACAGCCCGATTAAGACCAAGAGAGTTGAAAGCCAACCCAAGCCACCGATCCCACCAACGGAATGACGCCGTTGCACAACTCGCCGCCGAAATCATCACCAACAACCGCCACCGACATGCCGTCACCATCGCTCCCACCATGCCGCTTCACGAGTTCCTAGATCTGACTCACTAGCTTCGATCTCCGACTCACTAGCTCCGATCTCCACCATCGAGCACCGCTGACAGTGAACGCGATGAGCCATGCTGCCTCTTAGCTGATGATGCCAGCAACGCTTAGTGACTGCTACTACTTCTCTTCTCTTTTTAGTTTCCCTCTGTTTCTAGTTTCGTTAGTTTCGTGGTGTTAATGTTTGAAGTGCTACTGTGTACTGGCAGATTTTAGTTTTATACTATAGTTCTTTCTTTATTGTATTTCACATTAAAAAAAAAAAATCAATCAGGTCAAGCAGAAGTCTCAAGAAGGTTCTAGTGCCACTACACGTGTGGACCACAAGCCCAACTTCTGATTGTTAGTAGCATGACCCACTGTCTAGTGAGGCCCAGGTTATTGAGTCAGCCCAACCAAGGTGTGGACTTTCCTATTTTAATTAATTGAAATGCACTTTCATATTTAATATCAATATGTCTACTATGTGCCTCAACATTACCTTCAATCACATGCTACTGCCTTTATCTTTTGTTTTGCTTAAACTTTCATATGAATTTAATATTTTTAGCTGTTGGTTTATTTTCTTTTAGCCAAAAAAAAATTTATATATATAAAACTCACAAAAAAAAATCCTTTAAGTAATTAATTCTTAGTATTAGTAGTTGAACTAGCCTAATCACATTGCAACAATTAGGTCCTTTAATTTAATTCTTCTTGAAGCTAGTACTGCTTGAATGCAACAACCTGTGGAATTCAAAACTTTTCTTCACATATAATTTACGTGAGTTTTATCCTTACTATTCACTTGCTAGAATTAGTTTGTTAATCTCTTTGCATGCATTTGCGTAATGGTCGTCTAGTAACTAGTTCTGAAGAACAATCTAATTTTAAATCATCGTCTAGTTCGGAATCCCACTTTAGTCCCCATTCTCGCCTACACATGGATCCTCCTCCTCAAGATGAATTAAGACAAGCCATTGCAGAGCTTACTACCTGTCTAGGCCACTTAGAGGCTAGGTATGACGAGGATAATGCACATAATGGAAGAAATGATAATAGACATGGCCCTCACCCTAGGCAAGACCATAGAGACAATGAAGACAACTCAGCAAAGCATATCAAAGTAGAGGCCCCTACCTTTGATGGTGTTAGGAACTCTCAGGTCTTCAATGATTGGGTGAGAGAGATGGAGCATTTTTTTGAGTGATATAAATTGTCTGGGGATAGAAAGGTTAGAATTGCCAAAATGAAACTTGTAGGAAGAGCAAAACTCCATTGGGATAGTGTTGTCAACCACCTCTACAAGACCCACCAACCACCCATAACTCTTTGGGAAGAAATGAAGGCCAAGCTCAATGAAAAGTACTTCCCAGTATTTCATCAAGGCAACTTATTGGATCAATGGCATAATTTGAGATAAGACAATAGGTCTGCTATTGAGTACGTAGAACAATTTGAAGAGTACAGGATATGTAGCAATGCAACTGAAGATGAGCCAATTACCTTGAGTAGATTTAGGAAAGGTCTTAATTATGATCTTCAAAGAGAATTGGCAGCTTGACAGATCTCAACTCTTGATAATGCTTATACCTTAGTGCAAGATTTAGAGCTGATCCCTAGGCCCCAAGGTGGAAGGAGATTTGACAATCGCATGTTGCCTCACAACAATTTTGATGGTCCCCAAGGTAGATACCTCCAAGGTACCTAAAATAGGCCTTATCCCAACAATAGACCCTTACACATAGAAGAAAATTCTTAGGGTAGATACCAACAAGGTCCTTAAACTAGACCCAATCCCAACAATAAGCCCTTGCGCCCAGAAGACAAAGGGAAGAGTGTGGTCAGAGAGATATTTAGGCCCAATTCTAGAATCCAGTGCTTTAAGTGTCAAGGCTTTGGACATATGGATGCCCAATGTCCTAATAAGACTTTGTTGATTGAAGAATTGGATGGAGAGGAAGAGGTAGAAGAAGTAGTCTATAAGCCTAACATTGAAGACATTGTAGAAATAGGAGAGGATAAGTCCACCCAATTAGCTTGCATTAGAGCCCTACCATCTTTTGACAACCTCAGTGAGGGTAGTCTTAATACTCCTGTAATGAGTGTTGTTAGGTGTACTCTAGCACAGTCTAAAGAAAGTGATAATTGGAAAAGAAATACTATCTTCCAAACCTTTGTCAAGTGTGAAACCACAAATTGCAAGGTTATCATTGACAGTGGAAGTTGCATTGATGCAGTTTCTTCTAAACTTGTCTCCTTCTTAGGTTTGAAGTTAGTTGCCCATCCTAAACCATATAAGGTTTCTTGGGTAGATGATTCATCTATCACCATCAAGGATAGGTGTCTTGTTCCTATTCATATTCTCTCATACAAGGCTCAGATTTCATGTGATATGATTCCAATGGATGTGGGCCACATAATTTTGAGACAACCATGGCTCTATGATTTAGATGTCACTCTTTATGGTCGCTCGAACTCTTGTTCCTTCATGCACAATGGACAAAGGATTAAGCTTAACCCAATTAAACTAAGTTTATTAGTGCAAGTAAGGCTAAAGAATAGCTCAAAAAGCAAAGTATGAACCTCATCAGTCCAAAAGAACTTGAAAGAGCTGTCAATCAAGACTCCATCATCTTTGCTTTGGTTGTTAAGGAAGCTGCACTAGATAGCTTTGAAGAACCAAGAAAAGAAGTACGGTCAGTGCTTCAAGAATTCCAAGATGTTTTTCCTAAGGAGCTCCCAAATCAGTTGCCTCCTATGCGTAATATTCAACACGCCATATACCTTGTCCCAAAAGCAACACTTCCAAATTTGCCCCACTATAGAATGAGCCCTCCTCAGCATGATAAGATGGCTAGACAAGTGGAGGAGCTCTTGCACAAAGGATTTGTGCGTGAAAGCTTAAGCCCATGTGCAGTCCTTGCACTTTTGACCCTAAAGAAAGATAGATCCTAGAGAATGTACATGGATAGTTGCGCAATCAATAAGATTACTGTGAAGTATCGTTTTCCTACCCCTAGGTTAGATGATATGTTTGATACGATGTCAGGAGCCACAATCTTTTCGAAGATTGATTTGAAAAGTGGCTACCATCAGATTAGGATCCGCCCAGGTGATGAATGGAAGACTGCTTTTAAGACAAAGGATGGTCTATATGAGTGGCTTGTGATGCCCTTTGGTTTATCAAATGTTCCTATTACTTTTATGAGAATGATGACACAAGTCCTAAGGCCTTTCATGGGCAAATTTGTGGTAGTGTACTTTAATGACATCCTCATTTATAGTAAATCAAAGAAGCAACATTTGGACCATCTTAAACAAGTTTGTTCCACTTTGAGGAAAGAAAACTTGTATGCCAACCTCAAGAAATGCTCTTTCTTCACTGATAGTGTCATTTTCTTAAGTTTTGTGGTCTCATCTAAAGGAATTTTTGCTGACCCACAACAAGTCAAGGCCATAGTGGATTGGCCCGAACCCAAGAACATTCATGAGGTTCGCAATTTTCATGGGCTTGCGACTTTCTATCGTTGCTTCATACGTGGATTTAGTACAATCATGACACCAATCACCGATTGTATGAAGCAAGGTGAATTCCAATGGTCAAATGCTGCTGGTAAAGCATTTCAAGAAATCAAGAAGAAGATGACAGAAGCACCGGTGATACGCCTACTAGACTTTGTTAAGGCCTTTGAAGTGGAATGTGATGTGTCTAGTGTAGGCATAGGAGGAGTTCTTAGCCAAGATTGTCACGCAATAGCTTACTTTAGTGAGAAATTAAATGAAGCTAAAAAGAAGTATTCAACATATGACAAAGAACTCTATGCTGTGGTTCAAGCTTTAAGATATTGGAGCCATTATTTGACACTCCATGAGTTTGTCATTTATTCTGATCATGATGCTCTCTGCCACATCAATTCCCAAAAGAAATTAAATGCTCGACATGTCATTTGGGTTGAGTATTTGCAAAGATTCTCTTTTGTTTTGATACATAAATCTGGTGTTGAGAATAAGGTAGTTGACGCTTTGAGTCATCGAGTCACCTTACTTTCTGTGATGAGCACAAAAGTCATAGGGTTTGAGAAATTGCAAAAGGAGTATGAATCTTGCCCAGAATTTGGAGAAGTGTACACTACACTTAGGACTAAGCATCTTCAGGTTGTTGATGATTTTATCCTCCAAGATGGCTACTTGTTTAAAGCCAATAAGCTTTGTATCCCCCGCACATCAGTTAGAGACTTTTTGATTTGGGAAGTGCACGCGAGAGGACTTTCAGGACATTTTGGACGTGATAAGACAAGTGAAGAGGTAGAGCGACAATTCTATTGGCCAAGTCTTAAAAGGGATGTTGCTAAGATAATTGGTCAATGTCGTCAGTATCAACTAGCTAAGCATTGCAAGCAAAATACTGGCCTTTACAGTCCTCTACCAGTTCCACACCGTCCTTGGGAGGATATTAGCATTGTTTTTATACTAGGCCTTCCTTGTACCCTTAGGAAGTTTGATTTCATCCTTGTAGTGGTAGACCAGTTCTCTAAGATGGCTTACTTTCTTCCATGCTCTAAGACATCTGATGCATCCAAGGTAGCCAAGATTTTCATTAATGAAATTGTTAAGTTGTATGGGTTACTTAAAATAATTGTGTCAAATAGGGATGTTAAATGCATGAGCTATTTTTGGAAGACCCTTTGGCACATGATGGGAACAAAGTTGAAATTTTCCACAGCATATTATCCTCAAACTAATGGTCAAACTGAGGTTGTAAATAGGAGTCTAGGAAATCTTTTGAGGTGTCTCATAGGTGAAAATGGTAGGACTTGGGAATCTATACTCCCTGTAGCCCAATTTGCATACAATAACTCAGTCAATAGGTCCATACGTATGAGTCCATCTAAAGTTGTTCATGGTTATACACCTAGGAAATCTTTAGACCTTCTCCCAATGTCCTCACATGATAGGGTTTCAATGTCTGCAGTAGAGTTTGCTAGTCACATGCATGAACTGCATAAAGAGATCAACAAACAAATTCATGCTAGTAATTTTAAGTATAAGACTCAAGCTGATTTACATCGACGTCATTTAGACTTTGATGTAAGAGATTATGTTATGATTCGTATCAAGCCTGAATGGTATCCTTCGGGAACTGTTAAGAAACTGCAGGCCCACAATGTTGGCCTATTTAAGTTATTAAAGAAAATTGGATCTAATGCTTACGTGATTGATATACCTTCAGATTATGGTATTAGTTCTACTTTTAATATTGCTGATTTAATTGCTTTTAAAGGTCCAGCAGTTATTCCCTATGAACCTTTTGATGATCCACCCTCTTCTTCTTTGGCTAACCCTGTCCTTAGCCCTACACCATCTTGTTTCCAAAAGACACATAAAGATATTATTGATGTTATTTTAGATAAGCAGTCTTTTTTCACTAAGGGTGGAACAGTTCAGCGCTTCTTGGTTCGCTGGCAAGGACGGCCTGATTCTGATTGTACATGGATCACCAGAAAGTAGTTGCAGCAACTTGATCTTGCTCTTTTAGAGGCCTACTTGGATACACTTGCTACCACCTCATCTCTAAACCTCTTATCACCAGCACATATGAGCGTCGACAGAGACACCATGCTAACCCAGTGAGCTTGTGGCTTGATGGAGCTTATTTTGATGTCACTTGATTCTTATGAGCTTTACTTGACGGGGTCGATTTTCTCCCACCCTAGGAGAGTTGGTGCGGACACCACATAATAACACATCTGTGGAGATTATCTTTATCATTCATGTTATCTTTATTTGTGTTTATCTTTAGTATTAGATTAGTATTTGAAATTGTTAGGATTATCGTATTAGTATTTGAGATTGTTTATGATTTGTTTAGGAGAGTTTATCTTTATCATTGTGATTCCTGAAAACTGTATATAAAGCTCTAGATGGTTCCTTTTTTATATTTTACAAACTATTATTATTATTATTATTAAGATTATTTGCAGAGATTGCATAGTATTTGTTTGGTGGTGAATTTGGTGATTCCAAACACCTTAAGTGGGAAGCCTAAGGTTCTACGGTAGGACTAATCTAGGTGGGAAGCCTAGGTTGTCCTACATCACAGAAGCTATGGTGTAATTGCACTTTGACAGTGATTGAATAAAAAGAAGACACATAAGAAACTTCAAGCAATAAAACGTTGGAGGAATCAATTAAATTCAAACACATGGTTACATTGAATCTGATTATCCATTGAAAAAAAAAATAGTTTTTTATGCTGCATTGATCAATATTGCAATGTGTTTGAATTTAATCGAGAAACCTAAGATATAACAACACCTAAGGAATGGTACCTAAGTTTAGCCTATCTAAGAATTGCAGCATAGATGAACAAACGACAAATACAAGAAGCCACCAAAGCTGCGTTACCAATCAGAAGTGAGACGTGTACAGTCAAAACCCGATCTTGAATCAAGCCAGAGCATCTATTTGAATTTTAAATAAATGTGCATACAAGCCATCCTTGAGAAGGAGCTCTGTGTTGTCACCCATCTGCAGAAACACAAATAAGTCATCAAAAACAGAATATTAAAATGCATCCATGCTACTACAGGAAACTACCTTGCAAGGTTGCTCATGTAATGCCAATCTTTTGTATAGTGAACATCTTAATGAGATCCACATATGGTGGCCCCAAATTCATTTAAGCATGTCCTATTTAGTACTAGTGGTAAAGCATAGGCATGAGGCAACCACGTATTCCTAAATTCAGGAAAACAGTGGCTATTTTAGGGAAACTTCTGTCAGCTCAAAACAATCTATACTAGATCAGAAAAGCTTCTGAAATTTAATATATGGACACTCGAATCATTATATTCTACCAGATCTTCAATAGACAAGAACAATTACATTGTTTATTTTGAATACTGAGAAAGTAGTTCTAACCTCAACAACTCGACCACTGTCCAGTACTATGATTCTGTCAGCAGCTTTAATTGTAGAGAGCCTGTAAAAGGTTGGTCACTGTAATGCAAATTGTCTCATAATTAAAACTTCAAAATGTAAAAACAAGAGGAAAAAACACAATCACCTATGTGCTATGACAATGACAGTTCTTTTGGCTTTGATGTCATTTCCCATTGCATGAATAACCCCCTAAAAGATACCGATATCAGAAACAGTGAGCTAACATTTAAACTCAGATGTTTTTGTTTTTGTTTTTTTGTGAACTTATTAGGGATATTGAAACTTGAAAGAACTTGCCTTAACATAATGTTCACTTTCAGAATCTAGAGCACTGGTGGCTTCATCGAGGATCAAAATAGCAGGGTCTCTAAGAATGGCCCTAGCAATAGCGATTCGCTGCTTCTGTCCCCCACTGAGTAAATTATCATCAACAACGGTATCATAACCATCAGGTAGAGATGAGATGAACTCGTGAGCATTGGCCTGTTTCGCAGCCCATTCTATATCTTTCTGTTCAATGTGTCTAGAGCAACCATATCTAATATTTGACTTGATGTCCATATGAAAGAGATGAGGTTCCTGTCTGAAACGAAGATTTAGATTATAATTGAAAAGCCATCTTAACTCTTCAGTGCGTGGTTTAGTTTGTGCGGTCTAACCTGTCCAACAAATCCAACTTTTTCTCTCAGCCACCTGATATCCAACTCTCTCAGAGGGAAACCATCAATATAAATCTGCAATTAAGAGCACCTATTTCACAAGATCCGTCAACCATAAATTACTAATACCTGTAAAAAATTTCTTCCTGGAAAGCAATACCCCAACATTAAAAGAAATTTGTAGCTAGATTTGGAAGTCCAAAGCTCATCTCCAAATTTCATGTACATAAAGGATTCTAACTTTAAGAAAACGTCATCATGTTCATACAGCTAGATACAAATACCCCCATCATACTGCATTCCTGTTTCCATTCCAAAAGGCAATCAAGAAGAACAAGAATCAGGCATATTTTCAGATGGTCCAAAAGGTTTTCATAATTATAAACATCAAGAGTTTCTGTCAAAATTTTGATTGATATGCTTTCAAGTGACAAATGAACAGTCATTCGGAATCAAACCAGACTCAGTGTTTCAAGTCAATTCCTCAAGGGTTGCCTTTAGGGTGTGTTTGGTTGGGGTGAAAACAGAGAGGATGGGAAATAGGGAGAAGAAAATAGGGTGAAAAATGTCATTTTTCACTGTTTGGTTGAGGGAAGAAAATAGGAGAGACAGAAAATAGAGGAAAAAATTTTCTCTCCAAGCTCACTTTTTTTATCCTCCCAATTTGGAAGGAAAATGGGGAGAGAAAAGTGCTTTGAAATACATTTTACACAAATATTCTCTCACCTATCCCTCACTTTATTCATGACTTGATGACTTTCTTCTTTTTTTTGGCAACGTTGCCTCTTCTTTTTTTCTTTTGATTTTCTAGGCTGCCTTTTTTCTTCTTCTGGGCGAAGAAACGTTGTCCTTTTTTTTTTTTTTGAAGGCCTAGGCGTGCCTATCTTTCTTCTTCTTCTTTTTTCCTATTCTTTTTTTTTCTTTTGATTTTCTATGGGCTGGGCGTGAGTTTTTTTTTTTTTTTTAACTGGATGTGATTTTTTTTCGGGACATGATTTTTATTTTTTTAATAAATTTGAGAGATTGTTCTTTTTTTTTTTTTTGTGGTTATTCAAGCCTATTTTTTTCCATTCCTCCACTTTTCTACTCTCAACCAAACAAATAGAAGAGAAAATAAAATCTTTTCTATCCTCCCACTTTTCCATCCTCCCACCATTTTTTATCCTCCCAGTTTTCCACTCTTCTAACCAAACGGGCCCTTAAAATAAGAGATAAAAGTCCTGTCATATTTGTAGTCCAAAAATGAACTATATTATTTGCTACATTCTGAGTTCATAATATACTGGTTTTGTTTTTAAGGTTGGCATATTGCAATGTACTAATTGGGGTTTAGAAATGCAAAACTCAGAAATATACATGTCCAGGCCTAATTTACGAGCAGCAATCATTGATAAGGAGAAATGTTTACGGGGTGTAGTATGTTCTATTGTCCCAAGAAAAAAAAAATTGAAAACACAATGAATCATTTAGTAATGGGTCAAGAATCCTTATGTTCATTTAATATAATTATTGATTTTATTTGAAGATGCTACTGATAAAAAAAAAAAAAAAACATTTATTTCAAGATGCTAACATGAGATGCAAGGTAATTGTAACTTACCTGACCATTACTTGGCTCATAGAGACGAAGCAAAAGATTGACTAATGTGCTTTTTCCACTGCCACTTATACCAACCTTGGAAAAGTTTAAATGTACAGAAACTTCTTAAATCCTTGCACCAGCATCATAATGAGGAACGGTATTAAATAAGGAGATAAATTTCTTACAATTGCAACCACTTCATTTGCTTTAACAGAGAAGTTTACATGTTCTAGAATGGGCACCTGTTTAATGTCACTAAGCAGTGAGTACTTTATGCACTACAAAGAACTATTGGTTGTTTACTTTTCTCCATACAAATTTACGTAAACAGGTAACATAAGAAAACATCTGGGACACAAAAAGGAAGATAAATCAAAGTCAGTTCAACCTAAAAAAGACATACCGTTAACCTTGAAGGATAGTGAAAAGTTACATTCACAAACTGAATATGTCCCATTACCTTCTGCAACTTCACACCTGTAGACAGTGGGGCATCCCATTACTAATAAGTATATTTAAACAAAATATTTTCTATTTATTTATTTATTTTTATGGGCAAGTTACACTTGCACCCATTATGATGCTTGAACCCATTACGGATTCCTATTGTAATTAATTTTCTGTCTTATCTTTTTTCTTGCTTGTAATATTTGACTTCTTTGTACTCTTTTTGCATAAAGTAGTTTTCTTTTTTAATATAGACTTATCTTACTTATCAAAAAAAATGATGCTTGAACCCAACTCACTCTTGATCCCATTATTATGGGAGGAGGAGGAGTCATTTGAATAGCTCATTGGTATATTTAAACAAAAACTTTTAACAGAAGGCATAACATATTGTAGGAATACAGAAAAATACAGATTTCTTAGTTGAGTTATCATAGGTGAAAACAAATACTAAATTGTACCAAAAGTAAAATATCATGGTAGAACTAGAAATTAAAAAAAAAAAAAAAATTATAAGCTACACATGCATCCGGTGAGTCATGAACCCTTGACCTCACCCTCCATCCCATTATTAGAGGAGAAGAAGTGCCAGTTGAACTACAACTCATTCGCATGTTAGAACTAGAATTTTTTATTTTTTATTTTGATAAGTGCATGTTAGAACTATAAATGTTGAAACTGAAATTCACAAATTTTGGCATATGCTAAACTAAAGTAAATCAGGAGTCACTATCCTGTTCAATGTTTCTTCATAAGAGTCAAGCATTACCTAAAAGCAAAGACTGGTTCAATTATAAAAAAATAATGTGAAAATGCAATACTTGTCAAAGCAGTTTCAAGAAGTCCCCTTAATTTGCACCATAGTGATAAGAGTATTTAATGTACAATAAGTTTGTAGACCTTGGTTTCTGCAGCATGTCAAACAAGGAACCTAAACAACATATAACATGATTAATAATCATAAGTTTTTTTAAAATTACAATTCTACAGTAGACAGAGGGCTCGCCTTTGGATAAGAATTGGTCACTAGGCAAGAGATCTATTAACTGGAAGACCTCTTCACTTGCTCCAACGGACTGTAGTAAAGATGATAAATTATCTGTGACCCTCCAAGTTGCATAAATTAACCACTCACAGTATAATACATACTTAGTAAGTTGTTCAGGCGACACATGACCACTCAAAATTGACATTCCTCCTAACAGTAGCGCAATAACCTGTAAAATGTGGTATGAAAAACATTGTGGAAGTCAAGCTACAAAAACTTCATTTCTTTGGCAACTTCTACAATACATCCAGGAGCATTTGGTTTTAGTCAGTGGTGTTCATTTTAGATGGTAACCATTGAAGATCCTTTTGTGCACACTTGAGTAGTACTCTCTCTCTTCAATTACTGAAAGGTTATTACTCATCCAAAATTATTTGAAACAGAAATAAGCTTCAAATGTTTTTGCAATGTATCAACAATAAATTCATGAAAGCACTCTCAAAAGATATGCCTTTGTCAATCATGATGCCCTAGATCATGTACAAAAATTTAACATGTATCAGTATCTAGTTAAGCTCTAGGAGTATATGACTTACAAATGTGTCGTGTGATAAAGTAAGCATTTGGAGTACGTATGAGACTTGTGGTATTGTTTGCAGTATGAGACCTTCAAAATTATAGAATCTAAGAACGGTACATCCACAATCAAATGCTTCGGAAGACATCTCCTTGCACATAAGATGCCAAAGGACATGGCATTAAAAACAAATATAGCTTGTAACTTGTGAACAATTTAATCTGTCAGGTAATTGATTAGTATTTATTCCCCCTCCCCCCCCCCCCCCCCCCAAGTCACCAACCATTATGTGGCAATTGATAAACCCACTCATTGTAGGGAATTAACCCAAAATTCTCAACCCTGTGAGAAACAAAAATTAGAGAAAACACACGCCAAAGAAAAAATAATCACACGCACAAGACAATATTTACGTAGTTCGGCAATTTGCCTACGTCCACGGAGTTGCAGGGATTTCACTATCATCAGGGAAAAAATACAGAGTGCGGCTACAATGTTTTCTCTCTCTCAAAAACAACACAAAACCTTAATCACCAAAAAACGATTTCTATATATCCTGCGCACAAAATTCACAATGGGCTACAAAACGGGCCAAAAAATTTTCCCAGAAGCATTGCCCCCAGACCCCCATAAGGCTTGTCTATGAGCGCTCCGGCTTAAGCCTGTCAACTCAAGCCTCCGCTTCATGGACTAGACCTCAAAAAATCTCCCATTAAAAACCACGCAACATTATTCGGGTCGGTCGTCAACCAGATCAAACATAACTAAACTCCACAAAGCCCAGCACTCATGTGTACTTTTAGTCACAAGACCTATTTAATGAGTCATGTGATTTGTTTAAATAATACAAGTGGATAGTTTTATAAGTCATCACATAATTAGTTGGAGGAAAACTTTGTACACCCCCCCCCCCCCCCCCCAAAAAAAAAAAAAAAAAGAAATAGGCTCAGCATGAGGCTTAGGATGTACAAGGACTTTCACACAACAATCATGTCGAAAGAAGAAAAAATTGGTGTTTGTGGCATTAGACACAATAAAAGAGCTAGAGTCAGTAAAGACAAGTTACCCTTTTCAGGGCTAAACACCCCACTGATACTCTAATAAAAACATACAAATGAAACCAGCATTGTAGAAAGCTTCAGAGAAAACTAGCATTTTTTAAACCTAAAACTGTCAGTTTTTTATAAACTAAAAGTGTCAAACCTGGGTCGAACGATATAGGGTATTGAAACTCATATTCCACAATCCATAAGCCACACTTTCTCGAATGTTTACGAAAGCTAATTTGTCCAGCCATTGCTTGTACCTAACACCGTAAGGATGGATCACTTAACAGAATCATGATCATGCACATAAACAAATATGGGTGCTTTGAGTGTCAGACTCTGTGACTTGCTGCACAGTAAGTCCACCAAAGAGACAATTACAAAAACGGACACTAGAGTATTTGACAGGAAATGAACGGTAAGAATTATTGCCTTCCAAGTTCTTTCCTTTCATTTCCACAAATCCGGACAGTTCTCATTAAAGAAAGTGTCTCTTGTGCAACCTACATTCAAAAAGGAAACAGAAATGAGCATACAAAAAGATTCTTCAAGTGTCAAATTTTTAAAAGCAAGATCAGTTTTCCGCCTATACTTCGTTAGCACCAGCAGTGTACTCTTGGATTAACTTTGCAGCTCTCTTTTGGTACCTGTTAACCAGAGCACCAGAGCAGGTTTGACAATGCCATTAAACAATCAAGAGACCAGTAAAAGAGACCCTAATAAGCAGAAAGCAAAAATTCTCAGTGCAGGAGGAAGCAATAAACATTGAAGTTTATGCATATATACAATGTCCCAATCAAAGCCAAAATTTAGAATTAATAACCCTACAGCTGTTGATTCAGAGAAGATCCTATATATAACAGAAGATGAAGACGTATAAAAGAATTTATATGCAATTTTTCACATTAAAAAATAATTTATTCCTCTTCATCTAAATTGTTGAGGATATGAACAGATCAAAAAGAGATCTTGTAGCAAATAATAAGGGGGAGAGCAACTTGATAGTTAACAATAAATTATTCTGGGCTAAGGACAACTTGAATACACATAAAGATAATCAATACACCACTTTTTTTTTTCTTTTTTTTATATAATACAGATTTTTGTGGAAACACAAACTCAATTTTTAAAAGACTAATGTGATATGCCTATCAAGTTTAGAGAAGGTACAGATGCTTACTGGCCATAAAACAGAAAAATCATAGATAGAATAAAGCATATCACCAATGCTGATAGTGCAAGAGGCCAAGATAAAGTCATCAGGTTGATCAATGCACCTGTCCCCTAAACACAGAAATTTAACTATAAAATTGACTCTACCACTGAAGGCCAGTTAAGGGAAAGAATAAAGTATTTGCTAAGAACTGCAACCTGAAGAGCATTGCGTAATATCAGATGAACATCATTCCCAATAACATGAGACAGTTTTTGACAGTCTGCCCCAAGCCTGCTCGTCAAATCACCAACTGCTTCTCTGTCGAAAAAGGATATATCCTATATCGAAGATACACCAAAATAGAGAACTCTATTGAATGAAAAAAGATACTCATGACACCTCATATACATTACAATTCCAAACTAAAACACAAACCTGAAAAAGAATAGATGAATATAGAGTTTCCCTGAGACGCATAACCTGCAATATGACATATGGAGGACCAGATGATGTAATAAGCACTTCGCCAAAAACAAGTAGAATTTAAGCAACAATGGTAAAAAATAAAAACATAAAGAATTTCTAAATTGCAAAATCAAATGCCAAAAAAGGAAAATGAAGCCATATTAGTTAGTTAGCAAGCACATAAAAATGATTCGGTGGTTACAGACAGAAAACAATCAAGGCTAAAGCAGAAGGAACAATGCCTAAATGGACCTTAGAAGATCATGAGCCAAAGACAATATACCACAGTATTTATTTATTTAATTTTTTTTTAAGTAAAAGTCAAAATTGTTTGCTCTCACAGACAAAAAACAGGTTTGCTCTCACTAACTTTTACAACAGAAATGTTACTTATCAAAAAAAAAAAAAACCTTCAACAACAGAAATGGACAGCACTCATCAAAAGGCAGTGATAAACTGATAATAAACAGGGGAGGAAAAGGCAAGTAAATGGAAAGAATTGTGTAACAGGGGGGAAAAACACAATGAAACTAGTTGTGTCTCAAACACGTGCCCCAAATTTCCCCCTCAAGGGACCAACTCAAGCTTGTTTACAAGTCAACCAAACAACAATAACTCACAAGATAATACTTTTGTTGTAAAAAATGCTAGTCTGTTTACAAATTGCCCTTGATAACATCATGAGATATCTAGGTGGAACTTCCACGAAAGAGTAATGCTCTTAAACTTTCTCATATTTCGTATAACGATTTTTAAAATGTTAATTGGGCAGATCTTCTCTCAGATAAAAAGTCTACAACATATTAAACTACATTGGAAGGAGGTAGTAACTCATAAGCCAGCTTTGGTAGCTGGGACCAGGGTGGGGACGAAGTATAGAGACATAACATGTTGCCTATCAGACAATGTAGTTCAGTCTAAATGAACTGAAAGTTCTGACTTCAAATTAAAGGAGCTGCTTTGGAACTAGTTATCATGACATCACATCAATCATATACACATTTGGATTTAGTTCTCACTTTCTTAACAATTAGTAATGTGTATAAAATGTCACTTCACAGTTAATATGTTAAGCCGAAAAATTCATTTCTGTATCAAAAAGTTGAAACTTCCTGCTGAAAGTAACAAATGAAATAAACCATTATGTCGATTAGTATGGCAATGACAGGAAAGGTATATATCTCATAGCCTCCATAAAGTCAAAACTATCACTTGGGGGGATTCTTTGAGAAATAACTAAGATCAACAGACTCACCAAGATCATATTCGCAATTGCAAAACAGCCACTCCGCAGGCCACTGAAATTTAAAAGAAACATAATTAAAAACCAACAACCTCAACATAAGAAGTTATATAAATAGCTCAAATTACAATTTCCTATACCTTTTACATAAGATATGTTATTATAAACACTATACAGAATAACCAAATTATGTTGACATCATATGTTCCCTGGGCACTTTCATGATGGATTGCAATTTTAAAGCTAGTCAACTTGTTGGAGCGCATTTAAATTTTCCTCATTAAAATTTCACGTAACCGCCACACCATACAAATTCATCTATTAAAAGTAAGATAAAAAAGAAGGGAAGTGTCACAGTTTGCACATGGTGATAATCTCCATTCTCGCCTTGTCCATTTCAGTATCAGTACATGAAATTAAGAAACAGGGCAGGACCTTGCGTATGGCCTCGATTACAAGGACAAACTAACCCTTAATTCCTAAGCATACAAAAAGGAGATCGTGTTGATCACACAATCAGTTCCCCATGCGAGACAATAGTTCTCTTATAATAATCATCAGAAATCACAGCATATAATTATGGATGACCAATTAAAGGATAATAGGAATAAAATTTTAAGGTCTAGATTTTGTAAAACTGACATTTTACCCATACACATAAAATTTCTGCCATAAAGGAGCTATGCATTCGACATCCATAAATCCACTACTAAGTGGCACACATGTATGAAATCAAATGGAACTTTATATTGACCATTCAGAAAGAACACATGGAGTATAGAAAATTTAATAAGAATGTCATATATTGATTCTGGTAAAATAATTCAAGAAGAACCAATATATAAATATTGAATTTAGTTTTACAAAATTGCTTGCTGTCTGTCTAAACTTAAATGTTAACAAAATTTTACTATATATGAACCAACCTGCATATCCCCGATGTGACACACAAGATAAGTAAGAACTGTGAGTTCCTACAGAACACCACAGTTTCACCATTCTGTGCAGAAAAGATTGATGCTGTCAATACACTTGGTATTGATATCTCTGAAAGCTGCAGCAGAGAAACATATGTTAGGAAGTGACTGTAGATGGACGTATAAAATCAAAGAAAATGAATACGCAAAGAGTTATACATTATTTCAAAAAGGAAAAGAAAAGGTTAAAATGATTTGAAGAGGCTTAATGAACGTCAAAGCTGAGAGCTCAGAACAGCTAAACTAGTAACGAAACCAATTCTACTCCCAGTGTAAGTGTTTTCGAATATAAATTTTCAATACAAACAGTGCTTTGGACACGCAAGCCCAAAAAAAAAAAAAAAAGAACCGCCAAGGATCGTGTGTGAAGCACACAAAGTATATACTAGGTTGATTTGGGCTATATGAGGCAATGAGCAGGTACATCGCCTTTTTGGTATTGCAAAATATGGCTAGTGCATCCTAGTTGTAACAATATATCATCTAGATCTACTACACTCAAATACCACATATTCACCAACACAACTCAATAAATCATCACCTACAAGATTCTTCACCTTTCCAATTACAAAGTTTTACACTATGTTTGGGAGTTTATAAAACATAATGGAATATAATGGGTAGATTATAAAAAAATGGAATAGAATATTATGCATTTTCTCTACTGTGCTTGAAACTTATTAAAAAAAAATTGAATAGAAATAAAATAAATATCTAATTTTATAATTATACCATTCACTTTTTATTTGTCATTTCTCCAAGAAGAAATGGAATATTCATTAAAAATTTTGGTCTCATACATTTGTCACAATTCGAATTTCAACCCTGTACATTTAAAAGTTTTAATTTCCTACAATAATTTTGGAAATTAAAGTTTCTCAACTATTAATTGAAACACAATTTTGTCCCCAAACTTTCAAAATCGTGTTGGTATTATCCTTAGAAGTCAAAGTTGAGGCATGAAATTGACACAAATAATATAATTAGGCAATTAAATGTATGGTGGCGAAGTTGAAAGGAAAAAGTTCCATCTCCAAACCAATTTAGAAGGAAATTCCTTCAACCCATTACGTGGCGTATAATAAAACCATCTGCGTGTACATTTATCACATGATCTATTTAACAAGTCACGTAACTTGTTTGAATAATACACCTAAATGGTTTTATAAGTCGCTATGTAATTTTACCAGGAGATTCCTCAAAGCTTTGTCCAAATTAAAATTATTCTATTGTTGGAGGCCCAAAACAGTAATTTAGCCAACAATTTTTTTTGGGAAATCCATTCCATTTATTTCCTCCAAGGAAGCACGGACACTAGTACAGGTAACACGAGCAATTTTTAAAAAATTAACACTAGTAAGACACGATTACGGCATCCTAAATGAAGTGGTCGTGCTTCCTAGATTTCCTCATCCCAAACAAGCTTTTATGGAACTCAAGCTAAAAAGCATTCATACAAAATAGAGAGAATAAGAACAGTAATAAATTAACAAAACGCACCGCAGCTATAACCAATGCGCCAAAACCAACAAAAATGGCCCATCTACCATCAACGGAAATCAATTCCCACATTCGCCGAAGAGCGAAGACCGCCGTGATTGGCTTCGCCGGCGCCGACTTTGTTCTACTTTCTACATTGCCATCATCATCCTCCTCGCCTAGACTCCACCAACTAACCCCAGGCAAAACCAAACCAACACGGGTTTCGACTACCTCTCTGACTCTGAATTCGTTGTTCTTTGACGTTGAGAAGCGGATTTCGAAACGGCGGCGTTTTGGTGGTTTGGTGCTGAGGGATTTGATGGGAAATGGGAACTGGTTTTTGGTAATTGGGGAAGGAAAGGTGAGTGAGGGAAGGTTGGAGTGGGAGATAGCCATAGAAGTGTAAATTGGAGAAGTGGTGAGTGAGGGTTGTTTTTTATTTATTTTTTTTGAACAATGGCTGTTTTTGAAATATCAGTATATTTAATATATATATATATATATATATATATATATATGCATACATAATAAAAACACTAAAAGCTATATTATTTTATTTGCAAAAAATAAATGAGACAAAAAGGCAAAAGGTTTTTGGCAAATAAGCAAAAGCCAAACAAGCACGTCAGAAAATGTCCATCTTATTTGCATGCTACACTGAGTGACCAATTCAATGACCTCTGAGCAGAAGCTAAGGCGTACAACATCACCTGAAACTCAATTTCTACAAAACTTTACCAAGAAAAAGCTTATGATTTCCTCTACACTAGAGACCACCGCAAGACATGAATATAGAGCCAGAGTCACCGTTGGAAGGAAATGCTATAGATATGGTGCTAACTGATGAAAATCAAATCGTGTCGGAGAATCAGGCCAGTCAAGGAGCGGAAAAGCGAACGGACATCATTCCCTTGTCCCCCCAGGTACAAGATAAAATCTATGCCCCTTGGCGTTCTAGCGTCATTATCAAAGTAATCGGTAAGTCTTTTGGTTATAGAAACCTCCTTACTCGTTTGGGAGGCATCTGGAAACCCAAAGGTAAATTTTCTATGATTGACCTTGGCTACGATTTCTTTCTTGTGAAATTTTCTACACTAGGAAGATTACCAGAAAGCTCTAGAACAGGGTCCATGGTTTGTGGGTGAAAATTACTTGTCAGTAAGAAACTGGGAACCAGAGTTCCAAGCTGCCAAAGCCAAAGTTTCATCAATGGCTGTTTGGATTCGTTTAGTTGAATTACCAATCGAATTCGAATCCATCCTGATATCCTGGTAGAGCGATTGGAAATACTATAGGTACCTTCCTTCGTATTGATACCATAACCACGTCTGTTGCCAGGGGACGCTTTGCGAGGATTTGTGTTCAAATAGATTTGGATAAACCCCTTATGCCTCAAATTACTATAGGAAAGTTTATTCAAACGATTCAATATGAAAACATTCCTATGCTATGTTATATTAATTGTGGCATTCTGGGACACACGCAGGATAAATGCAATCACTCAGAAACTTTCAAGTTCTCCTGCAGATAACCAAACCCAGGTCTTGAAACCTAACCCAGCAATAGGCAACCCACCTGAATTCGGCCCATGGTTAATTGTAAACCGTAGAAGTAAATCAAAACCACCTAGGGTAAATCATTCAGATCATATGTCTACACGTTTCATTGGGGTTCCCCCCCTTAAACCCTGATCGCTACACGTCTACACCAACGCCGTCACCAAATACCGACTCCCACACTCTCCAATTAGCAAACATGACTAGATCTGACTCATCCCAGCAACTCAATACGTCACTGTCCAACAGATTCACCAGTACTCACCGGAGGACCTCACAGAGAGTGCTAGCAATAGCGTAAGGGATACGATGAAGGTTACACCCGTCGAAATAGCAGCTGATGCTTCCAGAACTAATGTGTCTCCTTTACATACTTCTTCTAAGGTCAATGTTTCATGCAATGAGGACACTATTTTAGAGCAACCATGCTCACCCACTACACACATTACCCCCATAACACCTCCCGTAACCACTTCTTCCGGACTCCCTCGAGTCCGACTCACCACCCATTTCACCTACCCACCACCAGCGGAATACCAACACACCACCACTCAACCCCTTCGCTCCAGCTTTCACACCTTCGGACAATCATCATCCTTTCACTCCATTCCTGTCTCTAATTCATCTCCCAAACACAGAACGCCCAATTCCCATTATACAACTTGCTCTTCACCTAGAAACTCCAATATGCTGGACAGCTCACACGATACCAGCCCGAACAACACCTCATGGGCCTCATCTGCAGGATTGGAGCACTCTACTTCAAATGCTGAACCCACTGAACTTCCCTCACAGCCCAACCTCTTCTCCGTCTCCGTCTCCGTCTCGCTCCCACCACTCGAGGAGACCCTCTCGACGAGCGACACCCCTCACCACAACAAATGCAAACCGTCGAGCCACGTCAAACCCTGTCGACGACAACAAACTGCCAACTCCAATCTAGAGGATCCTAGCCACCGAAGAGATGAGGTTCTCAGTCGAATCAGAGACTCCAAAGCTGGTTATAACGCATTTCTCCGCTCAGTTAGGAACAGTGGTCGCTACCGTAATCTCCCGTCAAAGGCCCATAGTTTTTCGGCCGCAGTACAAAATTTACTTGGACCCCTTGAACACAACACAACAATTTCTGTATCCTTTCCCAATGGGGTCGGTCTGTCCGTCCACATCCCAGAATCCACCTCCGAGTCAAACCCCCAATCCCCAACCATCAATTATGAAGATAATCACATGGAATGTTAGAGGGGCTGCCAACCCAAATTTTCGTCTGAATGCGCAAGATCTAGTGAACACTCATCACCCTGATATAATGGTTATCCTGGAACCTAAAATTGGTGGTTCTCATGCTGAAAATGTGGCTAACCAAGTGGGTCTCTCCCGTAACTTTCGAGTTGACCCACAAGGTTTTGCTGGAGGTATTTGGGTTCTCTGGGAAGGCCAACGTTGTAACCTAGATGTTGTTCGTGCCACGGAACAAAGTGTCACCATGCTGATTAAGGTAAACTCTCAATCTAAGCCTTGGTTATTTACAGCCGTCTATGCCTCCCCTACTCTTAGTAAACGCTTAAAGCTTTGTGGGAGTTTTTGATTGAGTTAGCTACTACCCACCAATTACCCTGGCTCATGATGGGAGATTTTAATGAACTCTTAAGAGTCCACGGATAAAATAGGAGAAAGAGACCTAATCCCCAGTAGAGTGCACGCTTTTGACAATTGTTTAAAACGTTGTGGTTTTTTTGAGCTTGCTTCAAGTGGGCCTAATTGCACTTGGACTAATAAATCCTGGAACTGGTCCAAACACATTAGAGAAAAACTTGACAGAGCCTTTTGTAACAATGAGTGGCAACTCCTTTTTCCACGGGCTCATGGGCTTACTCTGCCTAGGATGCATTCTGATCACCACCCAATTAGTGTGTCCACAGAGGGATGGACCACTCAAAAACCACACTATACCTTTACCTTTCAACCTATGTGGTTGACTCATGCTTCTTTTAGGCCCACAATTGATCACTGCTGGAATTCTCACAATCCACATGTCATGGAATCCCAAAACTTCACCACACTATTTTACTCTAAAATTCACCACATGCAAAGCTGCCTAACTCGCTGGAACTCGGAAACCTTTGGGGAAATAGGGCGCAATAAGAAAAGACTCAGGGCTAGAATTTTAGGAATACAAAAGGCCTTATGCACTAAAAATTCAAGATTCCTGCAATCTCTAGAGCGTGACCTCATACATCAATACAACTTAATTCTCTATCAGGAACATCTCTTATGGCAAATGAAATCTCGCATGTTATGGCTAACGTACGGAGATGCGAACACAAAATTCTTTCAACTTCAAACAAAAATCCGACGGGCCAAACAACATATAGTTACTCTTAAGAATGATACTGGTGAGTGGTTACAGGGCACACAACTTCACACTCATGTTATCAACCACTTCCAAAATTTATTTCAAATGACAAATCCTCAGAATACTCTGCCGCCTCCAACTGAAACCTTTCAAGCTTTGGATTTAATTTAAATACCTTCCCGAATAACCTTGCTGCCTTCCCTTCAATTGAGGAAATTCGTACAGCCTTTTGGAGTATTCACCCTCAAAAAGCTCCTGGCCCTGATGGGCTGCATGCTCGGTTCTTTCAACATTCATGGGGAACTTTGAGTAGAGATATTTCAAAATTTATCCAAACTATTTTTATTACTGGCCGTGTTCCCCATGACCTTACAGCTATAAAGTTGATCTTGATTCCAAAGGTTACTAACCCTGAAACGGTTCACCAATTGCGCCCTATAAGTCTCTGCAATACCTTATATAAACTTCTTTCCAAAATAATTGTCTTGAGGCTAAAAAAAATTCCTTCCTAACCTCATCCACCCAGCGCAATCAGGATTTATTCCAGGAAGGCGTGCTACTGATAACTATATTATAGCACAAGAAATGATTCATCTAAACCACAACAAACGGGGACAAAAAGGACTTATGGCAGCCAAAATAGACCTTGAAAAAGCCTATGATCGCCTTGAGTGGGCTTTCATACGGTTTACCCTTCAGTTCTTTAACTTCCCTAAACAAATAATTGATCTTATCATGGCTTGCCTAGAAACATCTTCAATTTCAGTCATGTGGAATGGGCAAATCAGTAAACCTTTCAACCCTTCGAGAGGGGTTCGCCAAGGTGATCCATTATCACCTTATTTATTCATTCTCTGTCTAAACCATTTGCCTCTGTTACTTGACTCAGCCCTTCATACAAAAACATTCCAACCTATCAAAGTTAATAGAAGAGATCTAAGTTTTAATCATATTTTCTTTGCTGATGACATTTTTCTCTTTGCCCATGCTAATCCCCAACAAACCTATATCTTATTTAATATCTTTAGGGATTTCTGTAATAATTCTGGGCAATTGTTTAGCCCCCACAAATCTAAACTATTCTTCTCCCGTAACACTCCTGAGAGAATCCAAAATGACATTGCCGCGCAAATAAATATTCCCATAGTTGAGGACTTAGGTAAATACCTTGGGTTGCCAATTCTCACTTCCAGGAAACTAAATAGCACCTTTTCTCCACTCATCGAGAGGATAAATTCTAAGGTTCGCTTGTGGCATCCTAAACTCTTGTCAATGGCAGGTAGGCTAACTCTCATCAAATCAGTGCTCACTCCAATTCTAAACTATCACATGCAAACAACCTTACTTCCAGCAGCTGTCATCCTTCGCCTTGAACAAGTCCTCAAAGGGTTTCTAAGAAGTAATGTTTTATTTATTAGTTTTTTGTGGGAATGAATAAGAGACATAATGTTGCATCTGTAATATAGTTTGTGTTTTGTGTGTGTGTGTGTGTATACTAAAAGGTGCCCTTTGAAAGGTTATAATCATTCAAATTGGATATACCAAAAGGTGCCTATGGAAAGATTATAACCCTTCATATTTGATATATATTAAAGGTCCTGATTGGCCGAAAGTATGCCTGTTGAATGAAAATGTGCTTATTAAATGAAAATGTATCTACTAAAAGGTTATAATCTTTTAGGTATAGATAGTGATTCATATTCATTAGGTAACTTTTTCTCAACTTTTTATCTTTCATACTTATTAGAAACACAAGAAACCTATGGGTCTTCTCCAAAATTTCTATTTATAAGTCAATTTTCTTTGTTAAATAGTGAAAAGGTCGATAATCAAGCCACACCAATGGCAGCAACAATAATACTAAACGATTTCTTTATTTGGTTACTTTTTCTCAACTTTTTATCTTTCAACTGTCTTAGAAACATAAGAAATCTGTGAATCTTCTTAGAAATTGCTATTTGAAAGTCAGTTCTTTTTTTTTTGGTTAAATATTGAAAAGGTCCAAGAATGAAGCCACACCAACCATAACAACAATAATACTGAATAATTTCTTTACACGCTTTACAAATCCTATTCTCTTCAAATTTCAAATTCTCTTTCCTACAAATCAAAACAATCCAAAAGTATTTAAAGATATTATATAATGTATATTATACCGAAAACTGATAGAGAATCTACCAAATTCATATAATATATTATAACAATGATGATTATATATATCATACAATTGCAACAGTTATATAAAAACTACAATGTATATTCCCTCAAAAAAAAAAAAAAAAAACTACAATGTATAATAAATTGATAATAACCAAGCGGTAACAAAATTTTTCAAATGGTTTATCAAATAGTGCAATCAGTTATTGCTATAATATATAAATATATTGTGTAATATTCCAAACAGTGCAGGCAGTTAGTTTTGAAAAGAAAAAAATTAATGTTGAAAACAAAACTACCTTTACGTGCAAACACGATTTTATTTATGCAAAACGCAATCACCAATATTAGAACTTATAGAATTATCCCAATTCAATCACAAAATAACTTCTCAAAACTTATTTAGTGCACACACAGAAACTTTCCACAGAAATCACAAAAATAAATTGAGGAAAATCTGTCTTGACTCTTGAGATTATTGGATGTTATTACACAAATAATTTACTTTTGTGATTTTGTGAATAAGATCAATAAAAAACATACATGTACAAATCTGCGTGTGAATGTATAAGAAAAATAAAGTAAAACTTACAAACCAAGTGAATACAGAATGGTTGATACAAAACTGACCAAGATAAAATGATGAACAACACGTAGAAGAAGCACTACAGTCTCTATGCACAACGAATAGAACTCTCTCTCTCTCTCTCTCTCTCTCTCTCTCTCTCTCTTATGAATGAATGAAAAAACTAACTTTTTAAAATGAAACACTGGCAACAGTTTGGAATAAGTGTTATTGCGAATAAACATATTGAAAAGGCACAATTGTTTGGTGTTTTAAAATGTAAATGTAGCTATAATTTTTGTAGCCACGTGGCGCAATGAAGAGTGGTTAACAAAAAGTCAAACGTTTGGACTATTAATTATTTATTATATATATATATATATATATATGCTTGAAGGTATAACGGTCATAATATATAAGTATGTAAAAAAAAATATAATTAGAGAAAGATCATAACCAACCTCACATATATAGTCACACATACGCCCTCCACAGGGGTATCTGGGTGGGTGGTGAACTTATTGGTCTAAGGCATGGCATAAACTCGAAGATCTTGAGTTCAATTCTCACCTTACTATTGGTACATAAAGTTTCTAAAGTATCCCAAGAAATTGAATGGTAACAAATGTTTGTTAAAGGAATCTAAATGATTAGCAAGACTATAATTAAAAATGTTTGACAGGCTCTTAGAATATTGTTTGAGGATCATAATAAATACTGTAGCCTTAACAACCAACAATCAGATTACATGGGGCAGAGATGATAGAGAAGAAAAACCTATATCTAGCCAACTACTTTTTTGTTTTTTTTCATTACAATAAATCTTCAATGGTTAGACTCATGCATTAAAGGGAAACAAAGGGCCCATTTTGAGACCCATTCACGGTTTATACCCTATTCATATGCTTCAATGGATTATTATATCCATTCAAAGCAGCAACATTGCACTAATTGCAGTTTTTGCGCTTCTCCATTACCCTTAAAATATTATTAAGGCCTGCTCCAGGGTCCTATGGTATCATGCAAGTATACATTTTTTTTGCATCATGAGTAGACCCAACTTCCACTTGAAATTGAAATTTACTACACATGAGTAGACCCAAGATTGGTGGTTTGATTTGCATGGTGGAAAATTTGATATGCAAAGTCGAAAACAGAACCACCGTTTGGCATTCATTACCAATTTGAGTGGCTTTATATTTATCTTCACATGATTAAGAGTTGAGTTATTTGCTTCAAAGTTGGCTATATAATATGCATATGGGTGTTAGTGGACGCTAAATTGAAAAAAATTTCTAAGGTTTTGCTTACCCTTCCAAGTAGTTGCAAATCTATGTGGTTGAATAACTTGAATGCCTCGTTGATCAATTGCTCAAAATTTTATGAATTTTGGCTAACCATTTGTGGCAACACATCCTTTGGAGATAACAAAGGGGAATATAAATTATAGATCTTGATAATCATCTTAGCCATTTTTCTTATTTGTTATTTTTGAATAATTCATCAATATTTTATAGGTTGTTTTATCTATTGAATACATGGTTGTTGATGCTTCTAATTGTATAGTTTATGCTCAGGAATTTTCATTTTTCCTTGGAGTGAAATGCACTTAAGACCATTGAGCTGACATATCAGCTGGCACATGACTTGCTGGAGAAGAATGAGGGCTTGTCTGCTCTAGAAAATGGTATGCAGAGTAGCAACAATAATTCCTAGAGAGTGAATTTATAAATTATTGTTTCCTTGCTGGCATTTATCTGGTTTTTCATTAGACAATTTGTTATTGCTATAGGACTTTAGGGCCCTACTTGCATATGAAGGGCTGAATACATTCCCAATGGTTCATCTGCTTAGCTTCTATTAGCAGATAGTTGCTGAAACTTTGAATTGGCAATAATTGGTGATAATATATACATGCTAGCCGAATAGAAAAACCAAAAGATAATAATATACACATCTTTGTTGAGCTTTCTTGAGCTCTGAAACTGAAGCTCTGTATCTCTCCAAAGAACAATCACATAGATGACCGGTAAGTATTTGTAATTGATTATTCATCTCATTGTTCAACTTCTAGCCGCTGAGGTGAAGTTAAATTGGATGGTACAACTGGATTTATTTGCCTATAAATTACACAATGAGACAGAGTTGCATGGTTAGTGGGTTTTTTTTTTTTTTTTTTTTTTTGCTGCAATTTAGTTTTAATTTCAAATTTTTGTGATGTTATGATTTGAGAAATATCGAATTGGAGATTCATATTAAGGGCAATCAACTAGATTGGATTCGTAATTAGGATCAATATAGCACACCTGCGTGTGTGTTGGACCATTAGAGAACACTATATTGATTGATGCTCTTGACAAGTTGTGTACAAACAAATGGTTGTAATCATCAAAGGTTGTCAAAATTGTTACCAAAGAATCTCCTTGATGTCCCTAACCTTCCGAATTTTTGCAATTAATGACAGAAGCTAACGGGTTTCTTAACTGAAATAAGAATGACTAATTTTTTCTTTGTTGTTATATGGTATAAGCACATCTTTATGCCCTTGTTCTTTTCAATTTTTCTCATAAAAGCTAAATGATGTGTAATTTATTATACAAAGGGAATGAATCTTCCATTGAAGAACCTAGCAAGATAGGATTAAAGGATGGCGGAAAAACTAATGGACATGGCATAGTTGTTAAAACTTAGAATTTTCTTTTGTGGTTTTCTTGTAAGAGAGGATTGTTACAAAGATGATATTCTACAGCAACAATCCAAAGATGAGGATGTTTTCTTTTGCACATGGTGATATGCTGAGGTTCAAGACTTTTCCTAGAAAGGTTTATCTTGATGAGAATAAAGAAAATAACAGAAGTTTCATTTCAGTTGCATGCAACATGGTTTGCTTATGTAGCGCTACTTCCGTCAAATGATGTGCAGAAAAAACAGACAAACACAAATGAAAGGTAAGGAAAGAAAAAGTTTTAGACAGGCTTACAAATGCAGCAATTATAACTTGACATGTATTTTTATTATTATAAAATAATCAAAATTTTAAATAGAAAAAAAAATAGACATATGACATACCATGATTAGTGGTGCATAAAGTGAAATACAAAAAGTGAGGCATTATTTCTATTTGTATAATGTGTACTATTATATCATTGTTTCATTTGCATATAGCAAAATTAATGTCTTTTATTTTATGAGAAATAATGTCTCTTTTGATTTGATTAATGTAAATTTCTATGTACTTTAAAAATCAAATAATTTATATTTATATTTTGTGATATAAATAAAATCTAGAATTATCTTAATCATTACTCTTTTTCCATGACAAGCACATGTCTTGCAAGTGCTATCCTAACTAGTCTATATATAAAAAGAGTCAATCGGTGTGGTGCTACAGTTCTTTGGTTTATTCAATCCCACTTTCTCCATTGTTGCACACTAACAGGTATCTCATTGAATGGTTTGTCTCACAGACTCACACTTACACTTGCCTTCCTCTTTATATATATATATATATATATATATATATATATATATATATATATATTTTAAATTTTTTTTACGGTACTTGCATTGAACTTGATTAAATATAATAGTAAAATATTAATACAATAAATTGTCACAATATTTTTTTAATTGTTGATGTGTTAATTCCATATATGTCAAAATAAAATAATAAAATATCATACTGGAACTAACCACAACTAAAAATAAAGGTATTATAAAAAAAAAAAGGGCTACAATCACAATATTTTTTATAACATTTTCATAACAAATCTTAAGTGGTAAATTGTTATTCTAATTTAAACTTACTAATGAAATTATGTTTTTGCTCATCAATAATAACGCGTAACAACTTACTACTTATGACTTGTAATGAAAAAGTTGTTTTTTTTGTGAAAATGTTAAGACATCTTCTTGTTGTCACAATATTTTCACAACTGTTAAAGTGTCAATTCTTTACAAGTCATAGTAGAATATAAAAAAGTTATAAAGATATTATGAAAACGTTGTGCCATTCTTTGTGTTTCTTGAATTTTTTTTTATTAGTCAATTTTTGTTGAGCCAAAATTCACTGTTTCACATACAGTTTTCTTGGGTTGAATTTTTTTTTTTCTTTATGCACCATTTTAAGTAAAACACACATAGTTTTTGATTTAGCCAATTTGTTGAGCCAAAATTCATACTTTTAAGGACAGTTTTCTTTGGCTGACTTTTTTTTTAACACATTGTTTAAAGTAAAAAAAAAAAAAAAAACAATTTTATCAACAAAAAAGAATTATGGAAAAAAAGTAATTTTTCCCCTTATGTTTGAGGTAGTTTCATCCCCCAAATATTAAAGTTGAATAATTTCATCTTTTATATCTTGTAGACAAGTATATTGTCCCTGTTGTTACTCTCTTAGAAAAACCCTAACAAAATCTTATGATTCCTAGAATATTTTATTGTGTAATATTTAAAATGTCTCACTAAATTTTAATATCTCAAAAAAAAAAAATTTCGTATATTTTGAGTTTTATGTGTTAGTCATACTTAGAAAGTAAAAATGATTATGTATGGTATTCTATTTGTTACTTAGAGAATACTAATTTATTAGTGGTTTAAATTTTCTAGATTTATATTTCATCTAATAGAGACTTCAATGACGTATGTCTTTTGTTATTTTGTTCCTTTTTTATTTGTTTCCTTTCTTAAAAAGGCATTCATTAAAAATTAATAAGCTAAGCATTGTAATTTAGGCTCATAAAATAAAATGATAAAAAATGAAGTATGAATAACAAAATATTCATTGACCACCACACACCCTTGGTACGATGGTCACTTCACAAGTATAAGCGCTTGTAGGATGTGGGAAATAAGTGTTGGGGTTCAAGTCTCCAAGACAGAGCTTCACATACATATACACTTAGATTAGGCTAACGTAAAATTTCTATTTTGTATAAATAAAACAAAAAAACAAAATATTCATTGCAAATGGTAGTAGGTATTTAATTTGATGAAGAGTTTGAATTGTAGCATATGTCATCATTTATTACAAAAATTTAAATATTGTGACAATGCTTTATCAAAACTTAGTTGTTTATTGTTGGAAGATGTCGACATTTGTTATCATTCTTAGTAGAATTTTTTTGTGAGTAGATACTGTCTTTAGTAAATAAGTTCTAAGAAATGAAAAAGTATTTTGTATCAAATGATACCACGTAATCCGTATCAAAATCCAATCAACAAGAGACATGTGTGCAAAAATAACTACCTATTAACACATGTTTTTCAATTTTTAGTGGGTTAGTTATTTTCGACTGACATATCTCACACTTGTTAAATTTTAATACCGCTGATATGTTATCATTTAATACCAAATAGTTTCTCCAAAGAAATTATCATACTAAATGGATAGTTATATGTTGAATAGCTATTCTAAATTTAAATACATGGTTTGATACTACTTCAAAAAAAATATTGTTTTAAATATTCTTACTCAAAGGGTAGTGCGTGTCTTTCACATGCAACCGTTACTAGTGTTTATTAGAGCACTCACAGTAGTGGTGCTATATTGGTATATTACTATATTTTAGCTCCTCAAACACCAAAATCATGCTCCAGCAGTGGAGCTAAACTTATTTTTTTTTAGCTCCATTACTAAAGTGCACATCTATAGATAGATGTGCACTGTTCATGAGAACTAAACAAAAAAATATTATTTTATTATGCTCGGTGAATTAAAATAATAAAAAGTGGTTCTCTCTCTCTCTCTCTCTCTCTCTCTCTCTCTCTCTCAACGTCTTCGACCTACGCCTCCGCCGGCCTCAACTTCACTAGACCAAGCCGACCAAAGCCCCAAGCCGCCGATCCACATCTCCAACCCACACCTCTGCCCAGTCCTCCATCTCAACGCTCACCCAACCTCGATCAAACCATTGCTTTGGTTTTTCGCCGATCAAACCCATCCGCCACAGACCCACTTCTCTTCTGTCGATCAGACCCACGTCGACACTGTCCTCCTCACCGAAGCCTAGCTCTGTGATTGATGATTTTTTATTTTGTTTGTGATTTGTGATTTTGTTTGGTCTAGGTTGAAGAAAAAGATTGGAGATTTCGGTTGGTGGTTTTTTTTTTTTCCCTGCTGTGGACTGGTGGTGGTGGTGGTGATGATTGTGGGTGTGGTTGTGGCTGTGGCTGATAGTAGAGGTGGTTGTGGTTGGTGCTGTGGATGTTTATTGGATAGTGGAATATATTATTTTATTGTGATTTTTATATTATTTTATTGTATTGAAAGCTAAAATAGATTCACTGCTGCATAATGTGTGTAGGTAAAATAGATAAAGCAACTTTTGATTGAGCTAAAAAGTTAAATTTTTTAGCTCCACTGCTGTGAATGCTCTTACGAAAAACAAAAGCATGAGAGCAATATGGTCAAGGAAAGCCCAGGTGCCCCACCAAAGACTTCCATCATTGATTCTATTGGACCAATAGAACTTGATCTTGTGCTTCAAAACTTTCAATTAGATGGGCACATGCATGCACTCAAGCTTTTTAAAATAAACAAATGGGCGAATGCGTTACTTTAATTTTTAATAAAAAAAACAAAACAGCTGGAAGAATGGCTTACCTAAATTTTAAAGGTAAAGTTAGAAGTTTAAGGCCCTGTTTGGATTTTTTTTTTTTTTTTTTATTGCTCATCACTTAATTTTCGTCACTCATCACTCATTACTTAAAATACTCCAACTCCCTACCACCCACCCGTTTGGCACCATCACTCAACTTGTCATCACTCAAATTTTCCAACTGTTAGTGGGCCCCATACCTGTAACTTGGTGTAGCTTTTACTTTCTTTTTTTTTTTCCTTCAACCCCCAATACCCAAACTCATTGAACCTAGTGAAAAAAAGAAAAAAGAAAAGAAAACAAGAAGATGAAGAAGACCAGACCATACCTAGCATGAAAGGGAAAAGAAAAGAAAAGAAGAAGAAGAAGAAGAAGAAGAAGAAGATCACCTAGTGTGAAAGGAAAAAGAAAAAAAAGAAGACGAAGAAACCAAACTCACCGAACCTAGTGAAGAAAAAAAAAAGGGTCAAAAGTTGCAGCTGACTCTGACCGTGGAACCCAGTATGTAGTTTTAATTGAGAAAATGCCATTGAAAACAGAGTTATAGAAACTGAAAACACCTAAAATGTGTTTTCAGTTTCCATAACTCATCACTCAAAAATCAGAGAATTGAGTGATGAAAAAAAAAACTGGAAACAAAATCCAAACGGACTTCTCTGCCATGGGTCTCACCATTTTTGAGTTATGAGTTATGAAAACAGAATTATGAGTTATGGAAACAACAAATCCAAACAGCTTCTTAATCATCCTATTCCTATGATAAATATATGTTATAAAATATAGGCTTTGAGTGTTTGATAGATTGGGAAAACAAATAGTATATAAGTAAACAAATTGGTTTGGAGTCATCTTACTCCAATTTATGATGCGAAGAAATTATTTATTTGTAATTTAGTCTAATAACTTTTTTAAAGAGTAATAAGATATGTTAAAATAATATACATGGATAATCACTAGCTAATTCATTTATCTTACTCTAATTTATGATGCGAAGAAATTATTTATTTGTAATTTAGTCAAATAACTTTTTTAAAGAGTAATAAGATATGTTAAAATAATATAGATGGATAATCACTAGCTAATTCATTTATCTTACTGAAAAGGTTGCCTGAATTTTTTTGAGGGTCAAGCTATCATTCAACTCAGGATATAGCCACTAACTCATAAATGAGAGGAAAGAAACAATGATTCCACCATGTTCACACAAGGGGATGACTTCTCATGTCCTAAGCAATGAGTCGAACACAATGAATTATTAGTGATCTTACTAATATTCAGCAATCAACTATAGCTACTTGATCTTACTCCAAAACTCTTTCACTCACATTGTAATTGTATACCTTGAGAGGTATACATACTTTATAGTGAGAAAAAGAAGAGAGTGATGATATGATATCACCAAAAGAACAACAATAATGCACCGGAAAATATTAATTAAATTTGATGATTCCATGCTTGCGTGATACTTTTGTCGAATTCTATATTTTTTCTTTTGTTACGTTTCTTTCGTGACAACCCACTGAGGATTTTTTTTTTGTTAAGTGAAATAAAAGCAATAGTTATATATATATAATCATAGGTTAAAATATATAAATCACGCTTTCGTGGCTATTTTGGATAGATTAAAAAATGCTGTAGCTAATTGTGGGAAAATTTGTAATTTGCCTTTCACTCAGTGACTTTTATGTACATTCGAGTTGGAGATTAGGTTCCTCTTTCAAATGAGCTCTAAATATTATGTTAAATTATCAATTGTTTTAAAAGTTTAAACTTCGATGAAAAAAAAAAAAATATATATATATATATATATATATATAAAGCTAAAAATAGGGTGGAAGAGACACAATAATCGAACTCAGGATCTCATGTTTTAAATACCACATTAAATTATTATAGGGGTCAAAGGCCCAATTTTAGATGTTGGGTCGTGGGCCTGTCCGAGGAGGCACATCTGTCCGAGGACAGTGCGTTATGAGGAAGATACTTGGCCACAATCCTCGCAAGAGTTTGACCAGTATGTGAACAAAGAGGAGTTGTCCGAAGAGGACTACCTCTTCGAATACTTAGAGAGAAAGTCAGGATATACACTCTAGCTTTCATTCCGATATTTTTGGGGATTCTTCTAGTACATGAGCACCCAGTAAGCATATAGGACAGGTAGAAGCAATAAGATATTATATGGAAAGCTGTTATCACTGCATTAATGACCCTGCAGCTAACCCTTTGGCCGCATTAATGAGGAAATGATATTTGAACAGTGACTCTCAACCTTTACAACTGCCGTGTAAAGACTTTAAGGGGGAAGGTTGATGGGACAAGTATAAAAAAAAAAGATCATCTGAATGGCACGTGAGAGAAAAGGAATGATAAAGAGAACGGGAGACAAGAAAAGGGGAGGAGGAAAAATATCTAGGAAGAGAGAGAGAGAGAGAGAGAAACACAAATTTGTAAACATTTAAGTATCCATAATATAATTCTTCTCAGACTAATCCGAAGACAGTTTTACATAACGTCTTCACCCTATTTCTGTTGATTTGGTTATTGAATACATCTAAACGCCGTTTGATCTTACCTAAAGCCCAGTTGTTCTAACCCACTCTCTACAAATTCATTGCAAAGACTTTTTGGGCCTGAGTCCATCCCGTTTGTGGGCCTCACCTTTCAATTTGTGTCTTTACAATTGGCGCCGTCTGTGGAAAACACTAGGGCGTTGGTGAGCAAAGTGTTTAACACTGGTAGGGTTAGGTCCTAACAGGGCAGAGTCTGACAGTTCATAACAACTCGATCATTTTTTGCACCATGAACGAGAAAGGGATCATGAAGGAAGTGTGCATACCATTCATACTGGAAGGAGTCGACTTTGAGATGAGGGAAACATGTTCCATAGAGACACTACGAGGAATATGCAACATAAGATTGATCACCTAAAGGAAAAGTTGCGCCTTGCGCGAAGGAGGCACAGTCCATCTATCTCTGACATTTCTTCTGATGATGAGGATGATGATGACTATAGGTGTCGGTCACGGACACCCCCTAGCGAATCTTTTTCCCATGAGGAGGAACATCGTCGTGACCGCAGAGGTAGAAACTCCCCTTCTAAGGGTTTAGGGAATGATGCTATGAATAGGGCCCTCAACTAGATTTTTAGGTCACCCTTCATGCGCAAGATTGAAAGGGGAAAGCTTCCTTGACAGTTTACTCAACCCACTTTCACCATGTACAACAGTCGAACAGATCCTGTGGAACATGTGAGCCATTTCAATCAAAGGATGGCTGTCCACTCAAGGAATGAAGCTCTTATGTGTAAGGTGTTCCCATCCAGTTTGGGACCGGTGGCAATGAGATGGTTTGATGGCCTTGCAGCAAGTTCTATTAGATCTTTTAGAGAGCTTACTAATGCTTCTTGCTCTCGGTTCACTACGTGCAGCAGAGTTCCTCCGCCATTGGATTCCTTGTTATCTTTGTCTATGCGAGAGGGGGAGACCCTGAAAACATACTCGAATAGGTACTGGGAGATGTTTGACGAGATTGAAGGGGATTTTGATGACGTGGCTGTGAGAACTTTTAGGGTCGGCTTGCCAGCCGAGCATGATTTGAGGAAGTCGCTGACTAAAAAGCCTGTGAGGAGCGTGCGTCAATTGATGGATAGAATCGATGAATATAAACGAGTTGAAGAGGATCAGATTCAGGGCAAAGGAAAGGCCAAGGTTATCCTTTAGGAAAGAAGGGATTTTAGGTCGGACCGTTATAGCAATAACAAGTCTCGGAGGGACTATAATGTGCAGTCAGGGTCTACTGCATCTCAGGCGATCAACGTCGTATTCCGAGAACCAATCCACCATATCCTAGAGAAGATTCACAATGAGCCATATTTTAAATGGCCGAACAAGATGGGAGGAGACCCCACAAAGCACAATCAGAGCCTTCACTGTCAATATCATTAAGAGCAGGGGCACACTACTGAGGATTGCAAAACTCTAAGGAGTCACTTATAACAACTTGTTAGAGAAGGAAGGTTACTACAGTTTGTATATTGGCACAATAGCCAGGGGGATCACCTCAGGTCTGGGATTTCAGGGAGTGCTTCTTCAAGACCCCCATTGGGCACGATCAATGTCATCTTTGTGGCACCAAGGAGGACCGGAACTTGTCCTTTTAGGGTGATGTTCGTTGCTCGGTTGATTGCTGAGGAGACAAATTGTGAATTGAAAAGGGCCAAGGTTGAGATCCAACGAGCTTTAAGCTTCTCGGATGAAGAAAAGAGAGGGACCATACAGCCACATGATGACACTCTAGTGATCACCCTTAAAATAGGGGGGTACGACGTGAGGCCTAAAGACTTAACAGCGTATGATTCGCCTCTGGTTAGCTTTGATGGAAAAACTGTTATCCCTAAGGGTTAGATCAGGTTGCTCGTACAAGCTGGGTCAAAGGTGGTTGAGGTAGACTTCATTATAGTGGATGCATATTCTCCCTACACGGCCATTGTAGCCAGACCTTGGCTTCATGCTTTGGGGGCTGTTTTTTCAATTTTACTTAAAGGTTAAATTTCCATCTGGAGGACAAGTCGAAGAACTTGTAGGAAGCCAATCTGTGGCTAGGCAATGCCTTATAGCTGCCATTATGCATCGGCTTGCTGCCGAATCTACAACCTCTATTAGTGGAGGCTCATAGCAATCAAGAATCTCGATTACACCTAACGTTGCGGAGTCGGACGAGGAGAAGTGTGAGAGATTGGAGAAAATTGCTATTGATGAGGACCCGGAAAGGTTCTTTCAGATTGGAGCTCAGTTGCCTCCTGGAGACAGGGAAGAGCTGTTGACACTCCTTCGAAGAAACATTGATGTGTTTGCCTGGAATTCTTATGAGGCCCCGGGGGGTCGATCCAGGGTTCATCTGCCATCACTTAAACGTTAGTCCAACTGTCTTTTCTAGGAAGCAGCCACCTTGGCGTTCGTCCAAAGAGCATTCTAACGCTGTTAGGGAGGAGGTGAATAAACTCAAGCAGGCAGGGGTTATTAAGAAGGTTTTCTACCCTGAATGGTTGGCTAATACAGTGGTGGTAAAGAAGAAAAACAGGAAGTGGCGTGTATGTGTGGATTTCACAGACTTAAACAAAGCCTGCCCAAAGGATCCCTTCCCCATGCCTCGGATTGATCAGTTAGTAGACGCGCCTGTAGGGCATCCGTGAATAAGTTTCTTGGCCCAAAGGATCCGTTCCCTATGCCTCGGATTGATCAGTTAGTAGACGCGACTGTAGGGCATCCGTGAATGAGTTTCTTGGCCCAAAGGATTCGTTCCCTATGCTTCAGATTGATCAGTTAGTAGACGCGACTGTAGGGCATCCGTAAATGAGTTTCTTGGATGCCTTTCAAGGGTATCACCAAATCCTTTTAGCTTTGGATGATTAAGAGAAAACGGCCTTCGTTACCCCCGTCAGGAATTATCACTATAAGGTGATGCTGTTTGGTCTAAAAAATGCAGGCTCCACTTATCAGAGAATGATGACAAAGATGTTTGAACCACAGCGGGGAAAATGCATTGAAATTTACATAGACGACATGGTGGTCAAAAGTAAGTTGGAATCCGAGCACGTCAGCGACCTCGGAAACATCTTTGAAATCCTAAGGAAACACAAGCTGCGACTTAATGCTTCGAAGTGCTCTTTTGGCGTCGAATCTGGAAAATTTTTGGGCTATATGGTTACCCATCGTGGAATTGAGGTCAATCTAGACCAGATAAGAGCGATTAATAACTTGCAGCCACCTCGGAATCCTAAAGAGGTTCAAAAATTGACTGGGATGACTACTGCTCTAAATCGATTCATCTCCCAGTCGGCAGACAGGTGCAGACCTTTTTTCCTGCTGTTGAACAAGTGGAAGGGGTTTGAATGGACCGAAGAGTGTGTCTTGGTCTTCCAACAGCTGAAAGAATATTTATCTTGGCCCCCTATTATGTCCAGCCCTATGATAGATAAGGTTTTGTTCGCTTGTATCGCTGTTGCCGCCTACGTTGTGAGTCTGGTGCTTATACAGGTTGATAATGGCGTTCAGAAACCTGTTTACTATATGAGAAAATCACTTCATGAAGCCGAGGTCCGTTACTTACCACTAGAAAAGGCCATCTTTGTAGTAGTTCATGCCACTCGCAAGCTCCCTCATTACTTCCAGTCACATACGGTTGTGGTCCTTACCCAACTCCCACGGTCTCTACTTCGAAGTGCAGATTATACAGGAAGAATTGCGAAGTGGGGTACAATCCTATGGGCTTTCGATATAAAGTATATGCCTCGTACATCTGTTAATGGGCAAATTTTGGCCGACTTAGTAGCCGAATTCACCGAGCCTTCATTAGAAGAAAACTTCGAGAAGATGCACATGGATGAAAATTCAGTTGGCTTAATCTCCGTGCAAGGACCTTTATCCTAGAAGTTGTATGTGGATAGCGCGGCCAATCAAAGAGGAGCTCGGGTGGGGCTAGTTTTGATACCTCCTGAAAATGTCACTATTGAGAAATCCCTCAGATTGGACTTCTCGGCCACAAACAATGAAGCTGAGTACGAAGTGTTGCTAGTCAGAATGGATATGGTTCGAAGAATGGGTGGAAGCTCAGTGGAAGTATTCTCGGATTCAGCGTTGGTTGTCGGCCAAGTTAGAGGAGAACTAGAAGCACGAGACGGAAGAATGCAGAAGTACTTGGGTCATGTTAAGAAACTGCAGACACAGTTCGAGTCCTTCAACCTACTGCATATCCCTCGGAGTGGGAACACACATGCAGACTCTCTAGCCACTCTTGCAACCTCCTCGGCTCAAGGACTGCCTCGACTTATCCTTGTTGAAGATCTGCATAAATTTTCTGAAGTGGAAGAAGGGCCTAGCATCTATAAAATTATAGTAGGACCGAGTTGGATGGACCCTATGGTGACATTTCTCAAAAATGACGTCTTATCTGAAGATAAGGCCGAAGCAAACAAGGTGCGGAGGAAGGCTCCTCGATTTTGGTTGTTAGACGATAAGAAATTATACAAGCACTCCTTCTCAGGGCCGTACTTGCTGTGCATACATCCTGAGGCTACAGAATTTCTCCTTGAAGAATTACACAAAGGAATTTATGGGAGCCACATAGGAGGTAGGTCTCTAGCTCACAAGGCTTTAACTCAGGGATATTGGTGGCCGAATATGCAAAGGAAAGCACAGGAGTATGTGAGAAAATGTGATCAATGTTAGAGGTTGCACTGAATATTCACCAACCGGGGGGAGTCCTTAACCCTCTATCTAGCCCATGGCCTTTTGCTCAGTAAGGCTTGGATATTGTAGGTCCTTTCCCTAAAGCAGCTAGGAGTAAAAAATACTTGATCGTAGGCACAGATTACTTCACTAAGTGGGTCGAAGCCGAACCATTGGCAAACATCAGGGATGTAGATGTCCAGAAATTCATATGGAAAAATATTGTCACCCGGTTTAGAGTTCCCGGCACATTTATCTCGGACAATGGTCTTCAATTTGATAGTAAAGCCTTCAAGAGGTGCTGCTGTGAGTTAGGCATCACAAACAGATATTCTACTCCAGCATACCCACAAAGGAATGGTCAAGCTAAAGCCGTTAACAAGGTCATAGTGAGCGGCTTGAAGAAGAGGTTGGATGATGCAAAGGGAAGGTGGGTAGAAGAGTTACCACATGTTCTCTGGACTTATCGGACAACTCTTCGGAGATCTACGGGAGAGACACCCTACTCAATGACTTTTGGGGTTGAGGCTGTTATCCCCCTGGAGATTAGATTCCCCACGTTGAGAACAAGCTCTTTCACCTCGACTGACAATGACAGACTGTTAGAGAGGAGTTTGGACTTGGTTGCCGAAAGGAGGGAGAATGCCATGGTCCAGTTGGCTTACTATCAGCATAAGCTCAAGCAGAAATATGATGCCAATGTTAAGCTGAGACCACTTGTACCAGGAGATTTGATTTTGTGAAAGGTAATGGGTGCTACAAAGAACCCAGCTTGGGAAAAACTTGGGCCTCGTTGGGAAGGGTCATATCGCATTCTTTCAGTAGCAGGAATAGGAGCGTTTTATTTAGAGGATTTAGAGGAAAGGGTTATCCTACATCCCTGGAATGTAAATAACCTAAGAAGGTATTACTATTAATAAAAGTTCCAATTGTTGTACTTAAGTTTATTACACGGCTTGCCTACTAAGTGTTAAACAGAACCTTGATTATGCCTGATCTCTCAAATCACATACCTTGGGTAAATTAATACTCTAGTTCATTTCACCAAGTGTTAAACAGAACCTTGGTCATGCCTGATCTCTCGGATCACGTACCTTGGGTAAATTAATACTCTAATTCGTTTCACTAAGTGTTAAACAAGACCTTGATCATGCCTGATCTCTCGAATCACATACCTTAGGCAAATTAATACTCTAGTTCATTTCACTAAGTGCTAAACAGGACCTTGGTCATGCCTGATATCTAGGATCACATACCTTGGGTAAATTAATACTCTAGTTCATTTCACTAAGTGTTAAACAAAACCTTGGTCATGCCTGATCTCTCAGATCACATACCTTGGGTAAATTAATACTTTAGTTTATTTTATTAAGTGTTAAACAAAACATTGGTCATGCCTGATCTCTCGGATCATATACCTTGGGTAAATTAATACTCTAATCCATTTCACTAAGTATTGAAGGAAAACTTGGTCTTGCGTGCTCTCTCAGACCACGCACCTGGGATTAATTGGTATTTTAGATCAATTTTAGCGATTCAATTAATCAACTTCACTTATTTCCATTGTTACTTTAACTTGTTTTATCCAGTGGGTTTAAATTTCCTACAAGTTTAAAAACTACAAAGAAAAAGAAATGAATGAACGGAATTGAATGCAATTAAAGACAAATTCAAATGTTTCCATTAATTAACGTCAAAAGTACATTATACTTCTTTGCAAAATAATTACAAAATAAGAGAAACATGTGGATTTAGCTCTAAGTCTTGGCCGTTGGTGGTAAAGGATTCTCTTGTCCGCTCGGCACGGCTTCCTTAGATCCGGCTTCAACCTCTGATGTATTAGCTTCATTGGCCTTGACAGCATCCTTGGCCTTAGAAGAGGTGGCTGCCTCCACATCCTTGCTCCCAATTTGTGTCATTTCTTCTTCTTGATCTTTGTTTTAAGCCTCAGAGGGAGTAACTGCCTGCTCGGATGATTCAAGGACTTGAGATGACGGAGGCGAAGGATCAGTTGGGGCAACACGAATATGGGGATGAAAGTAAATCTTCTCGGGTTGCCTTAATTCAGAGTTAGAAGGGACCCCTGCAAGATTTAGGGCTTCTTCCCAAGTTAACTTGCAGTAGTCTCGGCACACCTCTGACACCTCTTCTGCCAACCTTATCTCCGTCTCTTCGATCCCGCGGAAATAGGATGCGTTCTTCTCGACCTCGGCTGACAGCTCTGCATTCCGAGCAACTTCCTTAGCCTTCTCCAAGTTGGTCTTGAGCTCCAAGACCAGTTGCTTTTGGGTTGCCAGTTCTATTTCAGTCATGTGTAGCTTCTTCCACTGGTTTTCAGCTTGGTCTTGGGTGCTCTTTAGCCCGGCCTCTACGCTTCTCCTTTTCCTCTGTTCAATGGCCAATTTCTTGGCCAGCTCCTGTTTCTCGTGCCTGACGATCCCCAGAGTTTTTTCAGCATTTACACGAGATTGGGCCTCAGCCTTGGCTTGGCTATGGACTTCCTTGACCCAATCCTCGGCCACAAAGACCTGCTAGGTAATCTACATGAGAAGAATAAGTGAATTGTTTCAAAACAGATTGAAGCAGAACATATTTTAAAGGAAGTAATTTCGGTTTAGAAACTCACCATGACAAGGTCTCTTTTAAGAGACATGAACAAGCCCGTCTGCCTCCTGGACCTACCAGCGTCCATGTCTCGGGGCAGAAGCAGGGGCTACTCTAGGGCCTCGATCATGTAGGCCAAGTGTCCTTTCTGGAGCTCCCTAATGGATGAGTTCAAGGGAATTGGAGCCCCATCTAACTCCAATCGCAGGGCCTAGGTGGGTGGTTGGCGAACATCCAAGGTGTTGGTGTCTTCCCTACTACCAATTGGAGACACCCGTTTGTCCTTAGCGTTTCTCTATTGCTTTGCCCCTTTTTGTGGAGGCACTTCACCCTTCTTTAAATCCAATATCTTCCTCTTCTTCTTCAAGTCAGGATTTAGTTGAAGCCCAGTCACAGTTGCAGGAGGAGGAGGAAGAGGAGGTGGAGGAGGGTTATTAGTAACCTGGGACTTGGGTACATCCTTGGAAGATGTGCCTTTGCTCCTTCCAGCTAGGAGGTCTCTTAGTCCCTTTCTCGGATTCAAAGACATTTCTTCTTCTTCTTCTTCTTCTTCTTCTTCGGTGCTCACGGAATCCGGGATGTTTATGGGCTTAGCTTGTACTTCTTCTTCTTCTTCTTCAAAGCGGAATAGGTCTATCTCGGTTTCAAGAGACAACCGAAGTGAAGCAGTTTCTTCCCTTTATATAGCAGGTAGAACGAGAGCTTGCTGGGGCAGCCACTCATTCGGGGGAAGATCCTTTTTGGTGAGGAACCCCGGTCGAGACACGTCGATCCTGTGGATTAGGGAGTCACCTGCTCGGATTGCGTTCCCGACTTCTTGGAAGTTGTCCGACAAGGGAGCAAAATCCAATACCAAGTGCACGACACGCAGTTGACCGTCTGCACTCACAAATATCTCGGATCGGAGTAGCTTGTTCAAGCCCGCTACATTCACATGGCTGATCTTGGGAGCGACAAGTTTTCTTCTTCTTCGATGCTCTCGGAATCCAGGATGTTTATGGGCTTAGCTTGTACTTCTTCTTCTTCTTCAAAGCGAAATCGGTCTATCTCGGTTGCAAGAGACAGCCGAGGTGAAGCAGTTTCTTCCCTTTGGATAGCAGGTAGAATGAGAGCTTGCTGGGGCGGCCACTCAACCGGGGGAAGATCCTTTTTGGCGAGGAACCCCGGTCAAGACACGTCGATCCTGTGGATTCGGGAGTCACCTGCTCAAATTGCGTTCCCGACTTCTTGGAAGTTATTCGACAGGGGAGCAAAATCCAATACCAGGTACACGGCACGCAATTGACCGTCTACACTCACAAACATCTCGGATCGAAGTAGCTTGTTCAGGCCCGCTACGTTCACGTGGCTGATCTTGGGAGCGACAAGTTTTCTATCTGTAATGATGGCCGAGAAACACCAAGATTGTTAGAACGTCAAATCACATTAAAAAGAAAAAATTAAGCAACAAAGCAAAGCGAAACCTAGAAATTAAAATCTATGTTAACGCAACCTAGACCTAAGGCGTCTCACTTGGCTCTCCTTCTTTGGTCGGACAATGGTAGCCGTTATGCCGCGCCCCGAAGACGATGATGTAATCGTCCTTCATGCCCTTGTTGGACTTTGGAAGACACGACACCATTTTGACAATGGAGGACTTGGACTTTAGGTAGTATCCCTCGTCGGCAAGAAAGTGACATTCGTACATATGTACAACGTCATGCTAGGTGAGTTGCAAGCCCATCATTTGATTGAGGGCGTCGACGTAACCTAAAACCCTAAATAGGTTAGGTGCGCGTTGATGTGGGCATAACCTATGGTTTCAAAGATACTCGTAGGTCACATCGCCCATGGGAATGGTCATTCCTCCCTCTAAGAAGGCTATCACAGGAATGACCACTTCACCAGTTTTCCTATCAGTCAAAATCTTTTCCGATGGCCAGTATCGTAGGTTTACTCCCTCGAGTATATGATATCTCACTTTAAAAACCTCTATGTCGGCAAGAGACTTAACAAGGTACTTAAATCTACCCATTTAAATATGTAAGGGAAGGAACGGAAAAGTTCCTAATTTGAGGTAAGACAGAAATAAATAGGCCAAGATGCTCAGCCGAGAAGAAAAGAGCTTGGGAATCAAACACTTACAAGATTGGGTGGTGTTTTTGTCTCAATAACTTCTTAGAAATCTAGAATTTTTAATAAAAAAGGCTACAGGGACTGTTAGAATAAGAGAGGTTCTGAAGGCTGGAGCGCTCGAGATCTCTTGATAACTTGAATGTATGCAAAATGGGAAAAATAACTCCCTCACAGCGTTTTATATAGGGAGTAAAGTGGGTGGGTGAGAGTTATCCCGCTCAAAATTTCAAAAGGGAATATTAGCCGCACGATTAATATCTCACCGTTGATAAGGGGGATAAGGCGCCACCTAGAACAATAATGGCATGTTATGGTTTTCGAAGCGTCAACAATAATTATGAGACACGCGAGACGGCGTCTCCACGCTTGTAAAATTGAAGAAGTTTGAGGGCTTCGCTCTTAAGAAGGTCAAAATCCCACCTTTCTCCTCGGATAAGAGAAGAAAATCGGAATTTTGAGGGGCTATTGTAGGGGTCAAAGGCTCAATTTTAGATGTTGGGCCGTGAGCCTGTCCGAGGGAGCACATCTGTCCGAGGACAGTGCGTTACGAGAAAGATACTTGGCCACAATTCTTGCAAGAGTTTGGTCAGTATGTGAATAAAGAGGAGTTGTCCGAAGAGGACTACCTCTTCGAATACTTAGAGAGAAAGTCAGGATATACACTCTGGCATTCATTCCGATATTTTTTGGGATTCTTCTGGTACATGAGCGCCCAATAAGCATATAGGACAGGTAAAAGCAACAAGATATTATATAGAAAGTTGCCACCACCGCATTAATGACCCCGCGGCTAACCCTCCGGCCACATTAATGAGGAAAGGATGTCTGAACAATGACTCTCAACCTTTACAGCTGCCGTGTAAAGACTTTAAGGGGGAAGATTGATGGGACAAATATCAAGAAAAAGATCATCTGACTGGCACGTGAGAGAAAAGGAAGTATAAAGACGACGAGAAACAAGAAATGGGGAGGAGGAAAAAGATCTAGGAAGAGAGAGAGAGAGAGAGAGAGAGAGAGAGAAACACAAGTTTGTAAACATTTAAGTATTCATAATATAATTCTCCTCGGACTAATCCGAAGGCAGTTTTACATAATGTCTTCACCCTGTTTCTGTTGATTTGGTTATTGAATACATCTGGACGTCGTTTGATCTCATCTAAAGCCCAGTTGTTTTAACCCACTCTCTACAAATTCATTGCAAAGACTTTTTGGGCCTGAGTCCATCCCGTTTGTGGGCCTCACCTCCTAATTTGTGTTTTTACAATTACCAATTATTCTAAAAGTTTAACCTCGTTGTGTGTGTGTGTCCTTTTTCTTTTTGGTTGAGAAACCAATAGCAAATTGTCGGCAACAATGTTATTTGTCTCACTCAGGGTTTATGTATTCAAGCATGAGATTAGGTTTCCCTCTCCCAAGGAGCTCGAACCAATTATGGTGAACCTACTAAACAAAATTAGAAAAAGCCTTCGAATCTGGTACAATCAATTATAATTCATAGTTTAATTAGACGTACTTCAAACTATATAAAAAAATAAAAGTTGTATCCAACTAAACAAACATCATTAGAAATTATTCTAATAATTTCTCGAGAAGCCTAGTGCAATAAAAAATGAATCAATAAAAGGAGGGGTCAAGTATTCTCAGTGGCAGAGCCAGAATTTTAGTTTAGGAGGGCAAAGTTAAATTTGAAATTATTAATAAATATTTATAACAAAATAATTATACTATTGTAAATAAGTAAAAATTTACTAAGTCAACTATTGTGAAAATTATTGTATTTGTTACCATTTAAATAAATTAAATAAAAAATAAAAAGCAAAAGTTTTATAAGTCTGTGACAGTATATTAGTGAGAAAGTGAAAGGGTGGGACTAGCCAAAACTAAAAGTTCTTTTTGACTTGTTAACTTTGCTGCGCCTAGATCACCAAAAAAAAAAAAAAAAGACTTTGACATGTGAGGTACCTCCTTGCTCTCTTTGTTACCATGCCATGCCCTTTTGCTTTTTTTGAGGAATACTGTGTCAGTTTTTGGTTCTTTTTATTGAGTATTGTTTTGTTTTTTTTTTTTTCCTATATTAATAAATCAAAGGGGGCAAGCTTTTCTCATATGCCTATAGCTAAGCAAGTTTCAGAGGAGTCAGAGGGGGGCACTTGCCCCTTCTCGACATCCCCTGGCTCCGCCCTGAGTATTCTCATTCTTGATCAATAATGAAAGAACTAAGTGTTTGTTTGGCTAGCTTATATTTTGTCAACTTATTTTATTATTCAGCTTATTTTTACTACTATTCATGGGTTCCACTGCACTTTTTAGTACTGTTCATAGGTCTCACCGTACTATTTCAACTAACATTTATCTTTATCTATAGTACTTTCAGTAAAAAAAATTTTAATTTCAGCAAAATAAGTGAATTCCAAATAGATCCTAAAACTCAAAATAAATCTTTCATCATAATTGCCTTAAATTGTGACGGATTTTTTTTTTTTTTTTTGGTGAATAATTGTGACGGATTATTTTAATCAAGCAAATCTAGTACGATGAATGAAATTAAGCATGCATGTCCTTTTGTGGTCTTTTATTTTATATTAATTATAACATCTTAATCTTTTTACCAACAAATAATAATGCTTATGTCAATTGTTTGATACTATATTTGAAATCTTTCACCTAAAATAACCAATTTTTTATTTGCGTAACAACAATGTATGTACATCTCTTTTTTTTTTTTTTTTTTTTTTTTGCTAGCTAATTGTGGGGGATGGAACCCCCAAGCTCATAGATACATATGGCACCGGATACCACCAGGCTACAAGGCCCGGTGGTTACAACGTACGTACATCTATTCCTAGCTATCCATTTTCTATTGATAAACAATCCCAAATGATTTAGAGTAGTACTAGTGTTTCAAAATAGCCTTCCACAAATGATCATAAATCATTGTTCCCAACATCTAAATTAATATTCTCAAAATTAAGGCATATATTATTAATGTCTAAGGGAATTCAAGCAAAACACTTACCAAATAGGACTCTGCATCTTAAATCCTTGAATTACCGATCAATATCTAGAGTTAAAGATTATCAGCTAGCAAAAATGATACAACAATATTTTTAATAAGCATTTCTTCAAATACTTTACAGGGAATTAAGAAAGTAAAGAAAAATGAAGAAGAAAAAGAGATCGTTAATTAAGAAAACCAAATGATATAATATGAAAGAATTGAAAAACCAAAGAATTAATGCATGACCTCACAGCCCACGGGTTCTAAAACCACTATATGTATTTGAGTCCGCTTAATTTGTGCACTTAGGGCACATATTAACCATTTATTTTGGAAAATTTTTTATGAAAAATTTAAAAAGTTGCAAAATAGTGAATTAATTTTTCGTTTTTTCATAAAAAATTTTTAAAATGGTTTATTAAGGGCATCCACATTAGTATGTGCAAAATTTTTTCCATTTTGCACATCTAAAATCTACTTTTTCTATTTTATATACTTATTTTACAAAACACCCACATCAATTTATCTATTATACACATTTATTCAAATACAATATTTATTTCTTTAACATTGTGAACAGTAACCGTGAGAGTGAGATGAGAAAGGAAATGAGAAAAAGAGAGTGAGGAGAGAGAAAAATAGAATAACAAAATTATTTATAAGGTGAACTGTAACCATGTATATATGCACGGTTACTGTTCATTTACAAGACTATTGTGTGTATATTTAGATATTTTTACAAAGATTGATATGTGAATTTTTAGGTTAAAATATATAAAATTGAACATTTTTTATATTTTAATAGACTATCCATAAACTGATGCAGTTGCTTTAATATATGCACCGAGGGAATGTGTTAGTAAATCCATATATATATATATATATATATATATATATATTTATGTGTGTGGCGCTTATCACATTGGCACATGCACCCAAGCTATTTAATATATATATATATTGGTAAGCATATATATATATATATATATATATATGTGGCGCTTATCACATTGGCATATGCACCCAAGCTATTTAATATATATATATATATATATATATATTTTTGGTAAGCATATATATATATATATATATATATATAAATAAAAGCAGATGGCTGAATGCGTTACTTTCATCTTATGATAAATATATGTGATAAAATATGTTTGATTTTCAATTCAGGATATAGCCACTAGATAATTTAAAAAGCTGCTATGTGGGCCTAGGTCACTTCTTAGGCCTTAATTAGGCCTCCACTTCTCTCAAGCTTTTTCAAAAGTATCAGGGCTCCTTAATCAGACAAAAGGCCTCTAAATATATGTCAGTTTTGCCTTCTTTCCCATCTTTTGTAACACTTCCAATATATTCCGTCAATAGAAATTCAACAAAATTAAAATCCTAAATTGTTTAAATGAAAAAAAAATTATGAACTTGTTACGAATGTGCCAAGAAATCATTGAAAATCAATTTTTTAAATAACTTGTAAAAGATATTAATAAAACCTAAACACAAAGATTATATTAACAATATTGTGTCTCAAAAAGCAAAAAGAATGACTTTTAAACGAAATAAATATAAAAAATTAAATTAAAAATATATTTAAATATTAAAAAAATTACTAAAATTTATTTCCTTAGGTCCCAAAACATATTGAGCCGAATTGCAACTTCTGACAAAACTACCTTTTTTTTTGTGTAGGTTCAAATAGATATTTAGGTGACCTAACAAAACATATAAATATTATTTGATTAATATTAATATAAATTTTAAAAAATTAATTAATTTAATGGTAAAAATGCATTGGCTGGCCTTGATAAAGTATGATTTCACCATGTTCACACATGGTAGGGACGACTTCTCATGACCTTAGCAATGAGTTTTCAATAAACTTCAAGAAAAAAGGACATCTCCCAGTCTCACTCTATTTTCGTAGAAACTTCACACGAGGCCCAAAGACTGTTTCAAAGGGTACTAGCATCATTGTTGCGTGTTTTCTGTGCATATTATAATTTAGATGTCATAGATTTTTTTATAATAAGGATTAGATAAGTTTAATTAGGAATACCCCCATGTTAAGTTAAGGAGAAGATACATAATTGATTATGAATCAATAATTGTTTAAGGGTGACCCATGTCTCCATTATGTCATGAATGACGGAAGAGTTGGTATTTTTAAACCCACTAATTGTTGTTACAGAGTCGTACGCACTGAAAATATAATTTCATAGTTTTAACTCAAATCGTGATGGTTGTGAGTGTGGTAATTATTACTCTTTCAAATTTGTTAATTATTGATACACACAATTTACAAAATTGTGTTTTAAAAACATAATTTTAATTAAAATTATAGTATCGTGTTTTCACAATTATAAATTAGATTTTACTAACATGTGCCCTTTGGGCATACAATACAAAATTATTTTAAAAAATTTTTATGAAAAAAGTTACAAACTTTTTTAACAATTTTTTTAATTCTCTGTAAAATGTTTCCAACACCAGACCCAAGTTTAAGCAAAATAACATTTTCAAAGTATGATTTCAAACATTGCACTCTTGGAACCTAGGCCAAGTTTCAACTTAATACATAGTATCCATTGGCTTAAAAAACCAACTTTTTAACTTTTCAGCTTATTTTTATTATATTTTTTGATATTATTTATAAATTTTATTTTATTATTTCAAATACTTTTTAATTTTATTTATAATACTTTTAGGAAAAAAAAAAATCAATTTCAGCTGTTGCTGCGTAGTACAGTTACGCTTACACTGTCCCTCCCTATAAAGAGATCCGAATCCCCTATAAAGACAGTCACAAACTGTCCCAAATATTTATCAACAGACAAGTCAAAAAGACAAAGAAAGCCCGACGTTCGCAATCCAGAGCCATGTTGCCCATTTTCCTTCTCATTCTAATTCCTTTCCTTTCCCTATTCTTCTTCTTCTTCTGCCTCACCACCTCCAAATCCAACTCCAAAGCTCCCAAATCCTACCCTCTAGTGGGTTCATTCTTCGCCATCCTCGCCAACCAAGATCGCCAGCTCCAATGGTTCTCAGAGATCCTCCTAGACTCACCTTCCGCCACCTTCGTTCTCCGCCGCTCCTACTTCAACCGCCAAGTCTTCTCCGGCAACCCCGCCGTGGTCCAACACATCCTTAAGTCCAACTTCCACAACTATGGAAAAGGCGAGATTTTTCGTTCAAGACTCGCAGACTTTCTCGGCCATGGAATCTTCAACGTCGACGGTGATGAGTCCTGGAAGTTCCAAAGACAAGTCGCTAGCCACGAATTCAACACCAAATCTCTCCGCAAGTTCATTGAAACCGTTGTGGACACTGAGCTCTCTGACCGCTTAATCCCCATTCTCTCCTCAGCTGCCAAAAATGGAACTGTCCTAGATTTCCAAAACATTCTTCAAAGGTTTGCTTTTGATAATATATGTAAGATCGCTTTTGGGTTCGACCCGGTTTACTTGTCGCCCTCTCTTCCACAATCCAAGTTCGCCTTAGCCTTTGAAGACAGTGTTCGAATCAGCCACGGGAGGCTCACTGCTTCAATTCCATTCATTTGGAAAATCAAGAAGTTTTTCAATATTGGGTCAGAAAAGCGTCTCAAAATGGCTATCTCAGAAGTAAAAGAGTACGCCATGAACATAGTAAAACAGAAGAAGCAAAAGCTAGAGCAGCTGGGAGAGAAAGAGAGCCTCGATGATGACCTGTTGTCAAGGTTCTTGAGCTCTGGCCATGTGGACGACAAGTTCGTGACCGACATTGTGATCAGCTTTTTAATTGCTGGGCGTGACACTACATCAGCGGCTTTAACATGGTATTTCTGGCTTCTATCTCAGCACCCGGAAGTCCAATCCAAGGTTGTGAAGGAAATCAAGGAACATTCCGAAGTGCCTGCTTATGAAGAAGTGAAAGACCTGGTGTACGTTCACGCCTCTTTATGTGAATGCATGCGGCTGTACCCACCAGTCCCGTTGGACACGAAGGAGGCTCTGAACGACGACGTGCTGCCCGGAGGGACAGTGGTGAAGAAGGGGATGAGAGTTTCTTACTTTCCATACGCGATGGGGAGGTTGGAGTCGCTGTGGGGATCAGACTGGGCCGAGTTCAAGCCCGAGAGGTGGCTGCAGAAAGAGGAGAATTCCAAGTCATGGAGGTTTGTGCAGAAGGACTCGTACCATTACCCGGTGTTCCAAGCGGGTCCTAGAATTTGTTTGGGGAAGGAGATGGCTTTTTTGCAGATGAAGAGCGTGGTGGCTGGGGTTTTAAGGAGCTTTAAGGTGGTGCCAGCGTTTGAACGAGAAGTTGTGGAACCAGAGTATATTTCCTACTTGACTGCCAAGATGAAAGGTGGGTTTCCTGTGAAGATTGTGGAGAGGGGTCAAGATGAGAATTGAGTGAAACTCTTCCTATCTACTACTTAACTTTCCGTGATTAAAGTTAATAAATTTGGATCATGATGTCAAATTAATGTGTAATTTTATTTCCTTAAGTTATGATCAGTTATTTAGTTCATGTTAAGTAATTTTCAATGTTATAGCTGTAGATCAAATTAATAGTTGCTTCCCCTTCCTTAGTTCTTGTGTTCTTTCTAATTATTTAAATACTTCGCCCAAAACACCATACTGGTCAAAATTCAACAAGCTTGTTACTAGTTAATGACCTATCTAACTCAAATATAATTCAATTCTACCCTTCTAAACAATTTTATGATACGTGTATAAATATATATATATATATATATATATTTTATTTGTCCCAAAAGTCAAACAAAGACGCCTTAGATATTAAGGCCTGTTTGGTTTAAAAGTGACTCAGTTTTCTTAACTCAATTTTCAAAACTTATAACTCAAACCCAAAACTCATAACTCCCTACTCAAACCTCAACTTCACTCAAAAATTACAAAACACCTATTTGGACTCATAACTCAGTTATATATCTCTACAACTTTTCTCCAAAACCGTGAACCCCACCCACTGACACTATTCATTGTTACTACTGATACTACCCGCGTCTCATTAACAAAAAAACTTCCTCCTTTACTTCTCCCACGCATCCTCTCACCTTTCATTTCTCTGACTCTCCCTCTTTTCTATCAATTTTTTTTTTTCTATCTCTCTTTCTCTGTCTCTCCCCTCTTCACTCTATATTTGATTTTTTTTCCACTCTTCTATATTTCTTTCTCAGCTTTCTCTGTCTCTCCCCTCCTCAATCTGTATTTGATTTTTTTTCTCTCTTCTCTATTTCTTTCTCAGTTGTTTTTGGTTGGTTTGAATCGGTGGTTATTGGGTTTAAAGTGGTGGGTTGTTTTAGTGGTTGCTAGGTTTGGATTGGTGATGGTGGGTTTCGATGGTGGTCATTTGGGTGTTAGCTGGGTTTCACAATGGAGATCGGGTTTGAGATTGGGTTTTTGGAGCTGGGTTATGGTGGAGATAGATCGGGTTTGAGATTAGGTTTTTGGGACTAGGTTACAGTGGAGATCGGGTTATGGGTCATGGTGTGGCTTGAATCAGTTGGGGTTGGCTTGAATCTGTTTGGTGTTTCGGTGGTGTGGATCGGTCTAGGTTTGTTTTGGTGGTGTTGTGGCTGCACTGGGTTTGTTGTGGTGGAGCTATGGTTGTTTGCAACGGTAATATCAAAGAGCTGAGAGGACTGATGGGACAACACAAAAGCTCTGGGTCCCACAAAGTCCGAATATTTACAGCAATGCCACTGAGTTTCCTATCTCAGTTTTTGAAAACACTCATTTCATTTTGAGTTAGAGTGATGGAAACACAATGTGAAAATTAAGGCAAACAAAAAAATTTTTGTGGGTCTCACGTTTTTTGATAACTCAGTTATGAGTTTTCAATGATATCACCCAAAACACCTCTAAACCAAACAGGCTCTAAATCCCCAATACACAAAAGTTTTCTCTGTAACAATTAATCATGCCCTAATCATGCCCTATAGTCTTTTGTGCATCACTTAATTCAACTTAGTTATATATTTCAGGCCTTCATAGGTTAGGACACAAAGAGGCTACCCCAGTTGAGTATGCTCGTCTTAGCTTCCAGAAATCAGTCCCATGCAGTTCTTTCACTAGTTGAGAAATATACTAATCTGTCACAGCTTTCAAGTCCTTTTCTTCCTTCTCCAAAACTTTTTCTCTGTTGTGTTTACTGATTCTGTTTAATATGAATTATAACACCAACATGTTAGTGAATACTAACAAGATAAGTGAAGACCTAATGTAAAGATAAATTGCCACATCACTTAGATCAGGTAAATACCTGTTAAGACATATGTAAATCATGTTAGGAACATATGTCAATATTTTATATAATTGGTTAATCGTTTGACAAAACGCATTTTACTTGTAATTGGGTAGATCTATGATGTGTTTAATACTTCAAGGAACTAGGTTTTAAGTTCAAGTGTTAAAGCCATGCAAGTCTGTCCAATAATCAAATGAAGAAGTGCTGGATTTTAAAGCTTGATAGCTAGTATCTATCGAGGTTTATAATACTATTCTAGCTCGAAACTCGACAGCAGCTCGATAGATAGGGTATCTATCGAGATTTATGAAATTCAGTTTTTTAGAACTGATTTTAATTCAATCCGTGAATAGATGTTTGAGCTTTCTTTTCTCACAACCCTAAACATATATAAGAATTGTTTTAAGGGCCATCAAAGGTTGCGCGAGTGTGAAGAAAAGTTTTGTTCATGCAAATTGTGACCGGAGACAGAATTTGCCCCAATTCATCTTTTTCTTGAAGAAGTTGCTGTGTTTGTATACCGTAGGGTTTTGTGACCAAGGAGCTTCGTGATCTTCATCGTGTGATAAACTGAAGAACTTTGCAACCAACATCTTTCTCAAGTTGGTGATTAAGTCGCATACTGGGATCTGCGCATCTATTGGTTAGTCACGTACTGGGAGCCGTGCATTAAAAGAAGAGATTGTCACTACAGAATAAGTTTAATTGGGTATTGTGGTAAGGGTTCAACTGTAGGTAGGTATAAGGTACTAGGATTCCTTGTAACCATTTGTTGTGATAATAGTAGATTCTCGGGAGTGGTAACCTTAAAATCACCTGGTGGAGGTTTTTGCCGCATAGATTTTCCCCATTTATAAACAAATAACCATATCATTTATTCTCCACTGCATATTTACTTAGTTGGTAATTTTTTTGTGCTACCACGCAAATTGTATGTTAATCTAATTAATTAGCCAAGTTGATTAATTAATTAGATTAACATACAATTTACAAAAGGTCAATACATTCTTGACCTATCAATACCCACTAAAATTTGTAAGGAACAAACTGTAAGAACAAACCAAACCCAGAAAGATAGTAAGAAGCGAAACAACAGATACCCTTTTTCTCCTGGGCTAAGTGATACAACCATTTGTTGTAATTAGGAAAGGACATATATGCAAGTAATCAGAAGGAAGGCATATCGAAAACAAATTAAAGCATGCAACACTAAGAGGCAAGATGTCTCACTTCGAATCTGAACCCCCTCCCCACCCACCAAAAAAAAAAAAAAAAACCCACAGAAAAAAGAAAGAAATAAAAATGAACTCATTACCTGTGCACCTGAAATATGACCTTTGTGCTGTTGATGGTGATGTCACGACTTACTTTCACCACTCTTCACTTTTTTCATTCTACAAAGACAATATGATTTAATTAATAGTTAATATAATGAGCAGTGCCAATAAATTGTAGCAAACCTCAAATGGCAGTAATTTTTATTATCCAAGAATCTAGATGAAGTGTTTACATTGCAGAATGTATCCACATCTTGTAGAGTGATCCAGCTTATCACAATTTTTTTATTTTTTAATGTCACTAAAAAGTGCTAGAAGAGGCACAGGCCCAGTACACCCAATGCATATATACAACTTCATGCAATATCCACATCCACTCTTAACGGTTATTAACATTAAGCACAGTGCCTAATCAAGCAGAAAAAGTTAGGATATGTGCTTGACAACAATGATCTACCATACAATGTTTACCCTACAACTCCCACATTGTTCACTTCCTCATGCTGTTTACATGCATAAATTGACAGCCCACATATTTGGCACACAATAAGGCAGACCATCAAGGATAAGACTGCATAAATTGGATCAACAAATAAAGATTTCAAGTAATCTTGACAGAAAAGTAAAGTAGATGATGCATGACCGATAATTATTACAAATGGAAAGCCCCACCATCTTTAGCTAATAGCTGAAATAAGTGAATCTTCTGGACAATCCCAAATGATGATGCAACCATAGCTCGGTTAGAGAAAGAATATCCTTTTTGGAAGCCTAAGGTTAAGGCAATGCCTAAGAATAAGTTTCCATGTTATTATTATTATTATTTTAATATTTTATTTGGTTATTCTAGAGTCAAGTATTTTAGTAATTCTACAAGTGTTGGGAATAGACCATAGTTATGGGCCACAGATTTTCTTTTATTATTAAGTAAGTCTTATATAGTTTATGGGTCTTTAAAACTGTTCTATTATATTTCTTTTCCTTCTCTTTTCAACCATCAATCAAATATTTTCTTTTTTGAACCTCAGGTGTAGACCAAAGCCCCTCCATCTATCGTCTTCCCAATACAAAGCTCTGTTGGAGATCCTAATAATTCAGCCACATAAACCTCCTTATTATAGTTAATTTTCTGATTTCTAGGCCATAAAATATATATATATATATATATATATATATATTCATTGATTTAGGCAACTAAATGTGTAAGTTTCAGGCTAGCATCCAGATTGCATCATACAATCAAGACAATGACCACAAAATGACCATTAACTGTTGGATCCTTGCATCATAATTCAAGCCATATTTTTTATTTGAGTGGTATAACAATAAGAAATTAGAGTTTGCTGGATAAATTCTATAATTATCAAAAATGAATAGTTCAGCTCAACTGATGCTATAGAAATGGGCTAGTCAGAGAAGAATTACGCACAATGGTACCCCAAAACTAGTCTTTTGGCCCCTACTCAATTCAATAAGACTATTTGGTCCAATAAACCTGCAAGGTAACTGGCTGTATGTGGTAGATAGATTATTGAGAATTGACAGCTCAGGGTATCATATGATTTCCTTATTATCTCTCTATTACTCTGAATTGCCCCTTTAATCTTTCTCTCTCTCATCAATCTAAAGATTATATTAAATTAGATCAGTGAACAAATTATAAGTCAATTAAACTCTTAATTTTATTCCGGATAATTTCCACTAGCAAACTATAAGTGGCAGAGTTCAGCAGCTATTCTGCGTGATGAACTTAGCAAAATCATCACTTTGGCATAATTCCAATACATGTAGCCTCTGGAACAATGTTTATTCCTACTGCTACGGTAAGATAAGAGAAGACGGAAGGGAAAAGTTAAATGCCTTTGAGTTTTGACACCCACCCTTAACTCAAACTACTTCAATCATTCCATTCCAGTTTCGACCTACACCCCTTACATCATAACAGAATTCAATCCTAACTCCACAGACCATGAACCAGCAGAAATCAACTAAGTATAATTTTTGCTTGGCAAAGGCATTCCATTCCAGGTACAAGCCCCTCCATAAAGGTTTCCTCCTACTACTTTTGTAGAAGGTAAATGACAAATCACTAAAACCGTAGAAGTGTAAATTGGAGAAGTGGTGAGGGTAGTTTTTTATTAATTTTTTAAAAACAATGGCATATATATATATATAGGGTACTGTTAACGAGTGCAGTACAGCACTTGTTAATAATTCATTTAAAGAAAGTTTTTATGAGAAATGAAAAAAAAGTAATTAATATTTTGACAGCTTTTTTCATTTCGCATTAAAGTGGTATCAAAACTTTCTTAAAATAGATTATTAACAAGTGCTATACAGCACTCGTTAACATTTTTCATATATATATATATATATATATATATACCGTTTACCTTTTTTTAAAAAAAAAAATTAACTTTTTATCACATATTTAAAATAAAAATTATCCAAATATATATATATATATATATATATATAAAATAAAAACACTAAAAGTTATATATTTTTTTTTATTTGCAAAAAATAACTGAGACAAAAAGGCAAAAGGTTTTTGGCAAATAAGCAAAAGGCAATCAAACACATGTCAGAAAATCCTTTATTTATTTATTTATAAATTAAAGTTGCAAAACTTGTGTAGAAACTAATCTGAAAGTTCAAATAGCGTATAAAACACTATGAATGTTTAGACCCCCAATTTACAAATTACCAATTCAAGCTTAATATCAAACAAATTATGTGCGGAAAATGAACATAAGCTTATAACAGAATTGATAAACAATCTAAACCAAATAAAATCACATCCACAACAGAAATTAAATGGCAAAGATTAAGGGAAGAGAGATGCAAACACAAAGACAACACAACGATGTGTTATCGAAGAGGAAACCGAAACCCTCGGCGTAAAATCTCTCCACCGCCCTCCAAGCGGTCAATAATCCACTAAAGAATATAGTTAGGATACAAGGACAGCAATAGAGCCTCCAAGCCTAATTTACCCAGTGTACCTAAGCCCTCCAAACTCCTACTCCAACGAGGTTACGCCGAACCTATTTCTTTTTTAGTTTGCCGGATTCCGCTATAGCCCATAGCATCAACCAATATCAATTGGTCCCTTCCTAACTACTTCCCAAAGCACCAAATAACTTTCTTATAGATATGGGTAAGGTAAGAAAAGGATTTGGGTAATGAACCTCTCAAGGATCTAACAATGGAGAGGGTGAGAGTAGAGGAATTTGAAGAGTCACAATGTAAAGATTGTAGATGAGTCAATCTTGTTTTCTCTAGGGTTTCTCTCTCAAAATTCTCTCTGGAAGCTCTCTATATTTCGTGGATATAAAGGGTATTTATACTGGATGAGAAAGGAATGCGAAGAGTCAATTTTTCCAAAACTGAGCTAACTGGCGACTTAACTTCGCGACTTGACTGAGTCGTGAGTTCAAGCCGCGAGCTAACTGAATGGCCAGGCTGGATATTTTGTCGTGTAGTGCAACAGCTGGCAGACGGTTCAGCTTTTCCACACGCTTCACTTGTGTGCATCTTCTAGCGACTTGCCAGTCGCGAGCTACTTGTGAGATCCAGTCGCGAGTCCCTGCTTCACTGCACAATCTTGAGCAATTCTTCACACACTACCCTTACATGATTTCCACCTAAATACAGGGTTTCTAAGTGCTGAAATACAAGCATATTTGCACGGAATAAAGCCAACAAAATGATTGATAAATTTCAACCTTACATAATCAATTAGTGTAAATTTGTATTTTGAACAATTGCTCAATCTCTAAACAAGGAATGATCAATCAATGAATATAATCATGTAAAGTTGTAATTTGAATGTTGATCACATGTGGGATTAGAAACATGATGCAATCAGTATGTTGGTTTTGTTTACTTGATTTTTGGAAAATTAAGCATTTAATAATGCAATTTTGTTGGATTTTGAACTTAAAAGTTTGATATCGAGCTTGAGCTTGGTTTGATTAAAATATTAAGTCGAGTCAAGCCTAGTTCAAGCTTTTGGACATTTTGACAAATTCGAGCTTGAACATTATTTTACTTTTATTATCAAGCCGAACTCTAACACATGCACTACTAAGCAAAATTCCACTTAATTAATTACAGCCCTACAATAGACTAAGTACTTAGTAATTTGTAGCATGTGCAGAAATCCAAGTCAAATTATATTAGGCTCCCCACTTTAGCTTTTGTAACCCTCAATTTATTTATGTGTGCTATTAAAGACAAAATGAGAGAAATTATGTTTAAGAAAAGCATGGATTTGAATGCATGCAATGGAATTTTATTTCAAAAGGATATCGATTTCTGTTTGGCCTTTTGTAACTATTCGATCCTCAGCACATTTCTTTGTCATGGTGACTTTATACATTGATTATGAGATAGCATGGGTCGTTCTTCTAAGTAAAACCCTCTTTTTCTTTGGTCAAATTGATTCAGCATTGCAGAGATAAGAAAGGGATCGATTAGAATTGAGTTTGGGGTGATAGGGTTTGTTCTTGAGTTGAAGACGGTTAAAAATGCGTTTGTAAATTTTGCATATCTGAAAATCTATTGATCTAACCAAATGGAAACCTAAAAAGTAAAAGGTACTTTAGCTAGGATTTTGTGAAGGATATAAGGTATTTTGATCGTGGACATACTTTGGAAATGGTAGATTTTCTTGGATTTAGATTGAGGCACTAAAGCTTGAGAAATTGGTGCATGCAAAAAGTTGCAAAGAAGAAGTTTATGTTGTGGTTGTACTTTATTGATATTATTTTCCTTAATAGCTTGTCTGGATTGAGGGGGGAGGGAGCTAGGCCAGGGTGTGGAGAGAAATAAAGTAGAGTTGATCAAAAATAGACTAATTTTCGGCTAATTTTGTAACTCTACCCTCTCTCCCCCAAACCAAACAGACCATAAACTCAAGAACAACGATCAAATTCTATGGTTTGATGCGAAATTGCTGCAAGGATATTAATACTTACATTTTCTAGATAATGAAAGATTATATATATACATATACATATATATATATATAGAGAGAGAGAGAGAGAGAGAGAGAGAGAGAGAGAGAGAGAGAATTCACACCTCAATCTAAACTTAAATATGAAATTCTAAAATTAACTATCAATCTAACTAATTATTGCAATGCATGTGCATTTTATAGTTTAGGAGTTTTTTTGTTGTGAGAAACTTATAGCCTAGGAATTGGAAATGTCATCATTCATAACTAACCCACATTATCACCTTTTCTTTTTTTAATAATACACACTGAATAATACTTTATTGAAAGCGAGAAAAAGATTACAAGATACAATTATAACATGCTAATCACATGCTATATTTAATAAAAGCATATAGTTTCAACTTATAAGTACTTATAACAACTTTATTTTCCTTCTAAAATTTTCAAATAATACAACACTTTGGCACATGAAGATTTTATTGCAATAACAATATGGCACATGTGAAATCTAGCCCTTGGGCGTGGGGGCCTTGTGCCATGTCACTCCTTAGCCCAACATCACCATGCCATGCATAATTATCCATGGAAAGAATTACTCCTGCATTAAATAGAATGAATCTAAGTTACAACATCAATAACCAAAAGGTACATGCTTAAATCTAGGAATACAACTAGGGCATGAAGTAGGGCAGCTGTAAAAAAAGAAATGGTAGCTCCTGTTCAGCACCATATCGTCTTATTTTCCTCTTTCCCCGGATAGTAAAAGAGGAGAGTAGTGAAAATTAGAATAAAAAGAGAGAGGAAAAGACGAATATTTCTCACTTTCTCGAACTCAGTCTCGCGTATATACAGCTACAGCTCCCTTGATGAAATTTCATTTCTTTCTCATACATAAATAACCAAATCTCCTAGAATCATAGAAACAAAGACGAATAAGAAGGAGAAAATGAATTTTGAGCGCAGTAGATCTACTACGTTTCCATTCTTCACCAAATTGTTCCATCTTCAGAGATTACAATTTATAAGTTAGAATTTTTCCTATGAGGTCAAATTTATTTATTTCCCATTAATTACATAAAACAAATGGGAAATCCGTTATCGTCTCACAATCCATAAGCCTAATGGCTTAATCCGAAGCCCATGTTTTGAATGTGCTTAAAGTGACTTGGACGTAGGAAAAATGCTTACATATTGATTTTTCATGCATGCATGCATTCATGCCCAATGAGAGTGCATGAGAGAGAGAGAGAGAGAGAGAGAGAGAGAGAGAGAGAGAGAGAGGTACCTTTTTAAAAAAATTCGGATCTCTTCTTGAAATGCGTTTCGTAGAGTCTTAACAAACAGAGTCCCAGATGATGAGCCGCATTGTGTGTTTTTTATCGCATTCAAGCTGCCACCCTTCGAAGCGTTTATAATCTAGCGTACCTTGATACAAGGGGTTCTTCATGCAGCTTTCAAAACTCTGTACAACACACAATCCTGTGTTTTACAAAATGATGGAATATTTCTTTCTGCCTACAATCTTCAATTTCTTTGTCAATGCAATCAGCAAGTAATTCAGGAACATTATCAAGTTTCAAGTGATAATAAGGAAGCGGGATTGGAACTGAAGTGGAATTGAAAAAAGGAAAGGTAAGGTCAATAGCCTTTTGTTCAACAATTAATAAAAATGATAACTAACGTCATCATCCCCATATAAATTTTTCTAATAAATTCCCTATCCATCAACCTCTCACACTTCAAAAAATTTTCAATTTTGAAGTTAAAATATTTAAATCTTATACACTATATACAATTTAATGACTTTCTACCTTTTATATATATATATATATATATATATGTGTGTGTGTGTGTGTGTGTAATCGAGTATGAAATAAACACAATTTAATATATAAAATTAATTGAATTATTCTTAATTATTTTAATTAAGTGTCGTTAATTTTGACCTTATTGAGCAATTTTAAGTTACCTACAGTTATGATTAAGTATTCAAAAGCTTTCTAAATATATTTTAGTTTTGTTGACATGCGCTATGTTGATTCACAATATACAATAAACAAGTCATATTAGAGAGGGTAAGATTTCAAATGATCTTACTATTTATTTTTATTTATGAAAAGACAATGTATATTGTCAAACATATATTAATACTCAAAAACTTTTGCTTAAGGGTGTAGAAAACTTATAGAAAATAATATTTTTCTTCTTTCAAATCATGATGGGACAATTAATTTGAATTTAATTTAAAGCCGCTAAAACAAAATAAATCGATGATCTTAAAATGTGTTAGTGTATTTTAATTTTAATTTATTTATTTTTAATTATTATGCATTTTTTTTTATACAAGATATAATTTTACTCTAACCTAATCTAAGTATATATACGTGTGAAGCTCCCTCCTAGAGACTTAAACCCCGACTCTTACCCCCCACACCCCACAAGCATTTTTATTTGTGAAGTGACCACCGTACCAAGGGTGCGCGGTGGTAATTATCATGCAATTATTTGTATTGAAATTGGATCCAATCTTTATTTTAGAAAGAAACTCCTACCATGACAATAATTGGAATAATTATGTGAGTAGGATGTTATCATGGGTTATATAAATGAACAAAATGACATTTGACCAAACACTTAACCATTTTAGAATACAAATGAACCCAACGTAGACTTTCAAAAGATACTAGCTTTGTACCACCATACACTCTTAGCGCGACGGTTAATCCACAAGTATAAGTACTTGTAAGGTGTGGGAGTATGAGTTGAGGATTCAAGTCTTCAAGAGAAAACTTTACACACATATATACTTAGATTATGTTATAATAGAATTTATATATATATATATATATATAAAGATACTAGCTTTGTAGGTTCTCATTTCAGATGTGTAGGCTGTTGTGAATAAGCTACTATTTTGGGAGTATATGTTGATTAAGCTAAGTGCATACATGGTAATGAAACATGCTCATATACATAGAAACATCTAAATTGATTTCAACCTTCAAAACATAAAAGAAAGAAAAGGAAATAAAGATGAAACCTTGCCTGGAATGTTCTCAATAATATAGCTAAACAAGAAGTTGAACCTACAACTGAGAGCTTTATAGCTCAATTGGCACCTTTTGATATTTATAATGAAGACTGATAGGATTAAATCTCTTCTCTCAATTATAACTATCAAATTATAAAATAATTAAATAAGTAAATAAAGTTGGATTTGTAATGGTCTAAACTTTCAATGATATATAAAAAGCCCTAACTAAAGGTAATGAGTAATATGGAATTGCTTTCATTAATATTTAGGGAAGTAAAAGGAATATTTTTCATTTAAAAGGCAATATAAAGTAATATTCACAAAAAATGAAAAAAAAAAATTGCTCACTTGAGATTTTTGAAATTGGACTAACCTTCCTCATTATTTTGAACTACCTTATAACCCCATGCATATGTATGAAATACATTTACAAATAAGCATCACTAAATACATATTAAAATTTTACCAAGTTTATATATATATATATATATATATACACACACACACACACATATATATATATATATATATATAATTGTTTATATTGTTGAGGCACTAACTGGCACAATTAATGATTAGGTAATTAAATTTACGATGACGAAATTCAAACAAAGAAAAAAAAAAAAAGTTTACCTCCAAATTGATTTTGAGGAAAATTCTTTCAATCCATCAATTTGTGTATGCAGTTTTAGGTTCTGTTTTTTGTGGGATTTGGTGCAAAAGGAAAGGCTAAACCCTAAATCCTAAGTCGAAAGCATCACTAGCTTACGCTCTGACCCAAGTAGCTTGGGGCACATGGAAGCCCGTGTGAATCAACAAGGACAACCTTGTAAGGCTAAATATTCTTGGGTGACCGATAGTGAAGTAGTACCGTGAGGGAAAGATGAAAAGAACCCCCACTAGGAAGTGAAATAGAACATGTAACCGTAAGCTCCCAAGCAGTGGGAGGAGCCCGGGGCTCTTACCGCATGCTTGTTGAAGAATGAGCTGGCGACTTATAGGCAATGGCTTGGTTAGGGGAACCGACCAGAGCCGTAGCGAAAGTGAGTTTTTATAGGGCAATTGTCACTGCTTATGGACCCGAACCTTGGTGATCTATCCATGACCAAGATGAAGCTTAGGTGAAATTAAGTGGAGGTCTAAACCGACTGATGTTAAAGAATCAACAAATGAGTTGTGGTTAGGGGTGAAATGCCACTCAAACCCAAAGCTAGTTAGTTCTCCTTGAAATGTGTTAAGATGCAGCAGTTGATTTGAAATCTAGAGGTAAAACATTATTTCGATGCGGGCCGCGAGAGCAGTACCAAATCGAGGCAAATTCTGAATACTAGATATGACCTCAAAATAACAAGAGTCAAGGTCGGCCAGTAAAAAAATGGGGTATAAGCTTCATTGTTGAGAGGGAAACAACCTGGATCACCAGTTAAGGCCCCTAAATAACCGCTTAGTGATAAAGGAGACAGGGATGCAGAGATAGCCAGGAGGTTTGCTTAGAAGTAGCCACCCTTGAAAAAGTGCATAATAGCTCGCTGATGGAACGCTCTTGCGCCTTTTATGGTTTTTAGGGTGGAAGGGGAAGTATTTTTGTGCTTGATAAGGTAGGTCTCGGTAGGTGTAGAAATGGAGATTCTTTATTTTGGGGTTTTTTTGGGAGGTTGGCTGGGATTATTGGCTAGATGAGGAAAATGATGATTTTTATTGGTATTTTTGGGGCTCTATTTTGAAGGTTTTTAGGTTGAGTGATGAAGAAGATGAGGAAGAGATGATTAAGGGAGAACCATAGCATAGAGGGAAAAAGGACCGAGGTCCGGCTGTGGGTGGGAATGGAGATCTCCCAAAGGGCTGGTGATTATTGTTCTCCCTTTTTTGGACTCAAAGAAAAAGATGTTTTTATATGGCATAAGGGAAGCTGCCATCACAACGCTACCGGAATTGGATAGGAACGACATTGGATAAGAATGAGAGTGATGCCAACAATTGAGACAGAGCTTGATTTATCCATGCAATGAACTAAACACCAAACATGGACACATAGTGCACTTAAAGAATGGACATTAAATCAACCGTTAATAATTCACAATAAAATCTTTCCATTTCCATTAATTAAAAGAAATTAACTTGATTATTTTTTAAATAAACCACATGTATGACCTGATAAAGATAGATGGACTAAATACAACAAGGTAAATGGCCCCAAATAAAAATAGGACGCGTAATTTATGAAAATCAATTAAATTCATTGATCAATTTTGGTGCGTAATATTTAATGTCACGCTGGATTAAAAATTCCCAAAATGGTACTAATTTTCCATGAAAATCATACTAACAATTTAGCACACTTCACATAGAAAATTATGTACTTTTTTCTACGATTAAAATGCAAAGTGGGTAATTTTCTTGATTAAGTAATATCTCATTTAATTCAAAAGTGATTTTTGCCCATGAGAAGCTAAATTAAAGAGAATTTCATGATCTAACACTAAAATTAATCCAATCACATGGATAAAATTCAATGAAAGCTCAGCAAAATTTACCAAACCGCATGAGAATTGATGAGGATTAACAAAAAAAGAAGATAGAGTCTAGCTATTAAAATCAAGAAATCCTTTAATGCAGGCCTAAAACTTCTATCAAAATTTAGAGTCAAACAAATACGATATCAACAAAATGGACGAGAGAGAAGGACCAACATGGTTAAGGGCTTTAATAACAATCTCAAAATCACCCTCAAGAATAGCATTATTCAATCCTAGTTCATGAACAAATGCCACTGCCCTCCAAGCTGCCATCATCTCCAGCAAAACAGCCGATGTAGGTAAAGTAATTTTTTCGGCCATAGCTCCCATAACCTCCCCCTTGCAATTTCAAACCACTACACCAATACCCCTTCATTAGTTTCTGAGAAAACTGCCCCATCAAAATTAGCTTTGAAGCAATCACTGGCTGGAGCTTTCCACTTCACCAAACCCTGACGCTGCCCAGGTAGACTCTGGGGTGATGGCTTTTTATAATTCTGAAATTCTACCAGAAATTAGCCCACTGCTTCAGTGATCTTTGAATGATTAATTAAATGCAAAATGATCTCCTAAGATTCTTCTATGTTAAGTGTGCACTACCCAATCCTTATTTTTAGAAACAGCACTACCCAATCTTTAAAGAACTCCAATGATTCCAATACTCATTCTTTTTCAGTTACAAACTTAACATTGTTCACACTTAACATTTAACGTAGGAAATTGAAATGTAAAAGACACAAGATAGCAGAGTGAATTAAATGATAAGGAGTTTATAAGTAACTTTAGCTTTCGTTGTCAATAACAAATGCAAGTAGCTTTCCATTATAAGTTTTGAGGAGTAATATGGTTCTATATATGCAATGGGGCACAAAGATCATGCATATAAATAATAATCTAAGAGCCCATTTTTATGACCATAAATCCCAACACTCTTATTAACACTATAATTAACCAAAAAAGAAAAACCACTAGCAATCTGAGCTATTTGCATTTCAACTGAAAATTAAGCATACATCCCAACTCAGTAAATATGGGTTGGTTTGGTTATGATAAAGCTAAGACTGAAACTTCAAGCCAGAAATTCATAGCTGATGAAGATGAAGACTAACAGCTAGTTTTTCAACGGTAACTTAAGTCAAGGCTCAAAACGGTGTCGTAGCTTCAGAGGCAGAATGTTTTAATTAGAATGTATGAAACAGAGACGTTTCACATAAGTTGAACGGTGTCATTTCCTATCTTCTTCTTGTATAAGAATTCTGGATATATTCTGTATTTCCTCTGTACTCAATGGTTCTGGATATGGTTGAGTCAACAACCTTCCCTTAATTCACAGAGATATTGTTAGCGCAGTTATGATTAGTTAAGAGTAGAATTCTTTAGAAGTTTCTTGGTCTTATCTATGTATAAATAGTACTCTGTGTAATCTATTTCACTTCTAAGCTTGCATAATCAAAATATCTTGATTCAGAAATCTCTCTCTCTCTCTCTCTCTCTCTCTCTCTCTCTCTTCCATTCTGTTACAACTACAATTGTTATTTTCCGCCATTGTTGAACCTTCTTTGCAAGCTCATAATCTTTCATGGTATCAGAGCCCTTGATCCATGGCTTCAACAACACCTCAAGATACTGCTCAATCCTCACATGCTACTCATTCAACAACACCTCAAGATACTGCTCAGCCCTCACATACTACTCATTAACAATCTCTCATTCATTACCAGCTCAATCTCCATTACTGTTACTATCTAACACACCAAACCTCATGTCAATCAAGGTAGACGACAACAATTACATTCCATGGAAGTACCAGTTGATTACAATACTGGAAGCCTACTCTTTGATCGAGCATATTGATGGTACTGCTTCAAAGCCACCTCCTTTTGTTCTTGATTCTACTGGAAATTCAACTTCAATTGTGAATCCTGAGTTTCAGACTTGGAAGATCAAGGATAAGACCTTGCTTTCTTTGATAAACTCCACTCTAACACCACAAGTCTTCTCACTTCTTGTTGGAATCACAAGCTCAAGAGAGTTTGGAACACTCTAGAGCAAAGGTTCACCTCTACTTCAAGAGCTAATATCTTGAATCTGAAGCTTGAGCTTCAAAGCCTCAATAAAGGCAATGATTCTGTAAACAATTTCTTGCAAAAAATAAAAGTTGCTAGAGACAAACTCCTTGCTGTGGGAGTCATAGTTGATAATGAAGAATTATTGTGTATTGTGCTAAGAGGACTCTCTAGAGAATATGCACATTTCTGTTCTGCAATTCGAACTAGGAGTGATCCTATCTCCTATGAGCAACTTGTTGTCATGCTCCAAAGTGAGGAACAAGCAATGACTGAACACTCAAATCTAGTCCCTCACTCTCTTGCTATGTTTGCCTCTAATGGAAAACCTAATAGCACCTTTCAGAATCAGTCTCAAAGTCATGGTTCTGGTAGAGGAAGGGGTAGAAACAACTCTAACAGAGGAAGAGGAGAAGGTAGATACAACAATAATGGAGGTCAGCCTTTTACTTCTCAGGCATCTTAGAATTACTCTCCTTAGAGTTATCAGAATCACAATCCCTTGCAGAATTTCAAAGCATCGTCCATCATGCCAGATTTGTGGGAAATCAGGACATTAAGCTTTAGATTACTATCATAGGATGAATTTTGCTTACCAAGGCAAGAATCCACGGACTAAGCTTGCTGCCATGGCCAGTGCTTCCAATGCAGCACTTCTGATTCAGGACCCTTGGCTAGCTGATTCAGGCACTTCTGATCATCTTAAATCCAATCTTAACAACCTTTCACTCCAAACACAGTACAAAGGACCTGAACAAGTCACTGTGGGAAGTAGTCAGACTCTACCAATCAATCACATAAGTAATGCTACTCTACATACCAATTATCACAACTTTATGCTCAAAAATGTCCTTCATGTTCCTAGAATTGCTATAAATTTACTTTCTATTAATAAATTCTGTCTTCATAAAAACTGTTCTTGTCATTTTGATGCCAATGAACTTAAAATCTAGGATATTCCCACGGGAAGAGTCCTTTACAGGGGCTTGAGTGAAAATGGAGTCTATCCTATCTACTCAAAGTATTTCCGCAAGTCACCTCCTTTACATCCTGCATCATCATCACAGCCACAGTCATCTCAATCTGCACAATTTCATCAAACACCTTCTGCCTTTCATGTAAATAGAGTTAATAAGTGGTTGTTGTGGCATCATAGGTTAGGACACCCTAGTAACAAAGTGCTTAGTGCAGCACTATCTTCTATTGATGTATCTTGTACTTTTAACAATAGTGATTCTATCACTCATGGTAAAAATTGCTTAAATGGAAAGATGCATCAACTTCCTTTTACTAAATCTGATTTTCAAGCCTCTAAACCTCTTGAATTGATTCATTTTATGTCATTTTTGTTGATGAATACTCCAAATTCAATGGCTTCATTTGTTAAAGTTCAAATCAGATATTTTTAAGCACTTTAAAGCCACTGTTGAAAATCAGCTTGATACAAAGATCAAGCTTTTAAGAACTGACAGTGGAGGTGAGTTCACTTCTAATGCTTTCAAAAATTTCTGCTTATCTCATGGTTTTGTCCATCAATTCACTTGCCCCCATACACCTCAGCAAAATGGGGTAGCTAAGAGGAAGCACAGGCACTTAGTTAAGTGTACACTCACTATGCTTTCTCATTCAAGAGTTGTGTTAGCTTATTTCAAAGGTACTCAATAAGTCTAGTAATAGCGTCACATTAGTGTTTGTTTGGACAAACTTTAGTGAACCCTTGAAAACAGAGGGTCGAAAAAGTTCAGGTTTCTTGTAGTGAACAATGCACTCTTGTACCTGCAACCAACCACGCATAAATTATTCAACTTAGTTATATATTTCAGGCTTTCATAGGTTAGGACACAGAGGCTACCCCAGATGAGTATGCTCGTCTTAGCTTCCAGAAATCAGTCCCATGCAGTTCTTTCACTAGTTGAGAAATATACTGATCTGTCACAGCTTTCAAGTCCTTTTCTGCCTTCTCCAAACTTCTTCTCTGTTGTGTTTACTGATTCTGTTAAATATGAAATTATAACACCCACATGTTAGTGAATACAAACAAGATAAGTGAAGACCTAATGTAAGGATAAATTGCCACATCACTTAGATCAGGTAAATACCTACTAAAATTTATAAGGAACAAACTGTAAGAACAAAACCAAACCCAGAAAGATAGTAAGAAGTGAAACAACAGATCCCTTTTTTCTCCTGGGCTAAGTGATACAACCATTTGTTGTAATTAGGAAAAGACATATATGCCAGTAATCAGAAGTAAGATGTCTCACTTGGAATTTGAACCCCCTCCTCCCCCCAGCAAAAAAAAAAAAACCCACAGAAAAAAGAAAGAAAGAAAAATGAACTCATTACCTGTGCACCTGAAATACGACCTTTTTGCTGTTGATGTTGATGTCACAACTTGCTTTCACCACTCTTTCACTTCTCTCATTCTACAAAGACAATATGATTTAATTAAATATAATGAGCAGTGCCAATAAATTGTAGCAAACCTCAAATGGCAGTAATTTTTATTATCCAAGAATCTAGAAGAAGTGTTTACATTGCAGAATGTATCCACATCTTGTAGAGTGATCTAGCTTCTCACAATTTCTTATTTTTTAATGTCACTATAAAGTGCTAGAAGAGGCACAGGCCCAGAACACCCAATGCATATATACAACTTCATGCAATATCCACATCCACTCTAACAGTTATTAACATTAAGCACAGTGCCTAATCAAGCAGCAAAAGTTAGGATATGTGCTTGACAACAATGATCTACCATACAATGTTTACCCTACAACTCCCACATTGTTCACTTCCTCATGCTGTTTACACGCATAAATTGACAACCCACATATTTGGCACACAATGTGGCAGACCATCAAGGATAAGACTGCATAAATTGGATCAACAAATAAAGATTCGAGTAATCTTGACAGAAAAGTAAAGTAGATGATGCATGACCGATAATTATTACAAATGGAAAGCCCCAACATCTTTAGCTAATAGCTGAAATAAGTGAATCTTCTGGACAATCCCAAATGATGATGCAACCATAGCTCAGTTAGAGAAAGAATATCCTCTTTGGAAGCCTAAGGTTAAGGCAATGCCTAAGAATAAGTTTCCATGTTATTATTATTATTATTATTTTTAAAATATTTTATTTGGTTATTCTAGAGTCAAGTATTTTAGTAATTCTACAATTGTTGGGAATAGACCATAGTAATGGGCCACGGATTTTCTTTTATTAATAAGTAAGTCTTAAATAGTTAAAGGATCTTTAAAAATGTTCTATTATATTTCTCTTCCTTCTCTTTTCAACCGTCAATCAAATATTTTCTTTATTGAACCTCAGGTGTAGACCAAAGCCCCTCCATCTATCGTCTTCCCAATACAAAACTCCGTTGGAGAACCTAATAATATCAGCCACATAAGCCTCCTTATTATAGTTAATTTTCTGATTTCTAGGCCATAATATATATATATATATATATATTCATTGATTTAGGCAACTAAATGTGTAAGTTTCAGGCTAGCATCCAGGTTGCATCATACAATCAAGACAATGACCACAAAATGACCATTAACTGTTGGATCTTTGCATCATCATAATTCAAGCCACATTTTTTATTTTAGTGGTATAACAATAAGAAATTAGAGTTTGCTGGATAAATTCTATACTTATCAAAAATGAATAGTTCAGCTCAACTGATGCTGTTGCAATGGGCTGGTCAGAGAAGAATTACGCACAATGGTACCCCAAAACTAGTCTTTTGGCCCCTACTCGATTCAATAAGACTATTTGGTCCAATAAACCTGCAAGGTAACTGGCTGTATGTGGTAGATAGATTATTGAGAATTGACAGCTCAGGGTATCATATGATTTCCTTATTATCTCTCTATTACTCTGACCTGCCCCTATAATCTTTCTCTCTCTCATCAATCTAAAGATTAAATTAAATCAGATCTGTGAACAAATTATAAGTCAATTAAACTCTTAATTTTATTCCGGATAATTTCCACTAGCAAACTGTAATTGTCTCTAGCCCTTTCTATATCAAACCCAAACCCTGATTTCCCCAGATTAGAGGTAGAAGTGGCACAGTTCAGCTGCTATTCTGCGTGATGAACTTAGCAAAATTATCACTTTGGCATAATTCCAATACATGTAGCCTCTGGAACAATGTTTATTCCTACTGCTATGGTAAAGATAAGAGAAGATGGAAGGGAAAAGTTAAATGCCTTTGAGTTTTGACACCCACCCTTAACTCAAACTACTTCAATCATTCCATTCCAGTTTTGACCTTCACCCCTTACATCATAACAGTATTCAATACTAACTCTACAGTCTACAGACCATGAACCAGTAGAATTCAACTCAGTATAATTTTTGCTTGGCAAAGGCATTCCATTCCAGGTACAAGCCCCTCCATAAAGGTTTCCTCCTACTACTTTTGTAGAAGGTAAATGACAAATCACTAAAACCACAATCTGTGAAAATTTTCTGCAACCAACTCAATCACCCTAGGAAGTCATGTCCCCAAAAGTCAATACCAACCAGTAATACTAGTAAATTGTCGATAGTGGTTCCTCTATTAATCAAGTTTCTTAATTTTCTTTCAAAACTTCAAAGTGCATTATTCCCTTCAAGAACAATATATGAAAGTATGAAACTTTGGACCTAAGCTAATCCAATACTCTTCTCCCTTCCTCAATCAAAGACAATGCCCCGTCTTCTTATAATGGGGGATAAGAAAGTACAATGATGAGTGCCACTAGACTTTACCAACAAACCCAACGCTATGACAAGAGAAGTCGGAACCTTTTTTTTTTTTTCCTATCTGATAACAGCACTAGCATTGGAGGTGTAAAAACCCCCAAGTTGCTATTTTAGCATCTAAACCCTTAAAATTGCTCCACATCCAGGTTTGCAAACCCAAAATTTTTCCCCTCCCCGTTACAGTAAGGTTGCGTATATGCTACTGTTCATAGGTTGAATTTTTATTTTATATTTTTTTATTATCTCCCACTTGTCTCTCTCCTCTTGACTTTCCCTATTCTCTATTTTTTTTCTCCCTCTTGGTCTCTCCGTCTCCTCTCTTCTCTGTCTCAGTTCTCCATCTCTCCCTCTTCTCTCTCTATTTCTCTCTTCTCCGTTTCCCACTCCTCTCTCTATTCACAGCATGTTTCTCGCTCATCTATCTCTTCTCATCTGACTAAGTCTTAGACTAAATATGCAATATTAATAAATATTAGTAGAATAAAATAAGTTAATATAGGTGTAGCTGAGAAACCATTATTGGGCAGGTGTGTATCCATTAAAATATTAACAAAAATTTAAGTTGAAAATCCTCATTGGAAACGGGCATGTCAGTCCATTAGACAATGAGGGGTTTGACAAAAAGTAATAAAGCAGTAGTAAAGAAGAGAGAGAGAGAAATACATGTGAGGGTGTTGAGGTATTGGGTGTATTTGGTGAGAGCGTCTTTGATGGGTGAGGAAGAGGAAGAAGAAGAGTCAGTGGTCATTGTCCTTGCCCTCTTCGATGCAACTGTTGTTGCTGCTGCTGAGAAATAAAGATAGTTAAGAAATATTACTCACTACTACTAGGGAATGAGAGAGAGAAAGAGAGAGTTGAGAAATTATACAGTTTGGTAGGGGGAGGAGGTGGTGGGGTTTAGATGCCATGAAACGAAGCCTGTGGAGTACAGCCAAGTAGGAGTAGTAATTCAAAATCTAAACTATATGGGTAAAAGGACTGAAACTCAAGATCTGCAGCCACGCCATTACCGCTGCCAGACCATGAACAGCTCCACCACCACCATGGCAACCAGCTCCAGCAGCAACAGCACTACCAAACCCGGCTGCATCTGGTCACCCACTCTTCCATGACTGCAATGACTGCAACCCCAGCCTCCGCCGATCATGACACCTCTGTCAACAATGGGAGCTTACCTTTCTTCTCCCTCTCCTCTGGCAGATGCTTTTAGATGAGGTGGCAAATTGTAGGCCTTAGATTTATTTGAATTGAATCTCACCCTTTAAATGCATACTCTCCATTTCATATTGAAATGGAGAGGGATCCGGATCCATGGTGCACATAGTCGAGCCATTTTTCTAGCTTAGGATGCTGTTTTTCTAATTTAGAATCATGTTTTGTAATCTTTGACAAAAGTTATGGACAAATGCTCTAATGGTTGTTTATATACCAATTGGTTTGGTAATGATGTACTAGCGTTTTGAGTATAATTTGTACATTTGAATATATGGAATTAGGATACATTTCAGGTTCATAGCTTGTTTTGAAGCAAAAGATGACCATAAAAAGAAAAATCCTCCAAATGCAATTCATGAATGGAAACAACAGAAGTTACTACCAGAAATCTTGCTTGTTAAATACATAAGATAAGAACCTCTTATCACTTATACAAGAGTTGCAAAAGAAATTCAACATGAAACCATTCAAGGTTCACGTTTTCAACAAAGAAAGCAATCTTCAAATCAAATGCATATAATAATTCCTGCTGAGTTACAAATGCTTGCTCAACTTTTGGGAAGTTTCTCTATCTTCTCCTAGATATCTTTAATACTTCCCACTAAGGTTTTACCACCATATGCACCCTAGTTGTTAGTTTATAACAATATGACCCTGATTTCTTTACTTCACTCACCACAAAATCCAAGGTCTGTAACACAAACCAGGAAATCAAAGTACATGTCAATTGCTATGAATTCATAGTCATTGAAGCCATAACAACATGATTGTGACAATAAACAACTTTTTTCACCACTATAGCACATGATTCTCATTGAAAATGGGGCAAGAAAAAGAAAAGTCTTGCATCCTTTAAGATCTACTTTTTAAGAAGGTTTTGTAGATTTAGACAATTTCTGATGGCTTGGCTCTCCAACAATTATACCAACTTTTAAAAAAGATGGAGGTTATGGTGGGTAAATTTTCTGTATCAGTTTAGTGGCAGGGTATGGGGGATGGTTTTATTTGGGCTTGTTCTGGGGTTTATGGCCCGAATGATAATACCTTGAAGGGGCAGATGTGGGATGAGCCGATGAGCTGATTGGCATTCAGCAATTATGGGAAGTTCCATGGTGTTACATGGGAGATTTTAACATTATTCGTTTTCCTAGTGAACGGTTGGGGGGATCTCGCCTTACCCCGACTATGGTGATGTTTTATAAGTTCTTTGAGGAGCTTAGTTTGATAGATTTGCCTTTGGAAGGAGGGAGTTATACATGGTCTAGTGGCTCAGATCAGCCTTCGGTGTCTAGGATAGACAGGGCCTTGCTTTCTCATGACTGGGAGGATCACTTTCCAGATGTGATCCAGTGGGTTTTACCTCGTCCTATTTCAGACCACTTTCCCATTTTAGTGGAGGCAAAAGGGATATTAAGGGGGAAAAGTCCTTTTAGGTTCGAGAACATGTGGCTAAGGATGGATGGGTTCAAAGATAGGGTCTACTCTTGGTGGAATCGATATTCCTTCTCAGGTACTCCTAGTTTTGTACTTGCCAAGAAGCTGAAGGCATTGAAGGAAGATATTATTTAGTGGAATCGTAGGGAGTTTAGAAATGTAGAGCGTCAGAAAAAAGAATTGTTGGAGGCTTTGAAATTATTGGATGCTAAGAAAGGGGAGTATGGCCTTTCTGAAGTGGAGATTGGTGAGAGGGCTGTGTTGAGATCGCAAACTCAGAACCTTCCCTCTTTGGAAGAAGTCTCGTGGAGACAAAAGTCGGGGATGCTTTGCATTAAGGAAGGAGATAGCAATACCAAATTCTTCCACAAGGTGGCCAATTCTCGAAGAAGGTATAATCATATTAGTATGTTGGAGGTGAATGGGGTTATTTATGAAGACGAATCTGAGATGGCTGACCAAGCTGTACAGTTTTATAAAAACTTGTACAAGGAGACTGCAGAGTGGAGGCCTTTTGTGGAAGGTCTGGAGTTTGATCAAATAGAGAGGTTGGAGAGGGATTGACTTGAACAGAGGTTTGAGAAGGAGAAGATTTTTCGAGTTGTTAAAGAGTTGGAAGGAGATAAAGCTCCAAGTCCTTGACGGTTTCTCTATGGCCTTCTATCACCATTGTTGGGGAGTTGTGGAAAGAGATGTCTTAACTGTGTTTGAAGAGTTTTATCAACACAGTAAGTTTGAAAAATCTCTCAATGCAACATTCATAGCCTTAATACCTAAAAAGAATGGTGCCTCCAATATTCGAGAGTTTAGACCTATTAATTTGGTGGGGAGCGTTTACAAGATTTTGGCTAAGGTTTTGGCAAACCGCCTGAAAGAGGTTTTGGATCAGCTAATATTTGAGTCTCAGAACAGTTTTGTGGGCGGTAGACAGATTCTTGATTCAGTTCTTATTGCTAATGAGTGCGTTGATAACAGGGTAAAGAGTAAGACTCCGGAGGTAATTTGCAAATCAGATATTGGGAAGGCCGATGATCATGTGAACTGAGAGGCTCTTCTAGATTTGTTGAAGAGAATGGGATTTGGGACGAGATGGTGTAGGTGGATCCGCACTTGCATATCTACTGTCCAATTCTCTGTCTTGTTTAATGGGTCTCCAGCCAATTTTTTTGGGAGTTTGAGGGGATTGAGATAAGGGAACCTGCTATCTCCCTTGTTGTTTCTGGTTATGATGGAGGCCTTTAGTAAGATGGTGAAAAGAGCTAAAGGGGCTGGTTTGCTTTGAGGTTTTAAAGCGATGGTAGTCGAGGTGGAGGGGTTTGTGTCTCGCATCTTTTGTTTGTGGATGATACGATTCTATTTTGCGATGCGGATGAGCAGATTCTTCATGTTCGGATATTTCTCCTTTGTTTTCAAGCAACGACAAGTATAAAGGTTAATGTGCTGAAGAGTGAGATGGTTCCCATTGGGGAGGTGCCAAATGTTCATGTTTTGGCAGAGTTTTTGGGCTACCGGATTGGGTCTTTGCCTATGATCTATCTTGATATGCCATTAAGGGCGTCCTACAAGTCCCCTACTGTCTGGAATCCTATCTTGGAGAGAATTGAGCGTAAGTTGGCCGAATGGAAGAAGATGTATTTGTCTAAAAGTGGAAGACTAACATTGCTTAATAGCACGCTATCTAGTCTTCCTACATATTATTTATCTCTTTTTACCATTCCTATGCATGTGGCGAATAAAATTGAGAGGTTGCAAAGGAATTTCTTGTGGGGGGATTCCAAGACACATTTGGTGGAATGGGACAAGGTGTGTGCACCTTTGGAATGTGGTGGATTAGGAGTAAGGAAATTAACTACTTTTAATAAAGCCTTACTAGGAAAGTGGTTATGACAGTTTGGGATCGAGGAGACAAGGCTTTGGAGAAGGGTTGTAGCTCTAAAGTTTGGGGAAGAATGGGGGGGATGGACTGCCAAACTAGGTCGTGGGATACACGGGTGTGGCCTGTGGAGAAGAATCCGAATGGGTTGGGAGGAATTTAGCAAAAATATTCGGTTTGAGGTAGGGGTGGGAGATAGAGTTAAGCTTTGGTCAGATCATTGGTGTGGGGAGTCTCCACTTCAATTGACTTTTCCGAATGTGTATGGGATGGCTTCCAATAGAGAGGCATCAGTGGCCTCTTCTCTTGAACGGTTGGGGATAGAGGAACAGAGAAGCTGGGATGTTCATTTTATTCGAAGACCAAATGATTGGGAAATGAGTGATGTGGATGATTTTCTCCGCACCTTGGGTTCAAATCTACCTCCCACTGAGAATGGAGATCGTATGCGATGGAAGTTAACAAAGAATGGGGATTTTGTTGTCTGATCGTTCTACAATAAGTTAAGAAAACTTTTGTCCATTATTTTTCCTTGGAAAGGTGTATGAAAGGTTAAGGCTTCTCGGCGTGTCTCCATCTTTGTGTGGACTACTGTGTAGGATAAGATCCTTAAAGGTGATAATTTGAGGGGTAGAGAGATGCATTTTGTTGACTGGTGCATTATGTGCCGTTATAATGGGGAGACGGTGGATCATTTGCTACTTCATTGTAGTAAGGCTCATAGGTTGTAGAGTTTGGTGTTTAAATCTTTTGGGATTTCATGGGTATTGACAAGAACGATTGCAGATACTCTCTTTGGTTGGTGGAATTGGCCTAGAAAACATTCGTCTAGCATTTGGAATCTAGCTCCTTTGTGCTTAATGTGGTGTCTTTGGAGGGAGCGAAATTGGAGGGCTTGGAAAGCTTGGATGACCAATTATTGGCTTCTTTCAGTGGCTCCCTGTTTGATTGGTCTAGAGCTTGAGGAATCACCTCGAGTGACTCTCTCCCTATGTTCCTTAGCTCTCTCCTTTGCATTTAGTTTCTTTCCCTTTCTTTTTTCTCTTTTCTTTATCTGCTTTATCTGTATTTTTCTCTCTGCCTTATGTTTTTCTGCATAAGGCAGTTTCTTGAATATATATCCTTTTTACTAATCAAAAATAAAAAATTTAACTTAATACTAGAAGAGAGTTGAGCTCAACTGTAAAAAGGTTGATAATGCAACAAGATGGATTCAATCAATGCCAAGAGAATTCTGTAATAATCAATTCTTGTATGCTCTGTTTGTTTCGATGTAAAATATTTTTCGTAAAATATTTTCCTATTTTCAAGTGTTTGATTGCATGTAAAATATAGTCAAAGTTATAAAATATTTTCCTTTGACTAAAACTTTGTAGGTAAAAACTTGTAAAATATTTTACCAAAAAAGCAAGTGTAAAATATTTTACAAAAAGAACACAGCCTCAGCCCCGGCTCTCTCTCCCTTTCTCATACTTTACTCATCCTCTCTCACACTAGCCCAAACCAGCAACAACACCCACCGGCCACTCTTCACCTCCACTCCGCCAGCCCCCTTCGCCGCCCTTCACCTCCATTCTGGTGGCACCAACATCAGATTTCGGTCTATTTTGTCACTGGAGAAGTCGCCGTGAGAGGCCAGAGGTGAGCCTTATCACCGCTGCTCCATTGCTCGTTGGTTGGATCTGGTTTTGAAAGCTACGAACACCACTGCTAAGATCTTTGATCTGGAGTCGCTGAGAGTGAGTGGGTTTATTGTTCTTTCACGATCTGGGTTTCTGGGTTGGGCGGGTTGCGGTGGCTGGTTGGCTTTTGTTGATTTTTTCTCTCCGATCTGCGTTTCTGGGATGGCTAAGGGGTTGCAGTAGGTGGCTGGGTGGGTTTGTGGGTAGTGGTGGTTGGGCGGGTTGCGGTGGCTGGTTGGCTTTTTTCTCCCCGATCTGTAATTTAGGTGGCTGGTGGTGATTGGGTTTGTGGTGGGTGGTGGTTGTTGGTTTGTATTTGCATTTTCTAGCATTGAGGTCAATCCAAACACTTATTTTTTCCTAAAAATTTTTACATGTAAAATTTTTTACATGTAAAATATTTTACATTTGAAAATTTTTTACTTCGAAACAAACAGAGCGGTAAACACAAAACCAAACTGCTGGCTTTATTTGACAAGTGACGCATACTTATTAAAAAAAATGAGGAAATCTGTATAGCAGCATACATAGACTTAAAATAATTACAAGCTAAAAATAAAAATTCATATTATCATCCTATAAAAAAAATTCATATTATTAACGAAGTCCACATATGAAGGGATATGAACACAGTCCACATATGAAAGCTCATTTCAAATTGCAATTATCATCCTAATGGCTACCAAGTTTACATTAGGCATTCAAATCAGTCATGTTTCCCCAAGATAGTTTGCATAGATATTTTTTGATAAGTAATAAGGGGTCAACAACTCAAACAAAAATTACAAGAATCAAGGAAATCAAAATAAGAAGGGAATGATTGGTTTTGCATAGCAACCTATTAATCCAATAAAGTGTTAAAGAAAAAAGACTTGAGGTCTGGTATGGATCTCTCAATATCCTCAAAACACCTACTATTTCTCTCCCCCCAAAGACACCACATTGAGCAATGGGGTACAATTAACCAAATAAAACCATTTTGATGACGACCAAACCTGCCTTGCCAACACTCTAAGAGCCCCAAAACTAATTGCGGCATAACCCAGCTTACTCCAAATAAACCCAAAACCATAGCCCACAGATCCATAGCAACCGGACAATGAAGGAAGAGGTGGTCAACTGATTCACCATTACACTTGCACATGTAACACCAATCCAATGTCCAAACCTTCCTTTTTCATAAATTGTCAATTGTCAAGCATTTCCCTAAAGCAGCAGTCCAAACAAAGAAAGCTACTCGAGAAGGAATCTTCTGTTTCCAAATGCTTTTCCAAGGAAAACAGAAGTCAGTAGAGCCCACTAAAATTCTATAATAATCATTAACCTTAAACCCCTTATCTTTACTAGGCTTCCAACACATCTTATCCTCACCAAACCCCCTTATTGAAGAACCATATATGGTATCCAAGAAGCCTGACATAGCCTCTAGTTCTCGAGCATGCACACCCCTAAAGAAACTGATATCCCAAACAAGGACACCATTGGTGTACTTCATAAGTGCAGCCACACTAACCTCCTTATCCCTGCAAAATCTGAATAACTCAAGATAACTGACTGCAAGGGATGTCTCCGACTGATATATTTCCATAAACCAACACCATATGGACCATTAACAAATCTGGTAGACCAGCCCCCCCATACACATCCATATTTCACCTCTATCACTTGCCTCCAAAGGGCATCCTTCTCAATCCCAAATCTCCATAGCCACTTCCCAAGCAAAGCTTCATTAAAAAGTCTTACATTCCTTATCCCTAAGCCACCCGAAGAAATGGGGGAACAAACAGTAGCCCATTTAGCCAGATGAAATTTAGGTTCATCACCAATGCCACCCCATAAAAAATTCCGCTGAAGTTTCTCAATCCGGTTAGCCACAGCAGCAGGCCTAGGAAAAAGAGATAGAACTTGGAAAAGAAGATTTTATGATTTTTACAATCAACTAAATTGGAACTTACTCTTAGTTAATGCCAAAACCTCGAGACCCATTCACACTCCAGCTATAAGCAGGTCACTTATTCAATCACAGGCATTCGGGTCATACCCATAAACCCCAAATTTCAAATCAAAGCAAAATCATCAAGCTTTACACCCAACAAGCAAACACAGTTATCAAACTAATCAAAACTGGAATGGACTGAGAATTCAATTCACTGACAGTTCCTATGAGTTTTAATTTCTAAGCCCTCTTTTATGATGGAGACAATTTCCTCATTAATGAAGGGAGTGTCCTGATAAAAACCAAACCATCTTAACATACATCCCTGCTTACACAAAAGTTGACGAACAGATCCTAATGCAAGGTCACCTACGATGGAAGATCAACCTAGCTGTCCATTTACACTGCAGCTCTTACGTCTAACACGGCTAAATCTGACAATATAACTCAATTCAATTCGACTAAGTCTAAATCCGAACTAAATTGAGTGACGTTAGTGATTTAAACGGTAAACTTAACAGGTGGCTCAATTTGGCAAGTGTGTAAAGTTTAAGGAGTAAATTCGCTAAAATAAAAGTTCCGGGGGTGTATTGGCCACTAGTCCAAAGTTCAGGAGGTGTCTTGGCATTTTTCACAATCAAATATATAAATCTAGTTTAGCAATAAAACTGCAAGTCTTGCATGAGAGTATCTGGAATTCATGTAAATGGAACATAAATTGCAAATTTAATACTAGAAAATATTTGGAAGATAAAACACCCAATAGTTTATAAATTTAACCTACTTAGTCGATACATATATGTTAAAGCTTCCCATCAACAGCTCAAATACTGAACATGCAATGGCATTACCAAAATACAAATACAAAAACTGACCTTTGATAATATAATATATAAATCACACAAAACAATCATAACACGTATATGTATGTGTATTCTGAGAACATAGAACAACACAATAACAGAAGCATATAAAAGCTTCACTGGGTTCAGAACGATCTTGATATAATATATGATATATCTCATCAAGTAACAATAGTTCCTCAAAAAATTACAAAACGAAATAAATAGAAACACAAACAAAATTGCATAACATCTATTGTCATGATAAGAAAGCTGCAAGAAACAAATAATACAACTACCTCATAAAAAACCAAAAAGGCAATAAAGTTTCATCCCCTTCCAGCAATCTTCAGCAAAGGAGAAATGATACCCTGTAGCTCTTGCAAAGAATATTGTATACGTATCTCCTCCTCAACAGAACGCTTAAGGTTTCTAATTTGACCCTTCAAGGCCTCAGAAGCTCTGATATCTTCAACCCGCATTTCAAGAACCTTCTTTGTCAATCCCATCAACAAACCTGAGAATCTTGGCACTGTACAATACTTCTGTAAGAACATCAACAGCGACCCAAGCTCCTCATTATCCAAATTCTTAACACACTTCAATAATTTCCTCCTTGCCACCAATTCCTCCATCACTGCCACCACATTCTCCGGATTCTTATTGCCCAACACCGACACCAATGCCTCCTTGTGCCTAAACTTCTTCAACAATTTATCATGCTCTGCCAACTTCACCTTCTTTGGTCCCATAACCAAATAATCCCCCTCCTTAGGCTTCTCACCCTGCCCTCTATGAAAATACCGAAAATATGAAGGCCTCATAACCGTTCTCTCCTGCTCCACACCTAAACTCCAAAAGCTTCTCAAACCACTCTCCACATTCTCCTCCTTCATTTTTCTCTTCCCAACATACATTACCCCATTCGAACTCCCAATCACTCTCACCCCACAATCCGGTGAAAACCCAACTGACATAAGTGGTGCAGGGAACCTCATAGAATGTGTGACCTTCATCCTCCCATAATCGAACACCTTCATATATCCATCCAATCCCACACTCAAAACCCTATGCTCCCTCCCTTCCTCAACATTCTCCTTCCCAACTCTCCCTACACAAACTGAAGTAACCGTCTTGGTATGACTTTCCATCGAATAAACCATCTTCCCACCTCCAATAAAATCCCAGATCCTAACCGAATTCCCACCTGCAGTAGCAACTAACCCCCCAGATGGCAAAAAAACCACACTTTCAACTGGTTTTCCATGGTTAACCTCCATAACCGTTTTCGAACCGGTCACTCTCACATCCCAAAGCTTAACCGTATGATCATAAGACCCAGTGACACACATTTCATGACTAACAGGTGAAAAATCACCACAACGCACATAGTCCTTATGACCCAAAAGCTCTAAAAGTGGGGTCTCAGAAGCAACATCCCAATACTTAACAACAGCATCATCCCCACCAGAGACCAAATGGAGCTTATCATGAAGTGGGTATTTGAGAAAACGAACCGGGCGTGAGTGGGACCTGAGTTTACGAAGTGGGGTCCGCGTTTTGACATCGAACACTTGGATTAGACCGGACAGGTCAGAGGCAGCGATCAAGAGGCCGTCACAGCGGAAGGAGGCGGAGGAAACGACGTCGGAGAAGGAGGAGATGGTGGAGGAAGGAGAGAGGGTTTGGGGATTGAAGATTTTGAGGGAAGTGGAGTGAGTGGCGGCGAAAGGGTGAGGAGGAGAGGGAGAGAAAGTGAGGGAAGTGATGGAGGAGATGAGGTCTGGGATTTGGTGGGTTTTGAAGGAGGACCAGTACTTTGATTCTGGGGTTTGTTTTGGGGTTCTGGGTTTGGGTTTGAGCTTCGGTTTGATGGGTTTGAAGGATGAATTTGGTTCCGCCATTGAAGGAGGTTGTGGGAAGTGAAAGCTCTAAATTTTGGAAGTTTAGGTTTAGGGTTTTAGACAAAGAATGTGTATCATGTATGTTAGTTACGGGGTTTTAGGATTTTGTAATGTGTATCATGTTATTTGCCGCGTCTGGCTTTTAGAATCATTGAAGCACCACGCACCACGCACCACGCAGGGACTGAGGAAAGGGTTAATTGGTTAAAAGAATTTTGTATATATATATATATATATATATAGAGAGAGAGAGAGAGAAAATGGACATTTGTCCTTTATTTTTCGGAGGATTTCTACCCAAAAAAAAAAAAATTATGAGAGGATATAGAAACAAATACCAGGGATGAAGGAAAATAATTATCTTAACCAATTTTTTAAGATGTGGGGTTTTTTTTTTTTTTTTTGTTAGAAGTTTTCAAAAAAAATAATGTCTTGTTTGTAGTTAAGAAATAATTTTATGTTAATTAAGTTAACTTTTTGTCAGATTTTTGGCCAATTTTATAAGATATAAAGCCAATATTTTAAGTTTTACTTGTCTCTTTTTGTATTATCTTTAACCATTTTATCCATTTATACTTATCTTTTATTAAGTATACTACATAATAAATCATCTTTAACAGACACCTTACAATGCCTATTAACATTTTCCTTACCAAAAATAGGGCCATGTGAAAAATATTTAGGGAAATAAACTAGTTTGTAATTCAACTTTAAAAAAGTTGAGTTTCAAGTAAAACTCGACTTTCTATTTAGAAAAATAAATAAATAAATAAAACTCAACTTTCTAAAGTCAAGTTCTAAGCAATTACTCTCTAAGAGCATTTCCATCCGAGATTTCCAAAAAAGTTCTATTTTACAACCTTAAAACCTAATTTATCTATTTTACCATTTCATTTTATAACTCACTCAATATCTCAGTTTCTATTTTCATATGCAACCCATTAAAATAATATAAACTACAACATCAATTAATATTTTAAAAAAAAATCATGTTTCTCTCTCTTCTCTTTCGTTTCTTTTTCCTCTCTTCGCCTTTCTCAATTAAAATAATAGTATTTTTTTTTTTTACATTCAAGTGAATAGTTGGTTTCATATATAAAAACCAATTGTTCACAGGTTCTAAATTTTTTTAAGAACTCATACCCAAATGGAGCAACATTTTTGAAGTTTTGGATGTAAATTAAAAAATGGAGGGTGTTTACACCCCCAAATGCTAATGCTCTGAGTGATGCGGTGGATCTTCGTGGCATAATGGGCTATTGGGCTTTAATGATCAATCTAATGGTTTAGGGATATTTTTTATTTTTTATTTAGTCTCATTTATGGGTCTAACTATCTTTTCTTTTTCTTTTTTCTTTTTTCTTTTTTTTTTTTTTGATAAGAAGATAACACCTTTATTCAATTAATAGAAGCAATAACAGAATCCTGGATAAGGGCTTGTTCAACACAACAAGGAGTCTCCTCAATTCATACAACAAAGTCATCAATGCTAAGGGCATATTTTGCTAAAATGTGGGCAGTTTTATTCTTTTGCCTCCTTACATGTGAAACAGTAACTGAATGGAAATCAGAGCTGAATAGTTGCATTCCCAGACACAATGAATCAACTGATGAGGGGAGATTGGACCTATGAAGCACGAGTGCGTTTCGGGACTCGGGTGCAGGTGCGGGTACGAGTGCGGGTGCGGGACTCGGCAATTTTTGAAAAAGGTGGGTGCGGGTGCAACGGGACTTGACAATTAAAAAATTATTAAAAATATTTTTATTTATATTTTTAATATATTGTTAAGCATACTTTTTCACATTATATAAACATATACCAAATTTAAGAGCAATACTAGATAATATATTAAAAATATAAATAAATGTATGAACTGAGAGGGGAGTGCACGGTGTACGAGAGAATGCGTGAGAGAGAGGCAGAGAACTCAAACTTGAAGTGAGTGAGAGGGCTAAATTTCGGCCTGAATCGACCGTTTTGTTGGTTTCGCCGATATCTCCCGATACGGTCGATACAGCCCGAGTCGGCGCGATTCAGCCCGATTCCAGGCAAATCGGCCCAAGTCTCAGCCGTGGCGGCGCGAGTCGGCAAAAAAAAAAAAAAAAAAAAAAAAAAAAACCACGTGGCAGACACGGCACCGACGCTCGAGCAGCGGCGTCCCCCACATGTCACTACGTTACGCCGCGTTCATGCATCCTAGGATTGGACAAACCACAAAGAGCATGAACAATCACCAATTAGTCCCCTTTCAGTACAATGTCTTGAAGGCCGATGTCCCTAGGTAACTGAAGGCCAGCTTCAAAAGCTTTTGCCTCCACTTCTAGCGAGCCCAACAGTGCATGAATTTGCTTGCACAGTGCAGCTACAACTCGGCTTGCGTCATCCCGTATCAAAACACCTATTTCCACAGAGCTACTACTTTTCGATAATGCACCGTCCGCGTTGATCTTAAACAGGGAAGGAGGTGGTGGGTTCCATATGACATTACTCCATGGCATTACTCCATGACTGGCCTCAAGGGTAACCGTTGTTGCTTCCGTCACGGCAGAATATTCAGTTAGGTAGTACGTAGCCCATTGGACCAAAGCTTCTGGCGACTTCCTTGTACCCCCATGACGGACTTCATTCCGATTGCTCCACACTAACCAAGCTATCGTGACTACTAGCGCAACCTTCTCTTTGTCAAAAGACTTAAGCATATGCTACAACATTACCCTATCTCCTAATACGAGAGAAGAAATGACTCTTAAGTGAACCAATAATAAACAAATTAACAATGTGTCCAATGGACAGGGGAAATACACCACATTCATTAAGAGCCTTCACAACTATTTTGGAATCACCCTCAAAAACATAATGATTAATGCCTATTTCAAGAAAATATTAGTATCTATTTTATTTATTATTATTGTTTAAGAAAAGCTTTATTTTTAGTATTCGTTTGGGAATAAGCTTATCTGGCTTTTTTCTGCAATTTTTTTGTTGAAAGTGTGCTAAAGTATAATTATACCTTGAAAAAATTTGAAAAAGTGAAAAATAAAAGCTGAAAAAAATGAGATTTTAAAAAACTGTACATAGAAACTAAAAATTAAAAGCTAAAAAGCTTTAGTGTTCTACTTATGTTCATTTTTATAGGTTTTTTTTTAAAATTATATTTAAGCTCCTCTTGATCTATTTGTCTATCCTATATATTATGGTTGTGAGATCCTTCACTTTGAATGGCTTGCTAGATCAGCCATTATATCTCTTGGTAAATCTGGAATTGAAAATTCTTGGTCAATTTTTGTGATTTTTTCCCCTTTTGTGTTTGTGGTTGTAAACCTTTTAAACGTAATAAAAATTTTCCAAGTTTGATATTTTGGATATTTTGTGTGCGTTTGAGAAGCGATTCGTGTCTGCGTTTGTGTGCTTTGCTAAAAAAATGTGGGTCCCACAGCACTATTCACAGACCCACAAAAGTCATTAAAACACAAATTTCAATATAAATTTAGGTCTCACAGTACTATTTACACATTTAAAAATTATTTTGCTACAGTGTTCTCAGCAACATTCAGTTTTCAGCAAATAAGCGGTATCCAAACACGCCATTGTAGACATTGATTTTTGGAGGAGACGTAAGAGCAATGGTGTTGAAGAATGCTTCGAACGGAGAGTACCAAATAACAAATAAATTACCACTATTTCCATGTACATATGATTTTCCGAGTTTTTTTAAATGTAAAATGGTATTTCAATATTTGTGCGTGTGTGGGAGAGAGTGGGGGGGGAGGTTTCCAATTTTCATATTACAGTTAGTTGTTGCATACAATAAATTTGTTTGTGATATAATTATTGTCTAATATATGATCTACTTCTTTTTCTACAACCGGATATGTGTAGTTTATAAATATTTGGTCAATTTTTGGGGATTTTTTTTCTCTTGTATTTGTGGTTGTGAAAATTTGGTTTGTGATATAATTATTGTCTATTGGTCTATTTCTTTTAGCACAATTGGATATGTGTAGCTTAGTAAATATTTGGTTAATATATATCCTTTTTTTCTTCTTCTAATACAAATAATAATTTTTTTCCCTTCGGTTGTAACGAATAATTGATAAACACTTTTATATATATATATATATATATATACTTTTTTACATGTAACAATCAAACAAATATTTTGTTAACAATATACCGTGCAAAGTGCGGATTATAAACCAATATTTATTAAAACATATGGTTTCAACTTATAATAACTTTATTTTATTTATTGGCGAAATGTTGGTCCCTCAAGTTTACCATGTGCGTGCAATTGGTCCTTCAAATTTCAAGGGAGCACAATTAGTCCCTCAAGTTTTAAAATTAAGTTATATTAATCTTTTTACTAACTGTCGTTAGTAGTGTTACTTATATGGCTAACGGAACAATGATTTGATATTTTTTTAATGATGTAGCATTTTTTTATTGAAAAATTAAAACAGGAATTTTTACATGAGAAATTCACAAACCAATACCAAAGTAAAACCAATATTGCGACTGATTCACAGCATGTCTCAGCTATTTATTTTACAATCAAATGATAAAATTTAGGAATACAATCAATAAGATGTACAAATCCAAAACCAGAACCAACCTCTTATTACGCTTTGAATTGACAATAACAGAACAAAAAAATTAATACAGAAAGTATGAGGAAAGCTCAATCCTTCTGCTTGTGACATCAATCTCAGGAAATGTAAGATAAGGTTACAAAAGAATACATTGACAAATGACTATTCTTTAAAACAAGGTGGTCGATACCGTACAAATGATAAAATTTAGGAATACAATCAATAAGATGTACAAATCCAAAACCAGAACCAACCTCTTATTACGCTTTGAATTGACAATAACAGAACAAAAAAATTAATACAGAAAGTATGAGGAAAGCTCAATCCTTCTGCTTGTGACGTCAATCTCAGGAAATGTAAGATAAGGTTACAAAAGAATACATTAACAAATGACTATTCTTTAAAACAAGGTGGTTGATACCGTACCGGCCGGTATGTACCGTACCGGTACATATACTGGTATTAAAATACCCATATTTCGTACCGGTTTAAATATCAGCTTTACCAGCCAACCGGTCATACCGGCCAATTTCAAGCAATACCGGCCGATATCGAGCATACTGGCCGGTACAGAAATTTTTTTTATTTTTATTTTGTAATTTTTGAATTTTTGTAATGATAGAATGATAATTTACTTGCATTAACTTATTAGTATTATTTGTTTTCTTAGTATGCAACAAACAATTAAGCTTTCTATTTTTTATATTGTGTTTTATTTTAATTGATGCTAAAGTCTAAAATCTTGAATAATTTATTCTGAATTGAGGTAATGTTTTATGGAAAACTTTTATATTTATTATAATACACACACACATACATACATATATGAATGTATGTATGCATGTGTGTATATATATATATATATATATAAATATAAAAAAAAATAACGGTAAACCCGAAACGGTACACCGGTATTAGTCAGTACCGAAATATATCATTCCATTGATCAAACCGGTACAGCCTCCGGTATGAGATTGACTCCCTTGTTTAAGACTATTAATGAAAATCAAAATCTCAAGGAAACCATATACACGACATGATAAATAACCCAAAAAGAGAAGGAAAAAAAAAACACCTCTGAACATATTTTTCCTAAATTCACAAACCCACACACGAAAATTCACAAAAATATTAAAAAAAAAATTGTTATATTGTAGCAAGCTTGCACAAGTTCGATGCCAGATTTCTACATACATGGATCATCATCTGATCTCAAGGATACCCCAAAGATCTCTCCGAAGAAATCAATCTCTTGGCGCTTTTGGTAATCTGACTTTTTACTATACACATGAACAAAATCATTGGCGGCAACTTTCTTGAGAGTGATCTTGAGCGACTTTCTTGAGTAAGGAGGAGAGGGAAGAGATAGAGAGTGATAGAGAGAGAAGAAATGAGATAGAGTCGACGGAGAGAGAGATATCTGTGGAAGAGGAGAGAGAAAAATGCAATAAAATAATAATATCCCATTTTGCAATTGTTGTATCTCATATTTGAGACGGTACTGTAGCAATGTGACATAATTTTTGAGATTTGGAACATCTGATAAAGCTCCGTTTTTGTGTTTGGTGTGCCAAATGTGCCAAATATTTGGCATTTGGCACATCTGCTGCAGATGCTCTAATGAATTACTCCTGCATTAAATAGAATGAATATAAGTTTAAGTTACTACATCAATAACCATATAAGAGTTACATGATTAAATTTAAGTATACAACTAGGGCACAAAGTAGGGAAGTAAAAAAATGGTTGCTCTAGTTTATGAAACTTTGTTAATTAAAGAGCAATGGAGCCCATCGAACAATTTTGTGACAAGCCACAGCACCATATCATCACATATGACATTTACTCCTCCCAAATATTTCCTCTTTGTTTTCTTTTTTTCTTCTTTAGTTTTATCTAGGCCTGTTCGTTGATCTACCGGCACCGACTGTAACCGGTCTGACCGCATCGATCCGCCCCTCTTAAGGCTCCGTCGAAGGTTTTCGGCACGGTGGTCGGCAGCATCTCTTCAGTACCGACGTCAAACCGGTGCGGCCATCGGCACCGAGATATGCACACCGCCGAGAACCGAACCGACCCGAGTATTTTAAATATATATATATGGCGTGATCCGGGACTGGGAGCCAAAAAACATTAGCGTGCCGCACATTTTTATATAAGGAGTTACCATAGATTTCAGTAGAGAAAAGATTTGAAGGTGAGAGTTTGAGAGACGCAAGGAAGGAAGAAGAATAAAGAAGGAAGTCTCAGCAAAATTAAAAAAAAAAAAAAAAAAAAAAAAAGCAAAAAAAAAGAAGAAGGACAAACGACGCTAGATGGAATGAGATATAAGATACGTAGGGTACTAGGATTTTAATGTTTTAACTCTAAAATATCAAAACGACGTCGTTTTGGTATCAGATTTAAAAAAAAAAAAAAATCTTAAACAACGTCGTTTCAATTATAAACCCTAATATTACCCCCATCTCACTCCCTCTCTCTCTTCTCATTAGTTTTTCTCGCCCAAACTCCCAAGTCCCAACAACACTCCGCCTCTACTTTCTCTCTCCCCTCACTCCTCCAGCCTCAGCCTCTGTCACTCGTTGTCACCATAATCTGCTGCTTGATGCCATTGTTAATTTGTTATTGGAGTTTCGCCCTCTCCGCTTCCCTTTTCTATCATGGCTATTTAATGGTCCTCCTTGCAATGCTTTCTATGAGGTTTGTTTATGTATTTTGTTTTTGATTTTTTTTTTTTTCATCTTCTATGGCTTGGTTTATTTTAGTAGTTTTGTTGTGATTTGAAATGAAATCCTTTTTCTTAGTGGGATTGAGATTATGAATTTGTTTGTATTTTGCTTTTTTTTTTTCTTTGTGTTTGTTTGTTTTTTTTTTTTTTGGGAATATTTAGGTTATTTAATGATTATGTTGTGGCTTGGGAGTGTTGACTACATTTTTTGGATCCTGAGAAAATTGAGGAATTCACTGAACTAACCGCACCGAACTGGTATTGTGCACCGCAACTTGTGTAGACCGGTTCTACACCTCCATTGGTGAGATGCGGTCAAGCACGAGGGGAAACCGCACCATATAGGTGCGGTGAAAAAAACACTCCCATAACCAACCGCACCGCACCGCACCGCACCGTGTACATGCTAGTTTTATCTCCCTCTTTGCCCAGGATAGTAAAAGAGGAGAGTCGTGAAAATTGGAAGAAGAAAAAAAGAGAGGAAAAGACCAATATTTCTCACTTTCTCAAACTCAGTCTCGCATACATCTATAGCTTCTTTGATGAAATTTCATTTCTTTCACATGCATAAATAACCAAATCTCTTAGAATCGTAGAAACAAAGACAAAGAAGGAAGAAGGAGAAAACGGATTTTGAACGTAGTAGATCTACTACGTTTGCTTTCTTCACCAAATTGTTCTGTCTTCAGAGATTATAAGTTATAATTTTTCCCATGAGGTTAAATTTATTTCCTATTACATAAAATAATTGGGCATTCCGTTATTGTCTCACAATCCTTGAGCCTAATGGCTTAATCCGAAGCCCATATGTCCTAGGAAAAATATTTACAGCTTATGTATTGATTTTCATGCACGCGTGTTCAATATTTGTGTTTGTTGTTTTTTTTTTTTTTTTTTTGGGGTGGGGGGGGGGGGGTGTGGTTTCCAATTTTCAAATTACAGTTACTTGTTGCTTACAATAAATTTGGTTTGTGATATAATTAAATTCCAATTATCTATTTCATTTTGTACAACTGGATATGTGTAGCTTAGTAAATATTTGGTCATTTTTTTTGGATTTTCTTTTTCTTTTCTATATGTGGTTGTGAAAATTTTAAATGTAATAAAAAATTTAAGAATTTCGAAAGTTTTGTAGGTATTGAGTTTTGGAGGAAATGTAAGAGCATTAGAGTTGAAGAATGCTTCAAAAGTAGAGTGCCAAATAACAACTGAGCTACCACTATTTTCTTATCCATGTGATTGTCCTTGTTTTTTTTTTAAGGTGAAATAATATTTCAATATTTTGGAGGGGATGGGGAGGGTGTTCCAACTTTCATCTACAATTATGTGCTGTTTTTACAACAACATATTTCGATGTAACATAATAATTATTGCTACAATCTCATATGAATGTAATAAATTTAAGTTATTATTACAACAAAAAATAACTTTAAAATGCAATAATATATATATTACCTCTATTATTATTTTTTTGTTGCAAAATACTTGTATTATATCTTTTTTCTTGTAGTGCATTCATGCAAGAGAGAGAAAGACTTCTTAAATTTTGAATCTCTTCTCAAAATGACTTTTGTAACGTCTTAATAAACACAAATATTGAAGAAGAGGAAGATGGAGACTTTGCGCAAAATCTTCATTGCATTCAATCTGCCACTTCTTAATGCGTTTAAGATCTAGCTGATCTTGATAGTTGATACAATGGATTCTTCATGCAACTTTCAAAACTCTGCCTAATACAGGTTGCCATTTTTGTCGCACTAAAGTCTCCCTCGTCTTGCTTACATCCTCCAAGTTCATTGTCAATGTAATTAGTAAGTGAGTGAGAAACATCATCAAGTTTTGAGTGATAAGGAAGCGAGATTGGAACTAAATTGGGATAGGAAAAGATAGGAGTAAGGTCAATAGTTTTCCGTTTCAGTGATAAAAAGGATAACTAAGGCCATCATCCCCATAAAAAGTTTTCTCATAATTTTGCTATCCATTTATTTTCTCCCACTTCAAAAAATTTTCCTAAGTATGACATTAAGACTTTAGGTCTTATGCATTATATACAACTAGTGTGTAATTCCGTGCATATACACGGGTACATTTAAAAACAATCACAATTACATATTATATATATATATATATATGATTATGTTTTTTATGGTTTATTATATTGGACTCCTCGTTTTCTACATTAAATTAACTAATTTGGCACAAAAATTTAAAAATTTAGATTAGATAAGACACGTGGTGCAAAATTAAACTCTAATTGAAATTCAGTTTTTACCTAAATTAACTCACTTGGCACAAAATTCTAAAATTTAGATTAGATGAGACATGTGGCGTAAAATTAGACACTAATTGAATTCCAATTGAAAATTTAATTAGATTTTCTCTCTGTTTTACCTATTATTATATATATAGATTAATGTGTAACTCCATGCATATGCACAAATATATTTAAAAACAATTACAATTACATATATATAATATAGAATCTAATTATATCTAGACTCTTCTGTTTTTGCATTCAATAATTTATTTGCCACAAAAATTAAAAAATTAGATGGAGCACATGCGCAAAATTGAACTCTAATTAAAATTTAATTTAAAATCTAATTGAATTTAGACTCTTTAATTTTTGCACCTAATAGTTCACTTGAAACATAAATTTAAAAATTAGATGAGACACGTATCGCAAAATTAGACTCCAGTTTAGAATTTAATCAGATTTTCTCTTAGTTTTGGCTATTAATATATATATATATATATATATATATGACTTATAAACTTGAATTGTTTTTAGTTATAAAAAAAAAAAAAAAAAGCTCATAAATATAAAATCATTCAAAAATTATATTTTTTATGGTTTACTTATATTGGACTCCTCGTTTTTTATACTAAATTAACTCATTTGACACAAAAATTAAAAATCATAGATTAGATGAGACACATTGTACAAAATTAAACTTTAATTAAAAGTCAATTTTTACATTGAACTGGTGTATAATCTCGTGCATATGCACAGGTACATTTAAAAACAATCACAATTACATATTATATATATGATTATGTTTTTTATGGTTTATTATATTAGACCCCTCATTTTCTACATTAAATTAACTAATTTGGCACAAAAATTTAAAATTTTAGATTAGATAGGACACGTGGCACAAAATTAAATTCTAATTAAATATCAATTTTTACCTAAATTGACTCACTTGGTACAAAATTCTAAAATTTAGATTAAATGAGACACATGGCGTAAAATTAAACACTAATTGAATTCTAATTGAAAATTTAATTGGATTTTCTCTCTGATTTATCTATTATTATATATATAGATTAACTCGCTTGACACAAAAATTTAAAAGCTTAGATTAGATGGGACACATGATGTAAAATTAGACTCTAATTTAATTTCAATTTGAAATCTAAATAGATTTTCTCTCAGCTTTACTTATTATTATTATTATTATATAGATTTAATGACCGTACACTTTGAAATAAACAAAATTCAATATATAAATTGATTTATTATTAATTTTTTAATCAAGTGTTGCCTAAGAACCTTTCAGAAACACGAGAAATTTTAACCAAGTTACCTACATTTACTGTTTAATTACTGCCTTTTGGTTAGATTTCAAAATATATTTTAGTTTTGTTAACATATGCTTGTTCCCAAAAGTCATGTATTATTGTAAGACACTTGTTGTCTCTTAAAGAAACTTGAATTTCTTTAACGTATTAATAAACAAAAATATTGAACAAGGATGAAGCCCTTGTGCTTGTTTTTTATTGCATCCAAGCTGCCACTCTTAAATGCGTTTAAAATTTAGTTGATCTTGATACAATGTCTTCTTCATGCAACTTTCACACATTGCCAATCTTTTTGGACTAAAATCTACCTCATCTTGCTTACAACCTCCAAGTCAATGCAAGTAGTAAATGAGAGAAACGGCTAAAATGGCCAAATATCATCTTTAGCGAATATATTTGCTATCTACTACTGTTTGCGAAATAATTATGGATTTATCACTTTTTTGAAACTCAAGTTTGTGAAATTTGATTTTGCCGTGTAACTCGAATTTCAAGAACTCAAGTTCCGTGAAAAATAGCACTGCAAATTTGAATGCTATTTTTTCAAAGAATTCGAGTTCTAACTCGAGTTCCTAGAACTCAAGTTACATTGCAAACTCAAGTTCTAAAAGAGTGGTACATCCATATATATTTCAACAAACAATAGTATTTTTCCATTTTGGCCAAAGAGAAACACCATCAAGTTTTGAGTGACTAGGAAGCAAGATTGGTGATGAAGTACAGATTCGCCAGTTATCGTTCGTGCGTCCGAGTAGAATCGCTCTTCAACTAATATCGTTCTTAGGATGATAGAATATCGCCCTTTGAATGGTCACCGGTGTGGTGCCTGCCACAAGGTCTCCGATGCCAAATTTAATACCAAAGATTGTATGGGGAATAGTAGAATATTGAAAATGACGAGTAAGGTTCCTTTTTAAAACTGTGTGTTTTTTTGTGTACCTTGTGTTGATGTTGTGATGGTTATATATACATGTGTTCCTAGCCGTTGTGGCCATTATCGTGGCTTTAATATCCCTTTGTATAACGCCTCCTGCTCTATTATGTGAGCTTTGATTTCCCTTCCAACGGTCTATGCAGCTATCCTTGTAACCGTCCGAGGCATTTACTTGATTGCATTGAATAGCTTCTTTACCTTCGTCATTAAGGTGGATTTCTTCGTCAGTGGCGTTGGGTAAGTTCCCTAGTAGACATTGCTTCGTTGTCTTAGATGAGTTCGTTTAGGTAAGTTGTGCTCGTTGATCCCATCAGCTGCCCCCAGATTCTGTGGTCGTCATGACTTGTCATGACAATCTCAGAAGGTGAAAAATCTATGAGTTGTACAGAACTCTTGGGATTTTGCCCGTATTTAATGCTTAATGGCGCCGCCACACGCATCGTGGCCACGTGGCCTATTGTGATTAATGTTCTAATTATGTGACCCTTGGGTTTCCCACTGAATTTCAGTTTTTTGAGCCTTTGGTTTTTAAACCTTTTTTCTTCTCACTTTTTTCCAAAACCTCCAATCATTGCTCTGAGTGTCATCTTCTTCATCTTCCTCTTTGCAACTCTCCTCCGCAACGTGGTGGTGCTGATTCCTATATTCGCTCTTTTTCGAGGTATGTTTCTCGTCCTTCCTCTTATTTCTTTTCTCATTGCGATGAATCTTCTGATTTTTTATTTTCCTTTCTTTTTCCTTTTTGGCTTTTGATTTTTCTTTCGATCTTTTTGGGGCTTTAGTATTCATCTTTTTCTGTCTATTTTTGGATTTTCATGGTTGATAGTTCTGTGGTTAGGGAGGTGTGTCCCTCAGTTTCTTTTTTGTTTGCTCGCTTAGGAGCTTCTTTGGATACTTCTAGTGCTTTTCTCCCTCTGATTAGGAATTTCTTCTTCGAGGGCTGTGGGTTAGGAGTTGTAGTGGGTGAATTGTTTCTTGTGCTCAGCCAATCGGTTAATTAGTTTGGGGATTTGGTAGAAGAAAGGAAAAGGATGTCTGAAGTCCGATCTAGCAACCTTGAGACTAGGTTGTCGTCTAGCAATGGCCCGGTGGAAGAAGACACAACTGTCTCTTCTCCTTGAGAGGTTAGACCTTTCTATGCCCTTGAGGAGGTGTGTGGGCTGGATGCGAACACACTGGGTAGACTTAAGGATAGGTTTCAGTTCCCGGAGCAGGTTAGAGTTCGTCTGCCTAGTGAGGGGGACCGGGCTTGTAACTTCTTCCCCAAGGAGGTATGCTTTTATAAGGCTGCCTTCGTCTGTGGGCTGAGGTTCCCCATCCACCCATTCTTCATGGAGCTGCTAGACCGCTTTGGTATTACTCCAGGGAAACTTATGCCCAATTCTTGGAGGTTGTGGTCAGCTGTATGGGAATATTGCTGGCCGCTATTGACGATTGCATGCTCAAAGTTGATGAGCTCATCTATTTGTACTGCTTGAAAGAGTCCAAGGAGCATGGGAATTACGAATTGGTGCCTTGGGAGAGAAGGACCAAGATCGTCAGGGGTTTACCTTCGTCCTTCGGGTACTGAAAATTCAGATTTTTCTTTGTGTCCGGGGACGACTTTGAGACTCCCTCCGATGGGGTGTGGGGTGATCTCCTGAGGTTGCGTCGTCGGTGGGGGACCCCACCCTTAGGTGCGTCATTATCTCTTCTCGTCATTGAGTTTGTTGTCTTTATTTTTTACTGCCACTGATCTCTTTGTTCGGTGAGTTGCGTAGTTAAAAGATGACCCAAACTCAAGGGCAGGTATAAAGATCGGGTGGAGGAGGCAATCAAATACGCGAAGACGATTAAGGACTGGGACGATCTGGTGGACCCGAGGACTCTTTCCTTCTATTGTTTAGGTCCCGAGCCTTCTGCCTTTGTCTTGTGTAATATTGACATTGAGGGAAAAAAGAGTAAGTGTTTAGGTTCGTCTGTTGTCCGTACTCGTCATTTTTTTTTAAGTGTTTTCTTCTTTGTAGAAATGACGACCAAGTTCAATAAGGATATGTATGCGAAGATGAGGTTAAAGAAGGACGAACCGTTGTCTAGTATTGGGAAAAGGGCAATGCGTGTCACCGGGAAAGGCCCCTCCGTCACTCCGTCTACGTCCGTTACTCCCATCGTCTCTGGTACTAAGACGACGAGGACGGCCTCTGCTGCCACATCAGTTGAGGAGATACCTACTCCTGCCTCCAAGAAGCCACGACTATCTGACAAGGAGAAGGATAAAGGTGACTTTCATCCGTCTACTGTCTGGGACGATGAGAGGTTGGCTTTGGACAGGGCGCATGAGGTTGTGACTACTGCGGATTTGAAGGCCCTTTCTGACAAGCCTTTCAACGTGACCGCTGCCCATCACGTCCATAAGCTTGTTTAGGTAAAAAGTGTTCGTGTAACTTCTAATCTCTTTTTCCTTTCTTTTCCCATAGTGCTGACGGTCTTGATTTTCTTTCCAGGTGTTGGGGGAGAGTCTCTATATTACTTCTGAGTACCTCACTCAGGGGGCCATGGTGGCGTCTCTAACATCTAGGAAGGAGGCTCTAGAGGCTAAAAATTCTACACTGAAGAAGGAGCTTATTGATTCTATGGGCGAGGCCACCACTTTAAAGGAAAAAGTTAAGTCCTTGAATGACAACCTCAGGGCGGAGCGTCAGCTGTGCATGGAAAAGGACGAACAACTTCTGGGCACCAAGGAGAAGCTCAAAACTATAGCCGCTAAAGCTGTTAAGGCCTTCCAGCAGACAGATGAGTACAACACTATCCTCTTCAACTGGTATTTCAAAGGTTTTGAGCTTTTGAGGAGGTATCTCGTCAAGCATTCTCCTGGAGTTGACCTGGAAGGCTTAGATTTGGAAGAAGTAGACAAGGAAATGACGGCTGACGAAGCTGCCCCGTCCTCGGCTCCAGAAGGTGATGTGCTTGAAAATGCCCCTGCCGGAGACGACGCTGCCGGCGATGCTTGAACCTGTGGCTTACAAAGATTTCTCCTTATATTTTTCTTTTCACTTTCGAGTGCCCGTTGTGTTTTGGGCTTTTTGTAAAGTCTAATTCCAGAACAATTTCTATTTTGTGAACAATGTCTTTTGGTCTAATGTTGACTTTGTTTTAGATGTAAAAAACAATGATAACTGCCCTTCATTTTTGGGCTTAAATTAGATTGGTAATTTCATACTTACTTGCTGTAATTGTTGTATGTTTCCTTCCTTCGTCAACAATTTGCAGTGGCATACTTAGTTTTCTTATTGTAAGGTGTTTGCCTTTTATGGCTCAGTAACTTACATCCGTCAAGGCGGAATCTTGTTACTTAGCCAATTTTTGGCTTATTCCCCCTTTTTATAGGTTCGTCAGTAACTTACATTCGTCAAAGCGGAATCTTGTAACTTAGCCAATCTTTGGCTTATTCCCTTTTTATGGATTCGTCAATAACTTACATCTGTCGAGGCGGAATCTTGTTACTTAGCCTAGCTTTGGCTTATTCCCTTTTTATGGGTTCGTCAGTAACTTATATCCATCGAGGCGAAATGTTGTTACTTAGCCAATTTTTGGCTTATTGAGATATTGACTTAATAATTCTTTTATTGCTCTCAAGAAAATGAATATAATCGCTTGTTACATTTAGTGGTGATATTTCTTCAAGTGCTCAATGTTCTAAGGTCGGGGGAGTCTCTGTTCGTCTAAAGTTTCCAAATGGTAACTGCCTTGTCTAGAGTAGTGCATGACCCTGTAAGGGCCTTCCCATGTGGGACTGAGCTTACCCTGGGCGAGGTCCTTGGTAGCTGGGGTAACCTTGCGCAGGACGAGGTCCCCTATTTGAAGTCGTCTGAGTTTCACCCTCTTATTATAGTATTCGGCCATCTTCTACTAGTACTTCGTCATCCTGTTGGAGGCTTCATCCCTGACTTCGTCAATGCAATCTAGGTTAAGCCTCAATTGGTCGTTGTTACTTTCCTCTTGAAACATTTCTCGTCTAGTACTGGTTACTCCTACTTCGACGGGGATTACTGCTTTAGTGCCATAAGTAAGTTTGAACGGGGTTTCTCCTGTAGGGGTTCTTGCTGTGGTTCTGTAAGCCCAAAGGACGCTAGGCAACTCCTCGGGCCATGCTCCATTGGCCTCATCCAACTTTGCTTTGATGATCTTGAGTAATGTCCGGTTGGTCAACTCTGTCTGTCTGTTTGCTTGTGGGTGTCCTGGGAACAAGAACTGATTTTTAATCCCCAGTCCTGAGCAGAAGTCTCTGAAGCTTTGATTGTCAAACTGACGGCCGTTGTCCAATATGATTGTTCGCGATATCCCAAACCTGCACACTATGTTCTTCTACACAAAGCTCTGGATTCTTGCCTTGGTGATGGTCGCTAGCGCCTCTGCTTCGACCCATTTTGTAAAGTAGTCAATGGCAACTAAAAAACCTTACCTGACCTTTTCCTTAGGGCAATGGTCCGACGATATCGATCCCCCACTGGGCGAACGGCCATGGCGTGGTTATTGCCATCAGTTTCTCGGCGGGAACACGTTGGACATTCTCGAACCTCTGGCACTTGTCGCACCTCTTGACGAGCTTCAGTGCGTCCACCTACATAGTAGGCCAAAAGTAAACAGTTCTGATAGCTTTACTTACCAAGGATCTGAGGCCTGCGTGGTCACCGCATACCCTGTGATGGATTTCCTTCAAGATGTACTGGGCTTCTTCTTCGTCGACGCATTTCAAGTAGGGCATGGAGAAGCCTTTCTTGTATACTATGTCGTTCAGGATCGTGAATCTAGCTGCCCTTTTCCTGACCTTCTTGGCTTCCTCGACACTTGGCGGAAGGTGCCCGTCTTGAAGGTAAGATATAATTGGCGTCATCCAGAAATTTGTGCTCTAGATCGTAAACATAGGGACTTCCTCGATGCTGGGATGCTTCTGAATCTCCATGTATAGGGTTCCCCTTGCAGGCATTTCTTTTGACGAGGCCAGTTTCGCGATTTCGTCTGCCATCACATTCTGGTTTCTCGGGATTTGTTCAAATTTTACTCCGTCAAATCCTTGCGATAGGTGCTTCGACAATCTGAGATATTTTTGCATTCTCTCCTCCTTCGCTTCATATTCTTCCCTAATTGCCCTATCACTAACTTTGAATCACTTTGGACTAGTAGGTTCTTAGCTCCGAGTGCCTTCCCGAGTCTCAACCCCGTCAATATTCCTTTATACTCGGCCTCGTTATTGGTGGCCGGGAATTTTAGCTGGACTCCATATTTGAGCGTTTCTCCATCAGGGGTGGTTATGACGACCCCTACTCCCCCCTTCTTTTGGGCCGATGAACCGTCGGTCTGTATCGTCCACTTTTCTGTCTCGTCTGAGGGGCTGTCTTCTTCAGTAGGGGTGAATTCAACGATGAAATCTGCTAGAGCCTGTGCCTTAAAAGCTGTTTTAGGATGATATTCGATGTTGAACTAGCTAAGCTCAATTGTCCATTGGACAATTCTTCTGGCTGCCTCAGGTTTGTTCATGGATTTTTTGATTGGTTGATTCGTCATCACCAAGATAGGGTTTGCTTCGAAGTACGGTCATAGCTTACGCGAAGCTACTATCAGTGCGAATGCAATCTTTTCAATCTGAGAGTATCTAACTACTGCTCCTTGGAGAGCCTGACTAACATAGTAAACTAGGAGTTGTTTCTTGTCCTCTTCACGATTTAGGGCTGCACTTAGGGCCATATCTGATGCTGCTAGATACAAATACAGATTTTCTCCCTCCTTGGACGGACTTAGGAGGGGTGGGTTGTTCAAGTAGTGTTTGAGTTCTTGAAATGCTGCCTCACATTTGTCAGTCTAAACGAAGGCTTGCTTCAGCATTTTGAAGAAGGGCAAACATTTGTCCGTCGCTTTAAAGACGAACCTATTGAGTGCCGCAACCCTTCTGGTGAGCTTTTGGACTTTTTTGACGGTTTTGAGTGATGCCATGTTGAATATAGCCCGCACTTTTTTTGGGTTTGCTTCTATCCCTCTTTGGGACACCATGAATCCCAAGAACTTCCCCGAGGCTACACCGAAGGCACACTTGCTAGGATTCAACTTCATCTGATATTCTCTGAGGGTAGCAAACGTTTCTTTTAGGTCGTCCAGATGGGCAAGTTCTTCCCTGCTCTTGACGAGCATGTCGTCCACGTATACCTCCATATTTTTACTAACCTCTGGTAGGTTGCCCCTGTATTCTTCAGTCCGAAGGGCATTACCTTATAGCAATACAATCCCTGACTTGTAATGAAGGCGGTCTTCTCCTGGTCTTCCTCGGCCATCTTTATCTGGTTGTACCCTGAGAAGGCATCCATGTACATCAGTAACCTATGCCCAGCCATGGAATCCACCAACTGGTCTATTCGAGGCATAGGAAAACTATCTTTTGGGCAAGCCTTATTTAGGTCCGTGAAGTCCACGCACATCCTCCATTTCCCATTTGTCTTTTTTACTAGGACGACATTAGCGAGCCAATCTGGATAATAAACTTCCCGAATGAAGCCCGCAGATAATAACTTGTTGACTTTGTCTGTAACCGCTTGATTCCGTTCAAAGGCAAAGACCTGCCATTTTTGCTGGATGGGCTTTATCTTCAGGTTTACATTGAGTTTGTGCTGAATGACTTCTGGTGATATGCCCGGCATGTCCATGTGACTCCATGCCTGGCATGCCCTCGTGACTCCATGCGAAGACATCCAGGTTCTCTTTGAGGAACTGGACGAGCCTGGTTTTCATCTCTGGGGCTAATGTCGTCCCTATTTAGGTCGTCCTTGCTGTTTTGCCATCGACCAATTCAATCGTCTCCAGGGCTTCCGCCTTTTCTTCCTCTTTCTCCTCGATCATCCAGGTGTAGTTTTCTTTGGTAGCTAACATGGCCTGATCGCCTTTTACCTCGCCTACGCCGTTCTCCGTTGGGAACTTCACTTTCTAGCAATAGGTAGATGTGGCTGCCTTCCAACGGTTGAGCGTGGGCTTTCCAATGATCACATTGTAAGATGAAGGCCAATCTACTACCAAGAAGTCTAACTGACGAGTCAACTGTCTGAGATGAGTCCCAACTGTAACTGTCAACGTCACTATGCCCTTAGGATATACCCTGTCTCCACTAAAACTGACGAGCAGAGAGTCAAATGTTCGTAACCTTCTTGGGTCTAGGTTCAACTGCTGGAAAGCAGAGAGGTACATGATGTCTGCCGAGCTACCATTGTCTACGAGGATTCTTCTAGTGTTGAACCCCTCGATCACGAGCATAATTACCAACGGATCGTCATGGGGCTATTTTACTCCCCTAGCATCTTCTTCTGAGAAGTACATGTCCCAGTCCGTTTGTTTTTGCTTGAATGGGGGCATCCTATGAATGCTATTCACCTGTCTTTGATGTGCTTTCCTAAAGGATTTGAATGACCCACCTGTGGATGGACCGCCCGCGATTGTTTTTATTTCCCCTATCACGCTCGGCGGTAGCTGGGAGGTGTTACCCTCGTCTTTAGGTGAAAACTCACGCTGGTTCTTGTTGTCGCCCTTGGACCTATTGGGCTCTCCCTTTCTGACGTACTTCTGCAGCTTCCCTTTCCTAATGAGTTCTTCTATCTGCTCTTTTAGGTCCCTACAATCTTCTGTGTAATGGCCGTGATCTTTGTGGAACTGGCAGAACTTTTTCTTGTCTCGGACATTGGGGGACGAATGTAATAGCCTTGGCCATTTGAGGTAATGCTTTTCCTTAATCTGCGCTAAAATCCTGTTAACAGGCATAACTAAAGGGGTGAATTTTACCATGCGTTGGACTTTATCATCTTTTCTTCTGTTCCCAGCAATGCTTCAACGATCTGGCTGATCTCTTTTTCTTCCCCTACGATCGTCCTCCTTTTGCCCCGGGTCTCCCGGTTTTTCCACGTCCCTTGTGGCGGCTAGTGCATCCTCTGCGTTCATATACTTTTGTGCCTTCAGAAGCATCTCTGCCATCGTCTTAGGAGGGTTTTTTGCAAGTGAAACCACGAATTCTCTGGACTTCAAACATGCTTTAAAGGTCGTCAATTGTACCTTATCGTCTGCTTCGTCCACCTCCAGAGTCTCCCAAGTGAAGCATTTCATATATGATCTCAGGGTCTCTTTCTCTTCTTGCCTAATGGTGAGCAAGTAGTCCGCCGGCCTCTTGGGGCGTTGCCCCCCAACGAAATGACGCAGGAAAGCGTTACTCAGCTGTTCGAAGTTATCGATGGACGATGTCGGTAACTTCGTGAACCACTCTCTTGCGGCTCCTTTAAGAGCAGTGGAGAAGGAACGACATAGTATCCCGTTCGGAGGTTGCTGAAGGCCAAGTGTTGTCTTGAAGGTATTGAGGTGGTTCTGGGGGTCTTTGAGTCCGTCGAAGGGCTCCAGTTGGGTTAACCGGAATTTCGACAGTACCAGGCATTCCAACACTGCCGTGGTAAATGGTGAATCCGTCACCCTGACCATTCTATCCAAGCTTTGGTCCGTCCTTCCCCTTATTGCGTTCCAGAGCTCGTCCATCTCCCTCCTCATTTCCCGTAGGAGATCGGAGTTTTAATCATCTTGGGTATCTTGGTCTCGGCAGTCGCTCCTCCTTTGGCTGTTCTCCTCATCTTCTTGATTGTCTCTGGAGCGGTTCTCTTCCTGTTGAAGCCGTTGTCTCATTTCTTGATTCTGTCTGGTGAACTCTTCAACGGCAGCTGCCAGGACCTGGACTTGTTTAGCTAGGGCTGCTGAGTCCTGGTTGGACTCCATCTGAATGCAAAAGTCGGTACGAAGCTTATGCTCTTAAATAATCTTCTTGTTCCCCACAGACGGCGCCAAACTGATGAAGTACAGATTCACCAGTTATCATTCGTGCATCCGAGTAGAGTCGCTCTTCAACCAATATCGTTCTTAGGATGATAGAATATTGCCCTTTGAATGGTGACCGGTGTGGTGCCTGCCACAAGGTCTCCGATGCCAAATTTAATATCAAAGATTGTATGGGGAATAGTAAAATATTGAAAATGACGAGTAAGGTTTCTTTTTAAGAGTGTGTTTTTTTTGTGTACCTTGTGTTGATGTTGTGATGGTTATATATACATGTGTTCCTAGCCGTTGTGGCCATTATCGTGGCTTTAATGTCCCTTTGTATAACGCTTCCTGCTCTATTATGTGAGCCTTGATTTCCCTTCCAACGGTCTATGCAGCTATCCCTGTAACTGTCCAAGGCATTTACTTGACTGCATTGAATAGCTTCTTTACCTTCGTCAATAAGGTGGATTTCTTCGTCAGTGGCGTTGGGTAAGTTCATCAGTAGACATTGCTTCGTTGTCTTAGATGAGTTTGTTCAGGTAAGTTGTGCTCGTTGATCCCATCAATTGGAGCTAAATTGGGATAGAAAGAGGTAGGGGTCTACGTTAAGTGATAAAAAAAGGATAACTAGAGGCCATCATCCCAAAAAAAGTTCTCATAAATTTTCTATACATTGATTATCTCCCATTTAATTTTTTTTTTCTTTTTTGAAATTAAGACTTTTTTTTTTTTTGGAAGCGGAAGCATGATAATTAAGACTTTTAAGTTTTACGCATTACATACAATTTAATGACAATATACTTTAAAATAAACACAATTTTAACATAGAAATCGATTTATTATTAATTTTTTAACTAAGTGTTGCCTACAAATTTTGACAATTCTGAAACATGAGCAATTTTAAGTTACCTACATTTTAAGTCAAAAACAATTATTTGTCGGTGCAAAAGACCAAATAACCAAAAATTCCAATAACATATTCAACAGGGAAGTTTCTCAAAAAAAAAAAAAATATATATATATATATATATATCAAGAAGGAAAAAATGTTTCTTTCCAACCGGCCCTGGTCCTAAGGTGCGATGCACAATCACATGCCCGTTGGGCCTTAAGTTTTAATTCAAGCTCTCTGTCAAGCCCAATATGAGCCCAAATATCAAAATAGGTCCCTTTCCCTTTAGACGTCAGTAGAAGCTCGCACCGATCAATTGTGCATTGATCAGGAAATGCGTGTGCTGAGAACATAGGATGTTCTCGGTTGCCTAGTATTGCCTTGGGGAATATCGCTGCCGAGCAGTCTTTTGGAGACTGGAACCAGGTCCAATGCCACTACCACTATTCTCAACAGAGCATCTTCTTATCAAAAGCGATGATACCAAACCCCACCCACACGAGTAAAGTCTGGAAGCAATCATAACCCCTCCACCCATCTGAGACTATAAATAAGAGAACAGAAGGAGAGGTAGGGGTGGGCAAACGGAGAGAGAAAAGAGAAAGAAAGAGAAGAATAGTATCAGTAGAGAGGAAAGCTACCAGGAGAGGAGAGGGAGAATTCACAAAACCAAGGGGAGTTATTAGGTCATTCGGCAAAGGACTACCCATAGTAGAAAATACTTAAGCCCACCATACAAATAAGTTGTGAGCCCAAATATTGGCCCATCCCGTTATAGCTATTTTGGGTGCGCACAACAACCTTACTCAATAAAATAGACATTACCACATATTTTGACAATCTAATCGTTGAATTGTATGTTCTTTACATTCTTAATACACATGTCAAATTTTGTGTCAATCAGATATTATTTACTATATGATATATAAGTTTATATTTTACATATAATTTTAAACTACAAAAACTTGCAATTTAAACAATTTATTAATAACATAGTTATTGATCTTTAATTTTCTAAAAATGTTGCAAATATGGAAAATATAAGAAGAAGATGTAATCCAATGGTGGATTTGTCAAAATTCAAATTCAATAAAAATATATTGAGTAAGGTTGTAGCCTAAAGTTACAATCAATTTTGTAGCTAAATTTTGTTCTTTTTTTATTGGGTGTAAATTTTAAAAATCTAAGAGCATTTACATCAATTTCCTCAGATTTTTAACTAAACTAACCCAAAAATACTCTATTTTTTTTATAGTTTCGCTATCCATGTTTTTTTATGGACACACATTAGACTTAACATTCTATTTTTTATTTCATTTAAATAATAATTTTTTCTCTCTCCTTTCAACATATACAACCACCACCACCACCACACCATAGCCAGCCACCACTGCACACCACCACCACTGCCATATATCACTCAAGGTTAAACCCAAACACAACCACCACCGCCACCCCCAACACCACCACCAAATTTGCTTGCCAAAACCAAAAACAAAAATCTGCCGTCGTGTTTTCCACCACCAAAAACCCAGCCACCACACCACTGCTAAAATAAACCTTGCAACAAGTAGATTTCAGCCTTCATCAAAGCCAAAAAAAAAAAAAAAAACTACCTTCCCGCCACTGAAACACCCCGCTCACCAATTGCTGAGAATCCCACTAATGAAACACTCAACTCAAAAATCTCTACCGTTAACCCATGATGCCACTAAGCCCACAACCCACTCGACGCCGCTACAACACCGACGGAACTTTAGATCCAATAAGTTTCGATTGCTAGAGAACCAGATCGAGCCACGGTCCTATTTCGTCGATTTCTCCATTTCTCTTAGGTACATAGATGAGAGAGAGAGAGAGAGAGAGAGAGAGAGAGAGAGAGAGTGTGTGTGTGTGTGTGTGCGCGCGCGCGCGTGCGATGTGTGACAAGAAAACAATTTAAGATAAAAAAAAAAAATTGGCTATGGCGAGTAAAGTTTCTCACCATAAGAGGCGTGTCACTTGATTCGCTAAGTATTTTGGATTAGTTTGTTGAGACTGATGCGTGGTTTTTTTTTTTTTTTTTAGCTATTTAATTGGTGAAATATTAAAATAGTTACACTTATACGAATGCTCTAACCATTGGATTACATGCATGTTCTTATAATATCTTCTATATTTGCAAAATTTCAAGAAGATTAAAGGTTAATAAATATGTCACAAATCAAATGTTTAAATTTCAAGTTTTTATTGTATACAATTATGTATAAAAAATAAGCTCATTGATCGATTAGTAAATACAATCTAATTTGAACAAAATTTGACACGTGTGTTAAAAACATAAAAAACATGCAATTCAACGATTAGATTTTCAAAATTTACGTCCAATAAAATAGATATAAAAAGAGTTGAGAGAAACATTCTAGTACCTAAAATTTTATATTTGTGGGTTCTAGTTAGTTTTTTTTTTTTTAATATTTTTAAAACATGAATTTTATTGAGTATAGCTAATAGTTGAATAAGAGAATCTTAATATTAATTTTTACATTAAAAAAAAAAAATCGATCGTTGACTTGGTATGACTTGGTCTAAAGAGAAGGATCACGCGAAAAGAGGAAACTCCGTTAAGAATAAAATGTCTGAAGGCTAGACCCCCCAGAAAGAATCGAAAGTCCTAAACGAGTGTTGGCGTTGGCTTCAAGTACTAAACAAGTAGATCAAAGGGGTTCGGGGAAAGCGTAAAACAATTTCCTCCCCCGCTACCTCTTTTTTCCTGGAAATCATTTTCCAATTCCAATCTGTAAAAACTTTGATTTTGCAACAAAACAAAAATGGGCGAGAGCGAGGCCCCCAAAGTGAAGCTACGTCCAATCGTGCGACTTGGGATGTTCCTCATTTCTCACAGCCACCTCCTTAGGTACCCACATACATACTTCTCTCTTTTCCTTTATTCTTTCATTCATTCATTCATAGCTTTGATTTTGATTTTGGTTTGGCGTTTTTTTTTTTTTTTTTGGTTTTCAGTGTGGTTTGCTGTACAGCTGGGGTTCTCACTCTTCTTCTTCTGCCACTTCTCGCCAAGAACACCTACATTTCCGAAAATGCCCTCATGCCAGGTCTCACTCTCCTTCCTAATTGTTACTTTGTCCAGTTTTGATTCTACCCAATTGGAAAATGAATATTATGGAATTTTCAGATTAAAGTATTTGATAAGTTAGAACGAAAATTATTTGTTATTTACTTTTGAAAGTGAACATAATTCTGGGATATATCTCAATATATAAGTGCTGTGAACTAGTAACAAGATGGGGGCGGAAGGAAGTATTTATTTTATGATTGATGCATAATAAAAGCGGTGTCAGTAGTGTGGTGGTTGGTTTATGTGAAAGGCGATGTTGCGCCCATCATAACTTGCCACGTTAACAAGTTGTGATAGAAGTTATGTTCGTGTTACATAAGAGGTGGTATGGGTTTTCATTGTATGTTTTTTGTTATTTAGAAAAAGAGTTAAGGTATTATAGAATTTGAAGAAGTGAGAATTTCTATTTTTAGAGAGTGAAAAATGCATTTATGGGAAGTCACGGAGATGTTTAAATTGGGACGGAGAAGGTTATGAGATAAATTTAGCTAAAAAGTTCTTGTTTATGTTTCACAGGTTCAGCAAATCCCATGCTCTCTAGTCAGGAAGTCTCAGAGGCAAATGGACTGGTGAAGGATTTAACCAATTTAGATTTGAAACCTATGGCAAGTGGCATGTACGTGCTTACTTCACATGCTGTTTTTTTTTTAAATGTTTTCTATATATGGATTGCACTTGGTTTGATTTTGTATTCTAATGGAAACTACTTACTCCCAGTTTAAATTTAAATGTCTTGGTTTGAAATGATATGATTATTAATACAAAGAAGAAAGATGTAGTGACTTTTTGAAAATGTCATTTACTTTATTTTTGAGGTGGCACAACTTTTATAAGAATAAGATTATAATTTGGTTTTAGAAAGAAGGTAATGGTATCATACTCCTTTTAACAAGGATGGAGATTGAGTGAGATGGAGGTTGAAAAAGGATGGAGGTTCTGACACGTTCCATTTATAATGCCTTGTGGAGATCTTGTTCTGTCACTTTTCCTTGGAAAAGCATTTGGGGTGTGAAGGCACCACGGAGGGTTTCCTTCTTTGTTTGGATGGCTGTGTGGATTGATGTTGCACGTGTCACTGAAGTGGGGAGAATGGTGATCGTCTTTTGATTCATTGTGAAGGGGCTTCCCGGTTATGGAGTTATGCTTTTAGATCTTATGGAGTTCTTACCTAAGAGGCTGGTTGATTTGTTGGATGTGTAGAGGAATTGGTTTGGGAAATGTTCGTTGAATATTTTGAACTTGGTACCATAGTGTGTGATGTGGATCATTCAGAAGGAGCATAATAGTTGTATGTTTGAGGATTCAGAGCGTTTAGGGGACCAGCTCATAGCATTGTTTGCAGGGACGTTGTTTGATTAGTCTCGTACTTGGGATTCACTTCTAGTGGTTCCATTCTGTTGTTTAAAGATTCCCTTTCCTTTGGTACATAATTTCTTTTTCTTTGTTTTTGTACATATTTTTTTGGCTATTTCATTCTTCTGTATGAAATAGTCCTTCTTCATTAAATTTTTTATTACTTGTAAAAAGAAATAGAGAAGGTAACGGTATTATAGGAAATTGAAGAACTTCCATTTTTTGCAAAGTGGACATGTATTTTCGGATGTTCAGCAAAGAGAGTTAGGCATCTAAATTGGGATGGGAGAGTAACAATTATTTCTCATCAAGTTAAATTTACTCCAATATTGAAAGAGGATGTAACTCTGGCACTAAAACTTGTGCTGGGTCTTTGCTGATTTAATTCTATGAAATATTAGATTTTGTGGGTCTTATGATCCGTCACTGATGCCCACACACATGCACATCTACAAGTGTCAAAAAGTTTTATGCTTGTAATGAGCAGAGTGGATCAGTAAGCTGCTTAAGGTTGGACTGAGTAGGATTGGACTTGGCTTGGTCGGCATTGCGTTCTGTAGATTTATTTGTTTGTTTGGTTTAGGCGTTTGTTAATTTTGATGGAATTTGTAGTACGTAGCAGTATACTGCTTGTTTTGCAGCTAGTTTGTTGTTAATAAAATCTGTCTAAATCATAAGAAATAGGGTCCAGATATTTTTTTTTCAATTCCCTTTTATTTACATATAAACATGCCATTAGGCATTGTTTTGCAACTTGCTATATGGTCACCTTGCATTATCTTTCTTCTCTTTATTTTATCTTTCATGCACGTTAAGTGGGAGTTTTTTGCATTAGGTACAACCTTTATATGCTCATTAAGATTAAGGCTTGGTCAAGTTGTGTTTGCACTTTATGCATGGACTAGATTTACTTTGCCCTGCTTTCTGCTTCTTTATGTTTTAATTTTCCATCAGCTTGATATTTTTCCCTGACTCTGCATCACAAGTTTATAATTCTAAATACAAACAACCCCCCCCACCCCCCCACCCACTGGGAAAAAGATAAAACGATGGAAAAAAGTAAGTCTGTCCAATGTGATTTTGTGTTTACCTCATGCAGAGAAAGTCAAAGACTGATAGCCCAATATATGTCGAACTTGGGTGCCGAAGTTAGTTTTCAAAAGTTCTACCCTCAATCAAATCAGTTTCATCCATTGCACTTTTTTTCTAGCCCTGATTCTGCAATTATTCAGGAGAACATTAGTTGTTCATCATATGGTCTCAATACTGTTGGAATAATAAGAGCCCCACGTGGTGATGGGAAAGAAGCTATTGTCTTGGTGACACCTTACAATTCTGAGAAGATTGGGTTGGGTGAGGCTTTATCTTTGGGCATTGCATACTCAGTATTTTCCTTGCTAACCCGAGTTACTTGGCTGGCCAAGGATATTATATGGGTTGTTGCAGATTCAAAATATGGAGAATATGCTGCAGTTGATGCTTGGCTAAGAGATTATTACATTCCTGTATTTAGTGGATTAGGCACACAAAATGCTGAAATGTGTCACGGACTGGAAGAGAACACTATCACAGAAAGAAATATGCATGATGGTTTTAAACGAGCTGGGACTATGGCTGCAGCCCTTGTGATTAAGGTAGCGGATAGAAGTGAACAATTTGAGGACAGTCTTAGCATTTATGCTGAGGCATCCAATGGACAGATGCCAAACCTAGATCTCATTAATATTGTAAATTATTTAGCAGTTCATAGGCAAGGTTTGCGGATAAAGGTGGAGAAAATGCGGTCTTTACTTAACTGCAAATGGCTCATGATTTTGGGAGAAATACTTGAATCACTAGGACAGTTGGCTAAAAGCTTAAACCCCCAGTGGAAGTTTGGTATCCCAGCTGCAGATTATGTTGAGGGCACTGCTACGCTCGCAAGTTCATTGTATTACCAGGTAGTTTATTATCCTGACTGTTCATTTATTTTAAAAAAACTTATTTTCTCCTTTTTTAGGGGGAGTAGTGGAATATATTACTGTTTCAGTTTCAAATTGAATGACCGGGAAAATTAAAGGGTTATTTTATCTCACCTCTCTCTGAATACTGAGGTCATTTTTACCTATATGTGATATTTTCCTTGCTGTCAGGCTTTGGGTATTCCAACAGGTCCCCATGGTGCTTTTCGTGATTACCAGGTAGATGCAATTACTTTGGAAATTTCTTCCAGAGTTTCTTCATATAACAAGGGTAGGCAAAATGACTTCCTTCTGCGAGGCGGCCGGTTAGTGCTCTTTTAATTCTTTCAAAGTACCATTTGTAACTTGTCTTATTTTACTAGACATGTAGGCAAGGGACATGAATGAGTATCTTGCCAATCCATTGGCAGAAGGCAGTGTTGTCTTCAGCTGAACACTTCTTGGCATTTTCACCTTTTTTTGGAGGTGGAGGGGGGTGGGGTCATTGTATATTAATACTTGGAAAATATGCCAATAGTAGGTGAATACATTTGATTGCCCGTGTATTACTACGGCCCTTTACTAGATGTTTGTGTTGCTTGAATGCTTCCATGGTCCATACATTCTAACATGTTATAGTCTTTCTGTTAAATGTTCTTTGTTATTTATTTTGGGTTAGGTTGTTACTTGTTAGATTTTAGTTGCACAACTTTGCTAATTTAACTTCCCCCCCCCCCCCCCCCCCCTTCTCCCTCCCTACAAAAATAAAAAGAATATACTGAATTGTGGTGAAGAATCCCATGCCATAATAAAATGATAGAAAGAAATTGTTGATGAGGCAACTTGTGGTATTCAATCATTTTTGGTCGAAAGCTTGAGTCATACTCAATTAAAAACTTGTGTTGAATTTAGGGCAAAAAAATCTTTTTGTGAACACTGAAATGGAGGATACTTTTTTTTTACAAGCATTTGTTGATTTCTTGTTTGATGTTTAACACTTTTAGAATATCCTTTGGTTATGAAATTGCTAGTAATGTAAATAGTAAAGATGGGTTCAAGTTACACCTGGAGTAACTTCTAAACTCTTACACCTTTTTTAGACCATTAATTTCTATAGATCTAAAGGTGGAGAAAATATTGCTTTCCACATCACCCCTTTTCCTTTCCCAAAGCTCCGCTCTCATGCACTCCCTCTAGTTCCCTTTCTCAAATCTTTGAAAGCAATTTTGTTGTCATCATCAATTCAATGTAGGCCAACAACTTCCATATGTAGACCGTAGGTACAGAGGAGCTCTGCCATGGCAAAAGTTGTTGGGAGTTCAAGGAGCACATTGAAGGAACACATTCACTAAAGAGGGTTGCAGTGACAGTATATCTACACAGAAGAAAATTGAAAATCAAAACTTGGTCCTTGAGTTTTCTTCTACCAAAGTTACTGTATTAGGCAAAAGTTCAGGCTCAATGAACTTATTTTTCTTCAAAAGCAATTCTCATTTATTGTTGATTATAAAAAAGATAAAAAAATAAATCTTTTTTATTGTTCTCGTTGATCATGAACCTGTGCAAGAAATTTATAGTGCTGGGCTTGATTCTTCTTATCGTTAAATACCTTTGACTGTTGCCAACAAATACGCGTTCCTTCACTGTGCTTTCTAAACTCCCAACAACCCATGCCATGGGTAGCTCCTCAGACCAATGATGAATGTTAAGTGTTGGCCTTCACTGAATTGATGACGACCTTAGATTGCTTTCAAGATTTGAGAGAGGGAAAGAAAGTGTGTGTGAGAAAGAGTGAAACTTTGAAAAAGGAAAAGGGGTGATGTGGAAAGCAATAATTTTCCCACCATTATATCTAATTGACGTTAGTGGTCTAAAAAATGTGTAAAAGTTTAGAAGTTAAACTATGTGTAACTTGAACCTGTCTCTAACTAGTATTATTTGGTGTAATCCCTCTTTAATTATTCCTTGTTTGTCATTATTTGGTGGTATACTATGCTCACAATCATCCATTAATAGTCAAAAGATTCAGTATTCTTGCGTCATTTTGATTGAAGGTTTTTCTGTGGGTTGGTGCAGGTTAATTGAAGGAGTTATACGATCAGTAAACAACCTCCTTGAAAAGTTTCATCAGTCATTCTTTCTGTACCTTTTAACATCGCCTAGTAAGTTTCTATCTGTTGGAGTCTACATGATCGCCTTTGCACTACTCGTTGCATCACTCCCAATGGTTGCAGCTTCTCTCTATGCTCATGCTAATAATTTGGATCCTAGTTTTGAAAAAAACAAATCCAATCATCCAGCCAGTGCTGCTGATGAACTTGGCATCACTCTCGGATCATGGAAATGGCTCTATGCAGCAAAAAAGGTTCTTGTAGTTCACTTGTGGGGAGCTGGTGTTTTATTACTCCCATACTTCATCTTTCAAATTCCCAATTGCACTTCAACAACCAGCTTTGTAGTCTGGGTTTTGCTTTCAATCTTCAGCCTTCTAATCTTGTTCTGGATTTTGGGTTCTCCATTTTCCTATGTTAATGCATCTCAACCTCAACAAAGAGAATGGGCTCTCTTGAAATCGGTGACTATTTCAGCTGCCTTCATTGGTCTGTGCCTCATGTCGGTCATTAACTTTGCTACAGCTGAAATTGGGGCTTTGCTAATGGTCCCTATGTGTTTGATGGCTTACCCTTTGAAGCTTGATGTTAAATCTAGAAAGTTGAGAAATTTTTCAAGGGTGGCTTGTAATCTAGCTTTGGGGTTTATTGGGTTTCCACCAACTGCTTTTTTGGTGTTTAAAGGTGTATTTGAAGGCTTTGATGGCATTAGTGTTGGTGACTTCTGGAATTGGTTGGAATCCATTTGGGCATGGAGCAGTGCTACTTACCTCTATATGGGTATGATTCACCTGCCATGCTGGATATTGTGTATTCATGTAATACTTCATCCTTGTTGACACGTCTTTCTCAATTTTACCGTGTATTGCTGAGCAATTAAGCATACAAATCATAAGAGTAATTGCATTTTTATCTCAATGTTATCTTTCTTATCAAAATTGCTTGTTATTGGTCATGGGCTGGTTCTGGAGAAGTAGGTCCTTCAGGAATATAATCTTTCATCTTCGTAAGTAATTTTGTATCACTAGGCATAAAGGGGCTCTCCTGCAGAACCTATACTTCATCATTGCTAGTAAGGTTCTGCAGGCCTGTTAAAATGTACAGTGACTCTGAATGAATGGTTTGAGAAAGTAAGATGATCAGATGGCTAAATTGGGAACTCAATCAAGAATCCAAGTTAGATTCTACTTGCACTACAATTTGATGCTAAGTGTCTTTAGATTTTCAATGCATGTTTACCAAGTTAGCTCGCTTCAAAATATACATGCCGAGCCTCAGTTCCACAGTGAGGCCTGCAATCTGAATATGTGTTTAATTGTCCAACTAACTCAGATGATAGATCTAGGGTGGAGTCTCATTGTTTAGGGTATTGTGAACCATACTTTGTAGCCATTTGACAGGTTCTTGGCTTAGCAATTTTGTTGTGGTTGGATTCACAACAGTTAGGTCAGAAGGGTCAATCCAATATATATTTGTAGAATGGATCTTGTGCTACTGCACAGTTGATTGAATCTATATGATTGGGAATTTTGATATCATATAATTTGTTTCACAGATTTAAATCCCTCTCCCCTCTCTCTCGCATGCACACGCGTGTGCGGGCACACACTTTTTTTTGTTGGGAGATGGATAATATGTTTAAGGCAAGATGCCCATGTTGTTTGGTATGATTGATGGAAAAGGTATTTATGTCTGTAAAATAATTGGAAAAAATGGATTGATGTGGACTGGATGCCTTGTTGCTTTAGGATCTCTTTTGCCATTGATGATCAAAGAAGTTGCTATAAAATTAAGAAAAATGGTATATTTACAATATTTTCATAATATTTTTACAACAAATTTTAAGTGGCAGGTTGTTACCGGTTGTTATTGTTGAGGCAAAAAAGTAATTTTAGTGTTAGGTTCAAATTTGAACCAATAACAACTAATTACTTGTAATTTATTGTAAAAATATTTTAAAGATATTGTGGACATAATATCCACTAAAATTAAAATATCGTATTCTGCACCCACTCAAAGAGCAAGGAATACCAAAAAGTAGGTTCTCATGAAATTTTAATAAGATTGACTGTTTGGAATTAGCTTTATTTCTTTTGTATTGATTAATAAAGATATACAAATATATCATGGTGGAATAGAATGTTCTTTTTATTTATTAGTATAGCAACAGTAGCAACAGTAAAGCACTTTCTGGGAGTTAATGGTTTGATGCACACCATCATAAGGTCCGCATCATTGAGGTAGGGCCATATGGAAGTTGGTTCTAGACTTCAAGGGACACAGCTTGAGTCCGATGTCATATGCACTGAACCCAATACAATGCGGTCATATGTAGCACTTATCACGTGTCGATATCGTATCGGGTCCTAGGTAAAAAAATCACAATAAATTATTATTCATGTAGGGTACGGCATCCTATAAATAGATTCCATGATTAATGGTCCATTAAGTGCCATGGAACTGCCATGGAATGAGGGTAGCTGTAGCAAGGATATTTGGTAATCAAATTATTAATGTCATAATATTGATTTCCCTAAATTTAAATTTTTTATACTACATCAAAGTTCAAACCACTGCGATTTTGGTCCTCCACATAAATTGTTCAGTTGAGTCTTGAGTTCGTGTTACTATTTGTCCATGAAGGAACAATTATTTGCATCGACGATTGGGTTTGGGCCAGGAAATGTTAGTTTCAATAAGACAGATTAGAATCTAATAAGAACAGGACAGGCAAGAATCAAGGGGCACGGAAGAAAGAATCTAATGAAAAAGTGATGAATGGTAAGGACCTGTCCAGTGGTAGAAAGTCGTCTTGTATGTGTAATGTACTAACGTTCTTTCCGATGTGTGGTTTTTTCAGTTTTAGGGAAATCTCCTTGCTCTATTTGCTTTAGTTTTTTCCGCCCTTAATTAATTAATTAATTAATAAGGTTAGGCATTCCTTTCTAAAGCCTTTTATTTAAAAGTACAATTGTATTTTTAGATAATCTGATTTTTTTTTATTATAAAAAAATATATCAATGAAAATAAACTCATTTTTTTTTAATACAAGATAGAATCTTACTCTAGCCTAATCTAAGTGTATGTGTGTGTGAAGCTCTCTCCTGGAGACTTAAACCCCGACCCTCACCCCTCACACCCCACAATCACGTATATTTATAGAGTGACCATCGCACTAAAGGTGTGTGGTGGTAAAAATAAACTCATCTAAACACTCACTAATGTGTAAAAAAATGGAAAAATATTCTCGCTTTGTCCTGATAATATCAACTTTGCACAAATATTCCCTATGTTGATGAGGCGATAATGGTTTTGTTTACCCTCTACCATCTTGCTTCTATAAGGTTTATTTATTTATTTTTTATTATTATTATTATTATTATTATTATTATTATTAATTTTGTACATATCCTAGTACCATCCCAAGCCACTTGTCTCCATTACTCTCATTGTTACCATTTTTTTTTCTTTCTCATCTCTTATCTTAATCCATCAATAAAATCTCATTAAATATGACAAAAAAACTCCACCTAGCCTTGTCCTTAACCTACCCCGCTTTCACCTTGTGCATATTTTTTTTTTTTTTTTTGCCTTGATAAGTGGATGGGATAGGGATATACATCTATGATTCAACCTCGTCTCATTTTGTTGTCATCCCTACTTATGTGCAAAGGGGGGTGTATGAGATGAATTTAATAAATAAAAAAGATACTTATTTTGATTTTTGAGGATGAACATTTTTTTTTTAATTATGTTAAAGATAAAAATATAAGAGGTATAATGATAAAGGAATACAAATCTTCTATACTACTTTTAGCTTATAGTGTGTTTGAATGAGTATATTTCCATTGACAAATTTTGTTTAAAAAGTGGTCCAAATTTTTTTTTTTTTTTATAAAGAAAGTGTATAATAAAAATTGTATATATATAAAATAAAATAAAAAGAAGGTAAAATTTATAATAGAAAATTATACTACTGTTGGAATAAACTGTTTTCTTAAAAAAAAAAAGTGTCATTTTAAGACAAACCAACCCTAAATAACAAAAGAGAAAATTTGAGTTAAAAATTTCTATTTATATCATCTCTATCTTAAAAGGATAAAAAAAAATGTGACACAATCTCCAGCTCTTTCCATCTCGGATGATACTCAGAAAATGCGGCGGGAATTGTTCTCATTGAAATTGTCTAAAATTGAATGCAAAGAATCATCAATTCATAGGCAATATAGCTAATTATGATTAATATGAAATGTCCTTTTCCTCCACAATTACTATATGTGTCATTTTAATTTCCATTTTTTGTTTACACAGTGAGATAAGAAAAGCTGGCTTTGATACAGTTGCAGCAGTTGGATGATGCATTTTCTAAAAAGAAATTTAGCAATATCCAAGCTACAAAAGTGGAGTTTTTTGGGGTCAAAATTCTAATTTAACTATAATTATATACTAATGCTCTAAAAGAAGCCATTTTCTAAAAGGCATTTAAGCATTGGCTACGTTTAACTTTACTTCATCCAAATAGGAACGTGCATCACACGTACTCCAAGCAGCGTTTAAGCAAACTTCCTCATGTCATTGTCAAACACCTCCATTTTTTCTCTTCACCTACTCAAACATGAAATGAAACTTCTTTCAAGTTTCTACTCCCATTCTCTCTCTCTCTCTCTACAAACCAAGAAAACAAAGATATGTTCTTCAAACAAAGCATTGACAAAGAACATCATCAACAACAAAAGCAAGAGTAAGAGAAACAGACAGAGAGTATAGAAGAGAAGAAGAAGAAAGAGCATTAGATTAGAGATGGACCACGTGCTTTGTGATGAGCTCCTTGAAGAAATCTTTCAAAGACTTCCACCAATACCTTCTTCATCTCTTTCAGTCTCTTTGGTCTCCAAGCGCTGGCTCCACCTTTACAGAACTTCCAAAACCTTTCTCTCTCTGCGCCTTAGTCCTCATAATTCAACTATTCCTTCCTTGGCCTCTTTCCTCTCTCACTACCCTTCTCTCCTCTCACTCTCTCTCCTTCTCTCCTCTGACCCCACCATCACTATAACCTCAGCCACCACTTTCTCAGAACGTCTCCTCCTTATAGTCTCTACCTTTTGTTCCAAGCTTCAAACTTTAAGGTTCATGGATGGTCCAGTCTCTGTGTCCTCTCTGAATTCTCTCTCTTTAAATTGTACCCACCTCACCTCTCTATGTATTAATCTCTTTAGGCCTATTTTTTTCATGTGGGTTGTAAAGTTTCCAGTTTTAAAAGAGCTATCAATCTTTGTCTCCTCTGGGGATGGTGTTGAACAAGCAACTGAGTTTGAAAGGGAAAATGGGTTGTGGGGGAATGAGGATTTTGATGCAGAACTGGGCTTGGAGAGTCTTTGTTTATCGGGAATCAGAGCAGATGATTGGGGTTTGGGTTGGCTATGGAGGAGCTGCAAAAAGCTGAAGAAATTGCAGCTAAAGAGTTGTGAAGGTGTTGGTGATGGAGGGTCTTTTTTGTCTTTTGTTAGGTGCTTACAGGGTCTTGAAGAAGTGGAGCTCAGGACTTGTAGGAGTATAGTTGATGGGGTGCTGTTAAAATTGGCTGAGAATTGTAGCTCTTTGAGTTCTCTATTGGTTTATGATGGTGGTAGCAGAGAGGGTTTGCTTAGGTTCATTAGCCAATGCAATTGTAACTTGCAAAAACTTGATCTTCGATTACCTTTGGACCTTCATAACGATCACCTCACAGCTGTTGCTCTGAATTTCCGGGGTCTTTCCAGTATTAGGCTTCAAAGTTGTTGCCTTGTCACTGGTGAAGGCCTAAAGGCTCTTGGAATTGCCATGAGTTCTGGGCTTGAAGAATTGGCATTAATAAATTGTGATGTTGTGGAACGAGAACAAGGGTTGCTTGCCACATTGGGCCAGAATTTGAGGCAATTGAGGAAATTGGACTTGTCTTATAATGAAATGTTACTTGATAAGGAGTTTATTTCGATGCTGGTTTCGTGTAATTGTCTGGTTGATTTAAGGTTGAGAGGGTGTAAAGGGCTTACCAAAGCAGCCCTTATCTCAATGTTTAAGAGCTGCAAGCGTTTGGAGAATGTTGATATTATGCATTGTCGTGGAATTGAGGCTGAGGCAGTTGAGTTGCTTGTTCTGAATTCTCCACAGTTGAGACAGGTGCAGGTTGAGGAAAGCAAACTTTCGGATGTTGTGAGGACATGGGCATCAAATAAGCTTATTGAGGTTGTTGTTTAATTTGTGATTTGGCTGCTTTAGAGTAGCTGTTTAAGTTAATAAAAGTTCCAAATGAAACAGGTACATATCACACATTGTCCTGAGTATGTCTGTAATTTTCTGTTGCTTATGTTGCACAATGCAAAAAGCAAGTTGGCTCATTGAATAATTATGTAAATACAAATGTTTCGTATATTAATAATTTATATTGCATAATGTATTAGTTAAATTTGAGATTATGAAATATGCTATGTTATTTCTTCTTTAGCATGCCAGCACTTTGAAAACTATTTGTTCCTTGAATCATCTTCATGTTCATGCTACTCGTGCATCTTTCCTTGGATTGGTTTTGAAAGTTTCTGTTTCCTTTAAAAAATATAAAAAATAAATCATCCACAGAGTTTTTGTCTGAGCAGTTTGTTGGTAAATGCTTGAGGTTCAAAACAAAATCTTTTCATTCTATGGATGATTGGCAGACTGAGGCCTACTCTTTTGAATAGTCTAGGGGTGCTGAAACTTTATAAGAAATAGAATTTGGAGATTTATATACAATTAATCATTTCTCTGGGGTGATTACTATGACATCTGGATGCAGTTTTGTGAAATACACCGTGGAACTATGGATAGGTCTAGCATTTTGATTGAAACATTACATAGTTTGATGGGGTTTGAAATATCTGGTAGAGGAAGTAAAGGTGAAAGAGGAAAAAAATATGGATACGGTGGCTTGGAAGTGCCTGAAAGGGAAGAAAGAAGAAAAAAAAAGGTAAGAAGAAACAACAAAATCAAATAATTTACTTCCCGGGGGTTTGGCAGAACATGCTATCTGTTAATGTCTTTGAGCAGAGAAATCCGGGTTCATGGTTCTATAGGCTAAGGTATAGATAGGCAGTGGATGATTAGACTCAAGAATAGTTTTAGTGTATAAGCTAGCAAAAAAATGCCAGTAATCATGGCAATTGAAATGTGCGTTTGATATACAATAATGATTTTGGAAGTCCATTAGGTTCTGTATATATTCACAATTTGAAACCATAGTAGCTTTTTATAAATGCACTAATTCACAATTTCATGTTTTAGGCACAGAATAAGGAATAATAATAACTGTAAACAACGTATATCCAGGAAGAAGAAGAAGAAGAAGAAGAAGATGACTACTGTAAATGACATGACACTATGTTTACCTTTATATTTGTTCACTACCAAGTCTTTATCATGAAATGGACTCTCCATTTTAAAGCAAATGGAGAGGATCTTTTTCCACCATGTTAAGCAATTGGAAGGGGGAGGGGAAGAAGGTTTTAGCTTGAAACAGTACATGAAATAATATGATTTTTCTGGAAGCAATTACTTGGTAGAGTGGCAAAGCCCTATAGCTTTCTTACCCTCAGGAAGGGGGACCAGATCCCAGATCTGTGTCCCTCTTCCTGAGGGTAAGAAAGCTTAAACCATTCCGAACTTAGCAAAGAGAAAGAGTATTAGTTGGCCAAATGTTTTTGTCCCTATTGCTTTTATTTTACTGACGGCCACCTCTTCACTGAAATGCTGGAGTAGGTCATTATGCTCTCTTCTGTTATTTTTTTTTTGGGGGGGGGGGGCTTACGGGGGGGGGCTTACAATAAGTGGGAAAAGGGGAATCAAAATTTGGTTCTCCTTCGGAGGAGAACTAGATAATGGAACTACAAAACTTGTCACTCTTATAAATTTTTATTTTTATTTTTATATAAGATAGAAATTCTATTCTAGCTTAATATAAGTGTATATGTGTGTGAAACTCTCTCTTGAAGACCTGAACCCTAGCCCTTGCCTCCCTCGCCTCATAAGCATTTTTACTTGTGGAGTGACCATCACACCAAAGGTGTGCGGTAGTCACTCTTCTTATAAATTTAAACACCTTAGATTAAAGCATCATATTTATCAAACATAAATGATGCAATTAAAGCTAAAAGGACTCCGCATCACCCAAGTCCTTAATATCTTTTTCTCCTTCGAAATTTCACATCTTAATGCTAAAAAGTTTCTTTGATGCCCTCTCCCTTTCAATTATTTATGGTGCACATCTAATACCTAATTTATTTATTTTATAAAATAGCTGCACCTCTAAAACATCTCTGGTTCACAACCAAGCTGGTAGCATCTTCCTTTTTGGTTGCTTTTGAGGTGTCAATTTTACCCTTTTCCTTTTAGGTTTTAGATTCCTTCAAACTGTGTCTTTTGTTTTTGTGTTCATATAAAATGAAAGGTTGTCCATCCTCGTCAATTTTCATGTGGTTATAGTTCCCATCGAACTTTCATAGCTAAGGTAGGTCCAACTAATGTCCTACTACTTAAAACTATTATGGTTTTTTTTTTTTAATTGTAATTTTTTTTTAATAAAGGAAGAAGAAGATAGCTAAAAACTACTATCTTAATTGGGCTTAAATTAGTTTTTGGTTGATTTGTTGACAGTGTGTAAAAATATAGTAAAAAAAAATGTGAGATTTTAGAAAACTGTACAAGAATAAATAAGCAAAAAATCTAAATGACAGCTATGAGTTGGGTGGGAAGTCTAGACAACAATTTTTTATTTTTGCCTTTGTTATAAATAAATAGAGGAAAAGAGGATTCGAATCACTTTTCCTTTTTTTTTTTTTTTTTTTTTTGTGATAGATAAATAGAGGAAAGGAGAGAAATAGGGTTTGAATCACTGGCATGAGATGCAGCGTTAGGTACTACCTAAGACCAACAACACAAAGCCCATGTCACTCTGTAATGCTTGGGATGCATTATTGGACGTAGGCTTGTTTTTCTTATGCTACTTCTTCTGTCCCTAATTGGGCCCAGCTTCAGGCTTATTAACTGAGGCCTTAAGCAGTGTCCAACTAACCTTTTGCTTCACAAAATAACTTTGGCCCAAGCCTGCCTGCCACATTGTTTGGGTCCTAAACTGTCTTTCAACTTGCTAGTTTAAATAGGTATGGCCTATGGACCTGAAAAATAAGAGAAAATTTGTAAAAACATTCCTTGAACTTATTGTCAAAATCAAACCTGATTTCTTGATGGTTGATGATCTTATTGAATTTTTAATCCCTTATCAAGGTTGAGAAATTTATCAAAATTAGTCCATTTGCTAGATTTGTGGACCCAAAAAAGAAAAATGCTAACACTGACTGGTGAGAGCCTTATTAATGTCTAGGATGTGACAGAATTTTCATTCATATTCGTCATTTTTTTTTTGTGAGGTAATAGAAATTGAGCAATAATGATTTAGAAGATCAAGATTTCGATGCTAACGATATTCTAAAGCATTGTTGGATCGAAATATTTCAATAACTTTGGAAAACTGAGTCTCAAGCATTTTGGCAAAATCACAAAATAATATCCGAACGATTTTTCATTAAATAAATCCAAGTGTGGCTAAAAAAATCATCCTCAGAGATAACAAAAACCATGACCCGCTATTGTTGTGATAGGAGAGGGCCCAACAATAATTATCTATACAAGCTTTTATTTCATGCATCTTTCTACAGCTTCTCTTAAGCTTAAACCTTTTGGATTTTCACATCTAATTAATTTATATTAATTCTTTTTGGAATCAATCAAAATTAATTAGTCATAATCACATGGATTAAGCCATAATTTTAAAGAATACATCTTAATCGTTAAAACTTGATGTGATTTGATTTTTCAATTTGGTGGTCCTAATTTCCCATTTAGCGTTTTGTTTTGATTTATATAAGGTCTGATATATTTTAGAATTATGATCTTGCTCATCTAACAATTCAAATGGCGTTTTAACCCTTCATGGCTAAAATTATAGTTTTACACTTGATTTGTGTATCAAATCCCAATTGCAAAATGGGATGTCTACAATTATTAATTGTTAATAAAACCATTAGTATGAATGAGAGATGTCAAGCATGCATGGAATTTGGATACAATTGAATGATTACACAAACTATAGAGATCTTATGTTCATTTAGATAACAAGAATTGAGTCATGTAAATTTGGATTTGAGGGCCTAAATCTAAATATTTTGTTTGGATAGTGTAAAAGGATGAGGATTTAAATTGAGACAAATCCACCCAGAATTTTAAAACCTAAAATGCTTTGATTTCAAATAACATAGGACTTTGGTTGTTTTAATCATTTCGGTCATTTCAACCAACCCCTAAAATGACTACACTCCGGAAACTATAGAGGTCTTATGGTCATTTCGGACATTTCAAGAATTTCAATACCCTCAAAATATTTCAAATGACAGAAATACTCCTAAACTTCCAAAATGCCTAAAACACCCTAAAACATATGCATTGAAATTGTAAGATGTTCTAGAAATATAACCCAAAGCTAAAATAGCAGTGATCATAATAACCAAATTTGTCAACATAACAATCATTGATAGTAAAATATCATATCAGTTTCACTAACAAACTTAAATTAAACCATTAGAAATATTTAATATCTAAGATTTCTCAATGGAAAATTTGAATTTTCTAACTAGCAAAAGTTAGAATAATAAAAACAAGGATATGCAATAAATATTATATGATTAATTAATAAACATGAGTATGGTGTTTACACAATTGCACCTAGAGTAGAATGACGCTGATAATGTTCTTTTCCAAACGAAGTAACTCTAGTAAGAACTATAAAAATAACAATAGACTATACAACAAGTAATCTCAAAATTTTGAGGACCTCAATAATTAGTTTATGAAAAATAACTAGCTATATCACAGCCCAAAATGAGAAATTTTCCCTTGAAACCTCCAAAGCATAAAAATTAAAGAATTACAACACATAAGTCATGATCCGACGGTGATAAGAGAATTCTAAGCAATATGACGCTTGGATCATTATTGGGTTTGTATCTTTCAGAGTTCTTGTGTTGCTTTAGGGATCTTGGATTATTATTATTATTATTATTTATTTTTGTGGCTTGAATTTTAAAATTTTAGGAGCAATTCTCGAGTTTCGAGCTATGTCATGGTCTCTTTGGAAATTTTCAAGTATATTTTATCATTTCAAATGTTTTTTTTTTAATAATTATTTTGGTGGTATTAGGAATATTTCAACCATATTAAATGTTTAAAGGGTGTTGATTTTGGAGTTATGATAATAATGCTATGACCACAAGTTTTGCTTAGCAATATACATAGGAGATGTGCATGGGTTAGGTTAGGCTGTGTTGAGGAGTTTTTTTAACCAAATCCACCATGGTGGGTTAAAAAAAAAAAAAAAAAAAAAAAAAAACAACCCAACCCATCACAAGGGTCCAATCCAACCCGACCCATGTGGATCAAGTTGGACTCATGGTTAGAAATTTTTTTTTAATCATTATTATTTTTATTAAATTGAGTATTAGAACAACACCACCACAAATAAGAACAAATTTATAGCCAAATAATCATTAGCATAATACTGAACAAACACAAACTATATGAGAACAACTTAGAATTTAGGTTTTATTTAGGAAAAGTGACAAAAAAGTAAATAACAAAATTACATAATATATATTTTTTAATATATATTTTAAAAATTTAAATTTATATTAAATATAAGTAGGTCAGGTTGGGTTAGATAGATTTGTGAATCTTACAACCCAAACCCAACCCAACCCATTGTGTAAAAAAAAAAAAAAAAAAAAAAATCCCATAACCCAACCCAACCCCACCAACTTTTAAATACTGACACAACCTAGTAAGATGGGTTGGATCGAATCGGTTTTGACGAATTAGCAAAGAAAGACACAAAATTCACTGCACACCATGTACATAAGAGAGACGCAATTTTTTTATATAAAAAGTTTTTTTTTATTCTACATAAAAACTACTGAGGATGTTCATAAAGGATTTAGAAGCTATAGACTATAGTGGCCAAATGTCTAGACTAAGATAGCACTCTTGGGATCGACTGAGCAGAAGAGAAAGCATTTGGTTATTGAGCATGCATGGACCAACTAGAAGAAAGCATTTCCTCATTGACCATTAATAAATCTTTAGAATCATGCACCAATGCTTCTGCTTTCCACTTTTGCTGTCCTTTTCCCTTACACACGCCTAATTTTTTTTTGTACCGCCAATGAAAAGGACAATCGAGGGAATATATAATAGTTGCATAATTTTCATCAATGCTTCTAATTTGTTTCCCTTGCAAGTTAACATTGTACCAGGCCAGCAGAGGCAGCAGCAACCCAAAACAAAAAAAACAAAACTTATTTTTTTTTTCCACGACTTGCTAAGTTGATAATTTGCGATTGGCCATTAGTTTTACATGTATTCATTATTAATATCACTTTTTTATGCATTAATCATAATATCATAATACATCATCTTAATAATTGTGAAAATTTTTGTATCATTATACTTGTTTGGATAACTCATGAATCAACCTGACTTGCTTTGTTGGCAACTTCAAAAAAAGAATAAAAAGAAGAAGAAATAATTGATTGCAAGCCGCTAATGAAGCTTTTTGGTGCTAAGCTGGTCCTTAAAAGAAAGAGATTCCAAAGAAATAAATCTGCAATTCCATAAGAGAAAAGAGAAGATTAAGGTCAAAGAAACAAATCAAAAAGTCAATCAAATGAACGCCTTGGATAAGACTTTTTTATTTATTTTTTGATGAGATGGATCAGACTAGAATTTTCTGTCTCTGTTGAACCCATGACACGACACGGGTACCATTTCAACGGTCTTGTAATTCAATATTCAACACCGTGCAAGTTGATTCATTTGTATCCAAAAAAAAAAAAAAAACCGACGGTCATGTTTCAATATTCAACACCGTGCATGCTGATTCATTTGTATCCAAAAAAAAGACCCACACTATTTTATATATGTATTTATTTATTTTAATACAAGATAGAAATTATATTTTAGTCTAATTTAAATATATATATATGTGTGAAACTCTTTTATGGTGACTTGAATTTCGATCCTTACCTCTCACAGGTACTTATACTTGTAGAATAACACAATGTTAAAGATATAAAAATTGGATTGTGTCCGTTAACAACACATATTGTAATAACTTTTCAGATTTTTTTTAACTTTTGACAACTTTTTGGTAATCTTTTTGACAACTTTTTTTTTTTTTTTTTCATTTTTTTAAATGAAACTTAAAAAGGAAAATCTTAACAAGCACTTAACATTTCCCATAAAAATTTCTCATTTGTATTTACTCAAGTAATAAAGTATAATGGTTATAAAAAAAATTAATAAACTATAATAAATTGTGATTGACCTATTTAGTTATCACAATAAACCATTTCGCACTTATAAAAAATTATGACATTTTAGATATAATAAAATTTGAATCTATCACTTTCTCCACATAATAATTTAATTTTATTGTCAATGGACTCATTACTAATATATTTTATTTCCATTCATAAGATTTCTATTTTATATGTTTTATGAATAGAGCTAATTGATAAAAAAAAAAAAGTAACTTATGGATAAATTTTCTAAATTATTGAAACAATTGATGGTTAGTAACCAACACAACTAATATATATATATATATATATATTTTTTTTTTTTTGAAAAATGATTAGTGCACACAAAATTATAAGCAATAGTTTTTTAAATAAAAAAAAATTACACAAAGCATTATACCTTTATAAATTTTTTTTTTTTACTTCAAAAAAATTTAATTTTTGGAAGAAAAAGTAGCATACGCAACATTATTAAAAAAATGTGTCATGAAAAGAAATAGGATTGCTGATGTGTCTGAAAGGCTAGCAGCCAAAAAAAAAACAAAACCAAAAAGGAGAGATAATCAGATAACTATAAGCCGCCATAGCCCGCTTTTCGCGGGCTACAATAAATATTATTTTGGCGCGAAAATTAGTCCCCCACTAAAATCCAAAAAAATCCTTACTATTTCTGCCTACCCTAGGGTTTTATATTTCTTCGAATTCCCGCCAAATTTTCCGGGCAGCTCGGGCAGGCCCCGAAAGTGGTGGGCTGGGATTGCGTTACAAGGGTCAGGCCTAAAATTAAAACCGCGTGGACTAAAGTCAGCTTAGAGGACCGAAGAAAAAGTCACCAAAGTCGATGATTGATTGGATTATGAAACCATGAATGTATCAAAAATGTTTTCTAGAATAATCCTAAAATTATATAAAAATTCATAATTTTTGCCGCAACTATCTCATCTTGTGGATTGTAATTCGCTTCATGTCATTTATACATAAATTTTCTGTGTCATTTATACATAAATTTACAATTTTTTCTCTATTATTTATAGTATGCAATATAACAGTTGTGGTAAGAGTAGTGATTTATTGCTTGGCCTAAGAATTTTTGATGTTCTAACCGTGTGGACCGTGAGGAAAGTGTGTTTTTTTGTTCATTTTTCAACGTTATTATTCCAAAAAACTTTGAGAATCTTTGTGTCTTCTTAGGATTCCTTTTGAGGCCCATGTGTACATGTCCTAAAATTCCCATTTCTTTCATGCATTGGATTCCCTTTTTCTGTTTTTGCCTAATATCTCAATTAACCTTCTCCCAATCCCAAGTTCCCATCCCCCTCAATTATCTCTCTCTCTCCTAACTTTTCTCTTATTGGTCTCTCTCGTGTGTGTTCTGTTTGTTTATACTTTATTTATAGTAATTTTATATGGTGCATGTATAGTCCAAGAAGAAGCACCAAATATTATATGGTGCTTAGTATCTCACTGACTTCCATGAATTCTTTGATTGAGGGGAAAATACTATTTTCTTAGCATGGCAAGAATTATTGGTTCATGTGAATAATGCTCTACTTTATTTACATGATGAGAGATTTGCACCATGGGGTTTCACCATGTGAGTAAAATTGTTGTGAAAACAGTATTGTTTTAAGCATGAAATTAGGAATTTTCCTTTAGTTAAAACTCAGATAGATGTTTGCATTTCCCTAGTTCATGTATCCAACAGTAGTCTCTCTCTTTCTCTGTGTGTGTATATAATCAATGACCATGTGTATTTTGTTGTGCAAGAATTGTAACTAGGTAAGCGAACCACTCCTTGGTTGGCTCAAAGTGACTGCAGATCGACTTGCTAATTAATAATCACAGGGTGCATGGAACAATGTTTGCTTCATATTTGTTAGAAAAATGTTAAACTTATTATAACTGTAAAAGTTTTACAAACGAACGTGACAACGAATATAATTAGTGTCCCATTGACAACATGATAAATAGTTTTAAATTACTATTTTGTTTTGATTTAAAAAGTTTTCATGTCAATTTGAAATGTTCATGTAATAAAACCTATAATATTGTCGCATCGCTCTTTTTGTTAAACAATGGTGAGGTGCAAAAAAAAAAAAAACTAATTCTTTATCTGTACCCCAAGCTTAGATTAGAAATTGCATGGTACTGGAATGATGCTCAGCACTGTATTAAGAAATTCAAAATCATTTAGCAAAAAAAAAAAAAAGGATTGAAGTATGACATTAATAAATTATTACGTGTGCGTTGGATTAGGAGTTAGAGCCCTACTAATTAGTAATGACATGCTTAGACAACAATAATGCCTTGCTTTTGCTAAAATAATTCCCACATGGAACCCTGAATATTTTTGAAATTGTTATTTTAACCTGTAAATTGACTATCCAATATCCATGGTATTATGGGGTCTAAATACATCTATTATTTTGCAGAGTAGGACATTGCATGGGTCAAACTGTCCCCATGCTTGACGATGATGAGAAATTAATGGTCAACCACACCATTACAGTAACATGTTACACATGCAATGTGTTGGATCTGGTTTATTTATATACTTTGGCAATTTGGTTTAAATTCAATTGAACCATTCAAGTGAAATGTAACTATGCTTTTGTCTTCATCGAATTAGATTTATCTTGTTTTGGGTCCCCTCCGACTAACAAATCAATATATTAGCGATAAGTACTAGTTTAGAGCCATTCAAGACGACAAGCAGAAGTCATTCACCATGATTTAGTTTAGTGAAAAAAAAAAAGTTCATCATTAATCAACACTACATAAAAGAAAAAAAAAAGAAAAAAAAAAGGTGCCAATCACATATTCACAATTGAAAAAGATAGCTTGTTTTGGTGTTTTTATCCGGTACAATATGAGTTGAAGAATTTTGCTTTCACATTAACTATGAAATTTCACATTCTGTCGGTTTTACTCAAAAAAAAAAAAAAAAACACTAAGAAATTTCACAATAGCTGACAAACTGTAAAATTTGTGCCCAGTGCTATTTTACTTGCATGATGTGTTTTCATATTTACCACTTCCTTAAGCTGAATTGAATGAGTCTTTGATATTCGGTCGTCTAAACTTGGCAATTAAGACAAGGTTTTGCTACTAGTTAAAGGATGGCTATGTCGGTGATCAATATATCCTTACCAAACAATATGAATTTCTTCCTATTTTTTCACATTGGGCAAAACTTAAAAGTCAACTTTTCAGTTAAATTTAACCACATCAATTTCTTACATTTTGCTTACCATGACTTTTCAAAGATTTTGCAAAAATGAGAATTTTGTACATTGAGCACGACTTTTTAATTGCATTGCTCAACATTGGTATAAGCGGTGTTATCTTCTTCTAATGGCAACTAAATCTAACCATATAACAGTTAAAGAATTGTAGCTAGTTTAATCTTTTTTCATCATATTACTCTCCAATAAGAATTGAAATACAGTATATTATAATGGTTTATTTTAATTCTCAAGATAGTTTAGACATGTTTCTCAAAAAAAAGAAAAAAAGAAAAAAAAAAGATATTTTAGACATTACATAAAATCATAGTGCAATTCCTTCATTAATTACCCATTTTGCCAAAAACTTTGTAACTCAAATATCACCGTTGGAAACATCAGAGTTTAAAGCCCCCACTTCCAACTGCCTTCGTATAAAAGAAAATGTACTAGTTTCAAGATGGACTTGGATCTCATTACTCCTCTCATTGGTCTAATATTTAACAACCACAAAAAAATAGTTTGTAATTGCTTATTGACACTACAGGACTAATCAAAACAGAGCTATTGAAGATTCTCAACAAGCCGGAATTCATGGGAAAGGCACTAAGTTTGAAGATGTGGATAATGAGTTGAATTTGACACGGTTTGGTGAATAGTTTTGCAAAATGCAGACTGTAGAATCAGAATAATTAAGTGAGGCGTGCTAGAGAGAATGCTTATTTAATATGACTGAATACAAAGTTCTTTTTCAATGTAGTATCACCCAATTAAGTTTATCTTCATTCAAAATCTTCTTCCTTAGCAAAATCAGCTGCTTCCCCGAAGGAAACAAGGGAAAAGTCAAAAATATTCAAAGAGAACAAAAAACCAGTCCATCTCATGTGGTCTCCAACTACGCCATTATAGTGACACTGTTGCTCATCTTATCTAAAATGACCACAATCTGACAAAGTAAAGACCTTAAAATTTTACACTTTACTGTGTGCTTTCTTTTAAAGGGACATAATCCCTAGAAAGTATTGTTAAATATGCAAAGAGAACCTGAGAAGAGGCTGTTTCCATATAATCAATCACCTTTAGGCAAATCCCTTGATCATGCAGAACACATCTTGCCTACTCCATTATAAACAAACTGGCATTTTGTGTATGATAAACATGCCTAAAATCTTATCCACATGAGTAATGTTTATCGATTAAAAAAAAATTTCACTATTTTTTTCAAAATTTATTAAAGCTATTAGTTGTGACTGCTACAACGATATTAAATGGATAAAATCTAAAGCCTCAAAAAGTGCAATGTGCAGTATCTTGTAACTTTCAAAGTGTATACGTGGTTGATTTTTAAGTGTGTAGTTTTCATTACGTGGCAGCACAGCCTTAATTGCAAGAAAAAGCTTCTGCTACTATATGTAGTATTAAATTAATTCCTTACGAAAAATTTGTAAAATGTTTTTTCAACAAACTTACAATATCCACAAAACATCTATTTGCCATATCAAACATTCAATTCACAAAAACGTCTTTGCTGTCATAGTGTCATGTACTCCAAGCATTTAATGAGGAAGTCTCTTGAATACAATTATTATGCAACAAATTCACAATTTTTCGTGTGACTATAAGTGATGAAAAAAAAAAATACAATTCTAAATGAAACTAATAATTTACTAAATATAATTGTATATGTCATTAAGTTGTATTAAAAGTTGTGACGAATGATGTCAAAAAAGAACTAACATTAAATTTGAAAGAAAAAGAACTAACATTTAATTTGAAAGTTGTACCAAACAATCCCTCAACACCACCTAGGATGCTAATCTATCACATTATTTGTTTGTCATTTTTAATAGTCAGAGAAGCATTACGAGGAACTTGGCTTTGCATAGAATTCCAGGTGAGGTGGGGCATGAAGGTGGGACATAGAAGAAGATTAAAGAGAGGTTGGCAGAGCATAAAAAAGGTACTTGGACTAACTCTCTAAGTAAATGACTTACGAGCTCTTTGTCATAGTCAATCACTTGTGAAGCATCCGTGCAGCATCTCAGCCGTGGAAAAGATTTACTTTACATGTGTTGGGCAACTTTTGGCTTCTTATTATAGCTAGGTATTGACTCGTATATGGAGTCCTATATCCTATGTACACCCCACACGTGTGTATTTACTATTTATGCGTAGATAGAGAGCTGAAGAGTAGAAAAACATATTATAGTGTGTTTACCAACAGTAATTTCTTTTAGTAATTTAGTTTATTTCTGAGTGCACTATGCCACAAATAACTTTTTTTGGTCAATAAGAAGCTTTCAATAAAAAGCTGACGAAGTAACAGTGAGAGGCTGAGGGCAATGGAAAGGGTGCAAAATATGAAATCAGAACTCAGACCAATTCACCTCAAAAATGTCTTTGATAATGATTGATGCACAGAGAGGGGTAGCATGAGAGAGAGAGAGAGAGAGAGTTGATGACTGAAAACAAATTAATGAGCAAAGACTCTTGCTGAATGATAAGTGGAGCAGAGAGGTACACTGACAAAACTGTCTTTCAGCTTTACAAATTTTCAAATCTATGTAAAATTTCTATCAATGAGAGGGAAATAGAAATCAAAGAGTGCAAAAAATGAGTAAAATCTCAGGTCATTTTGTGTCAGTCATGTTAACCATAACAAGCATCAGAGAATGAATAGTGACATATAAGCAAAAAACAATACAATTAAACTCATTCCACTCAAACACAAGCACAAAGCAGAACTAAAAACAACTTTGGCAACCAAAAGTATCAACTAAAAAGCAATAAACTTGAAATACGATAAACTAGAATACCCATTTGATAAAATATCATATCTTTGTACATGCACTTCTCTCCGGTCTCCACCAACCATCAACAGAGAATAGAGATTAATATTAAAAATAAATAAAAACCCAAATAGAGAAAAGTAAAAAAAGAAAAAATCACAACAAAACCCCTAAACCTTAACTCTAATTTTTTGGCCAACTAATGGACTCAACCCTAATTTTTCTCTTCCTGAAAGCTCAATTAGCTTTCTCAACATGGCTTCTGAAAACTGTGTCCAAATCAGGAGGAGTAAAGAACACCCTCACATCATTAAAATGACATCTTGGTGTAGTTCTGCGCTTCCTTGGTGCTGGTGGGCAAGGCAATATCTCTGGTATTCTTGCTGCTTTAGCTGTTGGAGTTGTGGCACATGAACCTTCATCATCATCAACAAAAACATCTTGGCTCTCTTTCCCTCTGGATTTTGTACTTATAGGCTTCAAAGCTCTTACTAGGCCTACTAGCCCTCCTTCCACTTGTGACTTCTTTGAAAAACCCATCTCTTTAAGAATCCAAACTCAAAACAAAAACAAAAACAAAAAAAAAACAACACCCTTTGAACTGAAACTGAATCAAACCCAATAAAGGAAACACCTTTATGTTTTGATAAAAAAAAAACAAACCCAGAATAGAACAAACCAAAGTGAAGAGAAAGACGGGGTTTTTTTTTTTTTTTTGTTTTGATCTGAATACTAGGAGAATCGGATTGATTCAAAAGAAAATAAAAGATGGGATTTTTGTTGATCAGATGAGAGAATCAGAACAAACCAAGAGAACTAGTTAAAAAGCAAAGATAAACAAACTTGTTTTGAGAATCAAATTGGAAAGAGAGATTTAGCAGAGAAGAGAATAAAAGAAAAGGGTCTTTCTTTTGTGTGTGAGAGAGAGAAAGGGAGGGTTTTAGTGGGAAAAATAATAATAGAGAAGAGAGAGCTTGTGTTTTGGAGCAAAAGATGTTTATAAATATTTTTGATTTTGGGTGTGAAAGCGAAGCGAACCCGTGAGCTTAAGCCATTTCTTTGAAAGAAAGAAAGAAAAATTATATATTATATATATATTGTAATTAATAAATAAAGAGCAAAAAGAGAAAAAGGGCTGCCCGTAAATTTCACGGGCAGTAGAAACCGAGTGAAGAGTTTTGGGGATTTTGGCGCCAAAATTGGGGATTTTAGTTGGCAACGGCTCTTTTTCCCGCCATGTTTTATATAATTGTTTTTTTTGGGTTTCCGATTATACCCCTTTTATTTGACAATTTTTTTTTCAATTTTTTTTTTGGGAATTGTGCTCTGCCATTATCTGGCACAATCACCGGCACATCGGTGAAAGCATATATGAAAGTGACGTCGTTTTGTGCATGAGCTTGGGCTAATCTTTTTTGTTTGATGTTGTTTTTTGAATGGGCCTAATCTTTATTTAAGGCCCATTTCTCCAAATCAGCTCTGTGGGACTTCAATTCTTGGCACATTTTGATGTGGTGAAAAATTTAGCTGACTATTTCCTTTTTACCGCAAAAGTTTGGTAAGGATAAAATTTAGATACAATTATTTATATGCATCTTTTTGCTTAAAATATAGATCTCAGATTCAGTAGCTTAATTTTTTTTTAATTAAATTTAATCATATGATTATATTGTCTAATATATCATATGGTTGAATTTAATTGTCATTAAAAAAGATACCGTGGTAGTAGATTTAAACCTATAGCAGATTCAAATTTAGATTCTTTATTCGATGATAATGGATAATATTGTGCAGTAAATTGGTGAATGAACCTAAGGTATAACAACTATATAACTTTACTTTGAGTTTTACAGTTTTGGATAGGAATGTGAAAATTTGGCCGAAATTTTGTCGGTCTTTGGGCTAATAAGTCAGCCTCAAAATGGCATTGATGGAATAATGGCAGAGTTGATTTTAGACTTGACTGGATAACTGGGCCTCTGACAGTAAATTATATAATAAGGTTATTCTTTGCTGGGTAATTGCTAATTTGCTAGCCCGTCATGACTACCTTAATGCATGCTGAACCGGTTCCTAGGATCCACGAATGGGTACCCATTGCCCAACAAGAAAATAAACTCACAATGGGTTGCATAGAATTTGGAATCCAATTTGTTGACTGCATCACCGAGTCTGTGAGAGAGTGAATAGTGAATTTATTGCAGGAGTAATTGGGTTTGATCCAAATTCATTGAGTTTGTGTTTGATTCAATTAGAAAAAATAAATAAATAACAATTCAACAGAATCCAAGAGTAGTAGCAGTGACAAAGACCGTTTTGTTATTGTTTTTTAACAGGAACTAAAATATCAACCATATTTTAGAGCCTCACATAGGATATTCTCATAATATAATGGAGAATGTACTAAGATTTAAAAGATTTGGTAGCTTAGGCATTCGTGCGACAGAGTTGGTGAATTATAAGCGTTTGTTTCTGCATACTCAACAAATTTTAAAGGTACTACTATAATTTAATAAATGAAAGTAACAGTTTCTAAGATTGAAAACCATTAAAACTTTTTGTAGTTTATGAAACATGCTTAGAAAAAAAAAATCAAATAAAAGGTGCAGATATTGATGGAGTGTACACATCAATGAGGTAAGGCAAGATTACATTCTACTTTAGAATCTTAAATGGACTTTTTATTCCCGAAAGTAAGCAAAATAGTTCTATGCTGAAATAAGCATGATTTAAGGATTAGTTTTTTTTTTTTAACTTATTTGTTTATGTATATTATTTTAAAATTTCAGTATATATATTTTTAATTACAACACCATATTTGTAAACATTGACAAATAAGTTTTCAATAAAAAAGTTAAACATAATTATATATAAAATTATAGAATATTTCATAAATGTCATTAATACCTCATCTCTTCACACATAAATAATAAATCTAATAATGAATATGCATTTATTATACTTTCATAATATTCTATAATTGCCTCTATATAAAATAGACCTCACTTTTTATTTTTTTTGATAAGAAAATAGACCTCACTTATAGATAGTGCATTTAAGATTTTCATAAATGAGGAAGGCATGGGACATGAATATGAGAATTTCTCCACCAACAGTCATCTAGTCAGTCATCCTTCACCAGATATGTCAGCAAAATACACACTTACACGGCAAAAAATAGTGTTTATTAATATATTTGTGCAGCACGGCATGTTCACCTCACCATCACAAATGACAAATACTCTCGCCTCTGTCATCAGATCTCTATACGTGGCCCCCAACCTAGTTGTTCTTGTGTGGGGCCCACTTGACCAAAGCGCAGGTGTGTGGGGGTCCAAGGGCGGCTCTGGCATCCCTACCACCCAATAGGAAGCCAAATCTGAAATCAGTGCTGACATGGTTCCACGTACATGATTAGACAGGATAATTCTAGCGACGCAACCAAACTGGTGTAATTGTGATTTGTGAGTAATGGACTTTTTTTTTCCGTTAAACAATTCATTACTTTACAGAAATTACTCGTAATCGTATCAATTGGCAAGTTGTGAAATTAGATATGTGATCGATCGTGTCCTATAATTAGGCTGTCATTTAAAATTATTGAAACACATGGATATCAATCAACTACATGGGTCTCATCATCTGGACTGGACCCACAAAAAACCAGTTCCAATTGCTGACCATAGAAGCCGGTGCCCATTTAGCCCACCAATGTATTTCAGCCTCTCCTTTTTCTATCTTGGACGGTGCTATGTGAAAACAACCCGTCATAAGTTTATATACAGTAGTTCTGAGAGAATCATGATCCTTGAACCTTGATCGTAGCCGCCAGTTACACTTGTTATTGCCGTAGAGTGTTTTATCAGGCTGGGGCCACAACTCAGCCAACTTTTGTTTGGGCAAGCAAGTACATTCAAACCAACTCATTGAATGCGAATATCTTAAGTCGCAAATTTTCTCACCCTTTCTTTTCGCAAAATTTTCACTATTGTTAGAGTATTGTTAAAGATAAATAAAGAAAGTGACGTCAATAATAATAGTAGATCTAAATAAGAATCAATAACTTATCAAACCAACTCAATGAATTAGTCTAATAATTCAAAAAATACTATATATTAGTTTCAAAACAAGTAGCAAATCATCTTGAGATCTTTTCTAAAAGATTTTTCCTTATAATTACTCGACGACTACCCGAGAATAATTATAGTAATAAATAGATAAATAACTACTTACTAGTTACTAGCTCAATAATTCTGAAAATAAGACGAAAATAACCCACTGTATGTCACACATTTTCAAAGAGAATCATGGCCCCCTTATGATGGACCATGGTCACCAAGTTATATGCTATTGGAGAGTTTCTTATCAGGTAGGGACCTGGGGACGCAACTAAGCCAACTTTACTTTTCGGTGCAAGTACATCCAAAACTACTTTTGAATTTGAATTAGATTATACGTATATAGGGGTAGTGAGTTCTTACCAAATATTGTGACACTAAAGCCTATTGATTTGAGTTTAGATAATGACATGAAAACCATGCGTCCCGTTTTTCCTATCTCTAGAAAATGAAAGTTTTGGGGCAAATGCAAATGAGGAATGTAAACAGAGAAGCAGCTCAACAGAACCCAATTTTAGAATAATTTTTCTTAAAAAATGCTAAAGCCAAAAATTATTTTACAAACTTTTTTATAAATTGCTAATGTAGTAAGTAATAATTGGTAAGTAAAAAGTGGTATTAGTGCTAAGTCCCGATGAAAACTAGTAAAAATTTGTCATATCAATTATTTGTAAAAATGTTATAAAATAATTTGTAGTTGTAGTATTATTTAATTTTCTTTTTTGAGGATAATATGTTATAGTATAATTTATTTGATTGGAGGGGACAGAATAAAATAACAAGAAGGTATAATCTAATATTCAAATGAGGATTATCAAAGGTTACAAAATTCTGTCTCAAGGTAGCCCCCTTTCTATGCAAGCGTGTGCCTATCCACACGGGTTAGCTTCCTGGAAACAGTGCCTAATTTTCACCCTTGAATTTTCCAGAAGCTTGAATGCATGATTTCAGAACAATTAATTGGAATTTTTTTTGTTAATTAGCTAATTAGGTTGTGTTTATTTTGATGTAAAAAAAATTATACGTTTAACTGTGTCCATGAAAATATTATGGAAAACATTTTCAAATATTTGACCTGTACAAAGGAAGAAGGAGATCTTAGCACTCCAAAATCAAACCAACCCCATAAAATCACTAAAAACATTAGCTCATATCAAACCTCATTGATCAAACCAAAACTAAGAAATCACAAAATCGACTGAAATCAAACCCAATAAATAACTGAACCGATTATCCAAATTCATAGAGTTGATCTCTATCTCGATCATGTATGCAGTGGTTGAATGATCTACAATGCCAAAAAAAACTTGCCATGAATATGATACCACCATGAGTCCCCTAGAGCCACTATTAACTAGGTCAAGTGAGCGAGGTTAGATCTCAACTGGGTTAGAGAGAGAGAGAGAGAGAGAGAGAGAGAGAGAGAGAAAGAGAGAGAGAGGGACCGATGGGAGAGGGAGATGAGTGTCTCATTCCAAACTAGAGGGGGAATATGAGTGTAATAACAAAATCTTCGGAGAGGGAGGTCATTGCAATTTTCCCTCATAATAAATACTTATTAATAATTACCACAATGATCAATTTTCATATTTAAAACAAAAAAAGAAAAAAAGAGAGAAGATCCTATAAATACATTCATCAAACTTTCTCATGTGTTACATGGGGTACCAACTAGTAACATATAACATAATATTCTTTTATCTTCTTCTTCTTATATATAATTTTAAACTTCTTCTAATGTTGTAACATAAATATTTCAAAGTTCATATTTTTCACGTCTTCCCTCCCCCACTATTGATCTATATATCTTTTAAAAAAAATCACCACCTTTTTAGATAAGTTACTTATTACTAAAAAAAATCTCATTAAATTGAATTTGATTTCTTTAAACAAATTTTAATTTAATTAGGTAAGTTCTATTTTATAAATTAGTAAAGGACATACGCGATGCATGGATAATGTTTTAAATTGTCATGTGAAAGATTATATAAAATGTTTAAAATATGCTAAAGAAATAACATGAAGAAATGTCGCGAAAACATGAATAGGTTTTTATTGAATTAAAGTAATATGAAATTAAGGGGATAAATAAATTTTTTTTAATCTCAAGAGAATAGAGAAATAGAGAATGTCATAGGAATTAGTTGAAGTAACGAATTTATCATGAAAAGTAAAGAGCAATTAAAGGATTAAAGAATAACATAGGAATATTGTTATTTAAATAATGATGAAAGCATTTTAATCTATTCCATATTATTGATGTTTATTATATGATGTAATTGTGTCACATGGTAAAACCTCATACTCTCTCACGTGAGATTTTTGCTTTCTTATTTAAAAAACATAGCCATATATGTTTATATATATATATATATATATATATATATAATATTAGTGCACACCTATAAATAATTAATATGTGCATTTAACTATGGACACATTCAATGAACTAATATTTTGACATATATGTAATCTTTGTTGAGGTGGAAGCCTAAATTAAGAATGTGTAACTTGGCAGAACCTTATGCACTCCTACATGAGGTTTTTGTTTTCATATCTACTAGTATGTAACTTCGTGCATATGCATGAGTACAATTAAAAACGATCACAACTATACAATTCAAATTATACATTTTTTTTAAGAAGATACTCAAATTATACATATATTAATTTACACTTTTTTAAAACCATACATTTCTAAAATATGTAATGGTTTCTCATTATATATATATATGTATAATTTAGATTCTTTGATTTTTGCATCCAATAATTCACTTACAACAAAAATAAAAATAAAAATTAAAAAGACATGTGGCATGAAATTGGACTCCCGTTGAAATCCAATTTAGAATCTAATTGGATTTGGACGCTTCGATTTTTACACTAACTAGCATGTAGTCCGTGCTTACAAACGAAAATACTAACAATTGTGATGATAAAATGTTCATCTTGGAAGATTCAATTTCCACATTGAGCTTGGAATCTTCTTGGAAGCACCAATGAAGCGGTACTGTATGAGAGTGTGAAGTAAGGAAGAGTGGATTGAACATTGTGTTTGAACCCGGCTTTGCTCTTAGAAATCTGAGAGGAGGAGAAGAGGGTAGTGTGTGAATCTAGTTGGTAGATGTTGAGAGAGAAGAAGGAGACATAGGATGACAATATGGCATTAAGAGGAGATGATGTTTTACTTTTATAGTATTTTTCGTTGGACTCCTTAATTCTGGTAGTGGGTAGGTGAGATGTTCACCCATAAAAGTGTACAGATGAGATGTACTTGTTTAGACTAATGAGCATTATCATTGTGGTTTTCTTGGCTTCCATGTTAAATGTTAATGCATCATTTATTTGGGCACAAAAATTAGAAAATTTATATAAGATATATAACACAAAATTGGAGTCCAATTTATAATCTAATTAGATTTTTTTTTGAATTTTGGTTAGGACAAGTGATGCAAAATTGAGAATTTAAATCTAGACATATGGTATAAAATTGAAACTCTAATTTGGAATTCTTTTTGAGTTTCTCTCTGCTTCACCTATTATTATATATATAGAATAATTTACTTGGCACAAAAATTAAAAATTAGATGAGACACGTAGCGTAAAATTGAAAATCCAATTAAAATTTAATTGAATTTTCATTGAGTTTTGGCCTTTTATATATATATATATATATATATATATATATATTGATTGATTTGCTAATTTGACTTTTGTTTTTTAATTCTTATTAACTTTTTGTTGACTTTTATAAAGTTATCAACGCTTTTTGAAACCCAAATTTTTCCACATTACCATTCAAATATATGTTTTTTTTTTTAAATTGATTTTTAGAGTTACAAATAATCATAAAATAATTCATAACCTTTTTGGATTAAGCAACCGAATACTTATTCTCATTAAATTATAATTGATATTCTTTAATAAATAAAATTAATCTTTTTGCAAATTACTTTCGGCCATTTGTCCAGATATTTTGCTCTATTATTGAGATTTCAATTAACTCAAGGGCCTCTACTCTCTTTTGTTTTTATGGAAACTTACCATGTTGGTGTCAGAATGAAAACTATTACATAAACAAAAACTTGAAGATTTTTGTTAATGGAAATGCTTTGTAGAAAACATGAATAGAGAACAACAAATGAAATGAAATGAAATGGATTTGGAGTGAGGTGGGGGGTAGTGTGGAGAAGAGTCAATCACACAATTTTTGTCTGTTTTTGTTGACTTTTAATAAAAAAACCCAAAATTTTAAATGAACATCATTTAATATATTATACTATTATCTTAAAAAAAAAAAGAGTAAGTTTCCAAGTCACTATATTTTTTTTAATTCTTCTTTTTGGATAAAACAACCCATCACTATGAAAACTATCACATAGTTAGAGTTGAAATTCTCTAAACAAATTCTAAATAAATTAGGAAAGTTCTATTAAAAAATCACTAATTTAATTATTGTTATTAATCTGATTAAAACTTGATAAAAAGTTTCATTTACAGAAAAAAAAAATATTAATAGTTTCAAGATGATTTGTTTCATTACTTATTTTAAGTAATTTTATAATCTATTATTATATTTTGTGCATTATTTATTGTTTCATTATCATGATTCATGCATGCTTGCACTATATGACTTGGTCAATTTTCTTTTGTTAATAGTTTTGTAACTTAAAATAATTTTATTTCATTATCTATTTTTATTCAAATTTTATTTTATTATTGAAATATTTTTATATCATGTAACTTAAAATATTTTATATTTTACATAACACTAGTTATAATAAGTTGGTAGAATAGAATTATAATAAGTTGGTAGAATAGAATAACTGTCAAGGTGATCATCCTATCAAAATCCATAAACAATGAAATATTAAATACCCAAAAATTACATCATTCTTTTTTACTAAATTAAAAAAAAAAAAAATTTGAAGTTGAAGCCTTGAAGGCGTCAAATACAATTTTGTATACTCTCTAAAAACAACGACCTAAGAGTTAGCCAGACCAAACACTATTTGAACAAATTTAAAGGCACTCCTAGTAAATATAATCAAGAATTATTTTTTTATATACCAAATTGTCAACTCAAGAAATAAAATGCATAGATGACTTCGGCATAAAATTGAAATGATTTTGTTTCATTTATATTGCCAACCCTGGCAATTCTTTATGCTTCAAAGCTTGTGAACAAGCTAGATAATCTCGTCATGCATGTTCTGACCAATTATTTATTATCATTTTCAATTAAAGTAGCTATACTTTAATTGAAAATGATATATATATATATATATATATATATATTTTATGAAAAAGCAGGACCAAAGTTGCAATCTCCTCTGTTTATCAACGTAAGGGCGGCCAAGACCGCAATAATGTTTTCTTTGGACGGTGTGTTTGGGATCCATTTTTTTGTAATGTTATGCAACTTTACACGTGCTTACATTATATTAATTTGTGACATGGTACCAAACAATATAGAGAATATTTAGTTTACATATGCATACAAAAATTAGGCAAACCATTTGGATTTTAGTAATAATTTTCATGGATCTTGAACACTTTTGCCTTATGCCAGGCTTTACATTGATCATCAAGACCCATTTATGTGGTTTAATAACTCACTGATGAGCCACCTTGGCCTTGGCAAGGCCACCATCTTAAGGCAATTCCTGAAAACTTTCAATTTCTAAAGTCTAGACCATGTTACACAACTGGCTTCTGACCCTCACACATGGGCCATTTTTGTTTTGGTTATTGCTTGCATATTAAATAGATATGATTATCTATGAATTAATGTTGCAAGTTAACAATGAAATCTATCAACAACTTTCTACACCAAGTTAAGAAATAATGATCTATATTGATTCTCACATTAGAGGGACTACCTAATTTTGAATGTCATCATCATTATCATTAGGAAGATCCTCATCAAGAGTGAGTCATTCAGTCATAGGCTCACACCATCAAATTCTGGTTACACTACCAAATTGACATAATTAATCATTAGAAAGATTAAGCAATCCTTAAACCACTAAAGCAACACTGTTATTCACAACAAATATTCCAATTGGAAACTAAAATTTAGTAAGATGGATTCATGGGGCACGTAAATTTGGGACCCCTTGTGCTGGCCAATTTTGACTTCAAAATTTAGAATGAGTATTCTTGTATTACAGAAGATTCGACCATTTTCTGCTTAGATGAGCCTTCAATATCATTATCGCCATGGCTATCATGATAAAAATATACTTATCAGACTAATACAGAACCTAACCAATTAGAACCCACTTGCTTTTTCAAATTTTCTTCTTCTAATTCATTGCTTTAGTATAATTGAAACTAAATTCAAAAGGTAATCTTCCACTTATTGAAGATGTCATACTAGATAACAGAATCCCCTATACTAAAGCCAATACTGAAAAGTAGAAAAATAATATGCAAAGGTTACAGAATATCCTTTAAGGTATAGAATCTCCTTCAGGGGGTCCAGCTCCCACACTAGAGCCTCTCAAGCCACGATGCACCTCAAATTGGTTTGGATGTATTAAAGAGCAATCCCTTTAGTGGATATCACTTTAAACAAAGCAAAAAGGCAAATTTTCATCCCTGTATATTTGCCTTCAATCTATTCCTAATTCTTAAATATTTAGTTCAGTAAACATGTGGGCATAAAGAAACTCACTCTAATATGATTTTAGATGTATATATTACACACTCAACCTCGAGAAAATTTTGAAGTTTGACAATCCAAAATATTGGAATGATCAAGGTCCTTTGGTCACAACTCCTAAGGGTCGGACAGTCTTCTGGCATGAACACGAGAACTTAATCCTTGAACTATTAAAACCCCCTGGGGGAAATATCACTGTCATACAACATACTAAGGAAAGGAATTACGACCCCACAAAACAACTTACATAGCCTTCTGACAAAAAGAACCTGTTCAAAAAGTCTGGTTTATTCTTTCTGAAATTGGAGATATAATAAAAGTTGTAGTCTAGGATAATTTTTCTAAATTTCAAATAGTGCATTGTTTCTTTTTTTTTTTTTTTGGTAAAAATAGTGCATTGTTTCACTAAAGGTGTATTAGTCTATTGAGGCATGTGACAGATCAATCAGTAGGACCATTGCATTTGGGGCCAACTCACCAATATATTAACATATAAGTGGCCTTTTGTCAGTTCTTGCCTACTTTAGCAACTAAACCATCAAGCGATTAATACAGATATCTAATGATCCACAGACTCAACTGCAAGCCACGAGAATTTTTTTGAACAGCAATAAGCTAGCATCCAGAATTTTCAATTGAAAGCTACAAAGAATTTCAGACGGCAACACAGAAGTTGATCAACCTTTTGTAGTTTGGGCATGACAAAGTTTCTTCATGTTATTTCACCTTAGATTCAAGTATCCCAGCATGCATAATGGAGACTGGACCTGATATATCAGAAGCCATATCTTACAGTATGTTTCCTACCATTCACTCTTTACATCATCACGTGGTTTCCACTTTGTGTTTCCTTCATATTTGTAAAATAAGATCACTGATATTTTCGTTTTTTCGGTAAGTTGATATGTCTGCCAGAAGTTGATTTCTGGATTATTGACATTATATGAAACTCTAGGAAGCGTGGATATTGATACGGCTTGGACAGTGGGAAACATGTCTGATACATATCCATGAATTGAAAAAATAAATTTTAGAGTAGGTCACTTCCGTGACATGGTAGGATGCTTTGGCGATATGGCAGGGACATGGTTGAGACACATTTGGGGTGAAAATATATGAGAGAATGAAGTATCAGTTGAGCTATAGCTTAGTCATAGATGATAGTTTCTTTGTACTTTAAATACATGCTTCTTACCAACTCTTGTTTGCTCATTTATTAGTTTTAGATGTGTTCTATAATCTTTTGGTGCCTGATTTTTTATCTTCTAAAAGAAAATTTAATTTATTATAGAAACATAAATGTATATTTATTGATTAATTAATTAAAATGTCCTTGTTGTATCGTATCCTAGTTTTTCAAGAATTGTTATATGTCTGTATCATATCTGTGTTTCGTGTTGTTATATTTGATTAGTTAAACATCTAGGAAACAGCGTTTTAGTGATACAAGTTTATAAGACTCTGTTGCTCAATAGGAAAATATTAACTGTCTGCAATATCAAAATGATCTTACATACAAGCAGAATTTGTAAATTGTTGTTCTTTTGCTTCAAACAGAATTCTATAAACCAGATGTTCCTTCAATTGTGTGGTTAAGTTTTTAGCTTGTTCATCTTTTCCTTCTAAAGTATCAATATATTGTATATTGTGGCCTTTTCTAATTTCTTTTCCGCCAGTATACAACTTTTCATCCTTTTTGATAGAAATTAGTTCAATATCTATGGTTGTATTACTCCTTTAGCACAAAATACATTTAAATGGTTACAGTGGATCAGAATTTTGATACTTGTATGCCAGTCTTAAATTTTCAAGACTATAGAAATGATTTGAAAATATTGTCTCATTCTTGAAATGCAAAAAAATGAAAGTAAATTTCAGAGGCAAGCAATGGTTTATCCATTAGGCAAGACTCACATAAGTTCTTCCTTAACTTGCCAGGAATCATCTTTAAGATTGCCTGATTTACTTTGTTACAACAAAGCCTATTCTAACTCAATATTGCATCTCACATGTACATACTGGCCACAATTTATAATTAAAAAAAAAAAAAAAAAAAAAAAACACAAACATATGCACATGCATACACAAGTAAATAGAACCATAACTGCAAAACATATATACTTATCATCCAAATATGTACTAAAAAAACTACATGTTTTTAATTGAAGGACAAAAGCTTTGCAAGAGACTAAAAGCAACAACAGTCTCGGAACAAATATCCACATACCTTTACATTCCAATTTCAGTCAACCACCCAAGAAACTAATCTCGAATATTTACAGTTAAGACACCGTTGAGGAATAACTATTTCCTGTAATGAACCAAATAGCTATTTCTCATAGATAATCATTCTATTTATGAGTGATAAAATTAGACACAAACCACAAACTTGACATGAAATTAGCAGGTTATGGGTTGAGACTTAATGTGTTCATGTTATATTCAGGTTGACACGACTGATCCGTTTAATAAATGGGTTGGGTTAGTGTTCAACCCATAGAACCCGTTTGACCCATCTGATCTATTTAATTAAATGACACTTTACCAATATACCCTTCATACTCTAGGTATAAAAACTTATTAGTTGTTGTAATTTATTTTCTTTGACATATTATAATTGATTATTTGTGATATTTTGATACATTTTAATTTTGAATGATTATTTGTGATGCCTTTACTCTTTTATTTTGAATTTTATATTTAAAATATTTATTTATTTGTTTTTTCATAATTTCTTTTTTTTTTATTTTGATAAAATCTGATAAACTAGTCAACACGATTGACTCATTTGATAAATGAGTCCTGTTAAGGTTGAGGAATCTTGACCCATTTAATAAACATGTCGGGTTAGTGTTGGCCCATATAGTTGGATACTCATGAGTTGACGTGACACGAACCCGACACGCGAACACGAATTGCCACTCTTAATACTATTACAAGATCTATTACATCATACCAAAAACGGGCCCTAAGTAATGTTGGAGTTTATTGCATTACAAGGAAGATGATAGCCTGGCACAAGGCCAGCCAAGCCTAAGGGTTCATTTCACATATGTTATAGGCATATTGTTATTGTAGTTAAATCCCCAATAAACAATATGGCATAAGTGAATTGAACCCTTAGGTTTGGTTGGCCTTGTGCCTTGTCACTCTTTCATGCCATGTCACCATGCCACATCATCATCATCATCATCCTTGTAATGCATTAGACTCCTACATCATAAAGAACCCAAAAGTTCTTGTGCAACAACCTTTCCCTTAAAGTAAATAGGAATATGCAAATAGACAAGTGCCTTTTCAGCAATGTTGTGTGACTTCAGTATCATCACAAACTGGCACTCTAGGAAAGTGACGATTTTTGGACAAAGAGACAAATATAGGATATTTTTCCTTTCAAGAAAATTTTCTCAGAATATATGCATACATAAATGTATATTTTGGTGATATTCCTCTTAACTGTTAAACTTATCAATTTCATAGGCACAGCCAAAGATGACCTGTGTGTGTTTAAAATAGCACCTTTTAACATGCATTGATGAAATTACACACAGACCTGCCCAGATTTCTAAAATAAGTTCTTTTAAAGTCATTCACATGACTGAGACATGATCAACAAGTTTTAAACTCACATTGGTTGGGACAAAGCTGTCTCCTTTAATCCAAATAAAGTGTACAATTGTAGAGAAAATAATATTACAAAAATAGAGTAAGTATATGAGGGAAAAGGAGAATATGATATTTTATGGACATCTTATATATATGTCATGCAAAATATAATGTAAACTAAGAAATAAAAGATAGTGTAGTCAATTTGAGATGACAAATCTCCTGAACTTGAGAGAGGAAATAAACATTATTTGTTAATTTTCTGCTTAATTCTCTCATTAATGCATTCAATGTACATAAATAGTCAAGGATGAGATAACCTCATCAACAAATCCTAAAACATAGGAACTAATCCTATCCTAAAAGATATGAATTAAATTGAATACAAATAGATAACAATAATAATCTATCTAAGAAGATTTATTCTATTTCTAAACTAAATTCAAATAATTTATCCAATATCTGGGTCATAACATGGTCTATCCCTAAATCGACTGCAGATGGAAGAATTTGTCAGGCTGATGAAATAACAAGACAAGCAGAAATAGTGATTTCAGATGACAAAAAGCAGCTTCAAAAAGGTGAAAAAATTGAGGCTGTAGAAGAGGCAGGAATTGAGATAACAGAAGTGGAAGAGATAAACAAAAGGGCAATACCAGGTAACAAAAACCATGACACAGTAAATGTTACTGGAACTAGTTCACAGATGGCAAAGATTGAAGAAGAAAACCTCAACATTGAAGGGCATGAAACTTTAAAGGATGAGAGAGTCCATGATCAACATGTTGAAGTAATTTCAAATCAACAGGCTTCCACTGAAGAAATCCCACAAAGTACAGAGAAAGAGATGAAGGAAGCACAGAAAGAAGAAGAAAGAGAGACAGTGGTGGACAAAGATACTTTGGCAGAATCAAGCGAAGAAGTTATCAGCATACTTGAGGCAACCACGGTTCAAACTAGTAAAGCTTCAGTTCATACCAAAGATTTGACAGTCAACAACTTAAACAAGGATGTTGAAACAGTGACAGACCTATGTACCAAAGATGAAACTATAGACAAATCCTCTACCGCTGACACCACACTCTTCCAAGAAGGGCTTGGAGAAACAAAATTGAAAGGAGTAGAGTACAAGGAAACTGAGAAGTACTCTGATTTGGTGGCTAAGGAAAAGGGTCCTGAAACAATTAGGCCTAGTGAAGAGATAGGAAATAAGGAAGAGAAAGATAAGGTCATGTATGATAGAATTGAAGATGCCTCCTTTTCAACTAAAGAAGGAAGTTCAAACATTCAGAATGATGAAGGCACAACCTTGGATATTGGAGATGGAGATAAGGACAAGCCTGAAAAGTCATCTGTCATCCTAGAACAATGCAGGGCAAGCCAACAAGAAGATGGACTGGAAGTAGGAGAGAAGATAAAAGATGCCTGCAGCGCTGAATGTGAAGAGAAAAAACAAGATGCAACTAAATTAAACAAGCAAGAGAAAGATGTAACTTCAGTTGAAGATGAGATGCAAAATAAGAACAGGTTAGATACCCCCTTTGTCACAGAAGAGACATGCCAGCAGGAAGTAGACAATTCTGAGATATTCAAAGTAGACCCCAAAATTGGGTTAGAGAATATTGTCATGGAGAGTACAAAAGAAGTTACAAACCCAAATGAAATCTTTGAGAAATTTGCCCAAGCTGATAGCTCTGCAAGTGAAAACAGTAAGGATGTTGAAAATTATGACAAAAAGCCTGATGCTTCCTCCGGGACATGTGAGGATGGTATGCAGAGCAAAGCTGAGGACCTGGATGTGACAGAAGCTTCAGCAGGGGAGACAAGAGAGAAGGAAGGGTTTACAGTCATGGTGAATGAAGATAACATCAGCAAAACAGATTTCAGTGAGGCCATGAAGCTTAGCAAATTGGAATCAAAAGAGCACGAGGGAGGCCCTGAGGATAATTTATTGCAGCAAAATGAACCAGAAAAGGAGGAGTTTGAAAGACCCTCGAATAAGATTTCTGAGGAGATTGAAACAGGAGCTTCAAGGGAAAACACTAAATTTGAAAATCCAGAAGATAGCTTCAAGGAAAAAAGGCAGGATGACAAATCAACTGCTACTTATGATACCAATAGTGTTGATATTCCTGGGCAAAAGGTTAGATATTCTTTCTTCTTCTTCTTCTTCTTTTTTTTTTTTTTTTTTTTTTTTCCAATTAAAAAGTTTAGATATTATTCTCCAATTTGTTTGATTAGAACATATATCCTGGTTTTGAAAATCTATTTTTATGTCACGGAGGTAAACAGTTTTTTTCATAAACACTGAAGATTTCATTGATTCTTTATTTTTGATGCAGAATCCCTCACTGATTGATTCAAATGAGAAGACTGAAAGTTCAGAAGCTGAAATTCCAAACAACAATGCCAACAATTTACATGTTACACATTCATTGATTGAAGAGACAGGACAAGTGCAAGGCAAAAGGATTGATGAGGTCTTCGAATTTGAACCTGAAGAAGAAATACAAAAGTCAATTTGTACCTCCACGGATGAGGAAAATCAAGCAGCAAATGTGTCTGAAGCATACAAAAGCACAGAGGGTACAGTAATAGAGCATTCATCTGCAGAAGGGACTATAAGAATGGAAACAAACATTACTGAGAAACTTGAAACAGTTTATGGATTGGAATCTGATGAGAAGTTAGAGGTCAGTGATGCTCAGGCTAACATACCAGAGGTGACACATAAGGAAGAAGCAACTGTTACAGGTATACATAAAATTGCAAAAAGTGAGTAGTTTCAATTCAAAACCTCAACCAAAATTTTCCTTTTACATAATTCATGCTCATCTTACTAGTAATTAAAACAAATTTTAAAAGTTCAAACAAAACAGGGAAATGTATTATGAGCTTTTGGTTGCGGTAGGTAGGAGCCTTGTAGACAGGTACTGAACACTAAAAAAGACATTTCTAATAGAGGGACTCGATCTCTAATTGAGTTACACTCTGCATTACTTCCTTAATTGGCATGTCCTTTTTTAGAACTTTCATTAATGTTATTTTTTTTCTTCTTCTTCTTCTTCTACCTTTTTTTGTTATCTCAACTTAAATTAACTCACTGTTTTTCATTGGTGCATTAATCTCTCTCCTCCAAACATGACCAAATCATCTCAAGCAACTCTTCCTCATCTTTTTATCAATAGGGGTCACCCCTATCTTTAAGCGAATTTACTCATTTCGAATGCTATCATTCTGTGTATATCCACTTATATAATCTTAACATTCTCATATTGAGTACACTCATTTTATGAATATGTTGCTTCTTAACAGTCTAACATTTAGTACATAGAGCATAATTGGTCTTATAGCAGTCTTATTAATTGCCCCTCTAACTTAATAGTTATTCTACAATTATATAACACTCTTGATGCATTTTTCTACTTCATCCACCTTACTCTTATTCTAAAAATCACATAATCTTCAATCTCTCCATCTTTATGAATCACAATTTACCGCCTTTGGTTTGGCACTTTCACAATCTAGTCCAAAAGATTTCAATTGCTACATCTATTACTACTAAAGTTTGGACTAACTGAAACTGTTAGTTTTCCATCCAAACTAACAGATTTTACATATTGTGGCCAATTCCTTCAATTTTCTCACCCTTCTTCTTCACTGGAATTCTTCTTCTTAAAAGAAAAAACGAATTACACCAAATATATAACCATCACCATTAGAGATCAAAGAAAATTCCATTTTATACAAATTACACCAAATCCATGATCATCATTAACAAAACTAATGCATGATAACCAGCAAGTAGTTACTGTTCTAGAAAGCTCATGGGCTCATCAGCACTTCAGTACGGCCACAAATTTCTATAACTGCTAACAAAGTCAAATATTTGACGACAGCCAACTTTTATGTATACTCCAATGAGTTTGTAGGAAATGATGAACCTCAAACATCCAATGCAGGTAATTACATTGAAGAAGGCTCACTTGAAAATGACAGAACTAAAGTCGCCCACTCTGTATATACTGGAGACAAGACTGTTGAGCAAAGCTTACCAGTAAGAAGTCTTACGGAACCAGCACCAACATTGAGCGGTGAAGAAGAGAGGAGCAATATAACACTGGAAGAGGTTTGACTGCAATGTAGAACTTATAATTAAATGAATACGTATGTACATGGATACATATTTGTTAGAATTATTATTAAATGATTAAATTTACCATTTCCTTATAGCTTAAGCTTTTAGGACATTCGGTAATTTATCATGGTATTAAAGCAAGAGATTCTAAGTTTGATCTCTGTCTCCACTCTACCTCCCATTTAACATGTTAAGAATCCCAAATGTTGGGCCTCACTTATTAAGGGGGAGTTTAGGCCCACATGTGAGGTGGAGGTGTTAGAATTATTATTAAATGATTAAATTCACAATTTCCTAATAGTTTAAGCTTTTGGGACATTCAGTAATCTATCAATATGTATGTACATGCATGCACACTTCTATATATGTGTGTCTATTTATTCACACAAGAATTCTCATTTTCTGTAGTTTTATTCTATTCAACTCATTTTCATTCTGAAGCCTCATCTGTTAAAACAGGTGCATGATGGGCATAAGATTCCAGTTCCAGGTAGTGGGGATGTCAATAAAGAACAGATTTTTGAAGCCAATGCTACATTTTTCACACCAAAACCAATTGAAAAGGAAACAACAAAGATATACCAAGACATTGAAAAGGAAACAAAAATTTCAAGAGAGGAGGATGGCAGTTTAGAGATAATGAAAGAAGGACAAGTCAATGAACTCTCACCAGAGTCCATTGGAAAAGGTCCAATTCAGGACTTCAAAGAAGAAGAAAAGAAAGCCCACAAAGATGAGGTTAGCTTTTATCAAAATTACATGGCTTAAATTTTTTTTTTTTTCCAAACTTTAACTTGTATGAGATATACTTAATTTGACAGATTTTAGAGAAGTCACAGCCTGCCAGAGCAGGTGAGAGCATTGCACATGAGACAAATCATGATGAAAACCAGGAAGAAATTCTTCATGCTTCATTGGCAAAACAAGAGGAAGGTCTCCAGGGAGAAGTTGAGCACCTGGTTTCTACAGAAGCTTCAGCAGAGAATGGAGACGAGGACACATCTTCTGTCAAAGTGACTGAGGACAACAATGACAATAACAATATCGGGCTAGCCAAAGCTACAGGAAACAGTGCAAAGGTAACTCCACAAGGGGAAGAAGATTCAGAAGAGGGACTGCAGATAGATGAAACAGCAAGCATTGTAGTTGAAAGCCCAGAAAATATTCTCATTGCTTCATTAGTGAAACAAAAGGAAGATCTGCAAGAAGAAGGTGAAAAACTGGATTCAACTGAAGCTTCAATAAAGAACAATAATGAGGAAACATATTCCATCAAAATGGCTGAAGAGAATGATGAAAATAACAAGCTAGCTGAAACTAAAGAAACCAGTGTAAAGGTAACACCAAAAGGTGAAGAAGATTCAGAACATGCTTTACAGCATGATGAACCACGAGAGACGAAACATGAGTTTGAAAGCCCTGGAGAAGTTCTTGATACTTCATTGGTGAACCCAGGGAAAGGCTTGCAGGGAGAAAGTACAAACCTAGCTCAAGCAGAAACTTCACAAGAGAAAAGAGATGAAGGCATATCTTCTGTCAAAGTTGTTGTGGACAATGACAGGCTAGCTGAGACTACAGAGAACAGTGCAAAGGCAACACCAGAAGGTGAAGAAGATTCAGATCAAATTTTACAGAAAGATGAACCAGGAGAGGGCATTACACATGAGACAAATAATGGAGCCGAACTCCTAGAAAATATTTCTGATCCTACATTGGTGACACAGGAGGAAGGCCTGCAGGGAGAATCTGAAAACCTGGCTCCAACAGAAGCCGCAATAGAGAAAAGAGATGAGGACACATCTTACATCAAAGTAACTGAGGACAACAATGACAATGAACAAGCTGAAGGTACAGAAAACGGTGAAAAGGTAACACCAGAAGGTGGAGAAGATTCAGAGAAAATACTACAGATAGATGAACCAGGACAGAGCATTGTAGGCATGGAAAATCGCAATGTTGACAGCCCTGAAGGTGGAGAAGATTCAGAACATGCTTTACAGCATGATGAACCACAAGAGACAAATCATGAGTCTGAAAGCCCTGGAGAAGTTCTTGATACTTCATTGGTAGGAAAAGGTTTGCAGGGAGAAAGTACGAACCTAGCTCCAGCAGAAACTTCACAAGAGAAAAGAGATGAAGGCATATCTTCTGTCAAAATTGTTGTGGACAATGATAGGCTAGTTGAGAATACAGAGAACAGTGCAAAGGCAACACCAGAAGATGAAGAAGATTCAGACCAAATTTTACAGAAAGATGAACCAGCAGAGGGCATTACACATGAGACAAATAATGGAGTCGTTTCTGATCCTACATTGGTCAAACAGGAGGAAGGCCTGCAGGGAGAATCTGAAAACCTGGCTTCAAGAACAGAAGCTGCAATAGACAAAAGAGAAAAGGAATCTTACATCAAAGTAACTGAGGACAATGATGACAATGAACAAGCTGAAGGTACAGAAAGCAGTGAAAAGGTAACACCAGAAGGTGGAGAAGATTCAGAGAAAATACTACAAATAGATGAACCAGGACAGAGCATTGTAGGCATGGAAAATCGCAATGTTGACAGCCCCGAAGGTGAAGAAGATTCAGAACAAGCTTTACAGCATGACAAACCACGAGAGACAAATCGTGAGTTTGAAAGCCCTGGAGAAATTCTTGATACTTCATTGGTGAACCCGGGGAAAGGTTTGCAGGGAGAAAGTACGAACCTGGCTCAAGCAGAAACTTCACAAGAGAAAAGAGATGAAGCCATTACTTCTGTCAAAGTTGTTGTGGACAATGATGACAATGACAAGCTAGCTGAGGCTACAGAGAACAGTGCAAAGGCAACACCAGAAGGTGAAGAAAATTCAGAACAAATTTTACAGAAAGATGAACCAGCAGAGGGCATTACACATGAGACAAATAATGGAGCCGAAATCCTAGAAACAAATTCTGATCCTCCATTGGTGAAACAGGAGGAAGGCCTACAGGAAGAATCTGAAAACCTGGCTCCAACAGAAGCTGCAATAGAGAAAAGAGATGAAGACACATCTTACAACAAAGTGGTTGAGGACAACGATGACAAGGGACAAGCTGAAGCTACAGAAAACAGTGAAAAGGTAACACCAGAAGGTGGAGAAGATTCAGAGAAAATACTACAGATAAATGAACCAGGACAGAACATTGTAGGCATGGAAAATCGCAATGTTGACAGCACTGAAAATAATCTTGATACTTTGTTCGTGAAACAAGAGGAAGTTCTACAGGGAGAAGGTTATAACTCGGCTCCGACAAAAACTTCAATAGAGAATAGTGATGAGGACACATTTGCTGTCAAAGTGGCTGAAAACAAAGATGAGAATAATAGACTAGCTGAGACAACGGAAGACAGTGTAAATGTCACACCAAAAGGTGAAGAAAATTCAGAGCAGGTCTTGCAGAAAGATGACCCACAAGAGAAATATCACAATGTTGAAAGCCCAGACAATATTCTTGATAAATCATTGTTGAATCTAGAGGAAGACCTCCATGTCGATGGTGAGGACTTAGCTCCAAAAGAAGCTTCAATAGAGAATAAAGATGAGGACTCGTCCCTTGTCAAAGTGGCTGAACACAAAGATGGCAATAATAGGCAAGATGAGGCCAGAGAAAACAATGCCGATGGAACACCAAAAGGTGAAGAACATGTTTTACAGAAAGATGCAGTTGATGAGAGCATCGCATGTGAGACAGATCATGAAGTTGAAAAACATGAAAAAGCTCTTAATACTACACTAGCAAAACAAGAGGAATGTCTGCAGGGACAAGATGAGAACATGATTCCAACAGAAGCTTCAATAGAGAAAAGAGATGGGGAAATGTCTTCTATGAAAATAGCTGAAGGCAATGATGGCATTAACGGGGTTGCTGAGGCTGAAGGAAATAGTGTGAAGGAAACAGCAAAAGGTGAAGAAGAGTTGGAACTGGTCTTCCAGAGAGATGCAAATGAGAAGCTTGAACAAGTTCTAGATGTAAGACCTGAAGAAATGGAGGCAGAATCTTCAAGTGAAAATATGAAAAAGACTACCTGCATGAAAGAGGAAGGAATCATTCAGAACGTTGAAGAAACTTCAGAAACAGAAAAGAGAGAAGAAACAGAAACTACTGATGATAAAAAAGAAAAAGAAGCTGCAAGAAAAAAGGTTAATACTATAATAAAATATTTGTAGTTGAGAAATTTTCACTTGTCTCAAAAGATTAAACTATTAGGAACAAGGTAAATTTAACCGTTCACCCAATATTCGAACACCCCTCCTCTCATATGGGCTTAGACTCCATCTAAATAAGTGGGGCCAAACACATAGGATTTTTAACTTTTTAGATGGGGCAGAGAGGAGATATGCTTCAAACTTAGGACCACCACTTTAGCACCATGACAAATTATTAATTCTCCCAAAAGTATAAGTTGTTAGGAAAGAGTAAATTTGATTATTTTACCTTTATTCTAACAAAAGTCAAATCTCATTTATATTTGGTTATAACGTGACAAGTTGTTTTCCTACAGAGATTAAGTTGACCACTAAGCTGGAGGATCTTAAACTAAAGAATGAGTTACTGGGGGATACGAAAAAAAAAAAAAAAAAAAAAAAAAAAAAGGCACAATTGTGCTATTGAGTCACCATATGTTGAGCACTTAAACATGTTTTTATTTTGTTTTCCTGTTTTAAACAATATGCATTTTCTTCAAAGTGTGTTGCTACCACAAAATTTTTATACAGATTAGAACTCCCACTGCCCAGTTGTTAGGAGAATAGAGAATTGATAGTTTGCAAAAGAAACCTAAAATTCACCAAAACCAAGGAAACTGAGTTCCTTATATTTACTATGGGGGTACTATCAAAACATATTCCAATTATTTCAATCTTGTGCATTACTGTCAAGTATCAACTAAATACATCCTTATTTTAATATCAGAGGTACACTTTACTGATTTCTTTTCTATCAAAACAATGGAGTCTAATTCAAAACTTCATGTGCAATGTAGACATTTGATGCTACTACTAGTATCGACAAAGGAAATAGGGAACTGATATCAGAGGAAATTGACAGTGTTAAGGACCAGTCTCCAGAATTCAATGAGAAAGAAACAACTGAAGAGAACTCCAAAGATCAACAGGTTCTACTTAGATAAAAATTTTAAGTTTAAAAGAAATTAAATTCATCGTTGTTTTCTTCTCTAATTACCAAACCTTTCTCCCTTCCCTTTCTTTTCATTAGGAATGTAGGGGGTTAGGGACAACAGCTTCAAGTATAGAAGAAGAAAAACCAAACTTGGAGGAGCCAGGCATTGCAGAACTCTCTTCTTCATCAGTTGGAGAGGTAATCGTAAAGGAGTTAAAAGAAGAGGTCAGCTTGTACATAGAATCTGAATTGGTTTCCAAATCTACCATTTTGTGTCTATTCTCAGTTTCTGACTTACAATTTTATTTGTTCAACAGGTCAAAGGCCCAAATTTGGAGTTCATAGAGCAGACTGGAGCAAAAGATTTGACAGAGGAATCAAAATCAGGGACCTTAAAGGACAGTGAAGAGCCAAATAAAAACTTCAGTACTTTGATTATTGCAGAAACCTCTTCTTGTGTGCCTGATATATTTGAGAAAATGATCAAAGAACAAATCCTGAAGCAAGAAGAACACATAAATAATGATTTTGACTCTGCATCTGTCATAATTCTTAGTGAAGAAACAGGTTTGAAAGAAGCCAAACCAGAAAATAATGAGCAAGTCAAAAGCTCTGATATTGCTACTGAAGGGCCAGCAACAACTGAAACAGACAGATCTAACTTAGTCAATGTAGATATTGATGTCCAACCAGAGAAGATTTCCAGCTTAGAAGAGAATAGAAACAAGGGGATTTTGACCATAGAAGAAGGAGGTGGAGAAAAAAATGAGCATCAAATGGAGGATAAAGCTCCTACTACAGGAATTGGCCATGAAGTAGAAGTGACCACTGCTGAGAAACCTTTAGATAGCGTATCAGAAGACAGCTTTCAAGATTCTTATATGACACCTTTGAAAGACCATGAGCCCATGATAATTGAATTAAGCAGGATGGTAGAAGAGACTCTAGCAAGAGATGAAACCACATATGCAAATGCCAAAACTCCTTCCAGGGTGAAGGAAACAAATGAGAACTTAACGCAAAAGGAAGATGAATCCATTAAATCTAAAGATGTCTCTGAATTGTTCTCTTCAGATGATGGGAAGGAGGGTGTAAATGAAGAAGTCCAAAAGCACAAGGATGGAGAGTCACATATGCTCCCTAAGATACAGAATGAAAAGAAGAGCTATGATGCAGAAGATGCGGATATCTCAAAGAGGGGAGAAACCAGTGATTCAGCGGATCAAACTAAGGTATGTAAGATTACTTGCTATGAAATCATGACAAATTACCACTTGTCCCAAAAGTTTAAGGGGTTAAGAAATGGGGAGATTATTAACAATTATTTAACCCTTATTCTAACAAAATTCAGATCTCATTTATATTTTGTTACTTATGTGACAAGTTTTCCCCACGTAGATTAAGTTGACCACCAAGCTGGAGGATCTTAAACTAGAGAATGAGTCACTGGGAGATACAAAAACCCCTAAAGGCACAATTATGATATTGACTCACCATATGTTAAATACATCATAGTTTTTTATTTTGTTTTCCTTTTTAAATGTTATGCATTTTATTCAGTGTGTCTAGCTGCTACAAAATATATTTTTGGGATTAGAACTCTCATTGCACAGCTGTTAGGAGCATAGAGAATTGACAGTTTGCAGACGGAAACCTAAAATTCACAAAACAAGGAAAGCAAGTTCCTCATATTTACTATGAGGGTGCTGGCTAAAAATATTCCATACGTTTCAATCTTGTGCATTACCATCAAGTGTCAACTAATACATCCTAATTTAACATCACATGTACACTTTACTGATTTTCTTTCTATCAAAACAATGTAATCTAATTTAAAACTTCATCGGAAATGTAGGTTTTTAATACCACTAGTGTCAGCAAACGAGATGGGGAACATATACTAGAGGAAACTGATATTGTTAAGGACCAGTCTCCAGCATTCAATGAGAAAGAAACAACAGAAGAGAACTCCAAAGATGATCAGGTTAGTTAAAAATTTTAAGCTTCATAAAAAGTAAATTCATCTCTGTGCTCTTATCTAATTACCAAACCTTTCTCACCCCCTCACCTTCTTTTTTAATTAGGAATCTGGTGGGTTTGAGACAAAAGCTTCATATATAGAAACAGAACAACCAAACTTGGAGGAACCAAACATCACAGAACTCTCTTCTTTATCAGTTGGAGAAGTAACAGTAAAGGAGAACTTAAAGGAAGATGAAAGTAGTGCTATGAAGTTAAAAGAGGAGGTCAGCTTGTACAAAAAATCTGAACTGATTTCCAAAATCTTCCATGTCTACTCTCACTTGTTGACTTACTATTTAATTTGTTCAACAGGTCAAAAGCCCAGATTTGGAGTTCATAGAGCAGATCGGGGTAAAAGATTTGACAGAGGAATCAAAATCAGGGACCTTACAGGACAGTGCAGAGCCATATAAGAACATAACTTTGACTTCTGAAGAAAACTCTTCCTTTGTGCCTGAGGTATCTGAGAAAGAGACCAAAGAAGAAATCCTGAAGCAAGAACACACAAATTATGATTTTGACTGTCCATCTGTCACAGTTTTGTGTGAAGAAACGGGCTTGAAAGAAGCCAAACCAGAAAATTATGAGCAAGTCAAAAGCTCTGATATTGCTCCTGAAGGGAAGGGTCCAGCAACCATTGAAACAGAAGAAACTAACTTAGACAATGTAGATATTGATGTCCAACCAGAGGAAATTTCTGGCTTAGAACAGAATAGGAACAAGGAGATTTCGACTGTAGCAGATGGAGGTGGAGAAAAAATTGAGCATCAAATGGAAAAAGAAGAACCTCCTAGAGGAATTGGCCATGAAGTAGAAGTGACCACTGCTGAGAAACCAATAGATAGCATATCAGAAGATAGCTCTCGAGATTCTTATGTAATGCCATTGAAAGACCATGAGCCCATAACAATTGTAGTAAGCAAGACAGTAGAAGAGACTCCAGAAAAAGATGTTATCACAGATGTAAATGCCAAAACTCCTTCCAGTGTGCAGGAAACAGATGAGAAGTTAATACAAAAGGAAGATGAACCCATTAAATCAAAAGATGTTTCTGAATTGTTCTCTTCAGACGATGGGAAGGAGGATGCAAATGAAAAAGTCCAAAAGCTCAAGGATGCAGAGTCACAAATGCCCCCAGAGCTACACGGTGAAAAGAATAGCTATGATACAGAAGATTTGGAGATCTCACAGAGGGGAGAAACCAGTGATTTAGCAGATCAAACTGAGGTATCCAAATTGGACACTTCCACACATGAAAATCCATCTAATGAGGCCTCAAAGGATATTGCAATAAGTACATGCAAAGATAGTGAAAAGGCTACCCTGGAACAAGAAGATTCTGTTCAGAACTTGGAAGGTAGCTTAAAAGGTGATTTAGTAGAGAAAGGAACAGCTGAATTGAATGCAGGAGCTCATAGCCACGAATGTGAGCCTACAAACACCAAAGACAATGATCAAATAGCAGAAAAGGTAACAGCAATATAAATTTTCTCATTCTAATGACTAAGCAATAACAAATATTTAACTTAAATGGTTTCATTTTTTAACTCATATGCTGTAAGTACTACAGATGAAACCACTGATGGGATGATAATCATGAGACTTGATTTGTCTCACAGTTTTACATAGGAATTGAAGAACACATTCTTTCAATTTATGATATCATTATTCATGATGAACAACCATATTACAAGACTAACTAATGCATCCAGATTCTTTTCTTATGTTTCTTTTCTCTTTCTCCATGAAATTCAAATCACCACCAATATATCTTTATTTTATGGTGAACTACATTTAGCTTTTTACTAATATATTGGTCTGAAACAGAACCTAGAATCAGCTGATCTGGGTCAAAAGCCTGATTTTGTCTCTGAATCAACAAACAAAGATCAAAGTGATGATACACTTCCTCAAACCAACAAGAATCAAACTGAGGAGAACAAAGATGATGTTCAGGAGTGGAATTCAGAATCTGTTGAGCAAAAGAATATAGGCCAAATTGAAGGTGAAACAGAGAAAAAAATGGAAATGGAGCCCAAATTAGAAGTCAAAGATCATATTCATGAATCACAAAAGGCAAAAGACACCATTACTGCTGTCAGTACTACTGAAAAGGTCAGGAGATCAACTCCTATGTAGGCATAATTTTCTTTTACATGAGTGATTTCCCGAGGTTCTATTACTAAAATATGTTGAACAGGTGCATGACGGAGTTAAGAAAGTCAATGGAAGTGAAGACATAAGAGAACATGCAATAGATGGAGATAGTGATGTGAAGGAAATTCATACTGTATCCACTAGAGATGAAATAGCTGAGAAGGTGAGCTTCAATTAGTATAGAATTCTGTGTGTGTGTGTGTGTGTGTGTATTTTATTCATCATAATGGGGCCTGTATAGCATAGCAAGAAATTTTCATGGGCACCAATTGACTTCAAAGAGAACATGAGCTTCATGTTCAAGTGGATTATATAGAACTGCCCAAAAATGGTATGGGTAAAGCTTGTTTAACTTCAAAGTCAGGCATTTTCAGGTTTAACTTCAACAATTAGCCCCGTTATAAGAGAGCAAAGTGGGCATTTCTTGGTAAAAACATTATTATGTACTAACTGATCCTCTGGAACATGAAAAGAAAATGTTATATATCTCACTTACATGCAATTACCATTCATATTAAAATGCACACACCTATGCAGAGATGCAAGGTATTCTTCTCTTTGAGACATTCTGCATCTCTTGTATGATCAGTAACCTGCATCACACATATTGCAAGTCATGTAGACAGAAATATAAGATTGAATATGGAAAGCACCGTATAAACCATGAGGAAAAAAAAATGTTGCTTCTTTTTAATCTTCTGGGGATTGATAAACAGGAGAAAGACTCTGGCCCAGAATCCACTGAATATCTTAAGACAATAGACTCTGAGGAACATACAGAAACAACAAACAAAAAGATTGAAGATCCAACAGGAGAGACAGAAACACCTGTTACAAAAGCACCAGAAGAAGAAAAGAAACCAGATGAAAGTGGTCTTGAGCCAGCAGATGTGCATAAGGGAGTTGAGGACATTGATGAAAGTGAAAGCACCAGGGAACAGGCCATTGAAGGAGAAAGCAACTTGAAAGAAATTCATACAATATTAGCTAAAGATGAAATACTTGAGAAGGTGAGATTGAATTAGTTAAGAAATTTTATGTTATACATATCTCGAATATTATTTCATTTTCTTCTTCTGGTGAACATCAATGTGAAACGTTATTTGATAAACAGGAAAAGGACTATGGCCTAGAATCCACTGAATGTCTCAAGGCATCATACTCCAAGGAGCAGACAGAAACTGTAAACACGAATATTGAAGAAGATCCAACAGTGGAGACAAAGGTACTCATTACAGAAGCAACAACAGAAGTAAAGATACTAAATGAAGATGGTCTTGAGCCAGTAGAAGAGCATGAGGGAGTTGAGAAAGTTAATGAAAGTGAAAACATCATAGAACAGGCCGAAGATAGAAAGAGGGACTTGAAGGAAACTCATGCAATATTTGCTAGAGATGAAATACTTGAGGAGGTCAGTTTTAAATAGTAAGAAATTCTATGATATAAACACACACACACACACTACTTATTCTTCTTCCAACTAATATTAATTTCAAATGTTATTTGAGAAACAGGTGAAAGACTGTGGCCCAGATTCCATTGAATATGTTAAGACAACAGATTCTAAGGAACAAATAGAAACGGTGAACACAGATACTGAAAAAGATCCAATATGGGAGTCAGAAGCACCTGTTACAAAAGCACCAGAAGAAGAAAAGATACAAGATGAAGGCATTCTTAAGCCGAAAGATGAGGGTGAGGGAGTTGATAAAACTGATGAAAGTGAAAACATCAGAGAAGAAGCCACAGATGGAGACAGTGGCTTGAAGGAAATTCATACAGTATCTGTTGGACAAGAAATAGTTGAGAACGTGAGCTTTAATTACTATAGAAATTTTATGTTATATGTCTCATCTGACGTTTCTTTTTCTTCTTCTTCCAATGAGCATTAATTTGAAACGCTATTTGATAAACAGGTGGAAGACTCTGGCCCAAAATCCATTGAATATCTCAAGTCAACAGACTCCAAGGAGCAAACAAAAACTGTAAACATGAATATTGAAAAAGTTACAACAAGAGAGGTAGAAGAACTTGTTACAAGAACACCAGAAGAGGGTAGTCTTAAGCCAGAAGAAGTGCATGAAGAAGTTGAGAAAGTTAATGAAAGTAAAAACATCATAGAACAGGCCATAGATGGAGAAAGCGGCCTGGAGAAAATTCATACAAGCTCTGTTGGAGATGAAATACTTGAGAAGGTTAGCTTTAATTAGTCCAGGAATTCTATGTTATACATATCATATGCTAGTTCTTGTTTTTCTTCTTCAGGAAAATGTTAATTTAAAATGTCATTTGATAAACAGATGAACAACTCGGGTCCAGAATCAACTAAATATCTTAAGGCAACAGACTCTAAAGAGCAAATAGGAACAGCAAACACAAATATTGAAGAATATCCAACAGGGGAAACAGAGGCACCTTTTACAAAAGCACTGGAAGAAGAAGAGATGAAAGATGAAGGAACTCTTAAACCAGCAGATGTGCATGAAGTAGTTGAGAAAGTTGATGAAAGTGACAACATCAGACAACAAGCCACAGATGGAGAAAGCAACATAAAAAGGATTCATACAATATCTATTGAAGATGAAAAACTTGAGAATGTAAGTTTAAATTAGTATTAAAAAAAATTTACATTATACATCTCATATGATGCTTCTTTTTCCTCTTCTTCTGGTGAACATTAATCTAAAATGTTACTTGATAAACAGGTTAAAGATTCTGGCTCAGAATCCATTGAGTATTACAAGGAAATAGACTCCAAGCAGCATATAGAAACTGAAAAAAAGGGTATTAAAGAAGATCCAACAGGGGAGACAGAAGTACCGGTTACAAAAGCAATAAAAGAGGAAAATTTACCAGATGAAGGGAGTCTTAAGCTAGTAGAAGTCCATGAAGGAGTTGAGAAAGCTACAGAAAGTGAAAACATAATAGAACAGCCCGTAGATGGAGTGAGCAACTTGAAGGAAATTCATACAATATCTATTGGAGATGAAATACTTGAGAATGTGAGATTTAAATAGTATAGTAATTCTATCTTATATATAGCATGCGTGACTTCTTATTCTTCTTCCCACAAAAAATTAATTTGAAATGTAATTTGATAAACAGATGTCGATTCTGGCCTAGATTAGCTTTAATTAGTCTAGGAATTCTAAGTTATATATATCATGTGCTAGTTCTTGTTTTTCTTCTTCTAGAAAATGTTAATTTAAAATGTTATTCGATAAACAGATTAACAACTCTGGTCCAGAATCAACTGAATATCTTAAGGCAACAGACTCTAAAGAGCAAATAGGAACAGCGAACACAAATATTGAAGAATATCCAACAGGGGAAACAGAGGCACCTTTTACAAAAGCACTGGAAGAAGAAGAGATGAAAGATGAAGGAACTCTTAAACCAGCAGATGTGCATGAAGGAGTTGAGAAAGTTGATGAAAGTGACAACATCAGACAACAAGCCACAGATGGAGAAAGCAACATGGCAAAGATTCATACAATATCTGTTGGAGATGAAAAACTTGAGAACGTAAGCTTAAATTAGTATAAAAAAAAAAATTTACATTATACATCTCATATGATGCTTCTTTTTTCTCTTCTGGTGAACATTAATTTAAAATGTTACTTGATAAACAGGTTAAAGATTTTGGTTCAGAATCCATTGAGTATTTCAAGGAAATAGACTCCAAGCAGCATATAGAAACTGAAAACAAGGGTATTAAAGAAGATCCAACAGGGGAGACAGAAGTACCTGTTACAAAAGCAACAAAAGAGGAAAATTTACCGGATGAAGGGAGTCTTAAGCCGGTAGAAGTCCACGAAGGAGTTGAGAAAGCTACAGAAAGTGAATACATAGTAGAACAGCCTGTAGATGAAGTGAGCAACTTGAAGGAAATTCATACAATATCCATTGGAGATGAAATACTTGAGAAGGTGAGATTTAAATAGTATAATAATTCCATGTTATATATAGCATGCGTGACTTCTTATTCTTCTTCCCACAAAAAATTAATTTGAAATGTAATTTGATAAACATATGAACGATTCTGGCCTAGATTAGCTTTAATTAGTCCAGGAATTCTAAGTTATATATATCATGTGCTAGTTCTTGTTTTTCTTCTTCAAGAAAATGTTAATTTAAAATGTTATTCGATAAACAGATTAACAACTCTGGTCCAGAATCAACTGAATATCTTAAGGCAACAGCCTCTAAAGAGCAAATAGGAACAGCGAACACAAATATTGAAGAATATCCAACAGGGGAAACAGAGGCACCTTTTACAAAAGCACTGGAAGAAGAAGAGATGAAAGATGAAGGAACTCTTAAACCAGCAGATGTGCATGAAGGAGTTGAGAAAGTTGATGAAAGTGACAACATCAGACAACAAGCCACAGATGGAGAAAGCAACATAAAAAGGATTCATACAATATCTATTGAAGATGAAAAACTTGAGAATGTAAGTTTAAATTAGTATTTTAAAAAAAAAAAAATTACATTATACATCTCATATGATGCTTCTTTTTCCTCTTCTTATGGTGAACATTAATCTAAAATGTTACTTGATAAACAGATTAAAGATTCTGGCTCAGAATCCATTGAGTATTTCAAGGAAATAGACTCCAAGCAGCATATAGAAACTGAAAACAAGGGTATTAAAGAAGATCCAACAGGGGAGACAGAAGTACCTGTTACAAAAGCAACAAAAGAGGAAAATTTACCGGATGAAGGGAGTCTTAAGCCGGTAGAAGTCCACGAAGGAGTTGAGAAAGCTACAGAAAGTGAATACATAGTAGAACAGCCTGTAGATGAAGTGAGCAACTTGAAGGAAATTCATACAATATCCATTGGAGATGAAATACTTGAGAAGGTGAGATTTAAATAGTATAATAATTCTATGTTATATATAGCATGCGTGACTTCTTATTCTTCTTCCCACAAAAAATTAATTTGAAATGTAATTTGATAAACATATGAACGATTCTGGCCTAGATTAGCTTTAATTAGTCCAGGAATTCTAAGTTATATATATCATATGCTAGTTCTTGTTTTTCTTCTTCAAGAAAATGTTAATTTAAAATGTTATTCGATAAACAGATTAACAACTCTGGTCCAGAATCAACTGAATATCTTAAGGCAACAGACTCTAAAGAGCAAATAGGAACAACGAACACAAATATTGAAGAATATCCAACAGGGGAAACAGAGGCACCTTTTACAAAAGCACTGGAAGAAGAAGAGATGAAAGATGAAGGAACTCTTAAACCAGCAGATGTGCATGAAGGAGTTGAGAAAGTTGATGAAAGTGACAACATCAGACAACAAGCCACAGATGGAGAAAGCAACATAAAAAGGATTCATACAATATCTATTGAAGATGAAAAACTTGAGAATGTAAGTTTAAATTAGTATTTTAAAAAAAAATTTACATTATACATCTCATATGATGCTTCTTTTTCCTCTTCTTCTGGTGAACATTAATCTAAAATGTTACTTGATAAACAGGTTAAAGATTCTGGCTCAGAATCCATTGAGTATTTCAAGGAAATAGACTCCAAGCAGCATATAGAAACTGAAAACAAGGGTATTAAAGAAGATCCAACAGGGGAGACAGAAGTACCTGTTACAAAAGCAACAAAAGAGGAAAATTTACCGGATGAAGGGAGTCTTAAGCCGGTAGAAGTCCACGAAGGAGTTGAGAAAGCTACAGAAAGTGAATACATAGTAGAACAGACTGTAGATGAAGTGAGCAACTTGAAGGAAATTCATACAATATCCATTGGAGATGAAATACTTGAGAAGGTGAGATTTAAATAGTATAATAATTCTATGTTATATATAGCATGCGTGACTTCTTATTCTTCTTCCCACAAAAAATTAATTTGAAATGTAATTTGATAAACATATGAACGATTCTGGCCTAGATTAGCTTTAATTAGTCCAGGAATTCTAAGTTATATATATCATATGCTAGTTCTTGTTTTTCTTCAAGAAAATGTTAATTTAAAATGTTATTCGATAAACAGATTAACAACTCTGGTCCAGAATCAACTGAATATCTTAAGGCAACAGACTCTAAAGAGCAAATAGGAACAGCGAACACAAATATTGAAGAATATCCAACAGGGGAAACAGAGGCACCTTTTACAAAAGCACTGGAGGAAGAAGAGATGAAAGATGAAGGAACTCTTAAACCAGCAGATGTGCATGAAGGAGTTGAGAAAGTTGATGAAAGTGACAACATCAGACAACAAGCCACAGATGGAGAAAGCAACATAAAAAGGATTCATACAATATCTATTGAAGATGAAAAACTTGAGAATGTAAGTTTAAATTAGTATTTTAAAAAAAAAATTTACATTATAAATCTCATATGATGCTTCTTTTTCCTCTTCTTATGGTGAACATTAATCTAAAATGTTACTTGATAAACAGGTTAAAGATTCTGGCTCAGAATCCATTGAGTATTTCAAGGAAATAGACTCCAAGCAGCATATAGAAACTGAAAACAAGGGTATTAAAGAAGATCCAAAAGGGGAGACAGAAGTACCTGTTACAAAAGCAACAAAAGAGGAAAATTTACCGGATGAAGGGAGTCTTAAGCCGGTAGAAGTCCACGAAGGAGTTGAGAAAGCTACAGAAAGTGAATACATAGTAGAACAGACTGTAGATGAAGTGAGCAACTTGAAGGAAATTCATACAATATCCATTGGAGATGAAATACTTGAGAAGGTGAGATTTAAATAGTATAATAATTCCATGTTATATATAGCATGCGTGACTTCTTATTCTTCTTCCCACAAAAAATTAATTTGAAATGTAATTTGATAAACATATGAACGATTCTGGCCTAGATTAGCTTTAATTAGTCCAGGAATTCTAAGTTATATATATCATATGCTAGTTCTTGTTTTTCTTCTTCAAGAAAATGTTAATTTAAAATGTTATTCGATAAACAGATTAACAACTCTGGTCCAGAATCAACTGAATATCTTAAGGCAACAGACTCTAAAGAGCAAATAGGAACAGCGAACACAAATATTGAAGAATATCCAACAGGGGAAACAGAGGCACCTTTTACAAAAGCACTGGAAGAAGAAGAGATGAAAGATGAAGGAACTCTTAAACCAGCAGATGTGCATGAAGGAGTTGAGAAAGTTGATGAAAGTGACAACATCAGACAACAAGCCACAGATGGAGAAAGCAACATAAAAAGGATTCATACAATATCTATTGAAGATGAAAAACTTGAGAATGTAAGTTTAAATTAGTATTTTAAAAAAAAAAATTTACATTATACATCTCATATGATGCTTCTTTTTCCTCTTCTTCTGGTGAACATTAATCTAAAATGTTACTTGATAAACAGGTTAAAGATTCTGGCTCAGAATCCATTGAGTATTTCAAGGAAACAGACTCCAAGCAGCATATAGAAACTGAAAACAAGGGTATTAAAGAAGATCCAACAGGGGAGACAGAAGTACCTGTTACAAAAGCAACAAAAGAGGAAAATTTACCGGATGAAGGGAGTCTTAAGCCGGTAGAAGTCCACGAAGGAGTTGAGAAAGCTACAGAAAGTGAATACATAGTAGAACAGCCTATAGATGAAGTGAGCAACTTGAAGGAAATTCATACAATATCCATTGGAGATGAAATACTTGAGAAGGTGAGATTTAAATAGTATAATAATTCCATGTTATATATAGCATGCGTGACTTCTTATTCTTCTTCCCACAAAAAATTAATTTGAAATGTAATTTGATAAACATATGAACGATTCTGGCCTAGATTAGCTTTAATTAGTCCAGGAATTCTAAGTTATATATATCATATGCTAGTTCTTGTTTTTCTTCTTCAAGAAAATGTTAATTTAAAATGTTATTCGATAAACAGATTAACAACTCTGGTCCAGAATCAACTGAATATCTTAAGGCAACAGACTCTAAAGAGCAAATAGGAACAGCGAACACAAATATTGAAGAATATCCAACAGGGGAAACAGAGGCACCTTTTACAAAAGCACTGGAAGAAGAAGAGATGAAAGATGAAGGAACTCTTAAACCAGCAGATGTGCATGAAGGAGTTGAGAAAGTTGATGAAAGTGACAACATCAGACAACAAGCCACAGATGGAGAAAGCAACATAAAAAGGATTCATACAATATCTATTGAAGATGAAAAACTTGAGAATGTAAGTTTAAATTAGTATTTTAAAAAAAAAAATTTACATTATACATCTCATATGATGCTTCTTTTTCCTCTTCTTCTGGTGAACATTAATCTAAAATGTTACTTGATAAACAGGTTAAAGATTCTGGCTCAGAATCCATTGAGTATTTCAAGGAAATAGACTCCAAGCAGCATATAGAAACTGAAAACAAGGGTATTAAAGAAGATCCAACAGGGGAGACAGAAGTACCTATTACAAAAGCAACAAAAGAGGAAAATTTACCGGATGAAGGGAGTCTTAAGCCGGTAGAAGTCCACGAAGGAGTTGAGAAAGCTACAGAAAGTGAAAACATAATAGAACAGCCCGTAGATGGAGTGAGCAACTTGAAGGAAATCCAAACAATATCTATTGGAGATGAAATACTTGAGAAGGTGAGATTTAAATCGTATAGTAATTCTACGTTATATATAGCATATGTGACTTCTTATTCTTTTCCCACAAAAATTAATTTGAAATGTAATTTGATAAACAGGTAAATGATTCTGGCCTAGAATCCATTGAATATCTTAAGGAAACAGACTCCAAGGAGCAGATAGAAACACTAAACACAGATATTGAAAAGGTTACATTAGAGGAGACAGAAGCACTTGTTATAAAAGCACCAGAAGAACAAAAGATACAAGACGAAGGTAGTCTTATAACAGCAGATGTGCATGAGGGAGTTGAGCAAGTTGCTGAAAGTGAAAACATCATACAACAAAACAAGGATGGAGAGAACGACATGGAGGAAATTCATACAGGATCTACTAGACATGAAATATTTGAGAATGTGAGCTTTAATTAGTGTAGAAATTTAATGTTATATATATCATCAGATGCTTCTTTTTTCTTCCAATGAACATTGATTTGAAGTGCTATTTGTTAAACAGGTGAAAGAATCTGGCCCAAAATCCACTGAATATCCCAAGGAAACAAACTCCAAGGAGCAAACAAAAGCAGCAAACATGGATATCGGAGAAGATACAACAGGGGAGGCAGAAGGACTTGTTAAGATAGCAGAAGTGCATGAAGAAGTTAAGAAAGTTAATGAAAGTAAAAACATCATAGAACAGGTCAAAAATGGAGAAAGCAGCTTAAAGGAGATTCGTACAAGATCTACTGGAGATGAAATACTTGAGAAGGTTAGCTTTAATTAGTAGAGGAACCCTAAGTTATATTTATCATATGCTAGTTATTTTACTTCTTCAGGAAAATGTTAATTTTAAATCTTATTTGATAAACAGATGAACGACTCTGGCCCAGATTCAACTGAATATCCTAAGGCAACAGACTCTAAAGAGCAAATAATAACAGTGAACAAAAATATTGAAGGTCCAACAGGAGAGACAGAAGCACCTATTACAAAAGCACCAGAAGAAGAAGAGATGCAAGATGAAGGTATTCTTAAACCAGCAGATGTGCATGAGGGATTTGAGAAAGTTGATGAAAGTGTCCGCATCAGACAACAAGCGATAGAGGGAGAAAGTGACTTGATAAAAATTCATACAATATCTACTGGATATAAAATTCTTGAGAACGTAAGTTTTTTTATTATAAAAATTTAATTTTATACATCTCATATGATGCTTCTTTTTTCTTCTTCCATTGAACATTAATTTGAAACATTATTTGATAAACAGATAAAAGATTCTGGCTCAGAATCCAATGAATATATCAAAGCAACATACTCCATGGAGCATACCGAAACCAAAAACATGGATATCAAAGAAGATCCAACGTGGGAGGCAGAAGTACCTTTTATAAAAGAACCAAAAGAAGAAAATACACCAGATGAAGGTAGCCTTAATCCGACAGAAGCGCAAGAAGGAGTCGAGAAAGTTCATGAAAGTGAAAACAACATAGAACAGCCAGTAGATGGAGTGAGTGACTTGAAAGAAATTCATACAAAAAAATCTATTGGAGATGAAATGCTTGAGAAGGTGAGCTTTAAATAGTATAGTAATTCTATTATATATATATATATATACACACACACACACACATACAAAGTACTTCTTATTCTTCTCCCAGCAAACATTAATTTAAAATGTAATTTGATAAACAGGATAAAAATTTTGGCCCAGAATCCATTGAATATCTTAAGGAAACAGACTCCAAGAAGCATATAGAAACACTGAACACAAATTTTGAAAAAGATTCATCAAGTGAACCAGAAGCACTTGTTACTAAAGTACCAGCTGAGGAAAAGATACAAGATGAAGGAAGTCTTAATACAGCCGATGCACATGAGGGAGTTGAGCAAGTTGATGACAGTGAAAACATCATACAACAAAACCCAGATGTAGAGCACTACAGCCAGGAAATTCATACAGGATCGACTGAAGATGAAATACTTAAGAATGTGAGCTTTAAATAGTAAAGAAATTTTATGTTATATATCTCATATGATGCTTCTTTTTCTTCATCCAGTAAACATTAATTTAAAAAATTAATTATAAACAGGTGGAAAACTCTGGTCCAAAATCCATTGATATTAAAGAAGATACAAGGAAGACAGAAGCATCTCTTACAAAAGAACCAAAAGAAGAAAAGATACAAGATGAAGGCAGTCTTAACCCAACAGATGGGCATGAAGGAGTTGAGAAAGTTGATAGGAGTGAAAACATCAGAGAATATGCCACAGCTGAAGAGAGCAACTTAAAGGAAATTCATACAACATTTGTTGGAGATGAAATACTTGAGAAGGTGAGCTTTAAATATTAAAGAAATTCTATGTTACATACAGCTGCTTTTTTTTTTCTTTTCTTTTTTTTGTCTTCCAATGAACATTAATTTGAAATATTCTTTGATAAACAGGTGAAAGACTCTGACCTAAAGTCTACCGAGTATCATAGGGCAACAGATTCCAAGGAGCAAATAGAAACAGTAAACACGGATATTGAAGAACATCCAATACAGGAGATGGAAGCACCAATCACAAAAGCACCAGAAGAAGAAAAGATACAAGATGAAGATAGCCTTAAACCAGCACATGTCCATGAGGGAGTTGAGAAAGCTAATGGAAGTGAAAACATTAAAGAACAAGCCATAGATGGAGAGAGCGGCTTGAAGGAAATCTATACAATCTCTGTTGGAGATGGAATACTTGAGAAGGTAAACTTTAATTAGTATAGAAATACTGTGTGATACATATATAGTTTGCCGATTCTTTTTCTTCTCTAGTGAACATTAATTTGAAACATTATTTGATATATAGGACAAAGACTTTGGCCCAGAATCCACCAAATATCTCAAGGAAACAAAGTCCGAGCAGGAGATAGCAACAGTAAACACAAATATTGAAGAAGATCCAATTGGGGAAACAGAGGCCACTGTTACCAAAGCACAAGAAGAAGAAAAGATACAAGATGAAGGTAGTCTTAAGGCAGTAGATGGACATGAAGGAGTTGAAAAAGCTGATGGAAGCGCAAACAATAGAGAACAAGTGATAGATGGAGAAAGCGACTTTAAGGAAATTCATGAAGTATCTCTTGGAGATGATACACTTAACAAGGTTAGCTTTAATCAGTATGCAATTCTATATATATATATATATATATATATATATCATTTAAACAACAACAAAGACAAAACCTTAAGCTGTTAGGATGGCAGAGTAGAGACATGGTTCAAACTCAGGATCATCTGCCATGGTACCATGCTAATTAACGCTTATCCCAAAGCCTTTAGATTCCAAACCATCCCTCCAAATTTCCTAAAGTTCACAATTTACACTCAATATATTCTGTTTAAACCTAAAGCCTTTAGATTCCAAAGCGCCCCTCCAAATTTCCAACTTGGTTGTGACTATGTCTAATTTCATCCACCAAAACTATATCGTCTACAAAAAAACATATACAAAGGGACTTCATCCCAAAAAAATACAAGATGGATATTAATATGAATCATGAATGTGTGTGTGTGTGTGCGCACGGTTTTGCATGTCATATGCTACTTCTTTATCTTCTTTCAGTGAACATCAATCTGAAACTTTTTCTGATAAACAGGTGAAATATTGTAGCCCAGAATCCACTGTATATATTAAGGCAACAGACTCTGAAGAACATATAGGAACAGTAAACACAACTATTAAGGAAGATCCAATAGAGGAAACAGAAGTACCTGCTACAAGAGCACTAGAAGAAGAAGAAGAAGAAAAGATACAAGATGAGGGTCATGTTAAGCCAACAAATGTCTCCGTGACAGTTACTGAAGATGAAGAGGAAAAGATCAAAGAGGATATAAAAGTGGAAGTGGACAATTTTCCTGACAATGCCAACAATGCAATTGTGATACCAGTAGAGTCAAGCTTAGGGGAAGCTCAGATGGATGACAAACCTGTGAAGGATACCAGCTCAGATGAGAGTTTAAAAACAATCAATGCTGAGCCTTGTCCACATGCTGAAGAAGTTGGCAGCACGACTCCTGAAAAAACTTCCTTTAGCTTGGTGTCTCAACTCCCAAATATGAAACACAATTATGTAGAGACAGAGACTGTAACTCCGGAGAAACCAGATGCAGATGAGGAAACCAAAACAGTTTCTGATGCAGTTTTCCAGTCCAAATATCATGGTGTTGAAGAAACGAATGAGACTGGGCAAAGTCTAAGAGTGGAAAATTTGGATGCAGACAGAACAGAAGAAGGAATCAAAGAAGCTTCTGGAACAGTGTTGGAATCCAAATCCCTTGGCACTGAAGCAGTTACCATTGATGAAAACACTGCTGATCAGAATCTCCCTGCAGGAAAGTTGGAAGAGCAACTTCAAACACCATCTTCTAAATTGCTTTCCTGGGAACAGGAGCATGGACCTACAACAATTGTCAACGAAACAGAAGCAATAAAGACAAAGGAAGGGGAGATACTTGATGAAAAGAATATCAGTGATTCTTCTGCCACAAAGGCAACAGAAGGGACATGCTTACAAAAGGAAGAGCAACCTGAAACACCATCTTCTACATTCTTTTCTACAGAACAAGAGCATAGAACCACAACAACATTCAAGAAGACGGAAGAGGAAAACATAAAGGAAGTGGAGATGCTAGATGAGAAGGGTATCAACAATTCTTCAGCAATAAAGGCAACAGAAGAGGCATGCTTGAAGCAAGAAGAGCCCAAGGAGCTCGCATTCTCCAAATTGGGGCTTTTAGATGGAGCTTCAAAATTAGAGACTGCAGACAAAGAAGAATGCAAGAAAATCAAAGAACTAACAAGTCCAATTAAGGACGCTTCCAATCTTAGCTTTGAGACAAGTGAAAAATCTTTGGAAACTATGCTGGATGTTCACAGTCGTGAAGCACTCATTAACTCAGAAGAAGAGATACAGGATGAAGGTATTGTGAAGCCTGAGGGTGTCTCCATCACAGTGGCTAAAGATTCATTTGAATATATTAAAGAGGAAATCAAAGTGGATAATATTTGTGACAAGACTGAAAATGCAACTGCAGAAGTAGTAACAGCAGAACCAAGTTCAGTAGAAGCTCAGCTGAATGACAAGTCAACAGAGGATACTATCTCAGATGACAGAGTCAAAACAAGTACAAGGGAGTCTAAACCACCAGCTGAAGAAGTTGCCAGCATGAAGCTTGAAAAAACTTCCTCTAACTTGCCATCTCAACTCCTAAATGTGGCTACCAAAAATGAAGAGAAAGAAAGTGAAACTCTGGAAAATCCAGATGCAAATGAAGTTGAGGAAACAAAAACAGCTTCTGATGCAGTTTTTGAGTCCAAATATGAGGGTGTTAAAGAAACTGGTGAAACTGGGGGAAGCCTAAAAGTGGAGAAGCTGGATGCAGCTGATATTGAAGAAATGAAAGAAACTTCTGAAATATCATCTAAATCTAAGGCTCTAGGTTTAGTTGAAGTTAGTGAAGATGAAGTCATTGCTGATCAGACTCTTCCTGCAGGGAATTTGGGAGAGCAAATTCAACCATCTTCTTCATTTCTTTCCAGGGAAGAGCAGCATGGAACTACAATCACAGTCAAGAGAACCGAAGAAGAGAACATGAAAGAAGTTAAAACACCAAGTGGTGAAGTACAAAAGCAAGAAGGTAGCACACTAGATCAAGCTTCAAAAGTAGAGCCTCATGTAAAAGAAGAGATTAAATATGCTGATTCTCCTTTAGAAACTGACAAAATCATAAACCTAACAAGACCAATCCCCTCTAATCTCAACTTTGGGACAACTGAAAAGGCTTTCAATTATGTGTCAGAGGTCCAGAGTCATGAAGTACTCACCAAATCAGAAGATATCAATGAAAAGCATCTCCAGACAGCAATGCCTGATTTGAACACTGAAGAAAGTGAGAGCCAATGTAAGAAAACAGTTGAAGCAAATAAAATATCAAGGAACAAAGTTTCTATTGAAGAGGTCAGAGAATTAAATTGTGATTTATTATTTCAGAAGCTTTCCTTCTTTTTTCTGTAATTATTTCTATAGTAAGAAATTGTTATCTGTGTGGGAAAATATAACAGGTCACAGAGGAACAGGAATTTGCCAAAGATGCTAAATCAGTTTCTCTTGGTGAAGAAACGATTATAGAGAGCCATCAAGGATATGAATCAAAATCAGAAGAATATCCAGCAGAGGAGACAAATAAAACATATAAAGCCACAACAGATGCACATCAGCATGAAGCACTCAGGGTACTTTTTTTTTTTCTCTTTTTCCTTTTTCTTTTTAAGTGTAAAGCTGAAGCTTTTTTCTATTATATAGTTGTCTGAAATAATTGACGAGGGCAATGTAAGTGAGGACATTGCCAAGACGATTCAAGTTGAAGATAGAACTGTTGATAATGAGAATGCAGCAGAGAGCTATCTAGATAAAGTACAGGTAGAGACTGTCAAAGAGGCAGCAATGAAACTGGACCTAGAAAATAAGAGTGGCGACACAAACTTCACAAAGGCAACAACGGAATTCATGGCTCTCAAAGAAAAGGTTAGTGACCCTCAATTATCTCCTCCTTCCTTGCCATCAAAACATAAATTTTTAAAAAGGGTTAAAATGTTAGAAAACAAAATGGACTCAAATGTTATAAATTTAACTTTTGGTATGAAATCTCTGCAGAATTTAACAAATGACACATACATGCAGTGATCTTGCATACATTTTTGCTCTAAACAAAATGATAAGGAAGAATTTTGGCTGATTATCCAAAAAAGGAATGTTTTCTGATGAAATCAATTAGACAATAGCTTTTTTCCTTCTTTCTTTCTTTCTTTTTTACTTTTCCCTGAAGATGGATCATGATAATGAATAATTAAATATCTATAGAACCCAACCACATGGACTAATGCACTCAAAATCACCTTGCTCCTTTTTTTCTTTTCCTTTTTTCCCCTAAGAAAACAAGATTACCTTATTCAATGAGGTGCTTTACTGCCAATAAGCCGCTTCTATAAACACTAAGAGTCTTGAATTTGAGGTTTGTGATCAACCTCAAGGAAATATCTTCAACAGCCATATTGACCTTTGAAAGAATAAAAGATATGCCTGGAGCTTGAATAATGGAAGCCAGTATTGAGTCTTTTTCGAATGGTCTCTGACCATCCCCTTAATCATTTCAAAATCCGAATAGGGCCTAATGATCAAAGTAAAATAGAAAGTCGCACGGAATGGATCATATTGAGAAGCCTCTTGATTTCTCTTATATCCAGGGAGCGGGCATAGAGATATTGCAGAAAGAAGGCACATTGGGCATTGCAGAAGTCAAAGAAATCACTCAAAACATTCATCAGTTAGAGACGACCTCTTATGCAGCATCTGAAACAAAGATTCCAGGAGAAGAATGCCCCAGAGAGAACACAGGGACAATCATTACAACAGCCTATGAAGATGTTCAACCAGTGTTACAGCACCCAATTGACAAAGCCTTGGAGAAAGTTGAACTAAAAGATACAAGACCTGGAAAATCTACAGAAGCTGATGCAGAAGTGAGAGAGGTTGAATGTGAAGGAGAAAAAAGAATCGGTGATTTGGGTGAAATATTAACTGAGAAGTCTACATCAGAGGATTCAGCTAAGATTTCATTATCCCACCTCATGCATAGATCCAAGAAAGAAAATTTGCAAGTGACTAAAGACTTGACCAAGGAAAGAGAACCAGTCCCTAGCAAAGAAGAAATGCAAAATCAAGAAGCAGAAACCACAGTTGATGAAACAAAAACAGATAAAGAGGAAGGAGATGAACACAAAAGGACAGACACAGGCTATGATGCTCCGGTGATGGTAGAAACTGCTAAAGACATTGATGTTAAGGTTGTGCACAAGAAACATAATATCCTATCAGGAGTTGGCTCAAAGGTCAAGCATTCACTTTCCAAGGTGAAGAAGGCTATTACTGGAAAGTCTTCTCATCCAAAGACAACATCACCAAAATAAAATACAAAATTAGATTATTTTGGCAGTTGAAAGAAGTCAGATGCAAAGATAGTTATATGAAAGGGCTCGTTCTTAGTTTGATGCCTTGAGGTTTGAGTGTGGTGTGTATTTGTGTGGCTTGTATAAGTTTTGATTCATTATCTGTATATTCAATCAAATAATGACATGTTAGTGTATAGCCAATGTCCATATTGTAAATATTTTTTTGCTTGGACAAACATCCAGATACCATCACATTGATCAGTTTGATTGCTTGTATCAAGAATTCTTGTTTCTAAGATGTTTGAGGGAAAAGCCACAACCATAAAGATGTATGGTGTTATAAGTATTAAAAATCTGTACAGCTAAGATTGTAATGAAATTCATGATCTTATCCTGAGAGGTAACCACGGATTATCAATAAGTGACCAATAGGCATAAACAATGAGCAAAGGAATGGCCGGGAAAAGAAGACAAAGAAGAAGAAGGTACTATGTTGATGTGAAGGCTATGCTTGAAGCAACAACTTAAGTAACTAAAACGGTTTGCACAGTACATGAACAAGAATGACAAAACTGGTCACACTAGGCTACCCTTCTCTGAAAGCTCTGCAGGACCACCTAACACTAGTCTTCGGCCAAAAGAGGCATGATAGGATGCTCATTGAAGTATCAAGAAATTAAAAAAATAATAATAATAACAATTGGTCAATCTGTCAACCATGTTCACCAGAATCAGAATATATAAAATTATAACAAAGAGGTAGCACAAATCAAAACTCAAGACGATAGGAAAGTGTTTAAGAAGGCAAGTTCTTACGTGGCCAGGGCCACTTTTTATATTGCAATGACAGGGTACTATATAAAAGTAGAAGAAGCTACGAGGATAAAATGAATGCCCAGCAAGCATCAGTCAATGAGGTGAAGCAAACATAAAACCTTGTTAGTTGAGTATGCATGCATTTGCATGTGCCACAACAATGATTTTGGTGTTGCTTGTTTCATAATTTCAATGAAATGCTAACGCAAGTAAGATAAAATAAAAGGAAGAGTATAATTATTTAACCAACCTATTCCCTCGTAAAATTTTCAAGGAAAAACCAGTTCCTAGAGATTGACAAAAAAGAAAACCCAGATCAGAAATCATGATTAAAATCAAAATATCCCTCAGAATGCCTAGTATCTACCTGGCAGTGCATGGAAGTGGAACTATGGTTCCTCAACCTCTACAAAAAGCTTGCAAAAGGGAGCCCCATTATTTATTTATTTATTTATTTATTTATTTTTGTGGTATGAATTTCATGCACCATTTTCAGATTACTAAACTTTTCCTCATTGGGATATAGAAATTGTTAAAAAAAAAAAAAATCAAAACTTAAGCATATGATATGCATCAAGGCACAAAAACATTTCATAAGTACGTATATGGAGAGGGAGAGAGAGTACCATTGGAGCAAACAATAAATCCTATCTCTATTCTACTAATAATTTAAATTTACAGTGAATATCAGAAGAAACAAGAAATCCAAAGTTCCTGAACAGCAATCCAAATCCAAATTCAAATTCTGTCTCTAATCTACTAATAGTTGAATGATTGTAATAGAAAATTTGAACATTTTCAGTGAAAAAGAAAAAGAAAAAAGAAAGTGTTCTCAGGATATCACCATAGCTTGTACGGCGTCGTTCTCCGCCCCTGAGCATGAGTCACAACCATTGGCTTCCATGGCTGCCACTGCACAGGTAGTCCATACCAAGCAATTTCTGACGTTGTTAAGTGTTTTTGTTTGGTTTGTGGGAACGAGAAGAATAGAAGTCTCTCTGCAGTGTTTTTGTTGCACAGAGAGAGAGAGAAGAGATTGAAATTTTGAAAAAGAGAGAGATCTAAGGAGGTTTGGTTCTATAATAGAGAAGAGTACCATTTAAAAATGTTCTTACGGGCTTTACGGCGTCGTTTAACAACTGAACAGTGAACGGTATGTCGGTACCAATTCTTTCCTTCCGAAGTGAGAACTTTTATTTATTTATAACAATTAAAAATTGTTATTTTCACAAAAAAAACCTTGGATGACAGGTTTTTATTTGTTGTTTTTTTTTTTTTTTATAATGGAACAGCCTGATTATAATCCATCTTAAAAAATAAATAAAATTGCAAAATATAATAAAACATTAGCCTTTTTTTACTCGTATAATTCTAGTCATGAAAAAAATAAGAATGAAGACGACCTAATACATAAGGCTTGATGCGTTCCCATTCTTAAAAATTTTATTGTCACTCATCTATTTATTTTTGTTGTTTTTTTGTCTGTGCGTGTGACATAATGCATTTTCAAGGAATAAAAAATATAATCAAGATTTTATATGGTTTAAATTTATTCAAATGACTAACAAAGCCACATTAAAAACCACCACAAAGTTTTTAGAAACAACATTAAAAAACCACCAAGAGGAAAAAGAAAATCTATTCAAATTTTTGTTAAACTAATCTGGAATGAATAAATGGGAGGTGCATAGGAAGTAATCGCAAATATATGAGAAGAAATTCAGTTCATTAAATGTTGAACAAATCTTAGAATGAATAAAAGAGAGAAAATTGGTTGATTAAATGGAGTGGAGGAACAATGGGAAGAAGATGAATCAAAAAGAGAGAAAACGCATGAAGAAAGAAGAATGATAAGAGGAAGAAGAGGTGAAAAAGGGGAATGAAGAGTTACAAGAAAAGCGATGATAAGGTGAAAATGTAACAGTTGAAAATTGAAGAAGGCAATAAACCTAATGTGGTATGACAAGAGACTAGCAACATTAATTGCTAATTTGAATTTACAACAATTCAGAATATTCCTGAATTAGCCTAGTACCTTACACATGGGCCATTAAAAAAAATTAAATTGCAAGTTGTGGGCCTTTGTGTGAGACAATCACGATTGTCAAAATTGGGATCCTACGTATGATCGTATGAGGATCGTAGATCGTAGAATCGGATCGTGGATTGTAAGATCCTACGTTATTTGAAAAAACACACACACATATCGGTATCTTAAATAATCACATAAATTATACATTCTTTTATAAAAAAATAATAAAATAATAAAAAACCAAATATTTGCATTAATTTGATGTAATTACCATAAATCACTACATTCATTTGTAAGTATCATTTAAAGAGGTCAAAAACCTCAAAACGTGACATTATTTAGATGTTATTTTTTATTTGGGTCTAACTAACACTCTATCTCTCTACATTGGAATAGCAAAACTTGGTATATTATGATGTTATTTTTCATTCAGATTCAATTGAGCCTTCTATCAAATTAAAGAAGATTACAAGAAACCACAATCATTTGAGATTGTCAAAATCATACGATCTTACCGATCCTAAACGATCGCAAAGATCCTTGAAGGATCCAGATCGTTACACAGGTGGGATCATAAAATCGTAGAATCGTAAGATCTAAGTCGGGATTTTGACAACCATGGAGATGATAGACTAATTTGAAAATGTTGTAAAATTATTGCGATTTTTTTTTTGCTCATGAGGTTTGATATTTTCGTTGCTTTCGCACAAGGTTTGCTTGAAATGGCAAGAGTTTAACATGAAAATTCAATGACAACTATGATGCAAAGGAACTTGGACAACAATTTCCTAGGATAAAAAAAGAACTGATAATATAATATTTAGATTAGTTATATTTGCTATTTAATGGAAACCTATTCAATATAAAAAAAAAAAAAAAAAAAAAATGTGAAAATCTTATGTTTATACCATGACATTTGTAGCATTTTATCTGGACAATCTTGTGCTTGCCATATATAGAAGGAAAATGTAAATACTAAAGGTTGTGTACCACCTACGTTTGCTTGGCATGGAAACATATCATAATATATTGGTTGTGAAAATATGAATTGTAATTTGAAAGTTTGAGTCATAAATATTCCAACTTTTGTTGAAGCCTATAAAAACGACCCAACTTATGCAACAAATTTCTTGCATATTCAAAAGCAAAAGATAAGAAAGATGGTGTACAATGTTTCGTTCCTTGATCATGTGATTAGGATGGTGTATGGTCATTTATATTGGAGGATATTTGTGCGCAAGGATTTTTGCCTCCATGGCTAGTGGCAAAGGTGTTGTTGTCTGTGGTATATCACCTTGCTAATGGTGAATGAATCAATAAAACTACATTTGGTTAAGATTTTTTTTTCTTCCTTATTTTGTGTTTCACACATATTTTCTTTTTAATTTTTAGTACTCATTGTAGTTTACAGTTTACACATCTCTCTCTCTCTCTCTCTCTCTCTCTCTCTCTCCATAGCACAAATGTAGAATCCCTTGACAAACAATCATAAGTTTTCAAATTGCCAAAGCTTGTGCCAGAAGATCTTATAGCATCAAGGCCGAGACCATGATCTTATTGCACAAAAGATGAGTCAAAATATGCCATTTTTTTCAGGCTTTTATTTGACTAATATTTTTACTCTTTTAAGTCATCTGTTAAGAGACTCTTTCAATGACAAAAATATAAAAATCATATAATTACTTATCCACTGAACGTGAACGGTGGCCTAGCTCAATGTCAATAATCCTATTTAACTGTTTCACATGTGGAGTGTATTTCTTCATTAAAAACAAAAACATATGGGGTGTATTTGCTTCGGATCCAAGTCTATCCCCCCTTTAAGTAACACTTCCTGGTCGAAAAATGAATTATTACAGTTTATTTTTCTGCTTAAATTTGGAAGATCTTCATATACAATATCAGGAAAGTACTAACCAAAAAGGTATTGTGTACATGATTTACGTGCACGTCTCCACTTTTAGTTTCTCCATCTTAAATTTATTTTGAGATTTCCAATAATCAGGCAATCACAATTTCCTCTGCTCTTGAAGTTGATCTGGTGCAAAAACAACTTATGTATATCAGAACCCCCACAATAAAGATAGCAAAATAATAATAGAAAGTACACAAAAATAAGGTATCAATAAAACGCATGGCGATGCTCTCTAGATTTATGTCACATATTAGTCAAAATTGTTGATTCAACTGCAGCATAATAGGGGATGAACACAACTATTTGGGGGTTGGAACGTATCAATTTTCAACAATCTAATTTAATTGCGGCCATATTTTCATTTAAAATCCTGTAATCCTGTGTTACCCAAACCCTATGGTTGAACACGCCTCACCCATGTATATGCAGTGGCATGTCATGGATAAGCAAATGGCTCCAGACCAAAATGGTGTAAAATCTCTAGAAAGGTGAATTCAACAGTTGGCTTTATACATGCAGAGAATTCTGGAGCCCATGTAATGCAAGTTAAATCATGAGGCACCAGGGCTGCTTCGTTTATGAGTCAATCTTGTATTTATTTTCCTTGTAGCACCTTCCAATGTAAATGAAAATATATCCCTGGCCAGCAGCACAGTCATCTTATACGCCCAAGCCATCTCAAATGATTTCTCATCTTACATTTTACAATTTGCCTTATTGCCTTTTCATAAAATGGCAAATGGGTGAAGTTGTCCTACAGCTCGTTTGTAAAGTTTTCAACAAAGTAGAGTTTCAGACAACAAAGAATCCCCTTTAGAGTTGCTATACATTACACAAAGCCTACTAACAAGACAAAAAATTTGGCCAATAGCAACTACACCAGAGATCTAAAGGTTAGATACAATACAATACTGCTCTTATCATCTTTAAAAACAGATCAGCTAGTACCCCAATTGCATCAAATTTTTCTATTGATTATAGACTTCTTCACTCATGCCAAACTTAATTCTATCTTTAATATCTCCCCCCTTATTTGCTGAAGAATAATTTCTTCAGTTATAATATTGCTCTTAAGCTAATGGGCTCTAGCCCAACTGGCAACTCTTCTCCTTACAAGTTCTAAAGGTAGGGTAAAATTGTGAGTTCAAAATCTATTAAGGCGTGTGTGTGTTTTACCAATAAAAAAAAATAAAATATTCCCCTTAGAACATGAGGATTTCTTTGTAACGGGAAATGATACACAATAGCAACAAAAGCAAGAGAACACTAAAAGCTGTTCCCCATCTAAGTAACTACTTATGCATACATCCTATGTACAAGGATAGCTCTATATCTCACTTCTTCAATGAATTTATAATTTTATAGGACTTATCAAAAGCTCACCCCATTACAACTTGAATCCATAACTCCCTCAACACTACCGAGTTTCAAGTCTCGGCAGGTATATAGAGACACCAAAATTTTGGAGATGTCAAATCTGTGTTCTATTTGCATCCATCAAAGAACAAAAAATGTATTAAAGTTTATTATTGCATCTACTACACTAAATGGAAAATTCATGTTCACATTGTTTCTTATATTTGTGAGTTCCAGTTAGCTCAACTGGTAAAGTCTCTAATGATTGAATAAGAGGTCCAGGGTTCAATCCTCACCTACACCAAAAACTGATTGGTGCATTAGTCTGATGATAAGACCTATCATCAAGAACGAACATCATAAGTTGAAATTCTCTCAAAAAAAAAACATTGTTTCTTATACTGAATATGGACGGTTAAAGATATATTAGCCCAAGTAGTATTATTGGATTACACATCAAGGATTGGGATTGGTCCTACACTGCAATTGGGCTTCATATCTCCAACATATTCCATAGCAAGAGTTTTAACATTTCATTTATTTTTAACTTCCATTAGAATTTCAATACATTTGGAAGTAGGGTTTTTAAGTTTTAATTTCCATTAGGATGGAATTCTGATCTTGCATTTCATTTTTTAGGATGGAATTATGATCTTGCAAATTTTTGTCATCATCTCTTGATCAAAAAAATTTAATAGTTTTGCCTTGTCCCTTGATTTGTTGTCATCATGTAGTAGCTCGAACACTAGTGTGTTTGGTAGAGTGGATTTTAGGAAGAATGGGGGAAAAAATGAGAGAAAATGAGGGAAAACTTTTTGGAAAGTATTTGGTTGGAAGGGGGAAGGGGGAAGGGGGAAGGGGGAGAGGGGAAAAGGATGGTGGGGCTCAAGTGTTTTCTCCCCGAGTCCACCAAAAAGTTTTCTCTCCATTCGAACACTAGTGTGTTTGGTAGAGTGGATTTTAGGGAGAATAAAAAAAATTAAAAAAAGAGAGAAAATGAGGGAAAACTTTTTGGAGAGTGTTTGGTTGAGAGGAGGAAAAGGGAAAAGGATGGTGGGGCTCGAGTGTTTTCTGCCCGGGTCCACCAAAAAGTTTTCCCCCCAAAATGGGGAGAAAACTAGGTGGGGGAAGTCTGATGGGTAAATGACGAAAATGCTCATGTGCACTTTCGTCCAGTATGTTGCTTCTTCTTTTTTTTCCTTCTTTTTTTCAATTCCAGTTTTTAGTGTTTTTTTTTTTTTTTTTTGTGCTCATTCTCTTTTTTTCTTTTGATTTCCTATGGCCATGGGCACGACCGTGCTTCTTCTTTTTTTTTTTTTTTGTTTAACTAGACATGATTTTTTTTTTTTTTTTTTTGGACATGATTTTTACTTTCTAATAAATTTAGGAGATTGCCTTTTTTTTTTTTTTTTGGTTGATTGTCATTTTTTTGTTTTAATTGGACATCATTTTTTAACAAGGATATATGAGTAAATTTATACAAACTCACTTCTTCCATCCCTCCACTTTTCCACTCCCAACCAAATAAAAAGGAGGAAAATTAAAAAATTTTCTATTCACCCACATCCTCCCACTTTTCCAACCCTCCAACCAAACAGATAAAATGGTGGAAAATTGGGAGGATAGAAAATGGTGGGAGGATGGAAATATGGGTGGATAGAAAAAAAATTTAATTTCCCTCCTTTTTGTTTGGTTGGGAGTGTAAAAGTGGAGGAATGGAAAAAGTGAGTTTGTATAAATTTACTCATATACTCTTGTTAAAAAATGATGCTCAATTAAAAGAAAAAAGTGAAACAACCAAAAATAAAAAATAAATTAATCACCCAAAATTATTAAAAAAAATAAGTCTAGAAAAAAAATCATTTCTAATTAAACAAAAACAAAGCACCACGCCCATGGCCGAGGAAATCAAAAGAAAATAGGGTAAAAAAAAAAAAGAGGCAACGCCTAGAAAAGCAAAAGGTTAAAAAAAATTAAAAAACAAAAAAACAAAGAAAGAGGCTACTGGACGAAACCCATGTGCAAGTACACAGGGGCATTTTTCTCAATCAAGCAAATCAGACTCTCCCCCTAGTTTTCTTCCCATTTTAAGGAGAAAACTTTTTGGTAGGCCCGAGAAGAAAACACCTGAGCCCTACCACATTTTTTTCCTCTCCCCTTTCCAACCAAACACCCACTAAAACTTTTCACTCCACTTTTCTCTTCTAAATTTTCCATCCTCTGTAAAATCTCTCCAAACAAATATACCCGTAAGGTTTTGAGGCATTTCACATATAAGGTTAGGAATGAAATTTTGTATAAATGGAACCCATGAATTTTCCCAAATATTTGTTGTCATCTTATCTTTTTTAGAAGCTCCTAACTCTTATGGATATTATTCCATAGCCATATACATCTTTCGAGATTTGGAGCACGCTCTTAGCGTCTGGCCCTTAAACACTTCATTCACTAAACATGATCAATCTCTTATCTTTATTGAAGATTATTTGCCAATCTAGTTTGGATAATACGGCCTTATAGAAATCCCCCATTCTCTTTAAGCCCAAACTAACATTGATTCTTGGTTTATAAATCGAAGCCCCGCTTTTATTTTAAGGAGCACAATCCACTTGTTTTGGTAGGGCAAAGGTAAAGCATGTGGTTTTAGCAGGGCAAAGGTATTGCATAGATCGGAATGATTGAGGGGACAGATTTAATCGATGCAAGCCTCCCTGCCCGTGTGTTAGGTTATAGACTTTAGATATGTTGTCCCTAGGAGACTATTTTCCCCCTCTAGGCTTATGGTGAACGTGAAATGAAACTACACATTTGCAAGATTACTTCGTTTACTAAGGAGTTTGTTTGTTTTTTTCAGTATTGGCCCCCAGAATATTATGCAACATGGCTCTCAGCCCAAAAAAAATATTCAGAAAACTACGGTTTCGTTTTTGGTTCAGTTTTAATTTTAAAAAATATCTTACATAGTTATCAAAATTTTAGCCACTCAATTGGCAATGTTACACTTCATTTATGTTGTTATAAAGCTTAAGCAACCTCAAGCAAATTAACAAAAGAATAAATTCAAGCCGTGCAAATTCAGGGGGGCAATTCAATTCTCCTCTGATTCCTTAGCTGCTTGAATTTTTTTCTTCCGTTCCTTAAGAAGATCAACGTGAGCCTTCTTCCGTTGTTTGCCAATCTGGGGGAGAGAGACGTTAGTCACAACACAAACGGAAAACATATCATACTCAAAAGATAGTACTTCAGATGGCATATGAAAATTTCAAAGGTAAAAAGACCATTTGAAAATTGAATAAAATCCACTATTGATCCAACAATAGGACAATAATAGTAAACCAACACCTAGGAATATATATATATATATATATATATATATGTAGTAGCTTCACTAAATCATACATAAGAATCAAGAAACAATTAAATTAGACTTGTAAATCACTTGCCAATCAGATGAAGAAGAAATTTGATGCACTTAACTCTCTCCCCAATTCTCTGCTTCCCTCTCTCCTATTCCATTCTCCTAAATTCTCTACCTACCTCCTTAACAATCCCGCCCCCATCTCTCTCTGAAGAAATCTAGTGGATATCATTACACTATTATTCAAATGATATTTGTTCTAGAAGCATTCAAGTACAAAAGGCACTAAAATTTCTAGGATGGCTTGGACTATATGATACCAACACCTAATCTTTCACAGTTAAGTATATGTATAACAACCTCAACAAAAGGTTTTGATGTTACACAATCAGATTACACTTACTTTGTCATCTTAAAAGTTGCCTACTTAATTATACATTATTAATGGTAACATCCAGAAAAACTTCAGTATCCACCTGTTTGCGCAAATAAAAGCAACCTTTAAGTGCTGCATTTGATCCTGACTAAACTAAACAATGAGATATTCATGGCTACAATATACTCAGATGATGAGCAAACAGCTTGTAGATTTGGACAAAAAAAAGCTTTGTTTAAGATCAACTATGAAATGCTTGAATATTAAACATTTTTTTGAAAGGTAAGACGTTTTATGAATCAAATCAAAATATTAACAAAAGATTAATGAAATTCAGTATCCAGATATACTGCTGTTAGCTGATTACATAAGTTATCCAAGACAGCATAGATCCATAAGCTCAGAGACATGCACTCTTTTTTGCTATAAAACAATAAAAACTGCTTAACCAATAAAGTTACCTGCATGGCTTCATAAATCTTCCTCTTCCTACGAGACATCACAGTCTTAGACATGTTTGCATAATCCTCAACAATTTGTTCTAAATCAGGCTCAGATTCTTCCCTAGCCTCTGTCTCTTTTGAAGAGCTCTGCTTATTATCTGAGGGAGTTGAGGAGTTCTGGACACCCTCAACTTCCATTTTCAATTCATCAAGATAGCGGTTCTGCTCAAGAATCATCTACATCCATTCCAAATTTGATCATTCCAACAGGGACATAGTGATGAACATGAAATAAAATTGCATAAAATCTGTCTATAAATCACTGTCCTGCATATGGTTGCCACACAATTCAATTAAGTTAAAACAACACCTACCTTGCGCTTTCTCTCAGCAGCTTCACTAGCTTCTGCTCGATCAATAATACCTTCAGATAGTAATTTCTGAGGATCTTCAAGATCTTCGTTTCCTACGCCTGGTAATGGAAGGACTTCTTTTCTAGCAGCAGCCTGCAATCGTTTAATGGTCTCTGCATACTCAGGAACATAACCTTCGGACTCATGGTCAACAAAAGGTGATAAGTGTGGAGGAGGAATCCTGTAGACAGTATCAATACATTATTCATTGATATTGATATTACAAAATGTGAACCAGCTTTTACCTTAAAAGTAACAAGGAACACTATCAATTTTTAATATTAAAAAATAGTTCATGGGATTGACACTAGCAGATAGGGAGGCTCACAAAATACTTTTTCTCAAGTAATATGATTTTTTGTGCACAACGCATAGTAAATAAAAACTCCAAAACGATAATAGCAAAGGTCAGAGAGGTAAACATAGCTAAAGGCAAATCATGGATGCATCTAAAGGGACTTACTTTCCCACCATATAATCCTCTGTTGGCAAAATGACGCGTGCATTTACACAATCATACACCCATTGTGGTTGCACATATTCTCTGGAGAGGGATGTACGAACCAGTGTTGGCCGGTCAACAATCTGAACATACAAAACAAATACTCAGTATGAATTATCGTGCTTAAACACATTTCAACAAATTCTATATATGCGTGTTCTAATCCATAAATGTTGTATCTCGTATAATGATTTGTTTAATACCAAACCTTATGAGTAATGCTCTGATCATCTTCCTTAAATGGAGCTCCCTCTCCCTCCCAGGAAACAACACCACCAAAAGCAGGAATAACAAAAAGCAAGGACTCTCTAGGGACCTGAACATAACAACATTAATTTATTAAAACAGAGAATAATCATCTGAAACAAAGAAACAGCATAACCTAAAATAAGAAAGAGATTATTAAATTAGAGCAAGAACATTTATGTATGCCTAATTCCATGCAAAAGCAGAAAAATGATTCAAAAACAGATACACAATCGCTCTTGAATGTTAAGTGAACTTTCAGGCACTAATTGAACGCGCTGATGCCAAATTTTAACAAACAGAAAATAGTGGACAACTTTTTGTTCCACTCTTTTATGCATTCACACGCATAGTGGGCCCAGACTCCTCAATCCCATCTTAATATAAAAACCAAAAAAAAAAAAAAACACACAAAGAAAATAGCTAATCATCTCTTTAAGGTCAATAATGAATGGCTGATCTGACCTCACGGCTCAAGAAGAATTTCAGATTCCTAAAGAGTTTTTTACACTCCCTTGTATCATCATCCTCTTCACCATCACCAGCATCATCTTTGACAAGGCGCATCAACGCACCAGGTTCATTGGAAGGAAGTTGATGTTGAAGTTGAGCTAGTCTTAATTCGGATTCATCAGATGCTGTCCCAACCTTTTGGGTCTCAACTTGCTCAGATCCAGATGTACTAGAAACTTGAGGCTCCACCACAGAAGTTCTAGAGTTCACATCAAAGTATCTAGACAATGCATAAAGATCTGCATGATAGATTAAATACTAAAGTGAATTAATAATCTAAAAAAGAAATAGACTAGAGCATGAACTACCTACAAAATTATAAAATTACAAGCTCTATGCACAGCTTCAAGCTGCTAAAATCTCTGAACGAGAACGTGGAAATTTCTGTGGACTGAACAGTGAAAAGCATACCTGACGCTAAAGCTTCCAACCGAGGATCAAGAATGGGTGGATACTTTACATTTATCGAATGATAAAGGCGATAATTAATAAAGGCAAGGAGAGTCTGCACCCAAAACGAACAAGCATGATAGAAAAATGAGAAGAGGGACATATTAGACATAAATCTGGTGAACAAAAGATCATTTTGTCTTAGAAGATTAAAAAGAACAAAAAAGGATTGGAAATATAAAATATCAGCATCCAACATTAATCAAACTTTCTGCTTGACAAAGCTGTGTCTCTAACAATTTTTTTCTGCTTTAGTAATAATAGGACATTGGTGGGTGCACGACTTCAACCTCTCTTGCATTTGTTTCTCTCGGTTTAGGGGACTCCTTCCCCTCTTTTATAAATAAAATAAACATAAACATTTTCCCATAAGAAACAAAAATTTTATTAGAATAAAGGAGATACCTCATACACAAAGCTCTCCTCAAAAATTAAAAAGAAAGGAAATCAATAAAATTTACATTAGAATGCTTGTCATTTGTGTCAAGGCAAGGGCACAAATAATCTCAAAAACGCTGATTTCAACTAATAACAAAGAGCTCCACACCATTAAATGTATGATTATTTCTCTCCCTCTAGATTGTCCACATTAAACAACGGGGTAGTATTCCAAAAAATATAACTTCTGTGCCCACCAAACTAGTTTATCCATCCTCAAAGTACTCCAAACAAAGAAAATAAAAGACCACAATTTATTGACAACTCAATGGTGCACAAACAATTGATCCACAGTTCCACTACAACACCAACCCACCAAGTTCATACCTCTTTGAATAAGATTATCACCTGTCAAAACCTTATTGCTCTAAATGCTTTTCCAGGGAAATTGCATACCATTGGAACATCTTAAGACCTCGTGAAAGGAGTGTGAACATCAAAGTTACCATTGTTGTTAGGCCTCCACCTCAACCAGTCAAGGCCCTCACCACTATGGATGTTTAAGACATCATCATGCACAGAATCAATTGAATCCAACTTCCAATCATAGAAAGCTAGTAAAAACTTGAAATTGCATTGACGAGTACCCTAGCTAAATAATAGTGAGCAGAAGCATCTTTATCCACTCAAAGTATAAATACAACTCTTTCAATGCTAGTTACCCCACCATGTTTCATGCCAAAACCTCACTCTTATACCATCCCTGAACACATGATACTTCTTAGCCTACAAACCCATCCCAACCTCCCTAGATACTTCTCCAAAGGCTACAAAATAGCTCAATTGTCCAAAAAGCCTTTGAGTATTTCATTACCTCAAAAAAGCATTATGTCATTACCATGACCAGCAATATTATGAAATGACAAGAAATATCCATTAAATCAATAAATCAATCCAGTCCATCTTTTCTTTTCTTTTCTTTTTCTTTTTCTTTTTTTTGGTGTTTGTGGGTGTTTTTTTTTTGGGGGGGGGGGGGGGGGGGTGGTGTTAATTATCCACCACAAGATTCACAAGTGATATCATGAAACCTTTTTCCCTTGTAAGTGCAAATTTATGACACGAACAACAAATACAAGAAAACAAAACATAGGAACCATAAAAACCGAACCTCATAAACTTCCAGGAAATTTAGCATGACGTTGAAGTCAACATCATCTGGCATAACTTGCTGGAGTGCATGAGGGGTCAACCACGTGATCTTTTGACCTTCAACCTCAGCCTTCAAGGACAAACAGCATAGAGATTTAACAGCTATAAACAAAAATAATTTTCAAGTGACTAACGGGAATATAGCAATACTAGACAATGAGCAACAGTACCTGATAATATATGCCTTTCACAGATACAAAGGTTTTTCGTAATTTATGAGTACGAGAGATGTATGCTTGCCATTCATGACTCAATCTAGCAAATAAAAATGATTCAGAAAGTAAATAAGTACCAGTGAGATTGTAAGCCTATATTGTAAAATTATTAAACCACTTTTTTTTTTTGGGAGGGGGGGGGGGGGAGAATAGGATAGCTAGTATATATCCAAATGCCATTTCCACCTCACCGGCCCTTCTTTTTTAATATATATACTACCTTCGACATTTGTGAATGCGCTGCACTTCAATTTTTTCCCTCTCCAATGCTGGTAGTGCTGCAAAAAGGTGCACCATTGTGAGACAATCATCCAAATCTCTAAGCGCATCAATGTACGTCGGATACCTACAATTCAAGCAATGATTATGACAACAAATGTCAGTGATTTTTATCAGAAGCAGCCTTTAATCATATCTTTCAAAGCAAATGGATAGAATTAACAAACCTCTCCCGTATAACTTTGTCTAGCTTATAAGTAGGTGTGCGGGTTCGCAAACGTTTAGCAAGATCAGGGTTCTTCTTCGCCTCAGCTTTCTTTACCTTCTTCTCATGTGCCCTCTTGTCTCTAAATATCTCAAGTAAAGGCTCACGCTCCAAAAATGAAATATCCTTCACGTGATAATAAGTGTGGTGATTTCCTTTCACCTTCTTCTTTGGCTCCCGGGGGAATATACCCTTGAGAATGCATAGTCTCCTACAATTTTCAAGCAATTAAAATAATGAATTCATAGTCATAGAAAACTTCACTTTTCCAACAAAGTAAATGTCACCTGCCCCAAACAAAAGCTACACTACTGCCCATGACAATAACACTTTCTTTATTTGTTGCACATTCAACACCCGCCATCTTGTTACACTACAAGGTCAATAGTACAGAACTAATAGAACCGCGGAAAAATTATATAAGTGTGGCCAACACCCAAACAATTTGGGACTATGGCTTGGTTATTGTTGTATGAATAGTACTAAACACATAAACAGACAACTCAAAATTACAGAGCCTTGTAACCCAACCGGCACCTCCTCGTGTTTCCAACGGGGACATCCAAGGTTCAAATATACGCAATTTATATATTATTACCCAAATTCATAGACTTACAAACCTAAATACATAATAAAATGCAACACAAACACACATAAGCATAAACTAACATATATACATTTTTACACACACATAAGCACATGTATACATATATACAAAACTTGAATGTATGTGAGAGAGAGAGAGAGAGAGAGAGAGAGAGAGAGATGGAGGGACCTGAAAAGTGGAAGATTAACTTGGAGATGCTTTACAGCTTGAGACCTAGTGACATATTTAGCAGCGTTTCCTTCCTTCTTCTTTCCCTGGAAAAGCAACAAATTTTGACGGAAAAAGCGTGAGAAAAATATATAGATTTTTATCGTATATATCAGAAATTTTTGATTTTATAATAAACTCTGCGGTGGACGTAGGAACTTACGGCAGGCCTGTAGTGTTTCTTTGCCTTTGGCTTTGAATTTTGCTTCGGCTTTGAGTCGGGTTTCGCCATTGTTTTTACAGTGAAAGCTCGCTGCGAAACAGGGAGCGAAAAAGAAAGAAGGGACAATGGAGGCTGTTATGAGAGATATGTATTTTAGTTTAGGGTTTTAGGGGCGGGGCGGTTTATATTGGATCGGGTTGTACCGGTTTCATTGTGACCCGCTTTTGAGATGGTCTAAGTTCAATTCACGTTCCTTCGCTGCTTTTTATAAGAGCAATGTACACACAAATTAAGGACAAATTTTTACATATGCATATATGGGAAACTTGTGATAGGACTCATCATTATTGACACTAGTGTGTAATTCTGTACATATGCATGGGTATATTTTAAAACAATCACAATTACATATTATATGTAATTATGTTTTTTATGATTTATTATATTGGACTCCTCGTTTTTAACATTAAATTAACTAATTTGGCACAAAAATTTAAATTCTAATTAAAATTCAATTTTTACCTAAATTAACTCACTTGGTACAAAATTCTAAAATTTAGATTAGATGAGACACGTAGCGTAAAATTAGACACTAATTGAATTCCAATTGAAAATTTAATTAAATTTTCTCTCTGCTTTACCTATTATTATATAATATATATAGATTATTTATTCGCTTAAGAAATGTTATGTCCATAATATTTTAACAATATTTTTGTAATAAATTTTAAGTGACAAGTTGTTACTGGTTATTATTGTTAAGCCAAAAAAGTAAATTCAATGGTAGGTTCAAATTTGAACCAATAATAGTTTACCACCTATAATTTGTTGTGAAAATGTTGTGAACATAGTACTTCTCTATTTGTTTACCATTAAAAATTTGTCACATCAATAAGTGTCAATTTTTTTGTGTCTACAAACTTTCAATAAAACAGAAAATAACAAAAATACAAATAATTGTGATAAAAACCTATCTACAGATTTTTAAAAATAAAATATATTATTGAATTATAAGGTATTTGTAGGGGCCTAAGCCCAGTTTTAGTGTTGGGCCTTGGGCCTATCCGAGGAGAGGTGCCTCCTCGGATAGCTTGGTCATTGGCCGTACCTGGATCTCATTGGCCAAAGTAGGCTTCTAAGAGGCTCCAACAATAGATGGATGCTCCAGAGGCACAAGAAAAAGCAAAAACTAGGGGGCCGCCTAAAGAAGAGTTACGGCCTCCACATTTAATGCACAACAGCTACTTTCCTGGTCGCATTTATGTGGAGAAGACTCCTGAACAATGTTGTCTTGGCTACTACGACTCACAGAAGCCAGAAGGAGTGTCTGATGTGACAGATAATCAAGTAATGACTTGGATGACCAACAAGTGGAGGTTCCGAATCATCCAAAGGGGAGTATATAATATAGAGGACCCCTAAGTAAGGAGGAGGAAGAGGAAAATTTGGAAGAAGTCTTGAAGGTAAAATAGAGAAAGGACCAATCTTCTCGGACTGTGCCGAGGACACTTCTTACAAGAAACTCCTGTAACTTTCCTTTTTATATTAACATAACAGTATTGATTTATCATCAAACTCACTGCAACCCAGCTTTTCAACCCATTTCTCTACAAATTTATTGTTTGGGCTAATTGGGCTTGAGCTCACACATTGCGTTGGGCCTAAAACTCAAACCCAGTCCCCACAATTGGCGCCGTCTGTGGGGAAGGCTTCGCGAAACAGTGAGTGTAACGGACAAACATGGTGAGGTCAAATTCACGTCAAGCGGAGTTAGCAAAGTCTCAACAACAGGATGGCTTCTTGAACCTTGAACGCGAAAAAGATCGTGAGGCCAGCACACATACCTTGCATGGTAACAGAAGTCGTCCTAGAGTGAAAAGCCATGCCTCCCGGAGATCGAACGACAACAAGGCTCTGCAGCTGCAAATCAACGAGCTAAAAAGAAAGTTACGCAACGCCCAACGAAGGCGAGACTCATCCAGCTCCAACAGCTCCTCCGAAGATGAGGGAGACGATGACTACAGACAAAGGTCAAGAACTCCCCTGAGCGAGTCTTTCTCTCATGAAGAGGAGTACCATCGCGGGCATAAGAACAAGGGCTCGTCTCATGGAGACCCAAGAAGTGACGCCATAAGTAAAGCATTGCACCAGATCTCCAGGTCGCCTTTCACGCGTAAGATCGAGGCAGCAAGGCTCTCACGGCGTTTCCACCAGCCCACGTTCACCATGTATAACGGTCAAACGGACCCCGTAAAGCACGTTAGTCACTTCAACCAGAGGATGGCAATCCACTCCAAGAACGAGGCTCTAATGTGCAAAGTTTTTCCGTCTAGCCTGGGACCTGTGGCAATGAGGTGGTTCTATGGCCTGAAGGCTGAGTCCATAGACTCCTTCCAAGAGCTGACCAGGGCGTTCGGCTCTCGCTTCGTCACATGCAGCAGTCCCCCGGCCCTTAGGCTCGTTGTTGTCCCTGTCTATGCAAGAAGGGGAAACCCTAAAAGTCTATTCAGACAGATACTAGGAAATGTTTAACGAAATAGACGGGGAATTCGATGACGTCACTATCGGCACCTTCAAGCTCGGCCTGCCAGCCGAGCACGGGCTGAGGAAATCCTTCACAGGCAAGCTAGTTACTAGTGTACGTCAACTTATGGACCGCATCGATAAATACAAGAGAGTTAAGGGGGACCAACTGCAGGGGAAAGGAAAGGCTAAGGTTATCCCCCATGAGCGGAGGGATTTCTGGTCGGACAGATACAATGAAAGCCGACCGAGGAGAGAGCTGGCAGGACAGGCAGTTAACACCGTGTTCCGAGAACCGGTGTACCAAGTCCTGGAAAAAATCAAGCACGAACCATTCTTCAAGTGGCCACCCAAGATGGCGGGGGACCCTATGAAGCGTAACAGGAACCTGTATTGCCGATACCATCAAAAGCCAGGGCATACCACCGAGGATTGTAGGAACTTACGGAGCCATCTGGACCAGCTTGTCCGAGAAGGACGGCTAGGACACCTCCTGCATCATACCAATGGTACGCAGAACCAACCCCGTGCCGACATGATCATAAGGCCCCCGGTGGGCACAATTAACGTCATTCTCGCAGCCCCGGGGAGGACCGGCTCATGCCCGTCAAGGGTGATGTCTGTGGCCCGGCCCACGGCCAAGGACAGCACTTCGAGTTAGAAGAGGGCCAAAGTAGACGGCATGCCAGTCCTAAGCTTTTCCAAAGAAGACAAAGTCGGAACCATACAGTCTCATGATGACGCGTTAGTGGTGACGCCTGGGATCGTTGGGTATGACGTGAAAAGAGTAATGGTGGATGGAGGAAGTGGCACCGAGATTATGTACCCCGACCTCTATAAAGGACTTGGCCTTAAACCCGAGGACCTGGCGCCCTATACCTCTCCTCTCATGAGCTTTGATGGAAAAATGGTCGACCCGAAGGGCTAGATTAGATTACCCATCCAGGCGGGCCCGGAGGTAGTGGAAGTAGACTTCATCATGGTGGACGCGTATTCACCCTACACAGCCATCGTCGCTAGACCCTGGCTCCATACATTAGGGGCTGTCGCCTCCACTCTGCACCAAAAGGTGAAATTTCCCTCCGGGGGGCAGGTCATGAAAATCGTCGGGTGTCAAGCCACAGCAAGGCAGTGCTTGGTGGCAGCCATTGCGTACCGGCCTGAGGCGGAGCCTTCAGCCTCTGCCCAAAAAGACTTATAACAATCAAAGGACCCAAGACCACAAACTAGTGAGCCCGCCAAGGGGGCAAAGTGCGAGGAGTTAGAGAAGGTGGTGATTGGTGATGACCCTGAAAGATTCTTATAAATCGGCTCTCAGCTGCCTCCTCAGGAGAAGAAGGAACTGGCCGAGTTCCTTAGAGAAAACCTGGACGTATTCGCGTGGGATGCTTACGAGGCCCCGGGGGTTGACTTGAATTTCGCATGCCACTACCTAAATGTCAACCCCTCCCTTACCCCCAAAAAAGCAACCCCCTCGGCGCCCGTCCAAGGAGCACGCCGACACTGTGAGGGCCGAACTGATAAAGCTCAAGAAAGCAGGGGCTATCAAGGAAGTTTTATGTCCCGAGTGGTTGGCTAACACAGTTGTTGTTAAGAAGAAAAGCGAAAAATGGCGGGTTTGCGTGGACTTCACAAACCTGAATAAGGCTTGTCCAAAAGATCCCTTTCCCATGCCTCGGATAGACCAGTTGGTGGATGCAACCGCGGGTCACCCTCGGATGAGCTTCTTAGACGCCTTCCAGGGGTATCACCAAATCCCATTAGCTCTAGAAGATCAGGAGAAGACCGCTTTCGTCATGCCCACAGGGAACTACCACTACAAGGTGATGCCTTTCGGGCTGAAGAATGCAGGATCCACCTACCAAAGGATGATGACCAGGATGTTTGAGCCACAATTGGGTAAGAACATAGAAGTATACATAGACGATGTGGTGGTAAAGAACAAGAAGGTGCCTAACCACGTAGAAGACCTCAGAGGCATCTTTAAAATTTTGAGGAGGCACAAACTGCTCCTTTACGCCTCCAAGTGTTCATTTGGAGTAGGATCAGGGAAATTCTTTGGCTACATGGTCACCCACAGAGGGATCGAAGACAACCCCGACCAAATCAGAGCTGTTAACAACCTACAGCCCCCTCGGAATCCTAAAGAGGTTCAGAAACTCACTGGAATGATCGCCGCACTGAACCGGTTTATTTCACGGTTAGCGAATAGGTGCAGACCATTCCTCCTCCTTAATGAACAAGTGAAAAGGGTTCGAGTGGACCAAGGAGTGTGACTCGACCTTCCAACAACTCAAGGAGTACCTCGCTCGGCCACTAGTCATGTCCTGCCCCGAGGCCGACGAGGTCTTGTTCGCCTACGTCTTTGTGGCACCACATGCGGTAAGCCTAGTGCTGATACGTGTGGACGATGAGATACAACGACCGGTTTACTAAGTAAGCAGATCTTTGCACGAAGCCGAGATTCGTTACTTGCCACTAGAGAAGGCCATCCTGGTGGTGGTCCACGCCACGTGAAAGCTCCCCCACTATTTCCAGGCTCACACGATTATCATTCTGACATAACTCCCGCTCAGGTCCGTGCTTCGGAGCACTGACTATACTGGGAGAATTGCTAAGTGGGGAACGATTCTAGGGGCTTTTAACATCAAGTACATGCCCTGCACCTCGGTCAAGGGCCAAGTCCTTACAGATTTGGTGGCCGAGTTCGCCGAACCCTAGTTAGAAGGAATAGCCGAGGCATCTGACACTGATTTCAAGTCAATCGCCATGGTCTCCCTCTAGGGGCCCGCTTGTTGGAAGGTGTGCATTGATGGGGCGTCGAACCAAAGGGGTTCCGGAGTGGGGCTAGTCTTGACTTCTCCCAAAGGGCTTGTTATCGAAAAAGCACTGAGACTGGGCTTTTCGATCACGAATAACGAGGCCGATTATGAGGCCCTACTAAAAGGGATGTCCATGGTCAAAAAACTTGGCGACAAGAAGGTGAGCATATACTCAGACTCAGGGCTGGTCGTAGGCCAAGTAAACGGAGAGCTAGAAGCAAGAGAAGGAAGAATGCAGGAATATCTCGACCGAGCCAAACTTCTACAGTCCCATTTTGACTCCTTCACCCCGCAACACATCCCTAGAAGCAGGAACACGCACGCCGACTCTCTGGTCAAGCTAGCCACCTCCTCGGCTCAAGACATTCCCCGGATCATACTCGTGGAGGACTTGCACGCGCCCGCGGAGATGAAAAGAAATGAAGCCTACGTCCATCAAGTCAGGGTAGGGCCCAGCTGGATGGACCCTGTAACGCTATTTTTGAAAGATGACCTCCTCCCCGAGGACAAGGGGGAGGCCGACAAGATTCAAAGGAAGGCCTCGCGGTTTTGGCTGTCGGAAGACCAGAGGCTATATAGACAGTCTTTCTCCAGGTCGTACCTGCTGTGTGTACATCCTAAGGCAACAAAGTTGCTCTTGGAAGAGATGCATGAAGGGATCTGTGGGAGTCACACCAGAGGAAGATCCTTGTCGCATAGAGCCATTACCCAAGGCTACTAGTGGACCAATAAGAAAACGGAAGCGCAAGAATACACGAGGAAATGCAATCAATGCCAGAGGTTCACACCAAACATACATCAGCCGGGCAGAATCCTTAATCCCCTATCTAACCTATGGCCCTTCGCTTAGTGGGGCTTGGACATCGTAGGCCCTTACCCCAAAGCTGTCGAAAACAAGAATTCCTTCTTGTCGGCACAGACTACTTCACCAAGTGGGTAGAGGCCGAACCACTGGCAAACATCAGAGATGTACACGTCAAGAAGTTCGTCTGGAGGAACATCGTCACCCGATTTGGGGTCCCTCATACCCTTATCTCAGATAATGACCTTCAGTTCGACAACAAAGCCTTCAGACGATACTGCTGCAGCCTTGGGATCAAAAATCTCTACTTCACTCCCGCTTACCCCCAGGAGAACGGGCAAGCCGAGGCCGTAAACAAAACTATAGTGAACGGACTCAAGAAGAGGTTGGACGATACGAAGGGAAAGTGAGTGAAAGAGCTACCTCACGTCCTCTGGACGTACCAGACTACACCACAGAGGTCAACGGGGGAAACTCCCTTCTCGTTGACTTATGGGGCCGAGGCCGTGATCCTGTTGGAGACTGGCTTCCCAACGTTATGAACCACCTGTTTCAATCCAAGCACTAATAACGAATTGCTGGAGAAAGGTCTGGATCTGATAGACGAGCAAAGGAAAAGTGCAAGGGTCCAACTTGCATACTACCAGAACAAACTCAAACAAGGTTACGATGCCCACGTAAAGTTAAGGCCCTTAGCAACGGGAGACCTAATGCTGAGGAAGGTCGTGGGCAACACCAGAAACCCTGCCTGGGGAAAGCTAGGACCAAATTGGGAGGGTCCTTATCGCATCACTTCCGTGGCAGGCATAGGTGCGTACTACCTCGAAGACTTGGATGAAAAAACTGTACCACACCCGTGGAATGTAAATAACTTGAAAAGGTACTACTATTAATGAAAGTTCATTTTGTTCCTTACCTGTCTATCATTTAGCTGATCCATAACACTACGACACATTTTATAAGTGTTCAAACAGAATCCAAGTCAATGTTGGGTCCTTGGACCACGTTTTTTGGGGAAATTAACACTACGACACATTTTATTAGTGTTCAAACAGAATCTAAGTCAAGGCTGGGTCCTCGGACCGCGTCCTTAGGGGAAATTAACATAACGTCACATTTTATAAGTGTTCAAACAGAACCTAAGTCAATGCTGGGTCCTCGGACCATGTTTTTGGGGGAAATTAACACTACGTTACATTTTATAAGTGTTCAAACAGAATCTAAGTCAAGGCTAGGTCCTCGGACCATGTCCTTAGGGGAAATTAACACAATGTCACATTTTATAAGTGTTCAAACAGAACCTAAGTCAATACTGGGTCCTCAGACCACGTCCTTGGGGGAAATTAACACTACGACACATTTTATAAGTGTTCAAACAGAACCATAGTCAAGGCTGGGTCCTCGGACCACGTCCTTAGGGGAAATTAACACAACGTCATATTTTATAAGTGTTCAAACAGAACCTAAGTCAATGCTGGGTCCTCAGACCACGTTCTTGGGGGAAATTAACACTACATTACATTTTATAAGTGTTCAAACAGAACCTAAGTCAATACTGGGTCCTCGGACCACGTTCTTGGGGGAAATTAACACTACGACACATTTTATAAGTGTTCAAACAGAACCTAAGTCAATGCTGAGTCCTCGGACCACGTTTTTGGGAGAAATTAACACTACGACACATTTTATAAGTGTTCAAACAGAACTTAAGTCAATGATGGGTCCTCGAACCACGTTCTTGGGGGAAATTAACACTACGACACATTTTATAAGTGTTCAAACAGAATCTAAGTCATTGCTCGATCCTCGAACCACGTTCTTAAGGGAAATTAACACTACGTTACATTTTATAAGTGTTCAAACAGAACCTAAGTCAAGGCTGGGTCCTCGGACCACGTCCTTAGGGGAAATTAACACAACGTCACATTTTATAAGTGTTCAAACAGAACCTAAGTCAATGCTGGGTCCTCGGACCATGTTCTTGGGGGAAATTAATACTACGACACATTTTATAAGTGTTCAAACAGAACCTAAGTCAATGCTGGGTCTTCGGACCACGTTCTTAGGGGAAACTAACACTACATTACATTTTATAAGTGTTCAAACAGAACCTAAGTCAAGGCTGGGTCCTCGAACCACGTCCTTAGGGGAAATTAACACAACGTCACATTTTATAAGTGTTTAAACAGCACCTAAATTAATTATGGATCCCCGGACTACGTGCTTACATGAAATTAACGCTAAGTTATTGCATACGTTGGCATTCTGTGAGATTACTTATATTCATTAACAATATTGCATTAATGCTAAACAACAGTAAACCTCAAGGAAGAATAACAGTGAACTAAAGGATAGAACATTTCCATTAAACACAAAAAAGAGTACACTGTTTTTCCAAGGGTGAACCACCCTTACAAAAGATGTAAAACAAAACTCTTACGGCTAAGTCTTCAGCTGAGGCTCCTCGGAATCAGCAGCCCTAGGAGGCACATCGTCTGTTTTGGGTTCAGCCTCGGCATCCTTGGCCTTGGAGACTACCTCACTGATGGTGAGCTCATCTTCAGAGAGCTGAACCTTCGGAGGAGGTTGGCCCTCCTCGCCCACCTCTACCCCCTCGGGAACCTTGGCACCAGTAGCAAGGGCTTCGATGGAAAGAAGGGGCTCAGGGTCAGCAACTTCTTGGATCTCCTCCGGGAAGAAAACGCTTTCGGCCCTCCTAAGCTCCGAGTTTGCAGGAACCCCTGCCCGGTCCATAGCTACTCCCCAGGACTCAGTGCAGTAGTCCCTACACACCACGGCCACCTCCTCAACAAACCGCTTCTCCATATCATGCACGCCTCGCTCATAGGACGCCTCCACCGTGGCCTCGACGGCTTCCCTGGCCATCCTAGTAGCCTTTTTGGCCTTCTGCAGCTCAGCCATCAGATCAACAGCCCTCTGTTTTCCTGTGGCCAAATTAATCTCTGTGATGTGCAGTTGCTAGCGCTGGTCCGCAGCTTGCCTCTCCGCCGTTTCAGGCCGACCTGGGCGCTCAGACGAGCCTTCTCAGCCTCCTTCAGCTTTCTGGACAGGTCGAACTTCTCCTGCCTTAAGGCCCCAGCCTGCCTCTCAACCTCCTAGCGAGAGCGGACCTCGGCTTTAACGTCCTCGTTGGCCTTTTTGATCCATTCCTCGGCCACGAAGACTTGCTGAGTGACCTGCACATTGACAACAAGAAAATGATAAGGATCGACATGAGCACGTGACTTAGTTTGCAGCCAAGGAGTGCTAGCGGGCTTACCATTGCAAGGTCCCTCTTTAAGGACAAGAAGAGGTCCGGCTGCTTGATGCGCCGAAGGCCTTCCATGTCCCTAGGAAAGAGGAGGGGCTGCTTCAAGACCTCGGCCAGAGCGCCAACATGCTCCCTCTAGGACTCCCAGATTGTGGTGTCCCAGGGGATAGTAGTGCCCCCCACCTCCAGCCGAAGGGCCCAGATACGCTGCACACGGCTCGAATCGGCCTCCTCGGAGACCTCCATCGACCGGTCCCTCTTGTCATAGGGGTCTGTGGATCGCTTCTATTGCTTTCCCCCCCTTGGGGGCGGCACCTCTCCCTCCTCAAGGACCTCCTTGGGCCTCTTCTTCTTCAAATTTTCTTTGGCCTTCTGCCTTGGATCTGCAGGGAGCTTAGGTGGTTGGGGAGGCAAAGTGGAGGCAACTTGGGTCTTGGCAACCTCCTTGGAGGACGATCCCACCCCTTGTTCCTTTCGGCAATTAGGCCCCTCAAGCTGGTCCTCTGCTTCAAATCCATCCCTTCCTCTTCCTTCTCGGAGTTGGGGTCTGGCCGAGCAAGTAGCAACCTTGGGCGATGATCAACCTGTGACTCCTCAATTTCAGTCTCGGAGTCCAAGATATCGACGGCCTTCTCAACGGGCTCCTCTTCAAACCTAAATCGGTCGATCTCGGCGTCTAGGGACTGAGGAGACGGTGCGAGTCCTTCACTTGGAGCAAGAAGCTGCCTACGGATGGGTAGGGGTGGCAAAGTAACGGGGGGAAGATCCCTGTCAGCCAAAAAGTTGGGCCTGGACACGTCTATTCAGGCGAGCCTGGTGCTGCTCGCTCTGATGGCTTGGCCGATGTCCTGGAAATCCCGCGACAAGGGCTTGTAATCCAAGATCAGGTAAGCAGCGCACAATTACCCGTCTTCGCTTACGAACACCTCCGATCTCAGCAGATAGTTGAGGGCTCTGACGTTGACAAGGCTAAGCTTCGGCGAGACGTGGTCCTTGTCTGCAAAAACATCTGGGAAGAAAGGCCAAGTCAGACAAGTAGCAACCACCGCTGAGGAGCGAAGTATAAAAAAAAAAAAAAAAAAAACAGGAAACAGACAACAATGCAACATCTCGGAGAGTTGAGGCTCCGGCCGAGGGGCATTATCCTGAGGTACCCCACCTGGCTTTCCCGCCCTAACTGGGCAGTAAAGACCATCGTGCCAATCTCTAGAGATGACCAGGTAGTCGTCCTTCAAGCCTTTGTTGGACTTGGGAAGGCAGGATATCAGCCTCACCTCCTCAGACCGGGACTTGAGATAGTACCCCCCTGAGAGGGCATGGCACTCATTCATGTGTGCAACGTCATGCCATGTGAGCCCAAGGTTCATTTGTTCACTAAGGGCATCTATACTCCCTAAAATCCTAAACATGTTGGGAGCGCACTGATGGGGACATAATATGTGGTTGAGCAAATAGTTTCTGGTTATCCTACCCATGGGAAGAGTCATCCCTCCCTCTAGAAAGGCAATCATTAGGATGACAACCTCACCCGTCCCTCTATTGGTCATAACCTGGTCCGAGGAGCAGTACTCTAAACCCACTCCCCGCAGAATGCGGTACTTGGCCCTAAAGCCTTCCATCCCAGACGAGGAGTCCACTATGTATTTGAATCGGCGTCCTACGGGCAAAGAAATCCAAGAAACGCGACTAAGAAAAGAAACTAAAGTCTGAAGAAGATGACACTTACTGAATCGAGCTAACGAGTCGGGTCCGAAACGTTTGGGAAAACCGTCGTAGTAATCTCTTGGGGGAAGGTGTGAAAGAAGCCTAAATCTGTGTAATGAAAGCCTAAGTTCGGGAAAGTTGGAGTGCCTGGAATCACTGGGAGACTTGAGAACGCGATAAATGAAAAGTGATCGCTCTTACTCAAGCCTTTATATATAGAGGGGGAGCGTTTGCATGGAAGTTACCCCGCACATCTTCTAAGGGCAAATGTCAGCCGTCATAACGCCACCCGAAGTAATTATTAGCCCCCTGCGGGTTATGAAACATCAACTGCAATAAAGGGGCGCGCTAGTCGAGGTTCTTGCGCGCGTGAGCAAGGGAACAAGTGATGGCACTCCAAAAAGTAAGTAATAATGAATAATAAATAATAAACATTAAAAATAAAAATTAAAAATAAACACAGATATATACATTTATATCAAAACCCCAATCTTCTCCTCGGACGAGAGGGAAAATTGGGTTTTTGAGGGGCTATTGTAGGGGCCTGAGCCCAGCTCTAGTGTTGGGCCTTGCGCCTATCCGAGGAGATGTGCCTCCTCGGATAGCTTGGTCATTGGCCGTACCCGGATCTCGTTGGCCAAAGTAAGCCTCTAAGAGGCTCCAACAATAGATGGACGCTCCGGAGGCACAAGAAGAAGCAGAAATTAGAGGGACGCCTAAAGAAGAGCTACTATCTCCATATTTAATGCACAACAACTACTTTCCTGACCGCATTTATGTGGAGAAGACCCCTGAACAGTGTTGCCTTGGCTACTACAACTCACAGAAGCCAGAAGGAGTGTCTGATGTGACAGATAATCAAGTAATGACTTGGATGACCAACAAGTAGAGACTCTAGATCATCCAAAAGGGAGTATATAATGTAGAGGACCCCTGAGTAAGGAGGAGGGAGAGGAAAATCTGGAAGAAGTCTTGAAGGTAAAATAAAGAAAGGACCAATCTCCTCGGACTGTGCCGAGGACACTTCTTACAAGAAATTCCTGTAACTTTCCTTTTTATATTAACATAACAGTATTGGTTTATCATCCAACTCACTGCAGCCCAGCTTTTCAACCCATTTATCTACAAATTTATTGTTCAGGCTACTTGGGTTTGAGCTCACACATTGTGTTGGGCCTAAAACTCAAACCTAGTCCCCACAGTATTTATTTTTAAAAATTCATGAAAATTTTAAGATCCTTGCTATATTATATGAGAATTTGAATTTATATAATAATCATAAATTGCAAACCACAAATATATAATAATAATAAGGCGAAAAACATATTTTAGTCCCTACATTTTCAGGCTATTCCCATTTTATTCCTTACATTTAATTTTTTCCGTTTTTATTCCCTATCCTGAAAAGCGCTTCCCGTTTTGGTCCTTGCCGTTATATCAGAAACGGAGAAAGTTGACGTGGCAAACCATATGAATAAATAATATTAAATTAATATCCACGTGGCCTAAAATAATAATAAAAAATATTTTTTGGCATTTAAAAATGCCACGTCAGCATTTAAATTAAAAAAAATTAATTTATTAATTTTAACTAAATAAAAAAAAAATTTAAAAACAGAATTAATAACCAAAAAACACATGAATTGAGATCTAAGTGTTTCTTGAACAAAAACAATAAGAACAACAACCCAGATCTAAGAACACAAACCCATAAATTAATAAATTAAAAAAAAAAAAAAACAACAACAACAGTAGCAACAAACAAAACCACATTTTCCCAACTATTTTTTTTAAAGAATCATTTTCGCACCATAAAAAAGAAAAAGAAAAAAGACATAAAGACGAAAAAAGGACTCAAAAATGTGCTCCACAGAAGCATCAAACTCATAATAACTAATCTATACAACTACACATTCAAACCAAACTCCATTCGCAAAAGTCCAAAGCACTTGGAACGGTTTACGCTGAGAGAGGGGAGGTGAAGCTATTGAACTTGACAAATGGGTCGACAAGAATGGGTTCGGATCTACAAAACATACCGGAGATTTGTGTGTTCCTGTACCCGGCTCCTTTAAGATTTGCAGCCAAGTGAGGTTGATCCAGGCATTTTAGGGTTCGGCGTCGTCGGATTTGATGTGGGATTGTTCTGGATTTGGGTTTCTTTGTTTGGTGTCATCGGATTTGATATATATATATATATATATATATAATTGTTCTAGATCTGGGTTTCTTTGGCTGATTTTAGTATTGTTCTTGTTGTTAGATGGTGTTTCTTTCACTGGCCGATGTAAATTTTTGGTTCTAAATTTTTTCGTGTTGTAATTGGATTGTTCTATAGTTTGTTTGGTTGCATGGAAAGTTTATGGATTGCTGGGGAAAATTTGCGTGGAAAGTTTTTTGGTTTTTTTTTTTTTTTTTTAAATTTCTGGGTTTGTGTTTTTAGATCTGGGTTGTTATTATTGTTCAAGACACACTTAGATCTCAATTCATGTATTTTTTTGGTTTTTAATTCTGTTTTTAATTTTTTTTATTTAGTTAAAATTAATAAATTAATTTTTTTAATTTAAATGTTGACGTGGCATTTTTAAATGCCAACAAATATTTTTTATTGTTATTTTAGGCCATGTGGACATTAATTTAATATTATTTATTCTTACCGTTTGTCTCGTCAGCTTTCTCCGTTTTTGATGTAACGGCAGGGACCAAAACGGGAAACGTTTTTCAGGATAGAGACTAAAAGCAGTAAAAATAAAATGTAGGGACTAAAATGGGAATAGCCTGAAAATGTAGGAACTAAAATGTACTTTTCGCCTAATAATAATAAATCATATAGCTATTGTGATCAAAATATTAAGAATCATAATAATAGCAACATTTATGCTTTAATCCTACTTAATATAAAGCATTTAAATTCTAAAACCTGTCACCAAATTTCTTACTTGACATTAATTACATGTTTTAATTTCATGTACTAAAACTACTATATCTGCAAAAGGCATACACTAACATCGTTCCATCTTACTTAACTTATCCATTAGAGCAATTGCATCAGCTCTTCTAAAATATTTCGCCTATTTTACACAAAAAACCTATTTTTCTATTTTACACCATCATTTTTACAAAACACTCACATTAGTCCATCTATTATACACTGTGTTTTATATAAATAATATTTTTATGAGTTGAAGAGAGAGGGAGTGTAAGGAGAAGAGAGAATGTGAGAGGAGAGAAATAATATTAAAATAGTGTATAAAAGAGTTATAGTAACCGTGCATATGTGTTATTGTATTACTTGTGCATTTATGCACAATTTTACACCCATTTATGTGGGTGTTTTTTGGGTCAAAATGTATAAAATAAGCTATTTTTTGTATTTTACAAGACTTTGCAAGAGCTGATGTGGTTGCTTAGTGCACATAGGCATATATTTTCTCTTGAGCTCATCCATAATTATTTTCTCTTTAATCGATTAAGTGAATTCGTCCATCATTAGTGCACATAGGCATAGACTCAACGTTGTTATTTCATGCAAACCTATAGTGAAAATAAATTCACTAGTGCTGCCTCAGTTTGTTCTTGCATTAGTTATAACTACCATTTTTTTTTATGAACATTACTACCATATCATACATATCCTTAATTAATTTAATATACTTTAGAACAACTCCTTTATTTCCCAAAACTCATTACATGACCTCTACATGTGTAGTAGATATCCCATTTTGCAACCCTTTATTTTTCATATTTGTTCACTTTTTTTAGCAATTGGGGTAAAATTAATTTTATGTAAGAACACATTCTAAATGACATAAAAATAAAGTTGTAAATGTGTTTCATATAATGTTGAGTTATGATATATATACACACATGTAGCTATTAGTATCGTATGATACGTGATATGTCTTGTATTGTGTGTAAAAAATTTCGTATCATATGGACGTATTGTAAGTGATTATTAACCATACGATACAATGTGTCGTATTGTATCGTATGATATACAGACAAATTTTTTAAAATTTGTTTTTTTGTTCAGATTTGTACTTTTATTTGAATCTAACAAGTTGTTAGACTTGTTCTTAATACAAAATTATTAGGTTACTTAATTTAGCTTAATAATATAACATGTTTGTAACATTTATTTTCCCCTCTATTTCTCCTACAAAATTTGGACCACATACTTATACTTCACTTTTATATTTACAAGTTTTTTTATCTATACTATGATTAGCTGAAAATATAAATATTTTTTTTATTTTTGTCATTATTGTTATAAGTCTAATAAACTATAATGCCAATAATATTTTTTTATTAAAATAAAATAACAAAAAGACAGTAAATGTTGATTATAATGTAGAAGATTTAAATGAATAAATAAATTTGCATAAAGATGAACATGATGATAATGTTGACTTTTATGGAGTTGATTAGGCAATATGATGAAAATAAATGATTATTTCGGGTCATTTGTAATGCATTATCAATTTAAATAACATTACATGAGTGATGAATAAATTAGTTATTAGTTAAATACTGTAGAAGGACAATAATTCGAGAGCAGGGACAAGTGACAAGAGGCCAAAGTCAGAAGAGAAGACCATGGAAAGTATTGATAGCAAACCCTCGGGGAGAATATAATAACCCACCACACGCACATAGAGACTATAATACCTAAGGACCCAGAGGATGCTGACATGGCCTCGGGAAGGCCAAGACCAGTTCTAAAGACCATCGAGCACAAACCAAGGAAAAGAATGAAGATTTGTCATCAAGTAAAGAAAGGAAGAATGCAGATAAAACATATATCACCTCCGCATTCAATGCTCTAAACCCACTTAATTGGCCGCATTAATGTAGATATGACTCCTGAACAGTGTCACCACTGCTCATAGCGTGGTGTAGAAACCTTCTAGTAAGGCCCTGATGTGATAAGTATCAAGAGAAATGAACCCTAACCCTCCAAATGGAAGGACAATATACAATTTGGGTGACTATATAAGGCAAAGAGGCCTTTGTGAAGAAGGGAGAGAAATCAAAAAAGAAAGAGAAAGAGAAAGGAATATCATTGTAATCTAAAAACAAGTATAAATTTGTAACTCAGACCAAACCCAAAGAACATAATACAAGCAATCCGAGACTATTGTTAACCAATTTTCTTGTCTCATACTCATTCTTAGCACTTGTCTTTTCATTTCTAGCTTAACTTGCTTAAACAAGGGTAACAAAGGTTGATCGGCATCCCATTTGTATAAATTACTTACGTGAGGTAAAAGTTAATATTGTCCAATTTTTGCTCGCCACAAATACTATATTCAAAATCTATAATAAATATACCCTTTTTGTAGGTATTAATTGTTTGTATATCTTATGATATACAATCAAATTTACATATATAAATATATCCTATATATATTTATATAACCAAAGTTGAGAAAAAAAATATATATTATAATTTCAATTAGATTTCAATTTGAGTTTAATTTTGTGTCGTGTGTTCTATCTCAATTTTTGTGTCAAGTCTGTTAGTTTAGTGCAAAATACGATGAATTCAATATAAGTGAATTATAAAAAACTAATCATATATCTAACTATATATCTAAAATCAGAAGAAGAAAGAGTTTAAAAATTAAAAGATCATGTTTTCCAATGTCATTTGTTTGTCTTGCAAAAAATAATTCAAATTTATCAGAAGTTTATATAATATTATGAGCAAAAGTTATATATTAAGTAGAAACTTATTTGTATGATGTGTTCGTATTTATTTATTTATTTATTGTATCTATGCATATGCATGAGGTTCTAAACTACTTCATTATTATTTTATGTTTCATATTTATGGTTTCCGTACGTTTATGCATAGTACAATTATATCAACTATCATTGTTTTCCACAATCTCTTTAGTTACATATCTCGTTCACGTCTAGTCTGCTTTGTGTTTTGCTCGAATGCAAATATGTCATCGTTTGGAGTCATTCTCTTTCAAAATTTATGCTTTTATATTTTAGGGTATAATGGCAAAATAAATTGGCCATTGTATCACAGAATGCCATATGCCGAGTGGACGCCTAACACATATTCCCTTAGTAGCACATGCTTTAAACCTAGTATTTGGGTTGGTATTTTATGCTTAATTGTCATTTTACTTGTATTTTAATAGAATGCATGAAATTACTACTTGCATTAATTTATAAATATTTATTAGCAAGTACTTTTTAAATTATTACTATTTTGAGAGGAGGGGCAAGCTTGTTGGACTAGGAACTTGGTTTTAATGTGGGTCTATTATAGAGTGAGAAAAATGGAAAAAGGAAATAAGAGTCCATTTGATTGGGGTGAAAAATGAGCAGGGAGAGCTAGATTATAGGCATGTTTGGTTGAGAAGAGAAAATGGTGGAGTTTGACCGTTTTTTCCTTGGGTCCATAAAAATTCAATCTCCCCAAAATGAAGAGAAAATAGGGAGAACAAAGGGGACTAATTGAAATTAACAATCTACCCCAACTTCCTTAAACATTGTTTTTTTCCCCTTTTTTTAAAGCCCAACTCAAAATCTTTTCCCCTTATAAAATATCTTAAAACAAAATTTTAATAAGAATAAAAGAGTAAATTTATACCAACAACATTTTATATAATCTAATTTTTATTTTCAACCAAATAAAAAGAATTTGTTACCCCTTCACTTTTCCCACCTCCTAACCAAATACTAGGAGAGAAAAATAAAATCTCTTATTTCTTCTCACTTTTCCATACCCTCTCTATTTCTTTACCCTACTTTTTCACCTCCAATCAAATGGACTTTAAAGGGAAGAAAAAAATAATATAAAAAGTGATTTATATAATAAATTTTATCAAAATTGAATTATTTATAATATACAAATACGCTTAATTGATGAAATGGTCAAATATATCATTTATATTATAAACCCTTAAAAAGGTGTTTTTGCAATTAAACCAAAAAAAATTAACAAGAGGAAGAAAAGAAAAGAAACCCGCGCAATGAAAGCTTGAAATTCAAGTTCCCGCTCTGACGTTCCTCCCGCCAATACTCCGCCCCAGAAAATAAAAACTAAAAACCATCTCACCAATGCTTCCCCCTTCACCTCCCCTCTCTCTCTCTCTCGCTCTCTATCACTCTCTCTGCACAGACTCAGTCAGCTACAACAACAACAACAAAGAGTATTGCAAATGCAGAGCTCAAACTCACACTCCTTCTTTCACAACCTCAGATCCAGAGAGCTCAGCGGTTTCAGAGGTCCCCTCTCTCTCTCTCTCTCTACATGCATGTAATAATCATCTCACATATTGCATATCCATAATTTTTTATTTTTTGGTTTGGTTCAGTTAGAAAACGAGCGCACTTAAGCGACGTCGCATCGGGCATCAATGAGATCGGAGCTGTGGCGGTGGAGCACCGCGGCGAGGAGACACCGCCATTGGCTATCTCATTCTGCAAGGTACACAAAAATATGGGTCAAATAGCTTAATCATATTTTTCAATATGTAGTAGATCCAGACTAATTGTATGCAAAAGCTCTCTCTTTTTGTTTTGGCAGACCAGTAAGAACTCGCATATCCTTGCGGTTTCCGACGAGGACGGGTACGTGAGCTTGTTCGATACTCACCGCAAGTTATCATCTTCTTCATCCCATCAAGAAAATGCAGGTCTGGTTTTCATTTTAGGTTTTTAATTGATGTGAATCTCAGATTATTACTATTAGCTGATGTATACATTTGATTTTGAAAGGTGAATGATATTGACACAATTAAAACTTTAGGGATGAAAATTAATACTTGACAAATGTACATGGGCCAAAATTGTAGTTGGAATTAATTTTTAATAAATTTTTTTATTGTTAATCTATTGAAAATATTGATTTTTTTTTTCTTGCATAACTGTTTTCCAGACAAAGCTAGGGTTTGTGATTGGGTTGCGCATCATAATGCGGTGTTCGATTTATGTTGGATTAAGGTACTTCCAAAACTACTTTGTGATTTTGTCTCTCTTTGCTTAAGGAACAATTATCTTTGTTAACTTACAATTAAGCCCTTTTAGAGCAGATTTTTGATTGAACATTTCATTTCTTCTTGATATGCTAAAATTGAACATTGGTTATTATCACCATTCATTCTTCTAAATATATCCGGATTGTTAAAAATCCACGTTAGAAATCCACACATTTTCAATTATGTGTAAGAAATGGGAAATGGGAATTCTGGGTTGTTTAGTAAATGTCAATGAAGGTTAAGCAAAAATGAGTTTGGAGTAAACTAGAATGGCACACGTCGATTTTACAATTTAGCATGATTGATTAAAGAAAAAATTATTTGTTTGTTGTTTTGCAATGCTAATTTCTTTACAATTTGACTGATTTCGCAGGAAGACACTCAAATTCTGACGGCTTCTGGTGATCAAACTGTAAGTATTAAACTTTATTTAGATTTGTTGCTTGCATTAGCATGTTCAAATTGTTGAATAGACATTTGAATTTTTTTGAACTTTAGCACAGGCTTGCTTATTTGCAATTCACGCCTACAAGCATGTTTTGCTTGACTTTGTCGGTGGTCATATTTTTTACTCAAAATTTTATTGTCATGCTAGTTATGGGCTCACAGAACCTTAGGCTATAGTTAACCTAAATTCACTTTGTGATGGTTATTTAATGGGCACTCATTTTGTGATCCGCTATTCATGTTCTATGCTTTAAACTATAGGCTGGACGTCAAGATTTTAGTTGGAAGTTAGGTTTGAAAGTCTAAAACCAAAAACTTTTCAGAATCACTTTGCGATATGGTTCAGTTTAACTCATCATGAGAAAATGTGATACATAACACTTATCAATATAAACGAGTTGAAGCTTAAATATTGTAAATGACAAAAATAGAATATGGAGCTGGGTTCCCTGGGAAAATAGTGGTATACTTAATTTCAAACCAATTTAAGTTTTCACTTGTAGTATAACTATTTTCAGTTTCTTAGCCGATTATGTTCTTTGGAATTTCTGTAGATGAAGGTATGGGATGTCCAGGAAAGGAAATGTATTGGAGTGTTGACGGGGCACACCGGAAGTGTGAAGTCTATGTGTTCTCATCCAAGTAATCCAGGTAGGCTTCTTTTTTTTTTGATAAACTCCAGGTAGGCTTCTTAGTTCATTTGTATATCAATATCTTATATTCATTTCAACTGGCTGCTACATATTTTGAAATGATGAACACTTCTAACTTTAATAACTTTTTTTGATAGATATTATTGTCTCTGGTTCAAGGGATGGGTCCTTTGCTCTTTGGGACCTGAGATGCAATTTTAGTTCCAAAAGTTGGAATAAGGAGCTTTGTATAGGGTAAGTTATGGCTCCACACTTCCTTTGATCCAATCAAGTAGTTTACGTTTGTAATCCAAACATTAGCAGTTTTTTATTTTTAATTTACTCTTCATTCAGCACAATGCTATTTTGCCTCTTATTTATTTTTTCTTATTTTCCAATTTTTTCACAGTTCAACTGCCATGGTAAAAAGAGCACATCTTTCCCCTCAAGCAAAACGCATCAGGCGGAGCAAGGTTCATTGCTGATTTTGTTTCTCCTTGGTCACTTCACTCACTTCTTCCATACTCTTTATTGATTCTTTAACTCCTTCAGGCAGCTTCTATGAGCATTACATCAGTCCTTTATCTCAAAGACGAGGTTTCCATTGCTTCTGCGGGAGCAGTGGACAGGTATGTATGTAGCACTTGCATGCATACATGAAATTAAAAGTTCAATTCCCTGATCAGAAACTATGTCTATATCATACTAATGCTTTGAGAATTTTTTCTTTTGTTGGTTTCTTTGTGGTTGGTTCATTTCAGCATTTTGAAGTTCTGGGATACCAGAAATCTGAAAAGTGTGGTCACACAAACAAGTCCTCACCCCCAGTCAACTGCAAAGGTTAGTTTTAAATGTACTGCAAATTTATCCTGTAATGCCTATTTCCATGGAGCAAGCAACAAATCAATTGTCATATATATTCAGCCCTGCTCTCCACCTTAGTAACTTAGGACTGATTTCTGGGGTTTGTGATTTAAACAATTAACTTTTGGTCAAGGAATTGTTAAAATAGTTGAAAATCTAGATGTAGCAGAATTAAGTAACATTTCTTCTGCAATTATTCCATATTTTTTTTTCCAGCTGGGTAAAGGGTTTTGGGGAATTTGAACCTTGAACATACCCCACCCAAGGGTGTGGATGTGCCAGTTGGTGCACAGGCCAACTGGCTCCAATTATTCCATAAATTGAAATTTTTTTACAGATATTGGATAATTTGACATACTGTTATCTTGATGTTTTCTGATTCTTTGTTCTCATTTCAGGAAAGAAGATTACATGGTATATCTAGCTTGTCCCAAGATTTAAATGGAGTGTTTCTTTCAGCTTCATGCATGGACAATAGGTATTCCTTCCGTTTTGACTAGCCTCTGTTTTTGTCATTAACTGATTTAGCTACTGTTTCACAGAACATATACATAAAGTTGTAAGCATGAGCAGAATGTTCAATGTGCAGCCATGAGATAAAAGATTGCAATTCCGATCTAAAAAATTTACCCTTGCTATAAACAGGAGGATCTAAGTAAATATAAGAGCCTTACTGGGGAATACTGAACGTCTTACATTTTATATTCTTGTTTCTTTCAGAATATACTTGTACAACATACTTCACCTTGAAAAGGGGCCTTTCAGATCTTTCTCTGGATGCAGGATAGAATCTTTTTTTGTAAAGGTGAGAACTGCTTTTTTTAAGCCCAAGAACTCTGTTCATTTGAAATTGATGGCCTACAAATTTACATATCTTCCATATGATTTTTGCAATTGCAGTCAGCAATCAGCCCTGATGCAGCTCGCATAATCAGTGGTTCTAGTGATGGATGTGCCTATCTTTGGCAGGTTAGATTTCTTACCTATGAAGGGCTCTTTGTTTGATTTTGATTGGAATTAAGTTAATTGACAGACTCATTTAAACCAGGTGAACAAGCCTCAAGAAGGTCCCCTAAAATTGGAAAGCCATGATGGAGAAGTTACAGCAGTAGATTGGTAACTTTTAAAACTTAATGCTGCTGAATTGAGTTTTCACTGACAAAAAAGTTAAGTTCTAAAATTTCTTTTGCAGGTGTCCTTTTGAGGTTGGGAAGATGGCAACTTCTTCAGATGATTTCACGGTGAGCAAGATTAATATTTAAATTAAACACCAGAGAATGATGAAATTGTTAATCTATTGCAATTTTTTTTCCTAGTATTTACTATTTAGTGATATATTATTTCCTTATCATGCTTGCTGGAATGTCTCCAGCATTTTACCTACACTCCCTATGCCTCACTGTGCACCTGTTTATTTGTTAGGTTCGAATTTGGAACACACAGAGCAGTTATTGCTCAAGCACAAGATCCCCATCTTCCATTCGAAGGAGAGTAATGGCAATCCCTAGTGCAGAATGTAACAAGCTTATGAATAATGAACCAAGTTGTCTTACAAAGGATCCTGACGGTTTATTTCCTTCCAATGAAGTATTAGTCCAAAGTAGCTCATCCAACACAATCACAATGCCCACAATCAGTACTCCTGAGAGCCAGAAGAAGAAGTTATTCTCAGTTTCTGATTTAAATGAAGCCTTTGAGAAAACTCCAGAAGCTACATTGAAGAGCCCATCTTCTGTTTTGAACCCTCCTTCCTCCATAAAAAGAACAATCCGAGACTACTTTTTAGCGGCTTCATAATTTATTGGTTTATACCTCTGGTTTAATTTTTATATTCAATTTGATACTGAAGCGCACATTTTACTGCTGGATCAAGGGCTTGAGAATAGAGAAGCAGGCGCATCACTCTTTTCCAGATTGTAGAGTAAGTCCAGTTTTCATTATTTTTAACGCGCGCGCGCGCGCGCACACACACACACATATATATATATATACATACATGGTAGTGTAAACTTGGGGGGGAAATTTCATCAGGTTCGCTTTTATTTTTGCAGGGCTGTATTGGAAATATTGTAAAGCAAAATACAGGAGGGTTGTTAGACCATTACATCTCATCAATATTTACCTTGGAGTTCATGTCAATTTGGCATTGGGCAAAATTATTTGCCAAACTGGAAACGTGTTCACTGTGCTTGTAAAGATATAGAGCATTTTTGGAGCAGTTGTTTAAAATCTTTGTTGCTCATTCATAGGTATGAATTTATCATGTAAATTTTTTTGTTTATTTTTTTTAGGCTGTAAAATAGTGAGTTGAAAAGTGATGCCTGCATAGACTGGTTGCCAGTTTGAGATTCTGAAATTGTGAACGAACTGCTGGCAGCATCCAGCTTCAAGGCTACATTTTGCCACTCAGAATCGAACTTTGTGACCCCCGCCCCCCCATTCCCTTCTTTTTGTTGAGAATTTAAACTTTTAAGAACCTGAAAGAAAAATTTAGGATTTTCTCCATAGATTTTTAGCTGCTTGAATAAGCTATGGATGGTGTATAAGGCATGGCTTTAACTTGTTCTGGTTTAAAATACCTTTGCAGAGATGACATTCACTAGATTTTTTTTTTGGCTGCCTACCAGATGGTCCAGTCCAGATCCTTATGTGTATATGTTCTAAAGCTATAATGAGAGGTTGAGGGTATGTCACCGTTTATTCAATGGGCTTGTAACCATTTGTCTCAATTCAAAGTAACTCAATGTGGTAATTAATTAAGGGAGTAATGTAAAAATTTGAATTTTGAGTCAAAATCAAATCATTTATTGTTCTAAATTGAAACAATTAGTTCTTGAATTTTAAGAAATATCTTTATCATTTTATTATTATTATTGTTTTGTTAATAGGATTGGAAGAACAATACATCATGTGTTTTATGTGTGATTCTTTAAATAAAATATTCATTTAATAGTAAAGTTTATTAAAAAAAGATGTATTTTTCTTTACCCTTCCCTTTCTGTTGCCCACAATTCCACCAAAATTACCTTGTTCGGCAGCTAACCATCACACAAATTTGGCCCTCCAAACGATACCACCACCAATCAAGAAACCCCTTACCTCAATTTCCCGTCACTTTCTTGAGAAAAATTCAAATGCATTTCTATTGTAACCAAAAACTTAGTAACTAACTTAAACCTATCAAAAATTCAAATGCATTTCTTGATTTGTGTTTTTGCCGGCTAAATATGTTACTGTGACAACATCCAATCCAATGAAAATCCTAGCTGTAAGTGAGCTTGGTTATAAGCTAGACTAATTTATTCATACCCTTTAGCTTAATCAAGAAAACGTGAAGCTAAAGAGCTTGCATTAAGAAACTATTGTAATAAAGATCAAATTGCTACAAAAGCTTTGGAAACATATCATTACAAATAAATAATGTTAATGACACATTAAAAATTAGCTATAGATGAAAAGAAAACTAAAGAACTTTGGATATGTTACATTACAGTGTTACTGATGCATTAAAGATTTGTTAAGATACATATTTGCAAGGAACACAAGTAAACAAACTTACAAGGAGCAAAACAGGTCGGATTGACACTAATAAATGTTTTGGCAGTATACATGGTTTCACTTACACTATGCCAACCCAAATAAACGTAAGTTTTATAACCATATAATACATTTCCACTGCATGAATTAATATGTAATAACAATAATTTGTGCCTATGAAGTGGGACTATACACGCTGGAGAAGAGTTTGTTAGCTTCATCTTGTAAGTGTCACGGTTGTAATATCTGTCCACAAATATAAATTCCAAGTAAGTTTAGAGAAAGGACTACAAAAATGCATACAAAGAGAATGCAAGGCAAATATAAAGCATTTGAGTTTGCAAAGGGATTTAGCTAGAATTGAACCCCTAATCATCTGCTTTAGAACAACCCTAGTGACTAACACCATTTGAGGGGCCATGATGATAGCAGCAAGCAGTATAAAAAATAAGTATAGCTAAATAAGTTTTACCATAACTATATACCGTACACACACATAAGTTTCATGGTGGGGTCATGGAGAAGGCATTTCTCACTGGTAGCTAGCAATACAAAGAGGGAGCTGACAACATGCTGAAACTGTTTGTAATAATTGTATAGTACTTAACAAGGAGAATTTTCACAAAAGAGGAATGCATTCACGCTCAAAATAAATTTAAATCTGCAATGGCTACAAAATTGTAGAAGCACATTCAGAAAGTCATATAAACTTGAGCACAACTGATGAATCCACTAACCTGGGAGGATAGGATCCTCTATGTTAGTTTATTCTCTACTGGGTAATATACAGCTCCTGTTTAGCAATGAAGTAACGCCCAATGTGACTGCTTGGTTCCATTATGAACTGTTCACGGAATGTTCCCATTCTCTTACTAGATAAATCAATGGAGAGATCTTTGAAATTTGGTAAACCCTCTACTTGTACACCATCTCCACAAATAAGGAATTGATTCCCAACAATGAAGGATCCTGATACCCTAATGGCAACTCCATCTTGACCATGAGCACGACACTGAAGTTTTTCCACAACATGCACAAGTTTTTCAGGAGGCCAGTCACCTGCTAATGTACTCCGGATGCTTGACAGAGCTGTAAAGATATCATTTGGACCAACAGAGTGTTTGCCAGAGAAACTAGAAGAATAAAGCTCATATTAGTGGACATGAAAAAGCCAAAACATACTACACAGCCAGTTTCTCATTTTAAGTTTAAAACTGACTTTCAACAATACTACATTTGCTGAGTTGGAGCACCTCACCCCACCTCTTTGAGAAAAAGGTTTGTATGGACTGACAATGTTTGAACTATTTAAACCTTCCCTTTTCAGAACCAGCAACTTTTGCTTAAACAAAAGAGAAGGAAAAAAAAAAAAAATTCTTGCATAGTTCAGTACCTGAAAGTTGAACCTTCTTTGTATAAGGTCTTTATATGCTGCAAGTGTTCATCAGGTCCATCAAAGAGTAAGTAATAATGTATCGTCAGCATCTGATCAGAAAACATGAAATGGAATCAATATCCATGGAGCATAAGCATGAGTGATTAGCTCTGTTTATTATTCAAGCTTCCATCTAAGTGCTTCAAATACAATAGGTCCATGTTCAATTAGAGCCATTTCTTTTATAATGTAAACCCAAATTCAGGCCGTTCAACACAATAAGATTTTGAACATGCCATTTCTTCATATCAAGGTCTGCAACCAGATGAAAACATTCTATAGATTCAAACCTTAGTTATCTACACAAATAGAATTTAGGTCGATTAGATAAAAATGGAACATTTGATATTTCTGTCATTGTAAATGGTGAAGAATAATTTAAAAATGTGGTAGAGGAAAACTTTAATCAAATTGTCAGCTATCATGTATCGTCTATATTTTCTCCAGTAGCAAAACAAAAACTTAATTAATGTTTTGGGCACAAGATTAAGGTTGGAAGATGATGCCCTCTTCAGCTTTGCACTCAAAGCAGCTGCATACAGAAGTTCTAGCGTCTGAAAGTTATCCAGCATAATAGCCCGCCGTTACACATACCACACTCAAATCCATTATTTACTAATTTTCTCACGTGGATAAATTATTGTTAGAACATGTAGATGGAAAGTATAGAGATTAAAAGTTTTCTGTACTCACATCTGCCAAGTCCTTCATTCTTTGTGTTGGATCAAAAACGCTTTGGACAAATGCTGCTAAATCTACTCTGGAGTGCTCATACTTCGTAATAAAGGGGTGAGAAAGTAACTGCAGTTGGAGAGTACTCATAAATCAGTGTTGAATTGAGCATGTCTTTACTTAACAAGTACCTCAAGATGTTAGAAAAACATTTAAAAAGAATGAAAAGTGGCACAATGATTTTCAGAATCATGTCTTCAAAAACATTAGGCAAGGATAAGAAGTGGCATTATAATTGAACAAGGAGAAGTCCAAGTCAATAATAAGAACTGAGAACTTTATATCTAAAATGGCAGATACATGTTCTAAGTGAAGGGAATATCAAAACCATCTCTTGATAATAATCAACAAAGGTTAATTTTTTTTTATAAAGTTAATAATTAAACTAAAATTTACCAAAACTTAGATTTTTTTTTTCTTTCTTTTGAAATTACAAAATAGTAATAAATAAAACCATCGATTTATTTATGATTCACTAGCATTGGCATGTACCATGTTGCCATTTACTTACCTGCTCTGCTGTTGGCCTCGCATCTGCATCCTTCTGCAAGCAAGCATCGATAAATGAGCAGAACTCTGTTGAAAAATTGAGTTTTGATGGTGATGGCGATGGGTCATCCAAGATCTGCAGACCAAGAAATTTCAGTTGCTAAACAAAGAATGACACATAGGCAATAAAATGCATAAGAATGCAAAATGTGTCTGTAATATAGATGGAAGCACAATGTCTTCATTATAAAAAAAAAAAAAAATGAAGACATTGCGCTCCCCTATTATGATACATAAAATGACTTTATTCTTTGATCACTGAAAGTATTACAACTGCTGAAATAGTATGTTTGTTATATTGGATAAAACTCTTGTGAAGCAGACACAAATTTATTTTTCCTTTTTCTAATTTTCACACCTGCTAAGGAATTTAGACTATAACTATATTGAACCCTTTTAAACTAATGAGCATGGAAAGTTTACGAAAAACAGTCTATTTGGAAACAATTTCTAAGCACTTTCACTTTTCTTTTGATCATGATTATCCTCACCTGTAACATAAGATTGACAGGCCCTTCATTAGCTGAATATGGGAATTCTCCTGTACCACATTCAAAGAGAGCAAGACCAAGGCTCCAAATATCAGCCGGATAAGAATAGCTCTCATTTCGAATTCTCTCAGGTGACATGTACGTAACAGTTCCAACAAAAGTAGCACACTGACATATTACATTGAGAGATAAGTAACAAATAATCATGTAAAAAAAGTAACTAGCAAGTAGATAACACGTATCAAATTGACATGTATTAACAAGCAAGAAGCATAGAACAATAAAACCAGCACTTATATTTCTTGAATTGATGTAGAAAGTATCACTAACCATTGCCATTGAATTCTCTAAGCCAGCACTTATACCAAAATCTGTTATTTTTGGCTCCCCCTTCAGATTCACAAGCAAATTAGCTGGCTTTATGTCTCTGTGCACTAAATGTCTAACTCCATGCAAGTAGCTTAACCCCTTCCAGGATGAAAAAGAAAATGTTAATAACAAGAATGCTTATGTTCTGATTAGATGGGAAGCTTATAATGATAAAAATCTAGCTGAAATTAAAGATATTCTTACATGAAGGAGCTTTTGAAACATAGACGAGAGGACAGGTTCAGGTATCCTTTTCTGCAATCTTAAGATATCTGCCAATGACCCTCCATCCATGTACTCCAAAGCTATGCTTATTTGCCCAGAATCTGGAACATAAAATGCCCCATGGAATTCTACGAGACCCTGATAACAAGGCGCTTCACACAATGTCCGTATCTCAGTAAGAAGCTGTTGCCTTTTCTCCTAGTAAGCACAAGGGAGTACTTATGTAAGACCATGTGATAAGAGGATAGTACAATTTACCCCATACAACTTTTTTACGCTGAACTTTTCTTTTAACCACCCTACATTGCTTGTGTTATGCACCATTTTAGTCATGGGTATCTGGATCAAGATTTTTGAAGTTTGTTATTTTAGAACAGATTATCTCAATTTAAGGTCATTAGAAGAGGAATAATATCAATACACTAAAATAGAGGCAAGTAGACAAGTTTAATGATAATCAACCTAAAGTTGGTGTGCCTTCTTGTGCAAGACAGGACATGTAGATTACGCGAACTCAAAGATGCGACTAGTGCAAAGCAACTTTAGATACTTCAGAAGAGAGTAGACCAAATATGAATATCCCTTATAGTTCCAAAAGAAAAAGAAAAAAGAAGAAGAAAAATATGCTCTCTTTCTTCATGGAAATATTCAAATAACAGACTAATGAGCCAAATATGATGAATTTTAGCCCACAATTCACTATAATTTCCTTTTGCAATGAACAAACCAACACATCAAACGGCAAAATTTTTTAACAAACACACCTCTAGACTGCCCCAGATTGTGATTCAATAGGTAAATCAACTGACCAATTTCTTTATCTTAATTCATGACAAACAAACTCTCACAACATTATATCAGTACAAAGCAACAAGACATAGTTAGCAAGCAAAACTTTCTTAATTCATCCCCAAAAGAAAAAAGAACAATACCCTCTCAAAGATATTGATCTTCTTCAAGGCCAAAATTTTATGATTAGGAATATGTATAGCTCTCTGAACTACACTGCTTGCTCCACTACCGATTGCACCAAATATCCTCATCTCATGTGAAGCACATTGGTATGTCTTTTCACTGCCATCCGTCTCATCCACTGGCGAAGACGTGCACTTTTGCAACCCAAGCTCGTTAAAATTGTACACTCCATACGATCTACTCAACAAATTAACAGTCCCACCATCTGATAGCTTCACAAAAACCACAAATTCATTAAAAAAAAAAAAAAAAAAAAAACTCTGGCTCAAATGGGACTTCCCGTGTTCTTGGGTTCAAAACCCATTATCTAGTGTAACTTAACAATCAAATTAAAAAAAGAAAAAGAAAGAAGACCTTTTGTACTCTTTTGAAATTTGATTTTAAAAATTATCTCAAATTTTCTCTTCCAATGCAAAAACTTACAGTGTAAGAATCACAAGGGTCCAAAGTTGACCCGGCTGAGAAGCCCTTTTCAGCATCAAACAATGGTGCAAGCTTTTTTCTTAGTTCCTCCAATCCAGACATGATGATTTTGCTACTGCATTCATAAAATAATAATAATAATAATAATAAAATATATAAATAATTCAACATGATCTTATTTGGCTTAAATTATATAATTTTACGCTAGGAAAAAAAATTAACCTTGATTACTAATCATCTAAAAGATTGAACAAAAAAATATGTACTGAGCAAGTGAATCTTGGAAATTAAAGACCTTGGGTTGTAATTATAGAATAAAAGATTCAAATTTCAAACTCAACAAAACCAGAGCTATATTAATTCCCATTTTTTTTTTAAAAAGATAATTAAAAAAAAATTAAATTACAAAAAAAGAGAGAGTTAGTGTAAAACTTACAGTGACAAGTGAAAGTTGCTACAATTCCAACGGTTTTTTGAATGAATCTTTGACCGTTTTTGCTATCATTTGTTTTCGTTGATGTTAAAAGTTTTAAAGTGTTCGACCTTCGAATCCAAGTTAAGTTCGGAGTTGGAGATGGATTCTATACAGTTAGGTTGTCGGTAGTGTTTACAGTTGCCAAATCATATACCGCCACGTATTTCGAATTTTAGGAAACAATCCCTATACGACGTCGTAGGTTGAGTTTTTAGATTTTGAATGCGGTGGTACGCTATTGTTTGGGCCGAAATATGATGTAGCTGCTCGGTTGCTTCATTTTTTTATTTTATTCCTAGGCCCAAATAGCCAATAGGCTATCAGTACTCATAATATATATATATATATATAAAATAAAAAGGGCAAAAAGTTTAGCTCATCTTTGTCCAATTCAATTCATCCTCGTAAGTATTTTTTGGAGTAATTATAATACCACATAAAAAGATATAATTTTTGCTACAATTATTTTATTTGATAGATTATAATTAGTTGTTTGTCATTTTCACATGAATTTATTATTATTTTTCCCTTAAGTCCAAGTAAGCCATTAGTACTTAAAAAAAAAATAAAAATAAAAAGAGGAAAAGCTTAGCTCATCTTTGTCCAATTCAATTCATTATTTTTTGAGTAGTTATGATACCACATAAAAAGTTATAATTTTTGCCACAACTATTCTACACGACAAACTATTATTGGCTGTTTGTCACTTTTACATGGATCTATTATTTTTTTTTTCACTACTCACAGTTTGCCATGCGGATAGTTGTCAAAAGTTGTAGTTTTTTTTTTTTTTTTTTAATGAGGTCTTATAATTTTTAGTGTATTTTTAGTCTATAGTTTTTTAATGAATTATGTGATTTGTTTATTTAAGACTCTCTTTTGAGATATTCAGATGAAGAGTTCATTAGACTTAAAAAGAAAATGCTGTAAATTCGGGAGCTCAAAATTCCTTCCTCTACCCTATTGGTTCATGACAATTTTTGGTAATCACACCAAATATCTTTATATATACTACTAAATTATTACTCTATTCCCCAAAAGAAAATGACTTGAGAACGAGAGATGGATAGATAGTACTTGCGGACTACATTATTGAAGATAGCATCATCAGTTAAGGTGATGGCACATTATCTTCAATGCCCATATTCGTACTGTTTACTTCCCCATCTAGACAAAGAATATAGGTTTAAATTATTGTGGTGATCGTTTATTGAAGGGAATGGCTTGGCATCCATGAATCTAATCTTATATTCGATTGCATCCAGTTTCCGATATCTATAATAAGCAATATTGATACCAAGACTTATCTCATTTTAAAGACTCTTTTAGACAATTCACCTCAATTTCAAGACTTTGCGTTAAGATCTCTGAGTTCCAAACTATTATTTATGGAATATCTCTCGTAATCCGAAATGAAAATTTTATACCCAAATCAACTAGGGTCTCTATTTAATTTGAGAAGATGAGAGAATGATATTAGGGTGAGAAGAACACCACAAAATATATCGTTTTTCATTCTTGGGCTAATCCTCTCTCTCCATTTTACAGGTGTTTGGATTGGATTGACCGTACAAAATTCATGCTTCAACAATTTTGTCGAAAAATGTTTATTAACAATTAATTTATAATCCTAGCCATTTTAATCTCCTCAATCTTTTGTTATCACCATGTTCAAAAAGTCATGTCATTAATTGTTACAAATTGGAGAGAAAGAACTATTTAAAAAAAAAATAAAAAGAAAAATAAATTAAAGTATAGCACAAAATGCCCACTACGACTGATTTTTGCTTGGCTTGACTTCTCAACCTGTAAAATGGCTATAAGAAGCATGACCGCTGAACTTTCTTTGGAGGAAGTTGGATGTTGAGTTCGTAAGTGCCTAAGCTATCTTGAAATTAAAGTTAGATTACTCCCTTTTAGATTTGGGATAAACTTGGATTTACACCTACAATAATTTTATTTACTCTTCTCTTTTTTCTTAATTACTTAAATTAAAAAAAATAAAATTATAGGACCGATTGCTTATATAAATACAATTATACAAATAATCTAATCACATCCATGAAGTTAAGAGCATTTTTAGTTTTATCGGTTGACTCCTTTTAGCATGTCCGTGACATTCAGAATTTAAATCTCCATTTTCATATTAATTATTGAATTATTAAAAAAAAATTACATTTATGAAATTAATAATTTCATGTTTATAAAAAAAGGGTTAGACATGAGTCATGAGTGATGACCAGAACAAAACCTTGTAGGGCACCACAGGCGATGAAATTAATGGATGGTCATGACAAAGTGATACCCTTTTGGATACAACACACTAACATAGGTCAAGCATGGAATCCCATTTTGCAAGACGTACACACTCTGTAAGATGTGGTGCTTGAAGAACTTTTCTTCTTTCAGCTTGGTTGTAAGCCACCACCATCAACTTTGTAACAGTTTCAAATCCTCCCTTATAAATTTTGTAAGATAATTCGTCTATATGCATAGAGCCACCACCTACCACTTTCTAAATTAAGCATTTTCACTCTTCCATAATAGCCTTTTTTGTACCTTAACTCATAGAGCGCACCATTCATTTTGTAATAACTTTCTTATCTTCTTCCATTAGATTTTACTCTAAACTATATTTTATCTATAAACATTCATCACTGCTATCTTTTCGTATCTCTCCTTCAAAATATTTACTAAGATATGGGTAATTTGTTCTCAATCTCAATCGACCTGGGCAGTAGTTGCTGCTTCAACTGCATGGCTTGGCATGCAAGCTATGTGTGTAATCTGGAAAAAAATCTTGAGGAGCTGAAGAGTCAGTTGGAGAAATTGCTAGAGTTGAGGAATGATGTGAAATGACAAGTAGACGAAGCTGAGGGACAACAAATGAAGCCAATGGACCAAGTACAAGGGTGGCTTAAAAGAGTGGAAGAGTGTGAAAAAGAAGTTAATAAACTGATCAATATTGATGAAAATCAGGAGGTCCGTAAAGTACATGATGAAGGTCGCAATTGTAGGAATTGCCAAGTCCAGCTACAAACTTGGGAAGATAGTCATTGAAAAGCTTCACAAAGTGAAGAACTTAATGAATGAGGGAAAATTTGATGGTAAGGTAGCTCACAAAGTGCCATTACCTACTGAGAAAACTACAGCTTTGGAATCATCTTTGAATTCCGGACCAGCCTTAGGGAAGAACATATAGGAGGCTAGCTTATTATTGCCTAATATGGATAGAAGGCATGGGCAACACAATCAACATGATGTTGCTCAACAAACCAAGTGGGGTCCAAACTTATTGATAAGGTTTAAAGATGGAAGAAATTGTTTTCTAGTGATATATATACTGGTTATCAAGACAACAAGAGTAAGTGGTGAGAAAGCCTAAGGCATATTTTATAGGGTCTAAAATAAAATAAATTTGTTTGTGTGTTTGTTTCTCAAGGAAAAAAAAAAAGGTAATTGTTCTACATTATTTAAGAGTTTGTTGTGTGTAGATATAACTTGCTTTATTTTCTTTTAGAAGTTCAAAGTCTTTTAGTAGAATTTGTGGTGTTGTATTAAAATCCCATGCACCCTTTTGTGTGGGTGTGCGTATGTTTGTTTCTAAACAAATAAAAATACAAATAAAAGAAGCCTGAATTGTTGCTATATAATAATGGAAGAGTAAATTACAAGAAAAAAAAAAAAAAAACGAAGTAGAAAAAAAGAGAAAAAGTATGTTGGTGAGTATATGAATAATGGAAATCTAATTTTCTTCAAAGGAGAAGATTGAAACCCTCTGCAGACAAGAGCCCCAAGAATTTCCTCCTTTTCACCTTCTCATGCATATACGCCTAGATCCATTTTGCTTTAACCTATATATGTAGGCAGGTTTCTAAGCCGGTTCACGTAAAAATCTTGCTTCCAATATCTGTTTTTCTTTCCCTCTCTTTCAATTACTCAACAACTTAATTATTGTTTTTTTTTGAATTGAACAACTTAATTATTTAACAATACAGATTCTCTGTTAACAATGTGAGATACATTTTTTTACTTAGACATTAACTCTACACTTAAGATTCATTAACCAAGTGAAACTCCCACTTCTTCCGTTTAATTTTCCATCTTATTATATAATTAATTTATCAAAATTACATTTTAATATTAACATATTCCAATAGAGTAAATTTGTGGTTGCATGTGCTCGTCATGCTGTGTGTAAAATTTTTTCATAAATTTTGGCGGTAAAGTACAATATAGAAAGAAAAAGATGAGGAAAATCGGACCTATACAAATTGGAGCAATTATATACGGGAATGATTGGGAGAGTAATTAAGAGATACTAACGCCCTGTTTGGTTTGAAGCATTACTCAAACTCAGTTTTCATAATTCAATTTTTATAACTTAAAACTCAAAACTTATATCTCATATTTAATTCTTTATTTCTCTCTTTTCTCACTCCCAATTTGTTTGGCAAAAAAATTGGATTCAGATTTCATCACCAAAACTCAACTTTTAACTCCAACACGTGGAGCCCACGGTTTAGAATCCACCTTTTCTAACCCCGTGAACTCTCTCTCCCCACACTTTTTTTTTTTTTTTTTTTCTTCTTTCTTCTTCTTTAGTTATTTCTTCTTCTTTGTCAGAAATGAGATCCACAAATCAAGTCAGAATAGCACAAATAACAAATTTCCACAACAAAAAATTGTAGAACCACCAATAAAAAACTCAAACTTTCACCAAGTTTAAGCACGTATAACTAAGTTACATTCATGGGTATCACAATGTCATAAAAAATCATAAAAAACTATCAAACCTAGGGTGCCAGTGAATCTGTATCAACTTTTCCAGAAAATCATTAAACCCAGGGTGCCAGTAAATCATCAAACCCATAAAATCTACATCAACTTCGCCACTTAGGGCTACGCCGTCTTCGTCACTGATCTCCTCGGCCACGGCAAATACGATGGCCTCCATTGCTACCTAGGCAACAAAAAATTCTAATCACCCTCACCTCCCTATCTTTCTTCCTCCACGTTTGCAATAGCGAGCCGTACAAAACCCTCCCAACTTTTCTCTTCAGCGAGTTCATGGTGGAGCTATAGCCATGCTCATGTACTTCCAATCTTTGCCGGATGTGTAGGGTTGGGGTGTGGTAGTGAGAGAAGAGAGATGGGTATTCGTTGGTGGTGAGTAATGAGCGTTGTGACTTGATGAGAAAGTGCCATTTGGGGTGGGTGTCGTTTCAGAGTGTGATACTGGAATAAGGAGAATAAAGAAGGAGAGAGGAAGCCGTGGGTTGGGGTCTGACTTTGATGGAGACAACTCATGAGGTGGGTCCCACATATATGCAAATATTTACAAAAATACCACAATAACTCAATTTTTATAACTTGAAAACATGTCAAAGTTGTTTTCAATTTTGGTAACTTAAACTCAAAATTTTGAGTTTTGAGTCATAAAAATTGAAAACAAAAGCTTAGTCAAACAAACTTTCTTGGAGTGGGACCTATAAATTTTGAGTTTTGAGTGATGAAGATTGATAAACCAAAAATGGCCTAATTATTTTTTTTTTTTGAGAAAAAGATACTAAAATTTTTAAGTCAATTATATTCTAAATCTATCTTATAATTTTAAAAGTTTGAAATTGTTCCAAATTAATCTTTTATAATTATTAATTTCTCTAGTTTCACTTTCAACTTAAACCTGAACTTATAAAATCATCTCAATTTAAATATTTTGAATTTGATCTGAGGATTTGATTGAAGATCTAAATCATTTCGTTTTCAAACTTTTAAGGTTCAGTTTGAAACTAGAGAAATTCATAGTTTAATTTCAAACTTTTAATTCTCTAAAAAAAAAAAAAAACAAACTTTTAAAACTATATGGATTAATTATTTGGAACCATCCCAAAAGTATATGATTTAAGTGTGTAATTTGCATCAAGATGATTTTCCTCTACTCTTTTCCCTACGTACCACTTTCACATTGTGATGAGACAAAGTACTTGGCTAGATGAGACAAAGTATGTAATTTTGTAGAGGCGACGCTCTGAATGTCATTCATCATCCCCAACAGAATTCGACTTCTTCTCCTCGTTGGTTTGTTGATGAGACCAAAATGATTTTGAATCCCTTTTTTAACGGTTTGTAATTCATATATACGTGGCCAATTTGTTGCCCATAACTTAGCTAAATAGACCCTTTTGAGTTGTCGTGTGGGAAACATCCTCATCTCTTTTGTGCTTGATTTTTGCCGTATGGAATAGGAACACTTGGTCTAATAAGTATAAAATATTGAACAATTCAAATGTCCCAAGGCCTCGAGTCATGTAATCAAGTTAGTGTCATATTCTTCTCAAAAAAAAAAAAAAAAAAATAGTGTCATATTAGTTTTTCATGTTAAGGGATATTGTAATTCTATAGCTCATAAATTTGCTGTTCATATCACAGGTTTGTTGGTATGAATAAAAAATGTTCTTCTACACCTTAATACTTCAATTCTAGCCGATGTTGGCTAAGTTTTATCATTAAAGTTTACAAAATTCTTCTAAGAAAAAAAGAAGAAGCTAATGTCACTTAATTAAATTTGGTTAGAATAGTAGGTGGTCCCCAAGATTGGTTTTCTTTTGAGGTGTGTGTCTGTGGATAGATAAAGATTGGTTTGATAAATCATGGAATAGGAAGATTGCTTAAATTGAGAGGACAATATAATAATATAGAAGATAGGTTTGCATATGTAGGAAAAAAACCGCAGTGTCCTAATTAAACTCTAATCAAAGCAACAGGCACTTAGGAACCACATTTCATTATCAATGACAAGAGAGTGGCACGACTCAGTGGTAGCACTCAACAAGGCTTGGCCTTAGAGTTATTGAAGGAAGAACCTAAAACTTCATGCAATGGTCATTGTATCATCGACAGGTGTTGGGGAATAGAGGCAGGCTATAGGAGATAAATTTATTTTGAGCCCAGAGCAAGCACATTGTATCATCGATAAGATCAATTCTAGGCATGGAATGTGAGAAAGCCTATCCAAATAGCCATTTGAACAATTCACAAACCTATGAAGCCACAGTTCCTGGTCGAAGTGATAGCCAATTGGGTAGCCTTTTTATGTCCCCTTTTAAACATGAGGGCTAAATTATTAAATGGGACACTTTACCTGGAATCTCTCTCTTTTTTCTTTTTCATTTTTTTTTCTCTCTCAAATTTGTCAATCAACCTATTCCTTTCAATGTTGTCCATTGTATCTAACAAATTGTGGTCAGCATTATTTTGGTTAGTACCCAGAACCCTGTGAAAGGGGATAATGTTTGCATTTTTCATTTTTGTAAACTCCCTCCCCCCCCCCCCCCCTCACCTTTTTTTTTTTTTTTTTTGTAAAAATTTTTAACCCTACATTTCGGCTCTAAATAATCAATGATGAAGTCAGAAATTTGGCTTTTGAGGGGATCGAGTAAAAAATGAGATGATTAATAGCATTCTTTTTTCTTTGTATGTATTTATTTATTTTATATGCATAGTACTATAAACATAATAAAATATATAAATTAATTATTTATAACCTAATGTTTACTAAAAAAATATACATATTAAATTTCAACAAATAACTTGAACCAAGTTGACAAATTTTTTTTGAGATACTTATTAATTAGCTTATTTTTAGGTAACTATTTTTTATGAGAAAGAAGGAAAAAAATATTTTTCCATTATTTTTTGAGATAATTTTCTAGATAAACTATATATTTATTATAATTTTATAAATTTCAAATTAATTTAAGTTATTGGATATCATAAGAAAGTATTATATCTCTATTAAAGACTATAAAGAAACTTAGGCTTTTTTTTTTATAAAAAATTATATATTTTTATAACTAATATTATTTGTAGATATATAAAGATTTTAATTGGGATTTGGGGCCATAAATCTATATACTTAATAGCTTTTAAAATTTTTGGGACCACTCATATAAAATCATTACATTTTTAGAATTTTTTAAAAATTTGGTGGAGGTCAATTTTTAACTTTTTAAAAGGAGGTGAAATCTAGTGTGGATACAAGATCTGACATTCAAATTGCCTACTTTGATACCATAACAAAGTTTTAGTTATTTCAAGAGTTTAAATTGTTAGAGAATGAAGAATTTAATCATTTAACAGTTATTTTTACAACAAACACCAATCCCGTGAATCATTAGCGATTACAGGTGGAATCCATATTATAAATGATGAGTCAAATCTGAGTCTTTTTTACAAAAGTAAAAGAGTACTGAAGCTAGATTCTTTGTTTCACCATGTCCTACTAACTGATATTTCAAGAATTCAATACATAACATTGTATTGAGCATGATATATATTAATATATCTTCTACATATCCAATAATGGCCACTCATCATTAGGGCCATACTAATTTAACATAATTTATTCACAGAAAAAAAAAAGAATCTTTTTAAATTTCTATTGCAACCTTTTTCTCAATACCCCCATTGCAATCTGACCCTCAGTGTGTAAAGAATCCAAGTCGGCATGCAGCAAGGAGAACAGAACTTGTTTCTGAAAGTGCCCATATTATCTCTCCACTTGTATTTCTGGGTGCCCAAAGGCTATGATAGCAACAAATATTAATAAATTTAAAGAAAAAGTGAAGCTTTGTACTAATTATTAATGATTTGATCTGAGTTTTCATATAATGTTTTGTATAAGACAATGGAAGTTTAAGCATGCATATATAAAAATACAAATAGAGATGCAGATAGCCGTCCACATATGATAATACTACAAAAAGTAGATTCATGTACCTTAATGAGGAGATCTAAAATAAATCTCATCATTATATGCTCATTGCTACTATTCTAAATTCTGCATATAACGACACATTGTCTTAACTAAATATGTATTTCATAAACTAATATCAAAGGTTGGAAATAAGTCCTAAGGAACCACCGACCTTTACAATATCAAAGGTGGAAAGCATTTTACCCAACTAGTTTTAGGAAACCCTTCTAGCAAGTAAGTCCTAAGGAACCACCGACCTTTAATATATATCCTCTACTATTTAAGTAATTTTTTACGCCTTTTTGACCTTCTGAAAGATCAAATTAGATTAGGGCCGTGTTTTTTTAAAGCATATATACTTGCAAGATACTAAAAAGTTTTGTTTTCTACACATTTGATTAGAATTAAACTTATGTTAACTCACTTTATGATAATTGTCTTTTACCATCATGTTAAGATATCAAATGTTTATTTTTAGAAAAAGTTTAGCTTCAAATGGTGTTTTTTTTTTTTTAATGTAAATAGGAATTTTTATCATTAGATTAAAATACTAATTGATTTTTTTGTATAAAAAGGATTCAAAGTTTAAAACCCTAGATTTTTTATTAGATAACAATTGATTTTTGTCCTTTATTTTTGATGTAGGCATGATTCAATCGTAAATTTCTTATTTGACGATAATAGACTTTATCAACTAAGTTAACAAAATTCACCTCAAAACTTAATCTTTGACTTATGTGTGTTCACATGAGCATTCAAGAGTACACTATGATCTTACACTTCTATTAACATGACAGATTCCTCACTTTTTACATAAAATTTCCATACCCATTTACTTTGTTAGTGAGTGAGTTACAAACAACTGAACAAGCTAGTGCCGGTACATCTTTATTTTTTATTCAAATGTTGTTGGGATTTCTGCAATATTCTTTTGCAATCAAGAATTGTGATCTCATCAGCACTATACTCGTCAAATCACAGATCTTCAGGTTAAATCATGGAAATTATTGATGACATTTCAAGTTGTGGCTTTTGGGTCACAAGGGACAATCAAATATTTCAGAGTTCAGAGCTAGTTGAGAAGTGAAAATGTGATAGACCCAACCTTATTCAATTGGTGTCCGTCCTTGTATTTCAGTCACGTTTGTCTGTAACTACACTGAAATGATTCAATGTACTGTGTCCATGCTGATTACTGAATTCAATAATGGAAGCTAATAGTAAACCTTTCGGAGTTTACTCATTCCTGCTGATACTGGTACTCAATAATTGAACTAGACAGTAAAATATTTCAGAGAGGGCTGGGTGTGTATCCTATTCCTGCCACATCTTTAAACAAATGAACCCTAAAGTGTGCCCCAGAAAGAGATAAGAGAGACCATAACTGAGTGCCACATATAGAAAAAGTTGAAGGATTTAAAGCGTGATTTTTTTCTTCTCTTTGGTTATGATCTTGATCTTGACTGGGTTTACTTGATTTCTTTTTCCAGTGCAGCAAAGAACAACAAATTCATGTTGCATATTGATCTTGAAACAATACAATTACTTGCCAAATGATATACTTGGATATATGTACGCATCTTGGTGCAATAAATTAAACTAGTAGGAACAAAGTTTATAATCTTGTAGAGAGTACACCCTATATGCCATGAACAACTTAGTGTTACTAGGGTTTTGGTCACAATATATTCTCTTATATATCTGAAAAGGAACATGTTTTTCTAGATGCTCTTTTAGAGTGATAGAGAATTTCAAAATTCAAATAAAAAACCACGATATACATGTCATATTTTGTATTATGTAACATATATATATGAGTATTAATGGGTGAATGTGACTGGGACAGGTTTCAAGTTTCAACTTAAGCTGAACAGTGTCTGATAATTATTATAAAGGCAGTGTCATAGTCATCCTTCTTTTCTTGTAGCCCCATTTATTGCTCTTGTCTTTTGCTTTCCGTTCCTCCTCACTGAAAAATGCTCTTTGCCTCCCTTTTTTTCTCTTATTATCACCTTTTGTCAATGTATTTGCAAGTCTCTCTTTCTATCTGAACTGCAACTAAACTAGGGTTTTCCTCCTTTGAACACAAACCCAACAAAGGAAATTTAATCTCTCCCAATGGCTGCATCAACATCTTTTTCCTTGGGAATATCAAAGAATAGATCTTGAAAGAGTTTACACAGACAGCAGGAAAAAAAAAGGTAATAGTATTCTTGCTGACCATAGAAATCAACACAAAAAGGTAAGTACATAACTACATATAGGTGCAGCCTCTCTATTATTATTTTTCTTATAATTAATTTTCCTTTGTTTTAGAATAGAATGTTGCTTGAGTTTTTGGGTTATAGAAGTTGATCCAGGGTTTTGGTTTATGGAATTTGATAGGTAGAGAGTTCTTACAAAAGGAAAAGGTTGAAATTACATGACTGAGTTCCTATTCTCTATTGGCTTATATTAAAAGATAGAAAAAGAAACCCAAGAGAGAGAAGGGATATTCACATGTGGTAGCTAGGTGGTGTAAACTAATTGCCATGAAATCCAGGAATTTAAATCTGTGGTGGTGGTTAAAGTGAATGAGGTACAACTGTACAAGCACATAGAGAGAGAGAGAGAGAGAGAGAGAGAGAGAGAGATTCAAAGGACAAGCATATTGTATGAATTTAGGAACTGTTGACCAAATTCAGGAGAATCCTAACACAGGAAACCATCCTTGTCTTCGTGTGTCATATTAATTACTTTTTTTTTGTTTGTCAGAAAAATAAAAATAAAAAAGCAAGAGAGAGAGAGAGAGAGAGGGGGGGGGGGGGCTGTTTATCAACATTCAAGATGTAATGTTCATAAAGTAGTAGTACTCATGTTCAAGAAAAACAGCTTAGCAGGCAAAAAGTAAAAGAACTTTGAAAATAAGATAGCAGTAGATTTTTAGGTACCCATATATATAGACAAGTAGTAGCGTGGTACTAACCCTAGTTCTGTTGTCCCAGAAAATCACCAAGTTAAATTCAGGAAAAAAGAAAAGGTTTTATACTTTTATCATGTTCAACTATGTCAGAATATATATTCTTAAGGAAAATTCTTAATTTACATGAAAAGTGAATGTGTTATTCCTTAAAAGGAAATTACAAAAATAAAATTAAAAAAACAAGATGAAAACTTATATATGGCTTCCAATTTCAAGTGAATTTGCAATAAACTGCTTGATGGATCAGATGGGTGATTTTTTGCTGCAGGTGAAATATTTATATGGCCTCTTCTTCTAGCTACTCCAATTCTCCCTGTGCTGCCTGTAAGTTTTTAAGAAGAAAATGCATGCCAGATTGCATTTTTGCACCATATTTTCCACCTGAAGAGCCACAAAAATTTGCCAATGTTCACAAAATATTTGGTGCAAGCAATGTTAGTAAGCTTCTCAATGAAGTCGCTCCTCATCAGAGAGAGGATGCTGTAAACTCTCTGGCCTATGAAGCCGAGGCACGGATAAAAGATCCAGTCTATGGTTGTGTTGGAGCCATCTCAGTCCTACAAAGGCAAGTCATTAGGCTCCAGAAGGAATTGGATGCCACAAATGCAGACTTGATCCGTTATGCATGCAATGCCAATGAAATGCCTACATCATCCCAGTTTGGAAGAAGGAATATGAGCCATGGAGGAGGTTCTTTTGGTCAAAATTCTGGTATGTATTATCATTATTCTCCATGGAATAATGAGCCTGGTGAGGACAGCAATGAGAGAGGAGGAGAAGGTAACATGTAATGTAAGATGGATTGTGTCATTCTTATGTACCTATGACTGTCTTAGGACATCTATTTAAGTTTTCCTATTGAAAAGGGAACATGGTATGCTAGGTTGTGAAACCCCTCTACACAGAATATGGGGTACGACTACTGAATGCTACTAAACTTTTCATAATTGAGAAATTAGCAACTTATCATAGTCAAGTTTTTGGTGTAGCGTATGGGAAGATTTCTATGTAAAGCACTTGGTGTAATCTATGCTTGGTTAATTTTGTACATTGCTTGAGTATTATTTGGAGCATGTACATTGGAATTTTCTGTTTCTTTTTTGCCTATCTTTCCAAGTGATATGTTATGACTCAAGTCCAGTAATCAGCTTGCCTATCAATCAACTCTCCCATACCCCATATAAGTAAAAATTTTGTGCATTGGGTACACCTTTTTTAATTTTATTTTATTTTATATGTATAGTTTCTCTCGAATATGTTCCAACCTTTTCTTTAGCTCAGTTATATATAGCTGTCCTTTGGATTCAGAAGATTATATTATCACTTCTTTTAATAAACAAAACAATTCTGAAGACCCAAGTTATATATCTATGTATGCCCAAAGATTATGATAATGATTGAGGGTCCCCTTCAGTTTTGAGGCCACCAACCTACATAGTTTATTTAACCACCAAACTTATAGCTCAATGGTCCATGGCACTTGGCACTGCATAATCGGGCCAGTAATTTATCAGTAAGCCTCTAGAATCTTATTGGTTTAGGAAATTATTATCTTAACTAAGAAATTAAAATCTTTCTTAATGTTCCAATGACATCATGTACAGGGTAGCACAAGTAGTTACATCATACACATCAGCTTGGTATACAGTTATAGTTAAGGAAGCTGATGCAAATTATGCACCTCAAACCTTACTTATGCAACAAATCATAAATGTACTTCTTATATTATCTTTAAGAGACATACTCTATGGACTATAAATGGACATTTATAATCTAGTTAAGTCTTAACCAGCTATAATGCAAATAATTTATCAAGTGACAATAGAAAGGGAAAAAGGAAATACACATCTCATCCAACTAATAGGTTATCCTTTTTGTCCACGCTCATTCATAGGCCCTAAGTGTGAACCAGTGGAAACTGTAATGAGATTCTTAACTTTTGGCACATCAAATCTTCAGGCTCCTTACAACTTGCTTCAATTCGATCAGTATATGATTTTCAATATTCAAGGACAGAGAAAAAGTGACACTGCAAATGTGTTGACTTTTCTAATATTTTATTTTAAAACTATACATAATATGTGTAGTCTTTGCTCGTAAAATTCAAGTTTTTCATTATAACATTGTCATTGTCTGAAGCAGTAAGTCACACAGATGCCTATCCATATAGGATCCATACAAGTATTGTTCTCCCATGTGATAAGGGCACAAAATTCCCTTGCTGCGAATCATAATTGGATACTGAACCTTTGACTTCCTCTACCCTTTATAATAGTATTAATTAGGATAAATTATTCCAGCTCCTCTAAAATTTTACAAAATATCACTCCTCTCAAATGTAACATGAAATAAAACCCCTCTTCCTTTGAGTTTGTATAAAGGCAACAATTAGGCTTTTATTATTGGAATATCTCATTTTTTAAAAAGAGTTCTATTAATTTATACATACCTAAGTGGGGAGTATCGCTTTTCCATAAACTTCAAAGGAGGTGCGTGTCATTTCACTTACATAGAATTCAGGTAAAATTCTTCTGTAAAAATGAAACATTGCGTCAGTGAATTAAATAACATTTTGAGAAGTTGTGAACTTCAATGTTGCATGTATACAAACCTTAAAAGGAAGAAATGTCAATTATACAAACGTTAATAGGAGTGTATTTTGACAAATGTAGATGGAGGGTAGCACACATAAATATTAGTGTGATAGCTTCCTTAACAATAAGAACATGATTAAGCACGCATTTGAATTTAATTATTTTTTATTAATTTATTAGCTTATTTATTTAAATATAATTTAAATAAACTCTTTTTCTAACCTAGCTAATTGTAAGAAGACACCTTTTCTGTTTCATCAATTTAATCCAAAGTAATCACAAACTTGGAGTAATTAGTTAAAAAAATTTATATATATAATTCAGAATGAAAGCAATGAGGTTGGGACAAAAGAGTCAAGACTGTGTATAATGCTATCAAATTATTTCATTAGATAATTGAGAAGATTAGGAGAGTGTTATTCTTTCTTTAAAAAAAAAAAATTACTAAACCTATATTTAGCATTAAAGATTGTTATCTTCCAGGACATTATATAACATTAATCTTTCATCATTGGTCATTCACATTTGGTTTACCCAATAATTATTATGATAATAGTTGTGGGAATAACAATTTTCAATTGATAAAGTAAGATATACATGGAGAGAGAGAGAGAGAGAGTAGATGAACATGTTGACAAGAAAGATACTTTATGTCTCTCTTTCTCATGCAAGAACGAGCACGCGCACTGCATACGCTTAAAACACTAACAGAATTGTGCATTTGGAATGTCTTAATCTGAGACAACGAGTCCTAGGTCATGTCTATCGCTCTCCAATTTATGGGCCACCCCCACACAACCGCCCAAAGGGTAAAAATGACCCAAAAGAGTAGTCCAAGACCAAGACCAAGACGTGCTCTCTTTCTCTCTCTCACAAAGTTGCAATCTAAGGTGATTGATTGATTAGACATTGCCCAAAGCCAGTTAAGCTTGTGCACATGCCCAAGTCTTAATCAGGGACGACATTCATTCAACACAACTTCAACTTCTTCAATAAACCTATATATATTTGAAGTGTACCACACATGACTGCTCAACTGCATGGCATAGGCCTCTATTGTGGTCGACAGCGGCCGGATTTGAAGGACTCTCACACGAGCTTTGGCTTTCATGGAATAAAGAGAGTTTAGAGGATGTGGCTAGGGATGGAGAGTGAGATTGGACGTGCCATTGAGGGATCATTTAGACATGTGATGATAAGATTTCGTGTTTATGTTGGACATTTTCAAACTTATTATTATGACTTCTGTAATTATTCTCCGACATTTGTTGATGTGATTTACATTTTATATATACGATGTATATAATTTCACGTATTGTGTTCATGTTTAAAATGTGAAATGAGTAATTTATATGGATAATGTACAATAAAGAATATGAAAAAATCAATACTCTAATGAATCTATGATTTCTAATAGATAATCCTAAGAAATAAGGGGGGAATTTATTTGTTTTTATTTTTATTTGTTGAAATTGAGGTACAATATCATCTTTTTTAGTCTAATTCAAAAGTAAAATTATAACAATACTAAGTGATTGTTATAAATATGACGTGGACAAAAGACGTGTTTCGATTTGAAACTTGAAACAAGAATTACTCTATCGTTCGGTGGAGGAATATTGTGACATGAATGTATACATTCATGTTCAAAGGTACAACTACAGTAATTTTCAATGATAGCAAGAAGTATGGTGTGGACAAAAGATCATCCTAAAGGTTGAAAAAAGGAATTACCTTATGTTTCAATAGGGAAGAAAAGAGAGGAGAGTGGTGACATGAATATTACATTTTCCTCTTTTTTAAGTTCTTACCATATGCCCAAGGGTTGTTGGGGGAGTGGGTCATTCCCCTTAGTTCTTACACATAACGTTCATAATTTCATACACGATGTCCATATCTAAAGCGTGAAATGAGTGATGTGTACAAATGATATACGGATAATCTTTAAGGGAGAATTAAGATATTTCTTTGTTTTTCTTTTTATTGGTTAAAATTGAGGTACAATATCATCTTTTCCATCTAATTCAAAAGTAAAATGATAACAGTATTAAGTGATTGTTGTAAATATGATGTGGACAAATGACTTATGTTTCGGCGGGCTGAAACAAGAATTACCCTATCGTTCGGTGGAGGAAAAAAGAGAGGAAAATTGTGACATGAATATATACATATTCCTAGAATTATGGTGTGATAAAACAATAGTAATATTCAATGATGGCTAGAATTATGGTGTGATAAAAAGATAATCCTAGAAGGGTCGAAAAAAGATTTCTCTTATGTTTCAATAGGAAAGAAAGGAGAGAGGAAAGCTGACATGAATATATACATATTCCTCTTTTCTAAGTTACCATATACACAAGGGTTGTCGGGGGAGTGGGCCATTCCCCCTTAGTTCTTACATATAATGTCCAAAATTTAATGCATGATGTTCGCATTTGTTATTGGTATCCACATTTAAAACAGGGTGATGTGTATGGAAGATATACAAAGAGTGTGAGAGAATCAACCTCCCTAAAAATCTATGATGTGGAGAAAAGACCTATGTTTCGGTAGTTTGAAACAAGAACTACCCAATCTTTTTCAGTGGAGGAAAAAAGAGAAGAAAATTGTGACATGAATATATGCATTCATGTTCAAAGGTAAAACTACAATAATATTCAATGAAGGTTAGAAATAAGACGTGAACAAAAGATCATCCTAGAGGGTTGAAAAAAGGAACTACCTTATGTTTCGATAGAGAAGAAAGGAGAGGAGAATGGTGATATGAATATATACACCATTCTCTTTTTTAAGTTCTTACCATATACCCAGAGGTGGTTCCAAGGGGTGGTTGGGGGGAGTGGGCCCTTGCCCCTAGCCAACCAAAATCTCACCCTTCCCCCTCTCCCTCCCCACCTCCCCCCAATATATATATATATATATATATATATATATATATATTTTCCTTCATCATTTTCTTTGTTTTTTTTTTTGCCCTTTTTTATTTATTTATTATATACTATTGTGTCTCTTTATATGTCAAACTTTATAAGAAAAATAGAAAGAAAATATTTCCTATTTTATCAATGCTTTTTAAGATTGACAAATTATAAAAGAAAAAAATGAAAATAAAGAAGCAAAAGCTTTAATTGAAGAGAAACAAATCAAAAAATAAATTTTAAAATTATTGGGAGTTAAATTTTTTATGTAGCAATTTTTATATAAAAAAAAAAAGAGTGTAAAAGTAAGAAAATTTGAAAATAATTATACAATAAACTCCATAATTTGTTATTATTTTCAAGTTTAACTTTAACATTATATATATATATATGTTATAATTTAATCATTTTACAAGTTGAAAAAAAATGACATAATTAAGTTGTACATGAAATTTATCTAATTATTAAAAATTATTGCATGAGCATTATAAATGAAATTTTGACTATAAAAAAAATCTACAATATGGTTTGTTCATATATATTGTTAAAATAAAAGAAGAAAAATAAAATATTTAGAAAAAGAAAATGGAAGCAATAAAATAAAAAGAAGAAGAAGCATGGTTTGGCCTAACGGCTTGCATCCACAACGGAAAGCCTTTGGCAACTACATCTTACAATTTAGAATTGATTATTTTATTTTATTTTTACAAGGAACTCTAAGTAGAGTATATATAAGAACTAAAGTTGATTCATGAGAGTCATCCTTTGATTGGACTAAAATCAAGGATGATTAATGTTCCTTGATTTTAGTCAATCAAGAATATCAACATATGCTCAATGTGATACGCACGATACGATAAAAGCCTAACAAATAAACACGATGTATATGTTCTCTTTCTTTTTTTTTTTTTCTTTTTTTTACATTAAAATGCCGCTTAGTATTTATATAAGTGACATTTTGTTGTCTATATTGGTCTTAAGTATATAAACAATACGTATGTGTTGTGTACTTGCATAATATGTATGCATCTATATATATATATATATATATATATATATCCACAAATGCATGGAGGTAAATGTATCGTTATAAAACTTTTTTCCCCTAAAGTCAAATCATTGTTCATTCATATTGACTTTAAATCAGGGATATTGACGTTGTCACTTATCCCCTTCAATAAAGTTTTGTCTATTGACAACAAAATCAAAAGCTATTCTTCTGATGATGATGATCTACATAAAAGTCAAATAAAATTGACTCAGGGTTAAGACTTAAGATTGAGATTAAGGGCTTCGGGTTTAAAAAATGGGGGTGAAAAAAAAAAAATAAAAAAATCATGTGGTTTCAACTTTTGAGCCGTTTAAGTTTTTAGCACTATTTAGTGTTTGTTTGATATTTTGTTTTGAAACCAAACTTTTTTAAGGTATAATTTTTTTAAATCTCATTTTTTTCTATGTACTAGAATTTTTTCAAACAGCCAATTTTTTATTTAAAAAACTAAAGATTATAAGCTATTTCTCTCTCTCTCTCTCTCTCACAAAAAAAAAAAAAACTATATTATACTAAATGGGCACCTAATCTATTGCATTTAAGGCCTTTGTCCAATCTATCCCGAAGCTGAAGTCATAAGCCCAAAAAAAAAAAAAAAAAAAAAAAAAAACCCAAAACAACACCCTCATAAGTCATAAGCCTACAAAAGTAAAGCACTTTCCTTTGACCCAAAATGGATCTACCATTTTGGATTTGGACCGCCATATAATATACCCACTTGCCTAGTCTTTTTTAAATAAAAATAAATTGGTATTGGTTATTGTGGTGAGGTGAAAATAAATTGGGATTCTTTTTTTTGAAATTATAAAGAAAAAAATTGAAGATTTAAAAAACTGTATTTAACAGAATGATTTAAAAGACTGTATTAAAGAGAATGATTTGACTTCGTTTCATTTTTAAGCGGTGTGAAAAGAGTAAAAAATGCAAAGATATGTTCATCATTTTAATTTTAATTTCTATTTGAAAAAAATTTCATCAATTTTAATTAAATCCACTGTCATGTGAAACTGATAAAAGTACTTTATTAAGTTTTAATTTTTACAAATCTAACATATTGATGATATCGCGTCATGTGATATAAATTAATGCCATCGTATGTTAGTTATTTAAGACCAAAGGGGAATAAGTTTCTACTAGACTATACTCTTGTACTGATGTAAATAACTATGATTGAAATTACTGTTTTTATTTAAAATTAGTCTGAAATCCATGCATATTCATAAATACATTTTCAAAAACCTAGCTCTTAAAACAGTTCTTCTAATAGTTCTACAACACACCTTTTTATCATTCATATAAGAGAATCCATTACTATTTACCGGATTTAATTGCCTATGGTTTAGCAAGAATTCTAACTCATGAAGACATCATTTAACGTACCATAACCAAACACTCAAAGCTAGAAGGCAATTAGAGAAACTCCTATTAAGATTTTTTAAAAAAAATTTTATATGGAGCTAAATTTTGGTATATATTAGAAATAGCAATTGTGAATAAGAAGTAAGTTTCATACTATTAAACTTATAAATTGTTTGTCAAAATACCTTGAATGCAAATGAGTTGCGACCTACGTAAGTGGTAACATATATAATAAATTCTTATGTTACCGTACCACCTTATGAAACATGCAAAGATCTTGATCCAAGATTTAAAAAAAAAAAAAAAACCAAAATATATTTAAGAACTAAAACTACCATATCCCAAAGCAATGGTTAAGAATACTATTATTGTAGTCTCTTGGCTTTCGCGTTTGATACCAAAAATAATTTTAATACAACATAAAATCATTTGTTATTAGATTTTTTTTTTTATGAATAAAAAATTAGAGTTTTTGGTGTGGACTTATTAACCTCATGCTATGTGACAATAATGGATAATACAACGTGTATCACCAAAGTCTTGACGGGTCTATCATTGTGGGCATCTAACCATGAAATACTTCACTCTGCGGCCCACCACCACCACCACCACCACCACATGACGCTCCATGCCTATTCTTCTAGTAATGGGGACCAAACCCTCTTGTTTGCAAGCATTAGAATTTAGACATAACACACCAATCTTACACAACAAAAAAACACAAATGTGGCAACATGATACATACCAAAATGCCACCTAAGTTAAACCCTTTTTTCAATATTTTGGTTTATGTTCCTCATCAAAAGCCACCTTGAAACTTGTTCCTCATGCAAAGCCCTTACTCACCATGTCACAAATACGTGTCCAAAACTCACACCCTCCACCTCTCTATGTATATTAAACCACAATCCCACATCTCTTGCACCATCTCTATCATCTATCTTATATTTTGAATTGATCATCTTTTCTCTCACTCAAATCAAAAGAACTCACTCAACCATGGCTGAGCGTGATCGTCCAGTACACCAGCTCCAAGTCCACCTACAACACCAATATGAGGGTGGCATGAAGTCCCATTATTAACAAAGGGGTCCATCAACAACCAAAGTTCTAGCAGTCCTTGCTCTCCTCCCTGTGGGTGGAACACTGCTTGCACTTTCTGGCTTGACACTCCTTTGTAGTGTCATTGGGCTAGCTGTGTCCACACCACTCTTCTTCATCTTCAGCCCAGTTCTTGTCCCAGCTGCCATTGTTATAGGCCTAGCTGTTACTGGGATTGTCTGCTGAAGCTTTTGGGTTGACTGGGCCTTCATCACTATCTTGGGTCCTGAATCACATTAGGATGAAGGCCAGAAGGGCTTTGACACAAGAGGTGGATCAAGCCAAGAGGAGCATGCAGGACATGGCAGGTTATATGGGCCAGAAGACTAAGGAGGTGGGCTAAGAGATTGAGAGTAAGGCCCAAGAGAGGAGGAGGACATGAGAGGCATGAGGTTTTCAACTTGTGAAGTCACATCTTACAACTTGGAAAAAGAAAGAAAGATCAAGAAAGAGAGAATGGTTTGAGAAGTAAAGATGTGAGAGATGGAAAAGAAATAATGTTTTATGTTTGTTGTGTAGATGCACATGTTTGTTTTATGTAATTGTTGATGTGTTTTAATGGTAGATAAGTGTGGAATTGAAGTGCTCTTGAGAATTTAGTTTGTTTTTGTATATTATTATTATTATTTAATGTTCTATATTGTTTCGCTTAGAAGTGTTTTCAAATGCTTTCATTTGAAAACACTTTCAGGCGTGTTTGGTGTGAGTGTGACAAGCACAAATCACTAAAAATCGCGGTTCTTGGTCCGGCAGTCCAAGCTAGTGAAGTGAAAGAGAGAGAGGTAGAGACAGTGAGGCATATACATTGAAGGGAAGTTAAGGCATATATACAAGTTGTAGCATAAGGAGTGCCCTTTGGAGAGATTCATTCATTAGCACCACCCAAATCATCCATCAAGTTTTCACAACTTGAAGCTTGAAAAAAGCAATGGTAATGGGCGTCAGTAGTTTAGTGTATATAAACATATGAAGACCAAGCAGCTGTGAACCCATTACGCAATTCTTTATAAGCACTTCTCTGGTCCCTAGTATTAAAAGAGGCCAAAATTTCTTTTGGTTGGGTTCCGAAATAAATTTGGGGCCCTTGACGACGATACATTTTAAGGCTGCATTGCCTCAAAACACATTTCTGGCCGCAGCATTTGTTGATTGCAATAAAACACCAGGGGTTTTTACCCGTTATAAAAAATTGTCCACTAAATTCATTTAAATTCTATTAATTAGGTTTTTTTTTGGGGCGAAATTTTTTGATAGGTTTTTAATTCTATTAATCAGTGTAACCTAAATTATTTTAAAAATAATGAACAGCTAAATTCTGCTTTATAAATTATAATTGAAAGAAAGTCCTGTGCACAACACAGGACAAGGATACTTTTTTTTTTTTTTTGTCAATTTGAGTTAATAGAAATGAGGGATGGGTCAGTTGGACAATTCTTATAGTAGCACAAGAAGTCAGTTATCCCAGGATCTTTTTTGCATTTTGCCCCCATATTTTGCTAAGACAACCAAGCAAACAAAACCCAAGGCATATATGTTAACACTTATTTTTTCCCCCATGAGATGGTTGAGAACACAAAATTTCCAGAATATATAGCCAGATGTAGCATCAAATAACAGGGACAAGACCAAAACTTTTTAACTGCAGGCAGTATAAAAATAAATACTAAAACAGCCGTAGTTACAGACCGTATGTGATTTAAGCAAGGGATGAAAAATGGGGGGGATCATTGAGATGTAAGTTCGGATTGGGTTGGAGCTTCAGTGTCCATAGAAATAGAAGTAGAAGCAGGGTCAGCATTTAACTTGGAATTGTCGGGTATCCAAAACGTGAGAACAGTTGATGCAGCAACAAACATGGCTCTACGAGGAGCCCACTTTAAGCACGATGCCACACCAATGTGGCTGTTCCAGCTTGCCACCTGCAAACTCAAGTAAAAATAATGGTTAGTCAATATGATATTTGAGCATTGCTCATTGTGGTGATCCAACAGCATATTGTAATCAATTTGAAAAGAATGGATATCAAGACCAAGTGAATTAGGATTTCTGCAACGTAATTGCATACATAGGTGGCGAAGCGCTGACACTGACATGACAAGGAAACATGACATGATCATTCTTGAAAATTTTCAATGAAAACTTTCGATAACGTTACGCATGCAGAAGTGTTCTTCGCAATGTCCATATCCATGTCCATGTCCAACTTGTGTCTGACAAGGACATGTTGGGGGTTTTGGCGTGTCCTGTGCTTATAAATTGCATATCATCAGAAAACATTTTATTTTTTTACATGGGTTTCCACTAAAAAGAAATTGAATGATATCAAATGCTCACAAGACAATGCATGTAGATTCGTCATTATTTCTAGGTATATATTTGTCACACAAGCAGTTTAAGTGAGTTTTTTGATACCTAAAGAACGATCTTAGGTAAAGCCTTTTGCATCCACTATTAATGAACTCCCCTTGACTCCAAAAATAAAGTAACTCTCTAGTTTAGGGAGCTATTGATCTCAAGACCATACAAGACACCATAAAAGGGGTTTTAATAATTATCCTAACCCACCAAATCAATTGAGTGCAAGGTTTTGGAGAATCATCCATCCTGTAGTGCTCGATATATGAACAACGAAAGAGACAATCCCTTGAGATTTCTCTTCTACAGACACAATAAAATCTCACAAGAAGTTGAGGTGTCAACCCACCATAGGTCAAAATAAAATAAAAATATTAGGGTATGTTTGGTAATTGTTTTTTCCTCTTATTTTCTACTTTTAAAAACAATTTTCTATTTTTGAAACTAAATAACTTGTTTGGCAACAAAAAATGGACAGAAAACAAAAACTGTTCTCAAAACTCAATTTGTGAAAAAAATTGAAAACATGCAAAAGACTATTTTGAGTTTCTAATTTTCAAAAGTTAATGAAAATACGCATTTAATTTAATGAATTTGTATCATTTAATAAGTTAGTATTAGAGTTCAAATCCTAATAACAACATATTTTAGTATTTTTTTTTCCTTCAATTTTTTTTTTTTTTAATTTCAACTAACCAACCATGTTTTTTATTTCAAAAATACAAAAAAATTATTTTTTCTTTTTATTCCCAAAAACAAGTTTTTGAAAATAGAAAACAAAAATTGTTACCAAACATAACCTTATACTCCGACACACCATAACTCAAAATAAGGGTGATGTGAAAATGTTGTGAGATTTTGTTGTGTCCTAGACTTTCTCTAAACAAAATATTAAGCTCCTAAAAAGTCTTATATGCACTTCTATGTGATAGATGGGATCCTGCATTGCCATGCACAAGTTTTATCAAAAGAACTCCATAAGGCAGAAAATTAAAACAGATTGATACCTCATTTCGCCTGTTTATGCTCCAAGCATGCATGGTTCCATCTCCTGAGCCTTAAAAGAGAGAAAAATTAAGTTTAGTTCTGATGCCCGCAACAAGAAACAGATGAAAAATCAATATGGAATTTGCATCTAATTGGCATTACTAAATTGCAAAAAAAGAAGAAGAAGAAATCATTGATGCTAAAATCAAATTTGATGTACGGTCATCTATCAAAAGTTATCAGTGAAAAATGACTTAAAAGTCCATCCAATTCCTGAAAAACATGTAGATAAATGTTCTCAGAATAAGGTCATTAAGGATTGGGGCAGAATTACGTGGGCTGCAAACTACAAAGTATTAAAATTGGATGCAAAAAATATATATATATATTTATATATATAAAGTAAGGTCTGGCACAGAACAATATGGGCAACAAAGAACTATTACAATTCATTGTAATGGTTAGTTTGTGAAAACTCCAATGATAAATATTTACAATTGGTATTGAATAATCATTCTAGTATTTAAGAAAGAAAACAAAATTTATAGTTTTATACATATAAAAGACAATGCAATTTCTATTGTTCATCTCTCTTTTTGGAAAACAAATTTAGGTAAGTTGGAAGCAAAATGAGTAGATGGGAAAAATCTGAACATGGACTAGATGCTAAGTGTGATTTTGTACAGAAAATATTGTAATTAAATACCTGAGACCACGTACTGGCCATCTGGTGTAAATGTTGCCTCTATATTTGCTGTCGGAGATGGTTCCAAACTGAACCCACAACGCTGCACAAGGGAAAGATTGAAAAGTTAAAATAAAAAAAGTCTATATATCACAAATACAACACTAGCAACGAGACAAATTTATGACAAAGATTAAAAAAAAAAAAATTGCAAATTTGGGTGGTCAACCTTCTCTCCTCCATATGCATCAAGAACATATATGTTGTTATTAGTTGTTGTCAATAGCATTGATTTTCCATCATTGCTAAATTTGATATCGCAAACCTCAGCAGTATCTCCACCAACTAAAAAGGTGTCAAAGGGACCCTGCATTTGGAAAAATGATATTAAGGTTTTTATATACATATTGGAAAATGGAGAATCAGAACATTCTGTGTAATGTAAGAACCTTGTCATAGGAACGTGAATCAAACAATTTAATAGCACCCCCTTCCATTGCCACAGCAAAAACAAGGCCTTGTTGGTCATATGCAACTGTAGGTCTACCACGCAAGCGAAGAATCCCCTGAAAACTATAATGGTAAGCATAAATCATAATTGTAGTTTTTATTCTTCTTTTTTAAAAATATTTTTTATTTTATTATTGTTTTTTTACATGTGAAAATGCAGATCAAATTAAGGGATACTCCAACTTCTATCTCTTGGTGGACCTTGAACTTGCAAATGCCATTTGAGAGATCATTGGAAAAAGGACACAAAGGAACCAGTAAAAATAATTAAAAAGAAGCAGAGCTTATTGGTAATTATTTCAGCTTCTCTTGATTACTTCTCTGGCATTCATCCCACAATTTTCATATGATCATAAAAAACAAGAAACCAACCTGGCAAGCATTTACACGAAGATCCCATATTCTAACACTGTGATCAAGAGAACCAGACATGAAGCTATCATTGATTGGAGACATGCAGAGGGAAACGACTCTACAACAAAAGATTTTACAACATAATCAATAATTCGATATCACAACCTAGCAAAAGAAATACAGGAAAAAAAAATACCAGTATTGATAAAACAGGCCAAATAGAGATTAAGAGGTTGTGACAGAAAGAGAAAGGTTTTTTTTTTTTTTTTTTTTTTGGGCGGGAGGTTCTAAAACATATTGAGCAAATCTTGAAAAGATGAAGTGGCTTTGAATGCATATACTTTGTATTGGTTCTTTCTGACTTTATCATTTTCTAAGTGGCTTCTTGCCAAAAGGTAAAGAATCTATTATACTTTTCTAATGTACCATTTATGATAATGAGCATGTTCTATCCCCCATAATTACCTAGCAAAAAAAAAAAAAAAAAAAAAGTTGTTCTTTTACAAACAGATAAAAAGTTATTGAATCATCTTTCCAGATTATAAAACATCAGTACCATTAAGTCATGGGTTCCAAACCTCTCTTTATGCCCTTTGAAGTAACGAAGGCACCGATTATCATACATTGATAGATACCGCAGGGATTCTGGCAAGTTAAACCAAAAGGAAGAAAAATGACATCAGTTCTCACATACAACCACTGAAACAGGAACTTCAAACCATCTTCTCTTTACACTAAGAAACTCACCTCCAGTGGACTCCAAATTGTATCTTGAAGAACATATAACAGAGCTAGGGTGATGGGTAAAGCATATACGATCAGCACCATGCTTGTTATGATACGTGGTCTTGACCAACCTGATGTTCATAACAAATGTTATTATTATTTGGTTTAATAGAAGGAAAAATAAAACCATTGCACTTGGTTATGTATCGCTTATCAGGTTTCATTTGAAAACACTATTTACATACAAAAGGGAAGTGTTTCAAGATTGAATATCTCTTTCATTCAATCATCCTCATAAACAATAACATCCTCAGATGGTGATAGCAAATATTGTGAAATCTTATGCAGAAAAACCAAGTGATAAAGCAAAAGAACAACACTCCATCTACACATATCACTAAGTTCAACGCAGTTCATAAGCATTAGTCCAAATGACAGTATTGTACTCCAATTTTAAAAAGAAAAAACCGTATGTTACTGATTGCAATTTCGAACATGGATTTCAAAGGGATCAAATAGGAAATAACACTCTGAATCATAGAGCTATAATGAAATACATGATCAAACAACATTTATCAAATTTGAAAAAAGAGTCAAAAAGAAATGGTTTGATCCTCTTAGGTTAATAAGCATATTATATATATTTGAATTCTTTGAAAAGGGCTTGTACACATCTTCTTATGTGTCATTCCCTTTTCCTTTTCTAATAAAATTTTTACTCATGAAAAAAATTAAGCATATTAAAATGATATCTAATAAAATCTATAAACTCTTATTTTCTTTAAAATGTACTTTTCATACCTGAAACTGGTCCAAGTTCAATTTTTTATCCCTTATATTTAAAAAGTTACAATTTTGTCCCTATAAAATTTAAAAGTTCATCCTCCCATTCATGTACTATGAAAAAGAACAAATAGCATACATGGCAGATAAGTTGATGTGGCCTGAAATAGAACAAATAGCATACTATGACATGGTACATCAAAAAGTTGATGTGGCCTGAAATAAGTTGATGACAGATGTACAGATGGAATGAAGAACTTGATACCTACTAAATTATCTCATGGACAAAATTGCAAGGTTTTAAATTTGGAAGACAAAAACCGAAGTTAGGCCGAATTCGAGGGACAAAAAGACATATATCATCAACCTATATACCGTATGCTGTAATAGATTAGGACTTTCTAGAGTTCTTACGGTAATTCCACCATGGAATTCCTAAAATCCTATCTATTCATCTCGAAATGAGTGAATTGGATTTTGCCTCATCATCAACATTTAAACAGACATTTACCATCACCATTATGCTATCTATTAAAATTATTGATAATTGTAGCAAAATCCAATCCGAACATTTCAAATTGGATGTATAAGATTTTAGGAACTCCATGGTAGAGTTATCTAAAGGATATTAATACTACCGAGTTTGATGAAAAACAAGAGTAACTACCAAAGTTCAGTATCAGTGTTCTAGTTTTGATGTGTGGCTTTTTTGGCACTATCCATACGTTACTTTAGCTATTATTTTATGTTCTTTAACATAGAAAATTGTTGGTTCAAAATCAAAATTTTCATTAAGTTTACAAGAATAACGGCAAACGGGCAATTTGATAATTTCCAAAATTTCTATAACGAGCCATCCCTCCGTGTTTTGAGCCTTTTGCCCATTTGATTTTGAAGATATTAAATATTGTCTCTTCTTTATTAGTCAATAACATGGATAGTGTGAGATTGATTTTAATAATAAAATGACTGTAACTTAATTTAAGCAACGAGGGTGTGATTGCTTAGTGTTTTTCTCTCAAGTTTATTCACTGTTTTTAACAAATTGAAGATACAAACTTTTCATTACCTAAACCCTTAAACATCAAACAACCCTTCAATATCTCATCAAAATTGGTATAAGAGGCCATTAAACCCCCACACAAAGAAACAAATTTGCTGAAACATGTAAAAGAGTGTGCAAAAAAACAGAAAAGAAAAAACTGACTTAGCATTAGCAATGTCATAGAATCGCACAGAATCATCCTCACTGGCCGTAACAAGTAAATCTTCCTTCCTATGAAAATCAATTGAATTTATCTTCCCAACCTGTAGCAAATTTAACAGAAAAAAAAAAAAACACGGTTCAAGTTTACTATCAATTGCTAAACTTAAAGGAGAGCGAAGAAGAAGCAAGCTTACGAAGTCTGAAAATACAGCTCCAATGGACATGGTGCGCACCGTATCGTCGTCGAGCTCCGTAAGCGAAGTCATAATTTCTTTTTTTGTTTGTTTGTTAGAGAGAGAGAGACAGTGATGATTTGATTTGAGATACAAAGAGAGCAAAGAGAAGAGACAGCAGTGTGTTTTTAACCTGACCGACTGACTGACTCGCTCCGATTCTCAAAAGGATTTCAAGACCCAAGAAGACAACAGAGACTACAACGCGCCGTTTTATTATTAACTTGTTGGGCTGGACTTGGCATATATGGATTATTAGACGACATTGTATTATTGGGCCCAAAACAATATTTGGGACAATGAAGTCCTACAACTCGTGTCTGATAATCCCAATCCATCCCAACACAACCAAAATGCTTCAGGTTAGTTTTTGGTAGGTTGATGGGTTGGATTGGTTATCTTTCTTTTTTTCACCCTCTTTAAAGTGTGAGTTGGTTGGCTTTAAATAGTTTTACTACAATTTAATTTAATATATACTTGGTAGTGTAAGATTTAATTTTAATGAAGTTGGAATATTTTACTTGATTGTGTAAATTTTATTCATTTATTAAGTGATATTGTCACAACCCAAACCTGTACTTCAGAATTTAGAGCATGACCGACATATTAATATCAAGTTTACCTCAATATTAACATGAACCAACTAAAGCTGAAGGTGCTTATCAAAAATCATTTCTAGTATTTCCTTTTTATTTTCTTGCATAAAAGCCATAATATACAAAATTGATAAAAACTTTGAAACTCTATTTCATTTCGAACTTTGCAAGCTTACAACTTAGCTGTAACTTAAGATATTTGTGTAAATATTACACAACTAAACGTTTAGCAAAACTCTTATTTACAAGTCTAATTCCAAAGACATACAACTGGGGTTTAAAACAAACTAAGGTTTCGAAATACATCTGTGCTCAAAAGGATCAAGTACATCTTGATTTCTCCTATACAACAAAAGAGCTAAACTACTATACAAAAAAAAAAAAAAAAAAAAAAAACTATACATTCTAACAAATGAGAATCACAGATTTCTTACTACCTCTAATACTCTCGTTGCTTCTAGGAAAGAACTTGTGCACTGAAATAAAATAGAGTGAGTTACGAAGCCCAATAAAGTTTTAAGTTTCATGAGCATTTAATAAGAATGCATGTAAATCAAATTATTTTATGGATATGTCAGTTTTGATAAAATAATCTTCACACTATTCTTAATAATAACTTATGACCTTTCATACGAAAATACATCATTTTCCTTTCATATAATAATAAAAAGACATAATAAGGAACTTAAACATAATTCAGTAACTTTATTTTTAAATAGACTATAAAATACTTTATCATAGACTTTCCATCAGACTTATAACACATTGAACATACCTTTCTTACCATCATACATTTCTTATAAATTCCAAATAGCTTAATAGCTTATTCATAATATATTAGTCAGTCCAATTATAGGTCTGTCACAATTTTAAGAGGCTTCCAGCACATTGTGCTAGGCATCCAACATTCCCTACAATGCTAGGTAATCCCAGGATCATATCAGAAATTATCACATCCCTTTTGGTGTGATCAAATCATCAACCATGGGGGTCGGTTGGCATCCTCCACAAGTTGATTGATCCCGACAAGGGCGGGTACTGCAGAGTCCTCACCACTTATAATGGCCAATCAATATTTCTATGGAAATGCCAATACTATAACTCTTACTGGCTGAATTCAGATCATAACAATGGAATAACCCGAAAACTATATTTTTCAAATAATTATGCTTTTAAATAAATATTTCATAACAGTAGCATATCTATTTCATTCTTAAATATTATGTTTGTGATATAAGTAATAGCACCAATATGCTAGAATTATCATATATATATATATATATATGATTCAACAATTCATGAACATATATCTTTACTTAAATCATGCTTATTTGTAATAGGTCTAATTAAAAGGTTTTAATGCATAATAAATTTTTTAAACAATCCTTATACTTATCAAAACATAAGACACATGAGATTTGTATAAGAGGAGCTCAAGTGTTCACGTTCTTGTTCTCTTTACCTAAATGAAGGAACAAAACTTATTACTAACAAATCTTCCTAAGTATATAAACTTATACATGAATCACAACTTAACTCTCAACTCAAGAAAATCTTAATTCCCATCACACAAAGGTTCCCCAAATACAAGATACATTCATCAAGCACATGATGTACCAAACCATAGAGAAACCAAGGCATACAAAATTTATCTATGATCCAGACATACCAAAAGATGAGCATACTAATTTATAGCTCAAAACATTGACCCTAACTTTAGAATTAAATCCTCAAAGTTAGATATATCATTTACCGTTTACTGCTTATTTCAGCAACATATCAATTTTCGAGTCAAAGCATAAAACCATGATTTAATAAAACTCATACAAGATAACAAACTCAAATCTGTCCTAACAAAATTTCATTCAACTTAAAAATTAAACCATTATTTTCATATTGATCCAATTGCTGTGAAGTCACTTCCATTACAACCATGTGAGTCTTAGAATTCATAAGAACTACTCCTAGCATCTTAATTCACAGAATATGATTTGATCTAGCTTTTTCTTGTTGTAAACACTGAATCTATCACAATGACAGCTTTATCACCTTTCTCACAAAATCATCAAATAATTGCAAATGGCGTGTGGATATTTTTATACTTATACTATACATGTTAGAATACATTAATAGGCATCCAATTGACAATAATATCTTCAATCTTTCAAATTGCTAACACAAAACCACAAATTCTAGCTTCTAACAATCAAATTAGAGAATATAGAAGGGAAACTAAAGAAAACAATTACACTATCAAATTACCCATAATAGAATATAATCTTATTTACTTACCTACAGTTGAAGCTGAAACTTTATAAAGAGTTTGATTTCTTCTTGGAGAGAGAGATATCTATGGTTTTGGTGAGAGAGAACGGCTGTTGGTGAGAACAAAGAAAGAAGAAAAAAGAACAGAGAAACAAAAGAAATGGAATTTGGTGCAGTAAAGAAAAGATTAGGGAGAATGTTTTGGGTGGGGCACGGATCTTGCTAAGGGTAATAGGGTGGATGACTCACCCATATAAATTTTCAAAATTTACACTTACCACCCTTCAATAACCTTATATTCTAGAAAGGCCCAATGAATAAAATAATTATGCACATATACCCTTTACCTTTTAAAAACTTCTTTCTATATCATTAAAGAGAGAGCCTTACCTTTTATAACATCAAAATAGGGTGGATGACTCACCCATATAAATTTTCAAAATTTACACTTACCACCCTTCCATAACCTTATATTCTAGAAAGGCCCAATGAATAAAATAATTATGCACATATACCCTTTACCTTTTAAATACTTCTTTCTATATCATTAAAGAGAGAACCTTACCTTTTATAACATCAAAATATCAAAGCCTTATGCACTTAAAGTAATTAAAATAATACTAAGTATATAAATCCATAAAATTAATCATATAATTAGGTTAGGATGTTAAAAATCACTTAAATAGTTGAATGAAAAACTAACCTTTTTTTTTATTTCTTTATTTCTAATAAGACCCAATATAACATAATCCTTATGTGTTGAGTAAATTGATTTGGCTTTTAGAGGTACTATGGATTATGTTGGATAGGAAGTTTTTTAATCTAACCCACGCACAAATGTTAGTACATATTTGTGATGATGATCACACCATATAATGTAGTGTACTCTTACATATGCAATAGCCTCCACTTGGTAGATTATGTTAATTTGTAGATGTAGTATTGTTTCAGTATAGGGATATAATTTTTTAGTATGATTGTAACTCTTGAATTAGATATATTTGCTCATTTAACAAATACGTCTGTTATAGCTTTAAAAACCAGACTGGATCGGTCGGTCTGACCGGTTCAACCGAGAATCGGTATGGTTGAACCGGTTATTGGCTGGTTGGGTTAAAAACCAAAACTAACTTAAAAACACTTATGCCTCTCTCAGTCTCTCTCTCACTCTCATATTTTTTTTCCCTCAAAGCTGCTTTTTGGAGCTATGATCCTACCCATGCGTCACAAATCTTTAGAGAAAGAGCAAAAATAGACCCATAGACACAGAGTGAGAGAAAGACCCGGGCTTGTTTGGATTTGGAGAGGAGAGACCACAATTAATACCTACATTAGCCTCAATCCATTTGAAACCGTGTGGCCAGATATTAAACTCTCTTTTTTTCTTAAAGAATCAGATAATAGAGGACTGATTTTTGACTTTTGTGAAGTGTTGTTTTTGTGAAGAGTGGTGGCATTGAAGTAGTGAAGTGTTGCTTTTTATACTCATGAATCAAACCCTAGCCGTATGAGATCATTTAATCCCCATCGTCCAATCTTTAATGTGATCCACCTGTCAATATGCCACCTTATTTATAGGCATGTGCAGCACTAAGGGCCTTGTTTGGTTTGAAGCATCACTCAAACTCAGTTCTCATAATTCAGTTTTTATAACTCAAACTTAGTTCTCATAATTCAGTTTTTATAACTCTATTTCTCTCTTATCTCACGCCCAGTTTGTTTGGCTAAAAAATTGGATTTAACTTTCATCACCAAAACTTTACTTTAACTACAACATGTGGAGCCCACGGTTTAGAATCCTCCCTTTTCTTTCTTGTGTGAACTCTCTCTCCAGTTTCCCCCACTCCTTTTTTTGTCTTTCTTGTTCCTTATTTCTTCTTCTTTGCCAAAAATGGGATTTCACAAATCAAGCCAGAATAGTACAAATAACAAATTTCCAAGACAAAACTTGTAGAACCACCAACAAAAACCCAAACTTTCACCAAGTTTAAGCACATATAACTAAGTTACATTCATGGGTATTACAATATCATACAAAATCATCAAAAAATGTCAAACCCAGGGTGCCAGCGACTTGGGAGAAGAAATAAGAGAGGGTTGGGGTGTGATAATGAGAGAAGAGAGGGGCTTTTGCTTTTTGGAAGGTGGGTCTTCTTCGTCGTCGTCCACATCGTCATTTGTGGTGGTGGTGTTGTCGTTGTGTTCAATTGATGTGTTGTCGTTTGTGGGGGTGGATTTAGCTGGGGATTTGTCATCTGAGGATGGGGAGAATGGTTTGGTGGTGTTGTTGTTGTTCTGGGGTTCGGTGGCCTTGTTGAGATTTGGTGGTGAAGTTGGGGGTAAAAGTTTGGCGGCTGTAGCAGTGGGTGTGGGTGTGGCTAATTCGGTGGGGGAGGTAGTGGGAGTTGGTTTGGTGGAATCATCTTCGTCGTCGCCTCTATACGTTGCTTGGAGAGAATCCATTGTGGGGGCGAAAGAAAAAACAAGAAGGCAACTGGTTTTTTAGCAAAGAAGGAGAAGAAGAAGAAGAAGAAAAAAAAAAAAAAAAAAAGAAGGAAGAAAGAAAAAGAGATGGGTGTTGGCTGTGAGTAATGAGTGTTGTGACTTGAATAGACAAGGCATTAGGTGGGTCTCACAATGTGAATATATTTACAAAAATGACATGATAACTCATAACTCATGACTTGAAAGCAACATTTTGCCTTCACTCATTTTTCGGATTCTTAACTTAAAAAACTAAAAAATGAGTTAAGGAAACGAGTTAAAGAAATCATGCCAAACAAAGTTGTGATGTGTGGGGCCCACTAGTTTTGAAATATGAGTTATCAAAACTGAGATATGAATGATGAAAACAGGGGTGTCCAAAATAAATCTTAGTATTATCATGCTTCACAATTTATGTACTACTATCTTGGTGGCTTTTAACAATGTGTGAACGTATATAGTAGATTATTTTTAATATTTTAATAATATCTATTATAAAAATTGGGCATAAAATTATTAACATTATTAAAATTATAAAAACTTATTAACATTATCAAACTTAAATATATAGATAACTAATTAGCTACATTTTAGATTTTTATAATTTTAAAATAATTAATTAAATTATTTATGACATTATCAGTTTGATTATCGATTTGTCTCCGATCGGACCATAAAACCGATAATCAATTTCTTTTCCGAGTTTTTGACCGTATCAGTTTATAAAACCACGTATTTTCAACGGTGCAAGTGGGTTGTCTATAAATATGGGGACCATTTTGCATTTGGACGCACCTAATTCTCACTACTTCACAAAAAACATCTGAAAGAAAGCAAATTTAGAACATAATAAGAACAAATGCCAGCAATGGTTGAGATGGACCGCTCACTGAGTTGGCAAGCGTATGGAGACTAATGTAATCGTCAAGAATGTGACGTTCTGTACACGAGTCAGTGCTTTGACTCACCGTACTCTTGCACTGGTTTAAACCCTTTAACCATTATGACTTTTTTATTGTGATTTTTGAAGAACCCACATGAGCTTTGTGAATAAGAGCCGCATTGTTTGGTTAGGTGAAAAGAAACTTTTATTTTTTGGGGTTATATTTATAGGCCAAAAAATTCATAAAAGCTCATGCGGTCCTTCAAAAATCACAATCTTTGCTCGCAATATTCAATTTTTTTTATACGCAATAAAAATTTTACTTTAACCTAAACTAAGTATATATGTATATAAAATTCTCTCCTGAAAACTTAAATTTCGACTCTTACCTCTTACATCCCACAAGCAATTGTGGAGTGATCAAGGGTGCACAGTGGTGCAATATTCAATAATATTAATGCATTTGGTATGTATTATTTAGGGTCTGTTTGAAATCCACTTATTTTGTTGAAATTGAAAACTTTTTACTGAAAGTGCTATAGATAAAGGTAAAAGTTAGCTGAAATAGTACAGTAGGACTCTTGAATAGTGCCAAAAAGTGCAGTAGAGTTCATAAATAGTAGCAAAAATAAGATGAATAGTAAAATAAGTTTGTTTTAATACGATAAG